>OZ037751.1:8574434-9774434 GCA_964035475.1 Salix caprea | reverse complement strand
ATTCATTTGATGCTGTAAAAAGAAAATTTCAAACCAAATGTGCAAACCGCTTCCATCCTTTAACCAAGTTCACCAAAATCATTTTTTTAACCTTAGTAAACCAGGCAGAGTCTATTAGATACTATGTTGTTCATATAGACAGTCCTCATCTATATGTCAAAGTTCTTTTTTCTAAAAGAACTCTACATTTTTACTTTCTTATTAACTATCTTCCTAACTTATTGCCAAAATTGCTAAATGAAACCCATTTTGGACTTTCAGTATACTTAGAGCTCACATTGAGTTCTTTCTTTCTTATATTTTCTTTCCTTTTCAATTTGCTTTTGCACAAAAAACATAACTATGTTAAAAATACAAGGTGCAAAGCATGGCTGAAGGATATATCAATGAATATTATGCAGTTTTCCCTAATATAATAGGGTGCTACATGCAAGAATCATTCCAAAGGCATGAAACACAACAAGAGGAGATGTTCAGTATTCGAACAAGCAAGGATGCAGCAGTTTTGCAATCGCCAACTAATTCGTTGTTGGTTGTTAGAGGGGTGCGAACCAATACATGAGACTGAGACAGGTCAGTTTATAGAAAGATTCAGAACATTAAGATTGCATCCAAATCAGCCCCTCCAAATCTACTTGAGCTAGACCAACATGGCAAGTAAACTTCTTCAATCTAAAATGCAAAATAAAACAGGAAGAGTTACCAATCTTCTCATGGACACTGGTTGATTCTCTCTCAAATATATTTGCTTCAGCAGAGAGCTTAGCTTTTGTCTTGAAACAAAACCTAGGAGACCTATCACCGCCACCATTGGTTTGATAAAAATGGCATAGTGAGTTTACGGGTATAGGTTTAGTAGTAACACGATTTACCTGCAATGCAAAAAAAAAAAACAAGAAAAAATGTATTGATGATATAAATAGATCGATCAATGGGAGCAACATTCTCAGCAGTTTGAGGGGCCGTATCCATATCCAAAGTAAAAGAAATATAGAACGAGACATGGTAGCATTTTCTTTGAAGAAAAAAGAAAACCCATTTAAGATAGTGATTCTTTTTCTTCTTTTTTTTTCTTCTTTATCATTTTTTTTTTTTACAAAAAATCATGTTCCACAATCCAGGTTACAGTATCTCCGATCTAATTACCAGAGCATAAAAAATGATAATACAAAAGAAAACAAGAAAAGTCACCATTTTTTTATCATAAAAAAAAAAAAAAAAAAAAAAAAAAAAAAACTGCAAACATGCATTATTAATGAAAGTGTTAGTATGAATGATTTTACCTTGTGTTGCAGAGCTACTGTGGCTGATGGAATATGAAGAGAAGCCATGGATGGAATGGAAAAGCAGTGAGAATGAGCGGTGTGGATTTGATTCATTTCTCTGTGTATTTTCTATTTTGTGAGGCCAAAATCCCCTAACAGCATTAGCGGTTAACCACGCGCAGATATAAGTTAATTTTTTATTAATTTAATAATATGATAAAAAAAAATAAAAGAAACAATAAAAAAAGTTAAAAAAATATTGCCTTAGAAAAAGCAAGGCTAGCATGTGAAACTTGTGGTCTAAATATAAAATATAGCTATATTAAATATCTATCGTTTGTCCAGAATAATTCGATGGAAAAAAATTGACCATAAATAAAAAAAAAAATTAAGATACAATATAAATCAAGATATTTAATATTACAAGACAAGTTATTTATATATTTGTGTTTAATAAATTTGTTTATGAAAATCAAATTTAATAGAAATCGACACACACATAAAATTTATTGTATAAAATAAAAGAAAAATTATTATGCAAGGTTACACATATTGATATTATAAAAAACATAAATATTTTTATTTTTTAAAAGAATTTAATCTTTATGAAATATAAAAAAACTACAAATGAATCATAGTAACCTCTTCAAAAAATAATGACACCCTAAAAATATCATCTTTAACAATTATAACATATACAAACTATATTATTTCATTATTTTTAAAATTTTATTATTCCATTCTTAGTTTTAATCATTGTTTTATTAGGGCAACAAATAAAGAAAAAGAATCATTAATATGAATAAAGGCAAATAGCAAACTTAAACAAGTTATTTTTTAATCATGTGATGGAGTTTAGATACATCCACAAAGAGATGTTTTCAGCCCATATAAAATCAAATTGCAGTCATGGGGATATACTTCATTATATATCCATAAAAAATCAATGGCAATGTCTATAAAGTAAATCTATCAAGTGAGTATGATGTTAATGTTATTTTTAATATTTCTTATATATCCTTGTTTAATGTAGGTAATTATTTAGGATCAAATTCTTTTAAGAATTAAATGAATGACATGGATTAGCCCAACATGCGAAAGGATTCAATAAAGATGTCAATTGAGTCAATCACACGATCAAGAGAAAAGAAACTAAAAGAGACATTGAATGAGCTTGTTCAACATGTTTGAGTCAAGACAAGCTTTGGAGAGGCGTACAAACATATAAGAGAGCCTCTGATAAATTGTTGTCACTTCATATTAATAAATGAAAAAATCCATATTACCCTTATTAACAATCCCATACAAACTTATAACATCATTTAAAAACTATGCTAAATTAAAAAATAATTTAAATATTATTCTAGGTATTGTTTTTATAGTGTATTTAATAAAAAAAACAAGCATAGAAAAGACTAGGTGTTTAGACCTTAAAGATTTGGCTTGCATAACTATCCCAACAGAGAAAGTCCTTGCATACGTGGGCTTATAAGGTCATGCCCACATAATATACCTCTTTTTATTTTTATTTTTTTTGTGAAAAGGAAAACAATAAGTATTCCTCGCTTTTATTTACTTTTAAACAAATACCTCTTTTTATTTTTATTTTTATTTTTTTTGTGAAAAGGAAAACAATGAGTATTCCTCGCTTTTATTTACTTTTAAACAAAATAGAACATGCGTTACTTGGTATTCAATTCTTGTACATTAAAGAAGTGCCTAGAAAGTTTAGCTAGAGTTTGTAGAATCTAAAAATCTATTTTAATGTGATTTTATTCAAAGAAACCAAATAAACATCATAAGAAGTGTAATAAACCAAATTATATTCTTGAAACACCATTAAATCAGTCCAAAAATATAAAGTTGAACAAAAACAAATTCTTTTTTAAACCCAACCTGATTTTTTAGCAAGATGAAAGTTTAGAAATATTCATAACACCTTAACAATACTCTTCTCTTCAAGAGAAACCCATAAATATCAAAATTAATTTTTTTTACCATTAAAATATTACCAATTAATCACTTTATTTTCATATCCCAGAAATGTAAAAACGTTGTAGCTTATGATTTTAAAGTTTAGCCTTCAAATTCATGGATCAAATATTAAAAGGTCAACTGACATATAAATAGGTTCAGGAATACCATATAAAAGAAATATATATGATATTGAATATGTTGACAAGTACATTCTCATCCATCAAAAGTAGTGACTGAAATTCATAAACTCTTCTTATTTACATGATAAATGATAATGATGGTACAAAATAATAACAACAACAACAACAACAGCAACAATATAAAGACTAGGATAAGGTTTTTTAATTATAAAGATCATGGTTGTATTATCAAAGTCCATGCAAGTGTACATAAAGAAAAGAATTAAGAGAGAGAGTTTTATTCCATTGAACATATTTCTATTTGTATAATTTATCCACAAGCCTCGTGAAACCTTCTAAACATGTTGATATAGATACCTTTGATTTGAATTGCTGATTTTTTTTACTCTTTTAAGTTGTGGGGTTGTTACAAGTTTAAGGGATTTCAACACAAACATTCCAAGTAGACTCAATATGTTGTATGTTTTGAAATATTAAAAAATCAAATTAATTTATACACTAAAATTAATAATAATTTATAATATTAATTAAAACAAAAACTTTGATTTGGTTGTACAACATCTATAAGACCAATGCCCTTTCATTCCATACCAATAACATATATTTTATATTTTCTTGTATCATCATTATGTATATTCTTTCTCTTTTCTTGTTTCTTCTTATTTTATGAAGGTTTGATAGAATTTGACAAATTATGATCATTATAGTTACATTAATTAAACTATTTTTATCCACGACTATGACCAGTATTATTATATCTTGTAGCATTCACTTCAGGGATGAAGCTGAACCAGTCAGTCATGATTCATGATTTTTCATTAAAACTTTATTATTTTATTAAGTTACAAGTAAACATGAAATCAATTCAAAATATTTTTTAAAACTTCTTTCTCTATATTGTTGCTACAATAACATATCCAAAGCATAAAAAAAATAAAGAATCTTTTTTTTCCTAACATATTTTTGTTGGTGAAATTATCTCCATGTATATAAAATTGATATTAAATATTGTAGAATTGTATTCACTTACTGGTTTGATCCAACAATCGTAAATATATTCAATCATAACAAGCTTTTAGAAGAATAACTATCATTTGATGGTCATATCTTCCTTTCAAATTTTGTCAAAGAATAAAGGGATCTTTGATTGTGAGATACTTTATTTCCAATTCCTCATAGAGATGATGGCGTAAGAAAATCATGACATTTGTTTTATTTTCACTAATGCTTCATTACCATCTATAATGGTGTCTTCAAGACCTATGACATCTAGATAATTTGCATCAAGAATCCATGATAAATATAGAAAATAACAATATAAAAAAAAACTCATAAGAAACATAATGATAAGAAAACTCAATATGATCAATTTATTAAACAGAATAAAAATGGTACTTGACGTTGTTATTCCTCAACCATAAAGGATATTTCACCTTACTTTGGATTAGTAACTCGCAGGTCAGAGGTTTCCAACCTATATACCAAATTTGTAAAGATACAATAGAGTTTCTGATGTGGATGAAAGAGGCAAGTCCAACGAGGACAAGATCTTGTAATAAACATAGAACATACTTATGATTTGTAAAAATATAAATATAAAATTTAAACAATAATAAATATGGTGATGAATAAGATTTGAAGAAATCTTACTTAAATTTATATTGAAATGAGTGTAGGAGATAATATGTGTGTGTATGTGTGTAACATTCAACTCATTTTGGATATTTTAGGTTATAGAAAAAAATATTGGTAAAGTAGATGGAGAAGATTAATTTGCATTCATATGTAATAGTTTGATTATATTTATGATATGTGTGCATTTTGGAAGCTGGTATTCGAAATATCAGGAGTTAATTTCCTTCATGGTTTATAACAGTAAGACATGTTTATAATAGAGGGGATTTTAGAGATTCTTCCTATATTCATAGTGTTGGATGATGTCAATGGAAAAATGATTTGATTTTGCTATCGGAGTACTAGGTAATATGTTTCAGTTGTATATTAGAATTAGAGCTTTTTAGGATCCGGGTAAGAATAATTATACAAATAACAAATACCTTAGTGAGAAGAGAATTTTAGAGAATAAGTGAATCTTACTAAATGGTGCAAGTCTTGTTTGAGTGATGATAGGATAATAAACCTATATAACTTGCCGCCTATTTCTAATTTATTTTTTTAAGTTATAGATTCTATTTCTTATAGAACCATTTTTTTTCCAACTTCTTCTACCTCTAATTCTTCTAAAAGAAAAGAATTATACATGGTGAGTACATTACAACTAAATATTTTAAAAATAATGATGATGATTTGAAGATTCTGAACATATAATAAAATTAGATTTATCAAGACTTTTCCTTTAATCTTTTCAAAATAGATTTTATGATTAAATCTGAGAAAAGAGATTTTCAGCTTACAAAGACTTTTGAAACCATCCAACTTTTTTCTAAAAAAACCATACAAAAACACTAAGATCGAACCTATAAATATAAATATATTGATCTTATCCAAGTTGGAATCAAACTTCTTACCAAAAAAGTACCAAGAACTTCCATCCTAAATGTTTTTAGAGATGCTAAATTTTAAAATTTCCAAGATTCTTTGTTAAGCTTCATTGAATCCAATTTGTGTAGTGGTCTTGTTTTCAAACCTAACTATATCTCTTAATGACAAAAATATCCTACAAAGTATGATCTTACAAGTAAGAATTCATAATTACAAAATGCTTGAAATATCAATTCTAGTATACTTCATTTACAAGATCCACTACAAAACTGCCTTTGCTAGTAAATATAAATTCAATCCCAAAAAAGTGGAACCCTACTTTAAACAAATCTTTTTAAATCAATCACAGTTGTTCCCAGAACCATCTAATTGGAAAGAAGTAACCCTTCTAGAAAATTAGATTCTTGAAGATGCAACTCAACCTAAGCCTCAACAACCATCTCAACTAACTGTATAACCTAAACAAATTACCTAATACTCTGATGGCATCGACATTCTACTAATTGTAGATTCTCAAATAAATCTTTCTCATCCAACACTATAAATCTAGAAAGAATATCTAAAATTCTCTCTATTATAAACATGTCTTACTATGATAATATTGTGTGTGGTCTCACACCATGTAATGGTGGGACCACCATATTAATTAGTAAGACAATCTTATTGTCTTTTTAAATTAAATGAGTTGCTATTGTAGAGGTCAGTAGTGTTTTTTGAACAAAAAGAGAGCAAAGAAAAACATGAGAAAGAAAGGAAGCTGAGGCACTTGAAACATCTGTCGTCTTTCTTTTATTTTCAACTCCGTTACCATTGGATCAGGTTGAGATTTTGAAAGCCGCTTTTAGACACATTACTCTTCATTCTAAACGGTTGGATTGAAGATTGGTATTATGGAAGCTGGTTGTTTTGACAAAAAAAATAGGGCTGTCAGTGTTGTGAGCTTTTCTCAAACATTTTCTCTCTTTAAACTTGTTGTATTCCAAGAATAGGTTGTTCTTGATGATATACATGTTGTAGCTCTTAGATGAATCTGAGGAAGAACAATTGTGAACCCATTATTTGTTGATAGTGGAAGTTTTTAGGTGGACTACGGTCCCGTGGTTTTCCCGCATTGAGTTTTCCACGTAAAAAAATCTTGGTGTTGATTTGTGTGATTGTTTACATTATCTTGTTAATTGTTTGATCTTGATTTTAATTGCATAAAGAGAGAAAAATAATTGGGACTTGTGAAGTGTAATCCGCTAAATTAGTGTCTGGTTATTTGATGACTTTTCCCAACAAATAATCTATATAAAAAATCAACTCTTGATATTCCTAGTACTCGTAGATACCCGTAGCTAGGCGATTACAAAGTCCTTGTGACCTTTCTTATTTTGATATATAATTTATTTATATATTCGTAGTTAGGTAAATGTGAATATAAGATTATTTATAATTATTAATTGCAATGACCTTTCGTAATTAATTTATTTTTTCATCGGGAAACATAAGATAAAGAATTTGTAAATTAAAGAAAGGTTTAAGAAAATTTAAAATATTTTACAAAATTTTCTATAACTTTTTGCTGTTAAAATATAATATATCTATCATGAATACTTGTGAGTTATGGCAGAAAACACATAGCACCAAAGTTGTTAAATCCGTTCTGTTCCGGCCGGAACATTCCGTTCTGTTCATAAAACCGGGTCAAAACGGCGTCGTTTTCGTCGCGGTTTTAATTCCGGTCCGTTCCGGAAATTCCGGCCCAATTCCGGCCGGAACACCTCGGTTCTACTCCGGGCGTTCCGTTCCGGACTGAAGAGTGGAGACTGGACTCTGGAGCAGAGTTGTTAGTTTCATGCCGTTCCGGCCGGAACGTGCCATACCAGTAAGAAAACCGGGATGAAACGACGTCGTTTTCACCCCGGTTTTCATTCCGGCCCGTTCTAGAAATTCCGGCCGGAACGTCCCGGTTCCATTCCGGGTGTGCTGTTCCGGGATAAAAAAAAAAAAAAAGGTTCGTGATGATGTTCTGAATTCAAATATGCTTGCAGAACACAAAAATTTAACATAGAACACAAATAATATGAGTTTAACATAGTATAGAGCAAACAATCTTAATATATATCAGAGCAAACAGTCTATGGTTTATCTTGGAATTCCTGAGGAGAATGTTTTGGAGAAACACATTGAGGGGATTCAGCGATTCTGCGGCTCAGATGCAAAAGTCAACAGACTTGCTTCACAGTATGTCCAGAAACTTAGGATGATCATCATGTTAAGAAGAACCATCTGGTGCCTGGGTGTGTTTGGTGTGGAGGGGGCGGGGGCGGCTAGAGAAGAAGAAAGGATGGGTATGGTTTTATGTATTGAAATGAAGGGGACAAAGTACAAACGGGGTGGGCTGGATTTTATACTAATTATTATATAATAATAATTATTAATTATTATAACAAGTAATTATTAACTATTATATAATAATAGTTAACATAAAAAATAGGGGTATTAATTTGTAATTAATTTGATTGAATTATTTGTAATGGAATGTATTTTAATTAATTATGTTTGAACTTATTGATTATTTCTTAATGTGTTCATTTTGTTTTTTTAAGTTTTTCTAACATTAAAAACAATAAGTAACATTAATTAATTTCAAATACAACAACCATAAAAAAACATAGAATTACTTGAAAAACATACAATAAGTAGCTTAAATTTCAAATATTCTGGATCTTTTAATTATAATTAAATTCATTTTTTTATTTTTTATTTTTTTAAAAATAATTTTATTGTTGGAATTTTAGATATGTTTCTAATTTTGAGATTATATTTGTTTGACTTTGTGTTTGTATTGTATAATTTAAAGTTAATTTATCTTGAATTTTAATTATACTTGTTAAATTAATATTTTTTTCATATATATATATATAATTAATTATATATGAATAGTACGACACCGAAACGGCACGCCGGACCGTTCCGAAACCGGAACGTTCCTTTCCAATCGAAAAACCGGAACGACGACCGAAACGGTATTGACAACTTTGCTCTGGAGAGTGGAGATTGGAGTGGAGAGTATTTAATGGAGAAGAGTTGAGAAATAATTGTATTTGTCCGATGTGGGACACATTATATTGTCCCACATCGGACAAATTGAAATTGAATTTGTCCAGCATTCTGCTTATATATATATATATATATATATATATATATATATATATATATATATATATATTTTAATATATATATATATATTAAAAAATTTTATAAAAAAATATATATTATAAAAAAATAAAATTGTTGTGTTGATTTTATAAAAAATAAAAATTATATATATATATATATATATATATATATATATATATATATATATATAATGGAATCACTCTTGAATTTTACTTATTTATTTTTTTATTTATATCATATTGTGTTCCTAATTTTACTTATTTATTTTTTTTCAAAATCTGTTTTTTTCTTTTCTTTTTGAACATATGATTTTCAGTACTATTCTCTTTGTAATTATCTTACTATGGTATTTACTATTTTTTTGGGATGCATAATAAGAAATTCTAATATTTCTATATTAATGATGTAGAAGATGTTTGATTTATATTTCTTTTATTTTAGAACATTTTACTTTCATAATATTTTGGAATTTTAGATATGTTTCTAATTTTGAGATTATATTTTTTTTGACTTTTTGTTTGTATTGTATAATTTAAAGTTAATTTATCTTGAATTTTAATTATACATGTTAAATTAATATTTTATTTTTTTCATATATATATATATATATATATATATATATATATATGAACAGTACGAAACCGGAATAGCACGCCGAAATGCACCGAAACCGGAACGTTCCATTTTAATCGAAAAATCGGAACGGCGACCGGAACGGTATTGACAACTTTGCATAGCACTGGACCATATAAAAAAGAAAAATATGAGTAGAAATTTTCCATTCATAGAGAGGCATTGAAATCACAAGGCATATTATGATTTTCCTTAAAAACAAGGGGACACAAGCGCAGCCTGTCGTCAGCTAGGGTGGGTCTAGAACCAATCCCGTAAATCGGATCCTCCACGTGTTGCGGTTCTTGTTTTTCTTTGAGGTGGTCTGAGGAGTTAGTTCCCTGGTGGCAAACATGTAAGAAAACTGAGTCAGCTTTGCTTCGTTGTCACAATTATCAAAATTCACAGAAACCAAACAACGGGCATAAATTTTGGAGAGAAAAGAGCATATCTAAGAGAGACAGAGAAGGGTCATCCCTAAGAGAGACAGAGAAGGGGCCATCCTCATCATCATTATACAAATGGAGGAGGATAATCATCATAATAAAGAGAAGGAAGAAGAAGAGGAGGTGGCGGAGGAGGAAGATGAAGGTGCGGATCAGGTGGGGTCGAGCTTGACCTTGGAGAGGGTAGCTGCTGCAAAGATCTTCATTGAGAATCATTACAAGGCTCAGATGAAACACATCCAGCAACGCAAAGAAAGGTTTCATTTTAGTTTAATTTAATTTAAATAATTTCCGTGGAATCAATCCCGTTTAGGATTTTCTTTTCTTTTTCCCTTTTAATGATGTTTTAATTTAGAAGTTACTAGTTTTATTACTTATATTGCTAATTTTTCTCTGCGTGCAAAAGCAATAACAACTTTAAAATTGATAAATTGAGGTAGCAAATTCGCGGGATAAAAAAAAAGGAGAATTTATTTCAATTTATCTTCTATAAATCTATGACATTAATTCTCACTATTTGAATTTCCATTGCCTTTTCATGAGCATAATCCTCTCACGTCTTTCAAAATGATTTCCGGTAGCTAGGCCAGAACAGAGTGGCAATGCACAGGTTTAAAAACTAAGAATCTGAATGCATTCTTTGAAAATTTAAGCTGTGAATATTGGAGTGAATGAGATGTACAAGGGTCATATATGTTGTGTTTTCCATCAACATTGATCAGTCTTCCATGGATACTTGGCATTTGGTTCCTTGTTTAATAATCATTCTAGCACTTTCAGATGCAGAGAAACCCGTGCACTAGCTGTTTCATTTTGTATGCTTTTTTTGTTTTTTTTTGCTTTTCTTCAACTTCTGTATGCTTTTTGTTCGCAATTCTTTTTTTTTCCTGTGTCGAGTTATTGTCTTCGTCCAGGTGAATTTAATCTCTTAAAGAAGAGGTAATGATTGTAGGTTTGGGTTATTGACCTGGATACATTCCTTTCTAACATGATATTATTGATTGCAGGCGCTTAGAGCTGCAAAAGCAGTTGGCATCTTCCCATGTTTCTGAAGAGGAACAAATTCACATACTGAAGGATTTAGAGCACAAGGAAACACAGTATATGCGGCTTAAAAGGCACAAGATTTGTGTTGATGATTTTGACCTTTTGACAATAATAGGCAGAGGGGCATTTGGAGAGGTTAGATGTATCCACTTATTGTATAAGTTTTGGATGGAGGCTTCCTTTCAATTATCATCAATATTATTTATTATACATTTCAATATTTGGAAACTGTGAACTTTATTTGCATATCCCACTAGGTAGCCCAACAGTAAGGTCTTGGCTTTTACATTTTGAAGTGGAGGGCTGAGCAGCACCCAACTTTTCAGTACCTACTTGAGAAATATTGTTGGACCTGGCAACTTATAGACGGCAATATCTCACCATTATAAACTTAAAATCTTGTCTTAGTTATATGAAATGATTATATTCTCTAAAAACATGACACACATATTTTCCTTATATTGGAATTTGATTTATCCCAAAGACTGGTATACTGTAGATAAAAGGTCTCAGAGATCACTAAAAAAAATTGAGATGAAAAGTCAGTATTATAAGTGTTGCGGGGCGATAGTGGCAAAGCCACTAAATGGTGTTGCTGGCTCTAGTCAGGCCTTTTTAAAATGAGATGATATTTTTCCTTATTAAATCCCGTGCAGTTTCATGTACTTATTCTTGTTTGATATTCTTTTTTTCATCTTCAATAATTTGTTCTCTACTTCCTCTTTCTCCCCTTCTTATGCTGAGCTTTTGATAATAATTTTTTCTAAACATTCAAAATATGTTGTTGGCTGATACTGAGCATCATATACTTTTCCAGGGTACATTTAGTTATAAAACCACACTTCCTGGATTTGTTTATTTCTTGTACATTCTGAGGCTTCTATATTGAAGTGGTAGACTATTAGATTCCTTATATTTTATTGTTTTACAGGTTAGGTTATGCAGGGAGAAGAAGTCAGGCGACATCTATGCTATGAAAAAGTTGAAGAAGTCAGAAATGCTTAGTAGGGGGCAGGTCAGATTGAAACAATAGAATGTTTAAATCTTTCTAAAAGAGGCACTTAAATTTTATAATTTTACTCATAAATAATTTTTTTATGTATTTACTGGATACCTGGGTTATGGTATTAGTGATGCCTCCATGCTTGAGTCTGTAAGTTGTTCTCTAACATTTCATACTTCCATAATTTACCAAGTTAATAATAATGAGAGACAGATCATGGTCAAAATAATTTGTCAGATTAGGTGGACCGCTACTACATAATAGGTCCATAAGTTGGATGTAAAAAAGAAATGGAGGGGAAACAGAGGATTAACAAAGGTTGTTGTTAATATGAAACCAGTTTTTATCATCTTTGTTACACCTCGGGGGGATCATTTACCGGATGATGGTTCTTACAAGGTATCTGGTTAACTTTTTCATGCATTCATGTTGGAATTATGATTGACATAGTTGTGTAATTTCATTTCAAGCTTATCTTCTTTTTTGTGATTTTTTTGAAGACATTAATGAGAAAGTCTCATTCCATTTGTCAATATCTATGCACTGGCATATCTGCTCAATTAAGATAACGTGATTTGCTGAATGTTGATTCTTTAGGAACCTCATGTTATCTGTTATCACTTTCAATTTCCAAAGAGGATATGTGAAGCCTCTGTAGTTTTTGATATGTTGACAAGCTAGTCTCCTAGGATTTGAATTTGAAAACTAGTGTCATACACTTTTTAAGCAGCTTCATAGGACCCATTTGGCACCATGTTTATAGAGCCGAACTACATTTTCTGTTCCAAAGACTTCATATTTCATATTGAAGTACATGCTTATATTCAAAACATCACCTTTTCCTGAATATAATCTTACTTTAAAACTGTGATTTGCCGAATCATATGAAATCCCGCTTTCTCGAATCACACTACAATCTATGCTCCCATTATAAGGGCAAGTTGTCCCCGTTAACTTTCATTTTATCCAATTTTATCCTTGTAAACCATGAATCCAATAACAGTAACTTTTGCTCTCATGTCATTGAATTTACATCTATTCATCATTTTTAATACGATTACAAATTTTCTAAGAATCTAAAAAAAATATTCATATGTTATTGAAATACAAGTTGGATATTTTATTATTTGCCGTGAGGGATGCTGAACCTGAGCTGAGCTGCAAAGGAAATGGATAATGAAGGATGCCAATTCAGCTAAAGTTAATTGGAAAAGTTATATATTATACTAAAAAGTAACTATAGATATATGGACATCTAACAAAATACTAAAAATAAAACTAATTCATTTTTTTCATTAAAATTAAGTTAGAAAGGACTTATTCTGCATTTGTCATTTCATTTCAACAGATGTTATAATTACAGTTTTAGCTGAACAGATCAACTGAAATTTATAGCTTAACATGGTTTTAGTAGTAAGCAAATTCCTCCACATACTTTTGCAAAAAATAACAGCAACAAACTGTTGCAAGTACAGTCTGTCTTGAAATTATAATTCCATCTAATGAAACAATTTTTAACTTGTCCTTAGTTCCTATCAATTTTCTTGTATGTCTCGTATGCTTGCTAACTTTGTTCATATGCTAAAGGTCGAGCATGTCAAAGCTGAAAGGAATTTGCTTGCAGAAGTTGCAAGTCACTGTATTGTGAAACTATACTATTCTTTTCAAGATGCTGAAGACTTATACCTGATCATGGAATATCTGCCTGGAGGTGACATCATGACTTTGTTGATAAGAGAAGAGACTTTGACTGAAACCGTGGCTAGATTTTACATTTCCCAAAGTGTTCTTGCTATAGAATCTATTCATAAACACAACTACATTCACAGGTTGGTATTCATCTGAAATAAAACTTACAGAAACATAAGAGGAACTGAAGTATCTTAAACTGATCTTTATTTTTAAGATAATATTTTGCCCTGGCTTTCTCAATGACAGCCATATGTATATTTTTTTTCAGAGATATCAAACCTGACAATCTATTGTTAGACAAAAATGGTCACATGAAGCTCTCTGATTTTGGTCTTTGCAAGCCTCTTGACTGCACAAATTTATCAGCTATAAATGAAAATGAAGCACTCGATGATGAGAATTTGAAGGAATCCATGGATGCTGATGGATGCTTTCCAGAAGCTGGTGGAAGGCGCTGGAAAAGTCCCCTTGAACAACTACAACACTGGCAGATAAACAGGCGTAAATTGGTATTCATTTAAACCATCGTTTTCAGATATTACAACCATGTCATACTTTATGTCTTCAATTTGATTCCAGGGTATCTCTGATGAACACATTCACTAATATTCGCAAGGAATTATAGTGACATTATATAATTTGGCAACAAAATCTGCCTCACCTAACATTCTTTTCTTCCTTCTAGTTTGGATTTTTTAGATGCTAAAAGCTTTGGGAGTAGGATTCTATGCTCTAAATGTGTGTGCATATGTGCAGTATGCAATTTTGTTTGTATTTACATCTGTGTGTGGGTTGTATCTTTTTCTTCCTTTGAAAATGAATTCATGCTTAGGACCAATGTTAAGAACAAAAATACAAGGTCAAAGGGTGTTATCCTATCCAGCCAATTTTCATGGGTGATTTATCAGTTTTTTTTTGTGGTGCTACACGGCAATAATGTTATTTACTTTTCATCTTCTCATCATCATTAGTTTGTCCATCCTAGAATTTATATCATATGGAGGTCTTATTTATGAGGTTCTTTCTTCACTTTGTTTGAATTGCAGGCCTTTTCCACAGTTGGCACACCAGATTACATTGCTCCAGAAGTGTTGCTGAAGAAAGGATATGGTGTGGAATGTGACTGGTTAGTAAATAAGGATGAATTTTACTCTCTTGGAACTTGCAAAAAACTGATTGCATTTTTGTTTATTCTTACACTTTACAGTTGTAGATAAGCATTGGAATAACTCATCTAAAGCATTGGAATTCTTTTCAAGTTTTTTGGACAATTTTCATTCAAAAAAGGAAAAAAATTAAAAAACATGGAAACATGACTAATTACTCCATAAACATAGATGGCATGCCTTGATTACTGTTGTGGTTGTTGCCTATGACCAGCATGATGCTGCCATTATCACCACAACCAATGAGACATCATTAGCATCACCCACCATCACCACTGCCATCATTGTGCCTTCAACATCACCCACCATCACCGCTGCCATTACTGTGCCTTCAACAGCACCCACCATCACCACTTCCATTATTGTGCCTTCCACCAGTGCTGTCAATTTCGTTCCGTTTCAGCCAAAACATTTCATACCAGCTAAAAAAACGAGCAAAACAGCATCGTTTTTATCTCAATTTAAATTCCGGCCTATTCCAGATTTTTCGGCCGAAACGTACCGGTTTCGTTCCGCTTGTTCCGTTTCGGCCATATAGTGTTTTTTTTAAATAATAAATAATTTTACAATAACAATCATATCTCTTAATACGACTGTTAAATTAAGATGAAATTTTATGAGGAGTCTCTTGACTTATTTATATATATTATGTTAAAATTTCAGAGCAATCAGAGAATGTAATGACCTTGCGAGATTGATGATGACATTCTCGTAATATTATATATGTTCATAATTTTGTTCAAAAAAATTATTTTATTGTGTCTTTTTTTAGATTAAATTGCATAATTCTAAATAATTTTATTTTTGGATTTGAACTATTTTTTTTTGAATTAATATATTTAATTATATATATATACATAAATAGTATAATCCCGAAACGGCGCGCCAAAACCGAAATATTCCATTCCAATTGAAAAAATGAAGCACCAACTGAAACGGTATTGACAACTTTGCCTTCAACATCACCATTGCAATTTTAATATCATATCATCACTATGATACCAACACCACTAATAACACCAACACCATGATTTTACCATGACATCACCATCCTGGCCTCTCATGCTACCACCACAACTGCAATATGTTGTTGATATTGCTATTGTTGCCAAAACCATGAATGCCGCTGCCCACTGCTAGTCTTAGGCCATCCACTGCCATCAATTCCATACTATTATTTCTTCATCACAATTTCTCTCCATTTCTAACTATGCAATATTTATTCTCTGACTTTTTTGTTCTTTTTTGATAAACCGGTTCTTCCACTTGCCTAACTTTAAGATCACAGGACCCTAGTTCATAGAAAAAGATAACTAAATTATTTATCTTTTCAGACTAGATGAACTGGATCATATAACAGTTCATATTTTATTTAAGACTCCTGAGATATTTTATAGGGAATTAACTTTTGTTCAATTTGATTGATGTAAGCTCTTCAAATTAGGAGTGGACTCAACATTTGATGATTGAATGTTTTTCTGAAATTCTAACACTCTTTTTCCTCCGAATTGCACAAGCTTTTTGCTATTGGTGATTTTTTTTTGCATCATTCAGAAATTCAGATCATTGTTGCCCCAATTAAGAACTATTCTTTCACTACAATTGGTATGGTTTTTTTCTTCCACTACATGTCCACAAGGGCTTTGTGATGCAAAATCTGTACCATCATGCCATCATAAAAAAATATATGATTTTTTAAGTGAAAATGAATACCTATTTTTCTTTCTTACAGGTGGTCACTTGGTGCAATAATGTACGAGATGCTAGTTGGTTATCCCCCATTTTATTCTGATGATCCAGTAACAACTTGCAGAAAGGTCTGATTGTTATTTTCATTTGTTTGATTTCTTCTCTTTCAGTTGAGTCAGGACATCTGGTTAGCTTTAATGTTATGCAGATCTATTTTGTTATTATGATAGATGCTCCTCATATCATGTCATTTTCATTTTGTTGTCTCTGTTTGTGATGCTGTGTTATAACATGCACTTACATTTTGCTTATACTTCAACTTGTTGATTTCAAGAAAAAATATGATTTTTTTTGTCAGCAATGCTTCATGATATGCTCTCCATTATCACATCATCACTCAGTTTGGTGTCTCTGTGATGTTGTGTTATAATATATACTTGGATTTTGCATATGCATCCACTTTTTAAAAAAAAAATCACCATCCAATTTGTTGATGTTGAGACAAATATAACTTAACCTAAGCTATTTTTGTTCTACCTTTTCCATTTCTATCTCGTCTACCTAAATGTTTTCCCTCTTTCTCATTGTGAGATGTTCAGCATTCTTTGCAGTATTACTATTCTTTCAAGAGACTACTAGAGAGAAGCTTTTGATTTTTCACTGAAAATTGATAAAACCACTATGTATTTATGATAGCATTTCATTGTGATCTTTGGGACTTCTTTAATTACATCACATTTGGACCTGAACATCTTAGGATAATGTCCCTTCTGCTGTTACTGCTGGGGAAGAAGCAACATGTTGTTGACATAGTACTAATATGAAGAACTATTATATTACCCAAAGCCTCTTGTTTGTTGTTTATGTTCTATGTAGTTACTTAAGAATACTGTCGTATAGATACTTATCCTTTCCCTTTAGTTCTCTTGTTTATCTAGTATTATTTTGAGTCACTCTAATTCGCTGAGATTATAACTAATGTATTCCAGATTGTGCATTGGAGAAATCACTTAAAATTCCCAGAGGAGGCAAGGCTGACACCTGATGCAAAGAATCTGATCTGTAGATTGCTTTGTGATGTTGATCATAGGCTTGGTACTCTGGGGGCGGACCAAATTAAAGTATGCTTTTGTATTTAAGCTGACATAAATACTTATATTCTCTGTTTATTTATTTTTGTAGTTTGACAGTAACATCATTGTTCTTCCTTGCATCTACTAACACTGATTATTATCAGGCTCATCCTTGGTTCAAAGATATTGTATGGGACAAACTTTATGAAATGGAGGCAGCATTTAAACCAGAGGTCAATGGGGAGCTTGATACACAAAATTTTATGAAATTTGATGAGGTGAGTTGTTGCCTATGGTCATCTCTTTCCCACTTTTACTGAGGACTATCGATGTTGCTACAATAGACTCTTATCTGAATTATCTCATTTTCTTTATTTTATGAACTTCATATGATAAAGGAGGTGTGCTGGGCTAGCTTTTTTAGTAAAGTTGTGGACTTAGAGTTTATTTTCTTTGAGATTCTGTTGATGAAGCAGGTTGGTATTGGCAGGGAGGATGCATAACTCAAAAAAGAAGAAGCAGCAAACTAGTTTGCCCCTGTAGTCTAACACTTGGTTCCATTTTAGTCAATGAAGAAGATTCAATATTACCCTCTTCATGTCTTATTATAGCAACTGGGTCTTGAGCTTCCAAATTGATAACTGACAGCAGGATATGCTTGTTCTTACATGAAAATCAATCTGGAGTTTCTAATGTTGTGTGAGCTCCATGAGTTTCGATGTGAATTCAATTTTCAAGGCTTCATAACACATGAATTTTAATTTTATATAGATGTCAACTGTGGATTTAATGGATGATCTAACTCAAGAGGATAGAATGAAACTTCATTCTGTGTTCTCGCTGCTTGTGCTTGGCACTCGAGAATTTTCTATTGTGTAAATCAACTATGCTATTTTGCTCATGAATGGCAGGCCTTCTTTGTTTACCCCCTTTATAAACTTCAATGCTTATTTACCTTTCATTTCAATAGATTTTCCTTGACATTTTCATCTGGTTATCTGTGTTTGTGGTACACTACATTTGTAGAAGTGTATTTTTTTGACAGAAATTCTATTTTGAGATAGGTCAAACCCCCATCAACAAGAAGAGGATCCGGACCCATGAGGAAGGTACTTGTCAATCATAAATTTCTGCTGTTTAAGTCAAAGTACATCATAGATAAGCCCAATGAAACATCGCAAACATGTCTGTCTTAACAGATAGTGAATGGTCATTGGGTTTTATGTACTGGAGTATTGTTAGGGATGAGATGCAAATATGAATAAAGCAAGAGATAAAATGATTAAACAAATCTGTGTAATGAAAAGGGTGGAAACAAGGCATAGTGTGATGTATGCAACTTAACAATATAGATTTAAAGCTTCATTCCTGAAATTTCCCATTTCAAAAACTGACCTTTGACCATATATTTGTGTGATGTGCCTGAAAATTTTAGAGGTAAGGTAAAGTTGTTTTGTGGGGTTTCTAATGCAATTTGGGGCTTGATTTTTTATTATAAAATATGGACTTTAAACATAGATTTGCACAGTGTGCCACTTTGATGCTTAAGAATTTGCTGTTTTAGAGGAGTCTAAGCTCACTTGTTCTCAGAGACTGTACTATTAGATTGATGTTCTTAACTTTTTTATGGGTTTTTTTTCTTCTACTTTTTAAGGCTTACGCTTTACATTTTTAAAGTTTGTGTAGATTTTTTGTTCCTTCCAATCATGGTTTTTTGCTTGCATGCAATCAATATGAGTGACAATTATTCTATGAGGAATACAATGTAATTGACTATACATATGATGACATTATATTATGGACTTGTGTAAAACACAATTTCATTGAGATTATTGAGTGAAGTTTCAATCCACCACCAGCTCCAATTTGGTAGGGATGTTTCAAATTCATTGAAATTTGGTGGACCCCTCAAGAATTTTAGTCTACCTCATGCTAGTCTTGATGTGGATGAAGAACAACTAAATTGGAAATTATGACAAATTATTACACTGACCTAGTCCAGCACCTAAGATCATAGACTAAACCAATAGAACTATTACAAATATTTAAATTTGTTCACATCATCTATTTAGTAAATCATATTTGGAATGCAAATCGTTTCACATTAAGCACATGTATAATTATGGAATGAAATAATTAAGAATGCATCCATCACAAAATGACTTGGACAAATTTAGTGATATGTAAAAACTCTATTAGTACGTTCACGATGTTAGGAGGTGGACTATGTCATAATTTTTTGGAAAGTAGAATATGATTTGTTTTTAGAAAACTATGATTTTTGTTGATTTTTGGTAGCTGGTACTGTTTAGGAATGTATTATTAAGTTTTTAGCTGTTAAAATAGGACCCTAATTTATTTCATTTGGTAGGTTTTCCTGTTCTTATTGGGAGCAAGTCTTTAAATTTTTCAATTTTCTTACTACAATTAGAATTTAGTTTTTTTGTTTCAATTTGGTTTGGTTACTTTAAAATGTGCACCAACCCTCATTAGACTTGATAGTTATGTTATGATGCTTTGAATATTGAATAATCAAATATATTGATTTTTTAGATAAATATTTTTTTCCTCATGGTTATGTGTTGTTTTTGTGTTCATCAATTGGTTCAACATCAAATCATTATTGTCATTAACTTGCATCTGGTCATCTTCAAATAATCAAGACTCTATTTTGGTCATCTAGTACTTGGTCATCTTCAAATAACAAAGCTAGCCTAATCTCTAACTAGTCATTTGCTTCTTAGTGTTTATCAAGACATGTTATTCATTTCCTACAACCTTTTTGGCAGACATTGTTGAATCCTCAAGATCTTAGTTTTGTTGGCTACACGTACAAGAACTTTGATGCTGTGAAAGGGCTGCATCATTCGTTTGGTATGAGAATTTTGCATAATCCTTGTTCAATTGTTAGATGTAATATGATATCAGAAAAGGATTCTTAAGACATTGTATGTCTGTTTATGAAGTCAGGATTCTCGTGTTCATGCAGATAGGCATGTTTATAAACATCATGCGAATACAATCATTGTTTGTATCCACGCTAAGCTACCTCTGAATGTAAATGGAAAGAAGTTTTATCCATCTATACTCAATTTATAGATGCACATGATTTTGCTAACTGGGTGGCCCCAGTCATAACCAGCTCTTTGAGGTTGCATTTGGTTAGTATCCGATGACAGAAGGGACATATATAGAAGAGACAAAAACGTTGACGAGATAGAGACGGAGACATAAAATAAATATGTTTTTGGGTAGCTTTGGAGTGAATTTCTGTACTTTCAAAACAAGTATAGGGAGACATGCCCCTACTGTCTCTGTCTCTCTTGTCCCAAGATAATAACCAAACTCTACCTAGGTGCTTTTCTTTCCTGTGGCTTCAACTACAAGTGGAGTTTGATGGGGAAAAATTATTGCAGCCTGCATTATTTTGTTTGTAGTTTTGATGGACCTGCTTTTGCAATTGTTTCTTATGTGACGGTCAATTAAGAAGTTTTCTTTATCTGTTAAACTCTTGCAGACGTGAAGAGAAGCTCATTACCTAGGCAGACATCCACTGATTCTTGTCACAGTAATAAAATCCAATCTAAATATGAAGTCATTGTTTATACTTTCCTAAAGAACAGTGCTTCATGCTTTTCTAAATATTGATTTTCCATCAGGTGATTCTGCGGTGGACTACTCATCTAAGGACTCCATTGATGACTTACACACACTGACTCTTTCCTCATCAGGAGATGCCTGTCACAAGGAAGAGCTGTCCAATTCCTTAAGTAGAAACCATCTGGCATAATCGATGCAATGTCCCTGTTGTGAAGGCGGTGAGTCTGCCTGCTTATTTTTTAGTCAGGCGCGGCCGAACATGCATCGATAATGAAGCTTGTTGCCATAACTGTGTAAAACTTCATGAATGTGCAGGAAATATTGAAGGGACTTGTGGAAAACCGATTGTGGGGAAGTTGGTAAAATACTTTTTATCAATTCTAAAGGTTTTGGATCAATGTAAAAAATGACAAGTTCTACTGTGGTTTTGACTGCCCAGGTTGGCAGACTTATAATACATGCCTTCTCTTGTGGCAGTTTAAGCCTTCATTCTTTGGTTCTGTGTTTTTTGGATAGTCTAGGAAGCTGGTAATGACCCTCAGTTGTATCCTGGATTCCAGCTTATAGGTATTGTACGGATAGCCATTGACATTTTTTGTGGCTGAAATGTCCTCACTTATATTGAGGATGTGATCCCTTTTGGGGATTTTTTATTTATTTATTCAATGCCTGTTCGTGTGAGATTTTAATAGATCAATACGTGTTTATGCTCTCATCTTTATTCTCTTGTTTCTTTCTTTTAATGAGAAGAAATTATAATTAAAAACTTTATTTCGAGCAAGACTGGTTACATCTCCTAAATCAAAGATTGTAAGTTTTTATCTTGATTTTTACAAGTTAAAGGGTAAAAAAGGTAATGCCAAAATTATTACTTAAAAAAAATAAAGAAAAGCTATAAAAGTAAAGAAATGTATAAAGAAAAGTGATGAATAAAAGTTGTACATTGCAATCAAGGGGAAAATTACATAACGCTTGTGAATAAATTAAATATATATGGTTAATTATCATTTATATTGTTAGATATATAGGAGTAATTGTTATTTTCATATGACTGACTTATAATATTATAAAGATAAAATTTATATAAACATAAAATTCTTATTCTATACATATTGTTAACTATAAATCTTAATCCTAATACAATTTATAATTCTTGTCTGTACACATCTTTCCTCATAGTTGTATGTGTTCGGATTTCACCTTAATTATGAGGATCTTCATACAAAAAGGCCACTAACATCATCGTCAACAAGAAGAGATGATAAATAAATTTTTATTTAAAGAATAACCTTTTACATAGAGTAATATGTAAGCCCTCAATCTAAAATAAAAAAATTATAAATAAGAGAAATAAATAAAATAGTGAAAAAATAAAAATAAATAAATAATAGAAACATGTTTCTAATGATAATTATTTAAGTGGATATTAAAAAGTGGATTAAAAAAGTAAAAGTGAGAAATAAAGGAAAATAAAATCCTCAAGGGTTAGTTTATAAATAGACAAAATAAGAAGTAAAAATAACCTTTTTCTCTTTTTATGGCCGATAATTTGGCTTGAGGGGGTTAAGTTTTTTTTTTTTTTAGATTTCTTGATAAATATCTTTAAAAGTAATGGTTTAAGGAAATCAAAAGGGATAGATAGTGACCAAAGAGAAAACAAATGAGCGGTTTTAAGAGGTTTAAAAGCTTGGAAGAGAAAATTTGGTGCTAGAAAAAGGGGAAAGAAAAGGTGGAGAAAATTTTGAATTCCTTTGATTTTCTATTTAATTCTTTGTTGTTTCAAGATAATAAAAAACTTTATTGTATTTGGTTTTGAAAACTTAAAATATTAAAACTTAAATTGATGTTTGAGTACTATGGATAAAATAGATTTTTATGGTTGTGATAATTGTAAGGATATTTTTGATAGAATTAAGATAAGAGGCATGAGTAACAATTGGATAAGTGAAGAACATTGTACAAATCTAAAGGAAAATAGATTCCTTATCAAGGATGGATGTTCAACTAGAGAGAGAAAATAAGAAGAAAGAGTTTTGTTTGAATTCTTGATAAAATTAATGAGTCTTGTGGTTTTATTTGAGCTAATGATGATTGAATTAGGTTGCAATTGGATACTTAATGATGAAAAAAAAGGAAAGATCTATGAAAATAATAAGCTATGCACATTTTCATAGTATTTTATAAACATAAATAAGCTATGCACATTTATATGATGGGTTTGGTCAAGCAAGGCTTAAGAGGGGTAATAATGTGATTTATAATTGTATATGAATTGACCATGAATGACATGTTATGAAAAAGTTATAGAAATAATGAGGTAATGAAATAACACACGCAATATGTATATACATGTGTGTGTGTGTGTGTGTGTGTAAATGAAGTTAGCTATTAGGAATTTTTGGAGACTCATTTGATATAAGGAGGGGATAATTAGAGTCTCTAATTGTGTTAATGAGAATATTGATATTACTGATTATAGTATTTCAAGGGACATTACTGTAGAAAGGCTATAGAAGAGAGATATAAGACTTTCACTTATACCATGTAGGTATATCGATGTCTAAAAAAACAATGAGTCTTATCTTTTAAATTATTTACTGTTCTTCATTGAATAATTATCAAGAAGAATATATTAATTTGAATTTTAATTAAGGAAATGGATATGAAAAAAGGAAATTTGATTAGCCGTCCAAGGAACTTGAAGACTAATGATATTAACAAAACTAAAATCGACATTAGAAAAGGTATTAGTCATAAACAATAAGAGTGACTAATTATAGTAACATTATGAATATTGAAATTATTATGTTTGGATGTTTGGGTAATTGGGAATTAATGACATTAACTAGTGATTTGAGAAATGATGACTATCTTTGTCGATATAAAATAATAACTGCATGAGGGTAATTAAGAGAATTTTTTTATATTTTTAGTAGATTTTTTTTCCATGAAAATCTTTATATTAAATGTGTGTGAGGAATGAAATGAAGTGAAACATATTTTTTGTTATCTACGAGAAATTATATATATGGACTTATTTTATTCAAATAATGTTAATCATGAAGTAGTTTGGTATGTTTATGCATTGTATTTATATGATACACATAAGGATCGATCTCAAGTATATTATCTATTTACATGTGGAAGTATTATTATATCATGGAGATCTACAAAATAGTCATTAGTTGACACTTGATCTAATCATATTAAAATACTTGCAATCCATGGAAAAAGCTGAGAATATATATAACTGAGACCAATGACTTAATATATTCATGGAATATATGGTTTATTCTCTAGCAAAGGAACTTCAACCATATCGTATAAAAATAATGTTGCATGCATTACTCAATTGAAAAGAGGATACATCAAAGAAGATAAAACAAAAGATATCCAACCAAAATTAATTTTCACACATGACCTTAATAAGTTTGATAACAACGACACTCGACAAATTCGATTCAAAGATAATTTAACAGATTTCTTTACTAAAACATCACCACCTACAATGTTTGAAAAATTGCAATGCAATATTGGAAGACAATAGCTTAAATACTTAAGGTGATAGATTTATGAGAGAAAAGTTAATACACACTGTACATTTTGTTTCTTAAGTAATATTTATTTCATGTTGGGTTTTTTCTTGATAAGATTTTTAATGAGACAATCTCTAATGCATTAGACTTAAAAAAAAAAAAAAGTGTTATGAAATCATACATTATATATGGATGTTTTTTTAGTCCTCCATCTCTTCATCTTCATGTTCATTCATCATCTTCGAAATTATTTGAACTCTACGTTTTCTTATTATTTTTAAGCCTACAAGTTCCAATGTATATTAGCCTATAAATAGAAGCATTGTTGAAATAATTTTGATATATGATTATAGTATATAGAATAAAATTGATCTTTCTTTTTTCCAATTATTCTTATTATATAGAGAACAAAATTTGTGAAGTTTTATAATATATGCAGTGATGATCTTTTCTCCAATATTATAATGGGCTGGACTAAGTAAGCACGTCCAACTGTCCAAGGCCTACGCATCTAAACATCGGCCCACAAGAGAAGCCAGCAGGCCCACCATTTATTACTACTACTTTTAGTTTTCAACAACTATCATCCCAAGAACATGCAAAGTAAAGGCAGAACAGAACAAATCAGATCAGTCTGGGCGTTTCGTAAAGTCAACGAGATTAAAAAGAACTCTCAAAACAAACAATAGCTGATACAAATCAATGGTAAAAGATCGAATGCTATTTTTATTTTTATTTTTATTTTAATAGTCGAGAATTGAATTGATTTACAAATTTTTCCCCCATTGATTTGAAGGGTTCAAAGGCAGCAGCAATAACGAGTCCAGTCCCGGTGACATGGTACCCAACCCTAGCAATCTTCATGCTGGCCATCGGCCTTATTGTCTCTGCCTCCTTCTTCATGTAAGCTAAGCTATGCCGGAATGAATTATTGTTGTTCCTTTCCTCCACTAGATCAGATCTACATGTGCTACAAAAAACATCAATTACCAGTCAAAGTGATTTGTAATTTTTAATTTGATTTGATTTGTTTCTGAGGTCTTAATCTTCTATTTGGGTTTTCCATGAGATATTATCACTCCACCAAAAATTGGTGAAGATTCATTATTACAAACATCCTCGGCCGGTCCTCGTAAATACTTGATATACTGTTATAATGAAGATTAACATGCTATGTAGCAGGCATTTTGTTTTGATTTTTAGACCAAAGAGTAGTTATATGAGCATGTTGTTGATGATGATGAATTTATGACAAGATACTGCTGTTGTTTTGCTTAAACATGTTGATGAACTATGTCCCCAATGAGCGTGGCGTTATGGCAAAGGGCTTGAGATTTGTACAGTAGGTCTCGAGTTCGAGTCAGGGCGTGCACTTCTTGTAAGAGCCTGGGACAGTCGGGGCTTTACTCGCTCACCTGGGCATACAAAGTGCGCTTTCCGGGGAGTGGAGTTCTCTCGAATCCAAAAAAAAAAAAATGTTGATGAACCATGAAAAGATCTGTTTGTGTGCATATATTTGCCATCTCGTTTATGATGTTATACAAACGTGGTCTATGCAGTTACGAAGCGACCTCTTCTAGGAGAAATCGCAGTTTGGCCAAGGAGCTTACAACAGGAGCAGTGGCCTCTTTCTTTCTGGTATGATATGTTGTGTTTGTTACTCCCTCAACCTTCTGATTTGTTATTGTTAATATTGGTTCATTGCTCTATCTGATCTCCGATGTCTCTGGTGCAGGGTTTTGGGTCCTTGTTCATGTTACTTGCTTCTGGTGTTTATGTATGAGTTCATCATTTTGAACCAGTGCCAAGCAGGATTGGCTGCGTATGATAAAGATGCTTAACTCTGTTAATTTAGTTGAGAATTTTGATGATCAATGAGCTATGAACTATGGTGCTTACATCATTAATCATTTCGAGAGATTTATGGATCCAATAGGCTATCCTCTTCATTTTCACGGTACTGATTTTCAAGGTTTCTACTACTCATCGGCTAGGATGCGCTAAGCTTCCTTCTTCTCTACCTTTTTGTTGTACTTTCCTTCTAGGTTTTCAATTACTCACTGGCCATGATTTATCAAATTAGATGAAAGTGTTTGGGTTTTCAAGTTCCCCTTCCTATGGATTTCATTTCAGTTCTTTAAAAATGGAGATGGGATGATACATCTTTTATGGTTTGGGTCTCCCTGGACTTGGCTTACAGGGTCAATGCTTTCCTATATCTTTTTTATGCTTTCTTTTGTGTATAAAAGTTTCCAGTCATTTTTTTGTTTCAAAATCATCTCTTTGCATCAAAATTTTGTCTTTGTTACATGCACTAATATTGTTAAAAATCAATACATTTTCTTGAGGTTAGCTCAACAAGTAGGATTGGTAGAGGTAAACTACGAAAAATACCTTGTTTTATAGTGATTAGCAACCCTAACTAGCCTTTGAAAGTGTTTTGGGTAAGAGATTGATTATGTGAAAAAAAAGCTTCCTGGGTAAGGGTTTAGTTATGTGAAATAATAGATGATAATAATAATAATTCTACGACACTCTATTGAAGGAAGAGTAATAGTAATGTGTATTGAAACCTAAAAATTTTGTAAATAAATGTTTGAACATTGAAAAAATCAAAGTAACCATCAAATAACCTTTACAAATAAAAACTAAAAGAATATGATTTTTTTAAAAGAAATCATATTTGATACACATAACTCATACTCAAGTAATTTTTCTTTGACTATATGGTTTATTTATCCATATTCTGTCTATTTTTTAATCTCCTCTTACCCTGATAACTTATTATCTATTTACACTATCTTACTATTTTTTTGTCCAATAGTTGGTTGGTGAGTGGCCTAAACTTTCATGTTTATTTTGGTTTTTTTTTCTTGCTTATTATTTCACTCATTTTTTTTATTATTTAAAAAAAAAAGTGGTCAAAATAGGTTGTGATAGTTCTCTCTTTTTACGATGCTTAAATACAAAGACATTGTAAACTACATTTTTCTTGATTTTGTATTGTAAAGTTTGTGAAAAACTACAATACAATGCTAAAGGAAAAAAGTGTTAAGAAAATATTAAGAAAATGATGTTATATACATGAAAGTTAAACGAGTCAACTTGAGAGGTGATCGATCCCAACATGCAATTTAAAAATAAGTAAACTTGAGAGGTGATTAACCTCAACATGAAACTTAAATCGGTACTCGACCAGTCTCAACATCAAGTCTAAATGGATCAACTTGAGAAGTGATTAATTTTAATATGAAACTTAAAAATGTTAACTAAAAAGTTGTGGCTAACCAATCTCAACATCAAGTCTAAATGGGTCAACTTGAGAGGTGATTAACTTTAAATATGAAATTTAAAAAGGTTAACTAAAGAGTTGTGACTAACTATATTATGAATTCTAAATAAGTTTTTAATAAAATATGTGAACTTCCATGCATCGTCTAAAACATTTGTTATAGTTCATATAACTAATTACAATGTTAGGATCACTTATTTGCTTTAATTTAGTTTTTGAATAAGCAATCTAATTGTAAATTCATTATGTTTTAATGTTGATTTTGACATCTATTAGTAATTTTTATCTTGAAACTTTATTTTCCATCTAGATTGCCCTCGAGGTTACTTTCCATGGTTTGGTTTCTTTTGATCAACCCATCAAACTCATTTCTTGATTATATTTCTCATTTCTTGAGTATATTTCATTTCATATTTTAGTCTTTTGAGATCTTTCCACATATTCTTTTTATACCCTTTCTTCTAATTTATTAATGTCTTTTGAGACCTTTACATAATTTCTTTGTATAATCTTTTTTATAAGGCATTTATCATTTCTTCATCCTTGCAATCTATTTTTCTAAGGTTATTGCCTACTAAGTCTATAAATAAAACCCATCATTTTGTTTGTGCACTTTCCTTTTCACTTGTCAAGTTTATGCAACTAATATCAATATTAACGATACAATATACCAAGGAATATGGTTTATTTTATGGAAATATGATTGCAAAGTAGGGAGAAAATATAATAGTTGTGTAAAAAAAAACAATGACAATTGAATAAAATTTATCTAAATTTTAACTTTTTATTGCAATGGTCTAAGAAAGTGTAACTTTATGCATAATATTTTATTATAGCATTTGAATTAATAGGCTTTGACAATTCTTTTCCATTTATATTTGATAAAATAATGGTTCATTCTTAAATGTTTTCTTGACTACATAAGGATTTTCATAGTTAGACATTGATTTACATTGATCCTTCGGAATTGGAAAAAAAATAATCCAATATCAAATCCCCTTCATAAAACTTTTGTAGGTGTACTTTCTTGTCATAAGTCTTGACCATTTTTTTTAATACAAGTGTCATGACATAGTGCAATTAATCTCTTCTTCTTAACTAGTTTAATTATTCATATTAGAGACTGACCCATTCTGACTCTTTTAACTTTATTTATATTAATTCCTTTTATATGATGTATTTCCACTATAAAAGACATCACTAACTCCATTTCATACATTAGGGAGCAAGGAGTTACTCTTGCAAATGTTTATACACTAGTTTGATAACCATATAAGGTATATGAAAGCATTTCATATAATGATCAATTTCTACACAATCTTCTTTATATTTATATTTTTTTGTTTTTAAACATCATTTATCTTTGTAAGATGAAGAATTAGATGTTTGATGTATCATTGCTAGCATAAAATATTGAATTATTTTTAATTAATTTCTTAGGCATTATCAGTCAATATTGTCTTTAGCAAACCAAATTGACAAATGGTGTCTTTTTCAATAAAACAATGAAAAAACAACTTCAATCCATTTTATAAAACAATCAATTGCTACCAATATGAATCAATGTTCATTATTTGTTATGGGCATAAAAATCAAGTTTAATTTATTTTGTAAAACAATCCATTGCTACCAACATGAATCAATGTCCATTGGTTATTTTTAGATGAATTAGGTTGATCAATCCATTCCTCACATTTCAAATGAAAAAGGTGTTATCATGATATGGAGATAAATGAACAATGCATTTATCTTATCAGTAAAAATATAACATTTTTGACATTTTTTTCAAGTAATCATTGCAATTTTTTTTCTAATATGGTCCATTAGTATTCACTCATTTGCATTTGTCTTGTTATCATAAGCCTATTAGCATGTGTAAAAACATTTTCCTCTATGCATTTCTTATATAGTTTTCTTATTCCTTTTTGTCTAAATATTTTTACAAAGTTTGTGTAATATTTTCTTGTACAAAGTTTCTCCATCTATAAAGTAATTCATTATCAATCTCCTCGAAGGTTTTTTGTCCATTTTATTTGCATTAGGTGGATATTCATGACTTATAATAAACTACTTGATATTATGGTACCATGATTTCCCATTTGTTTCATTTTTTATCAAAAAACAGTAAACATAGTCATTCTTAATCTTAATATATGCATGATGTACTTTTTCATCATGGCTGATTTAAGTCATTAATATAACTAATGCATATGTAAATCGATTCTTATCTCAACCAAGATAAGTGAACTTGATTTCTTCAAACAAGTATGTTAGCTTAATAAGGTACTCTTAATATGAATTTAACTTTTAATCTTTGATTTGTCATTCTTCTTTCATATGGTGAATTATTAATAATAAATCTCTATATACTTAACTTTTAAAATTTTCTTACTAAAATGACCTTAAGCCCTTAGATATATGTTCTATATTATGTTATATTGTTAGTGCATTTAAAGTATTTTCTAATTGCAACAAGATATTACTCTTTTATTGGTGGAATGAGCACAACACCTATTATTACCAGATACATTTACTACTCTATTAAAATATAGAGCCCATATATTTCTTCTAAACTCCCTTTTATTTTCAACCATCATAATATTTTTACCTATGAATTCAAATTGCAAGTGATTGGAATCCCCAACCACATTGTTTTTTTTTCCAAATGATGATTATAATGCTACCTTCCACTTTCTAGTAATGTTAATTTTTTCAATATAACTTGCCACTAAACAATTTTGTTAGAGAAATATGGTTTATATAGAGCATGTCAATTGGATCTATTTTACATATCAACCAAATTGTATAATAGAGCATGTATTGCATGAGCTTCAAAGTACTTGATACGAGATCATAATACATATTTTCTAGGAAAGTATACCAAGATTTGAAATTAATAAACTTATTAATCAAATATCAATTAACCTCATTGAATGGTATCAAATATATTATTTCAGTGTGCTTTTTATAAATTTATTGAATTAAATCATTGCTTGATTTTTCTAGGTGTAAAATTTATATAAATTACATTTTAGTCTTCAATTTCTAAAAGTTCTTTACAATCAACACACTCATATATTATTCTAATGTAATTTCTAACTAGTGATTTTTAATACGTGACTCAATAGATTCCTAATAAGTTGACCAAAATATAAGTCATAATTCTAGATTAAATAAATTTATTATTTAATTTATTATCAATTCATTAATTGATTGATTTATATTTGAAGATCAAGTACATTGCCTAACAATGTGTCATGATCCTCTAAAAACTAGGAAAGTCATATATGATTTGATATAACCTTTTAGTGAACAATTTCTTAATGTAATTATTATCCTTTAACCAAGGATGTTTTTATTGTATATATTATAGCATAAAATGTGCCTGCTCTATTAAATTATATTTGTTCTTAACACTATAATCATTGAATTTTTAAATAAGATTTGAATTTTTTTTTGCTATATAAGATAACTTAGTGATCTCAGGTCTAAAGATCATTTACACAACTATTATATGAGTTTTTTGATAGACAAATCTTATCTCTCTATATGAAATCTTATGTGAGTTAATTTAGGGGGTGTTTGACACTGCGTTTCAAAAGTATTTTTAAAAAAAAATATTTTTTATTTTAAATTAATTTTTTTGGTGTTTTATATCATTTTCATGTGCTAATGTGAAAAAGGATTTTTTTTTAAAAAAGAACATCATGCATTTTTGAATGAAAATCACTCTCAAAAGAAAGTTCAACCACACTCTTAAACAAGCACTTAGTGTACATATCATATGACAAATACTTATATATTAGTTTCATGCATCCTTTATACCTCAACTTATAAGAATAATTATTTTATATATATATATATATATAAAAGAATATAAAATGTACAAGTTTCAAAAACTCTAATTAATGCTAAGTTAATACAACATTAATTAAAAATATTTAGGAACATTGTTTTTCATTCAGTTTGAATCTTATAATTATAACAACTTTATATTTATTTTTTTTATAAAATATTTTTGTCTTAAGAATTTTATTTTTTCCCTAAATTCATTAATCAAATATTAGTTTCAATAATAAAAACACAAAAAATATTAAAAATATTAAATCTTTATTAATAATAAATATGTTTTTATATGAATAAAATAAATGTTACATGTAACTAACTCAATGACTATTTTGTACATTTACTAAAAACATTTACCTTTATAACTTTGACATAACATCTACTCATGAAAAGTACAAGTTGTTGAAAAACTCTTTATCAACTTTATATAGTATACTTTTGCCTTTTGTAAAAAAAAATTGTAACAAGTATAGAGAAGGTATTGGATATGGAAAATATAAAAACCTATATAAAAGTGAGAGAAAAGAATTATAAATTATTGTAATTGGACATGCAAGTCGAAGATATTTTTGAAGAAATTACACAATAAAGCATCCAACAAGAAAATATTTGTTTACCATTATTATTTAAATATAATTTTATTAAGAGTATAATTAAAAAAAACGCTTCAAATATTAAACATGCAAACTAGTTATAGGTTGTTTTAGAAGAATAATATTTATTCATGTTAAGAAAATTAAAAGCTTAACTTATATTATATAATTTCATGAAATATTTAAGGATTTACTTTTTCATGATATGCTTATATATGTTAGATATTTATTTTTGTCAAATCAATATCATATAATTCTTTATTTAAAAATAAATAAGATAAAATTAATAATTTAAGAAGTTTCAATAGACCATCCTATACAAATATTTGGTTAAAAAACATATCATATTATATTATATTTATATGCAAATTCCAAGTACTCACATAACCTATCACATCAAATTATAAAAACATTTATATGAAATTTTTTATACATGCAGAATTCTCTATAATTTCTTATTTAGGTCATCCATCTTTCAAGTTTTAAAACCTTATATATTTTATTTGGATTTGTACCCAATAAAACTTGACTTGAGAAAAATTAAGAATTTTAAATCTTAAAAAGAGTCAAACCCTTCTTAAAAAATCAAAATCTTTATTATGATTTAAAATATCTTATAATGGCTGGTACCTTGTTAAAAACATTTATTTTTAAATTCATATAAAAATAAATATTGCTTAGATAGAAGATGGTTAAATAAATCTTCAACAATGCTATTTCACTAGAAACAGAATCAAGAATAGAAAATGAGAAAATTATAAGCAATTAGATTAACAACCCAATAATAACTTTCATGTTGATCGCATTATTCAATGACTTTGACTTCTCCTATAATCTATTTTTGCTTCTTTTTTATGATATAGAATTATTCATAAATCTGTTGACTCATTTAATTTTTTTGTCATTAAAAAAAAATTGAAACTCCTGACCAAAATTTTTTTTATATAATATAATAAAATTGGTATAGTAACTATCCCTGTTCCATATCTTATGGAGTTATGGAGCATAAGAAAGACTAGTAAAGTAGCAAATTACGACCAAACTTAATACTTTTTTCTTTAAAAAAATTATATACTCTAAACACTAAATTATATACGTTATACATCGTAGAATAATAAATTCAAAAATATGTTTCTTTTATTATTGATAAAAACATAAAATTTGGTGTTCTTTATAGATTAGTAGGAACTAAGATTTCAAGAAAAATAAAAAACAATCAAAGTATATCCTTTTTTTTAATATGTATTAAAATTAGAATTCATAAAAATTAAACAATATTTTATTACTCACTTCACATTATAACTTATTCGTATTGCAGATTCTATATATTATCTTTAATGTTATTTAAAAAAAATATAATTGATTAAAGTTTTAGGATTCTTTTTAATAATGAGTTTATTTTTGTAGTTAAATTCAAATATATATATATATATATATATATATATATATATATATATATATATATATATATATATATAATGGTTTGATGAATGAAGTGAGATTGAGCCTAACAAATGAAATAAATAGAGCATTAATTTTTTTAAATCCCAATCCCATTACTTTTTCTCTCTCTTTTAAAGATCTTTCTTTCACTTTATATCTATAAGTTAATGTTGATTATTTTTCATAATAGAGATATTTTTTCCTTTTATTTTCATTTGTTTTTCTTAAATAATCTCATATTTAGTATATGCCTTAATACATTTGATATTTTTCATATAATTTATAGTTTAGTTGCAATTTTGACTCATGTATTTTCATTTTTATTTGTTTTATGCATCTTATATGGGTCTATTATGTTACAATGAAGATTTTTGTTTATATAGCATCAAACTAAGTTATGTAGAAAACATGTTGTAGAAGGAAGATTTTTTAAGGTAATATGTCTATTGGTGGGTATAATTCATTTCTCATGTGTTGCTATTTATATGAAAAAGAAACAACCAAATATTATTTGATAAAAAACAATAGTTTTTTACTTTTTGTTTTTTAGTAAACCATTCAAAAGGGATCATGTTAATAATCAAATTATATTTATAACATGAGTCTTTAACATTTAATACTGGCAAATGTCATATTATAATTAAAGTTTTAACACATATAACTATTAGGAGGGTGTGTGTGAATAAAAAATATGGATTTGTTAAAGGATTTAGGTTATAAAATGTTTATCATTCATAAACAGTCTATATAGGATTATGATACATAATTTATGTAAAACTCATCTCTATAATATTGTAAATAAGTTGTTTAGCATTTTAAAATAAGAATCAACCCTATATATACCATTTCTTTATAAACTTTTTATAATATGTCATTTTATTTTACTTATGCAATTTAAAGCTTTCCTATATAACTTTCTTTTATCTTTATTGGTTATATTTTTTACTTAATTTGTGAAATGTTGACATCATAACTCTTACTGCTTAACCTATTAAATCAAGTTAAAAATTTCATACTCTGTTTGATTTACAAGGTTGTTCATGCCTTCATTCAAGATTACATTTTTAAGTGAACTTCTACTTGTTATAAGAAAAAAATGAATAATAATCAAAGAATCCATTTATTGATCAATAGATGGGCATATATAGTGGGATTAGTTTGTCAAAATAATAATAGTTAACAATCTTGCCAAACCTAAATTAGTAAAAAATGATTATGATGATTAATGATCAATCAATCCAAGTAATTAATAAAGAATATTCCCCTAGTCTAAGAAATCTAAAAACAACTCATAAACACAAAGCCAAAGAAGCAACCTCCACCATTAGGGCCACATGATGGCTCTTCATTATCTAATTCTCCCTTATCATTGGAGAATTACACTTGAACATAACCATAGAGTCCTTATACAATCTATAACGATATCATTTTTCTCATTGTCATTGTCTTTACTAATTATTGATGGGTTCATTAGTGTTTTGATGTCTTTTAAAAACACTAATGATTATCTCTTTTTAGTTTCTAATGACATGATTAGTGATCACATGTAGTTCGGTCAAACTTTAATTAACCAATAATGGATCATTTTAAAGGTACATTCCTTTAATAGAACTTAAATCAATGTTGATTTAAGGTTTATCTAACTAAAAATAAAAAGTACAACTAACACTACTTACCATAATAATAATAATTTGTTAAACAATAAGACTATATACGTTATGAATGATTAACTCAAATAAATATAGAATGAGCTGAGATAAAATGGATTGGAAACTCTTTTTGGCCAGTTTCCTAAAGAGGTCTTTAGATATATTTTGATAACAAATATTCTAATAGAATTGTTTGAAAGTTTTTAAACACATCTTAAATATCACATGTCTATACAAGACACCACAACAAGCTCAATCTAATTCAAATAATCACATATAAGATTTTATTTATTCGACAAGTGTAAAGCTATCTCAACCACTTTATCCACATCCAACTCAATCTATACTTAGGCAATTTAGTGCTTGCAGTGCATCTTAAGGACTTAGTTTGTTGCTAATCAATAAGAAAAAAATAAATAAGATTGAATTAACCCAATACTTAAACATTTAACAAATGAGAAATGACTTGATTGTTTAAAGCTAATATATAGAAATGTTGTTTAAGATGATAAGATTGGAAAAGTTAGAAAGGAAAAGAAGATATACATACATACATACATACATACACACATACATACATACATACATATATATATACAAAAAATCATCTCACAAAAGTTTTAATAGAATATATATTTTTTTAAATATATTTAAAAAATAAATTATAATCATAAAAATTATCATATTATCAAACATTAGGTATATGTCCTAAAAATGTTATGTGCGAAAGTTTGGTATCCATCCAAGCTAACACATTCAATCCTTGCAATAAAAAAAACTCTATAGTGAATGCCAAAAAAGGAATTACTCTACGCTTACCTGCGCTGTCTATAGCTAATCCAGTCATGTGCTTCTCACATGACAGAAAATCATTCAATTTTTGATAAATTAAACTTTTTAAAAAAGATAACAATAACTCGAAGAAATTAAGAAATCAACCTCCTTCTGGACCGAATTCATCTCCTAACCCTAACCCTAACCCTAAAATCGTACTACTTCCACTCTGGTTTCCCAAATTTTACAAAATCTCTGATCAAACATAAGGGATTTCCCACTATCAGCTAAAGAGTGTATTTTTGTAGCTAGCACTGTTTGCTGAAGAGTGAGCAAAGCAGCAGGGACGACCTCAGAGTTGACAGACAGTTCCGTAATAGTTGGTCGTGATTTTCCCTCATCGGTGCCGGTCGATAGATCCGGTCAACTGGATTTGTATTTGCAATTGCAGTAACTTGGTTGAAATTCATCCGGTTGAGTCTACTGATCATATAAGACAAGGAGGAGATCTGAAGGAAAGGGTGGTTTGGTTTTATCATGAGATGGAACATAGTGTTTTGCAAAAAAAATGTGCAGATAATTGTCGTATTGTAAAGCACATCTGCATCGAGTGATTCCATTAAGGATTTGGAGGTATGCTATATGGTCTGAATTTTCACTCTCTCAAGATATATCATTAGCAGGAGTTGGTTTCTTGATAATAATAATGATGATGATGCCATGAGTTTGAGGATTTATTATTATTGTTACGTCAAGTAGAAGTCGAATCAGTACTTTTATTATTGCAGTTTTATACCAAATATTACTATTACTATCAAGTTTGAATCCGAATTAAAATTCTGACAGTTTTGATTTATTACTTCCTCAAAACCTCTCTCATGCCCCTTTTACCCTGTAGAGATTTTCAGTGTTATTTGTCTGACTAGCCTTAAGAACAAATTAGGCCATCATCCCAAATTTCTAATTTTATCATTGCTTTTCTGCAATTAGAAACAGTAAGATTACACAAAAAGAAAACTTATACTAAAAAAAACTAATAACTATTAATGCAAAGATTTTATAAATCATTTATATGGCAAGTAAATCACCTATATAAAATCTCTCTCCATTTGCTTCATTGGTTAGTAATGTTTTTATGTAGGAATTTTCCTTTAAAAGAAAATGGTCTTTAAGAAGTAACAATCTCATAATGCTGGCTTCTATATGCCTGTAAACCTTGGAAAAAAAAAAAACTAAATTGAGGAACTTGTAATTGAGTGGAATTATGAATCTCAGCATGGTGCAATGCTCCTAATCATCCCATCTTGGCTTTGTTCTCCTAATATTCTGTTATTTAAAACTATCACCGATCATGTTGGGACTTTTAGTACAAGCTGTCATTGTAATCATATTAAAAATGAACTTGGATTTCAGTTCTTATCCTTTGATTTGTGTCCTTTGCAGGTGCACCATCCCTTATTGTCGTTTGAACTCCAATTTGCCTCTATGTGCTACAACACTACTACTTTTTCATGCATTATTGTATTTATTGGGTTTATAACACAGAGTTTGCTAGGAATCTGCTGCAATGGCAATGTCTAGTAAGTTCGATCTGTCTTCTGATAGCCCGGATAGACCGATATACTCTAGTGGTCATCGTGGATCCCACTTAGCTGCTCAGATGGACAGATCGAGTAGCTTTCGTGAGAGCATGGATAATCCAATCCTATCTTCTCTACCGAACATGACTCGAAGTAGTGCTGTGGTAGCGCAGGGAGACGTGGTGAAGTTCTTCCAATGCATACCTTTTGACCCAAAGGTGGTGGCTGCAGAACATAAATCTAGTCGTCAAGGAGACTTTAAGCGACACATGAATACTGCTCTTGGAATTTCAGCAGACGACTCTCCTGGTTCTTCGAAAGGCAAGGTGGCATTGTCTCCCTCACCTGAAGAAATCAAGCGAGTCAGAGATGGTCTGTTTGGAAGCTTGGTCAAGGGCAGGTAGTTCTTTGAATGTTTTGCATTTTACATAGTACCTTTTACTACTTTAATTAATTTTTATTAAATAAATAGGGAACGTATGAAGATTTTCAATGAAGCCTTGTTTGAATTCAACAAGTTCTTCCCAAACATACTGTCAAAGAAGAGGTCTAGATTAGAAGGTTATTCTAATGATAGGCCTAATGCCTCAGTATCAAGTGATCGGTCGGTCCTTGGTCCAAGCATGGGAAAAATTGGAATTCAAAATCATTCCGCCACCAGTGGTTTTGAACCTGAACAGCAGAAGTCAGAAGAACGGACAAAAAATATTGTTCCAAACAAGCGCACACGAACTTCTTTGGTGGATGTGCGGGTATGCAACTTCTATATTTGCCATTTTATTTAATTCACTTGTAAAGCTCAGCATGACTTTTTATATTGGTTATTGATCAGACATCATCGCTTGTTTCGGGCTGCATTTTTAAATTAGTAGTAATACATTTGACCCTGTTTTGATATCTCCCACAATATTACATGGAAACCTGCCCGTTTTAGCTAATTTGCCTTTTTATTTTTTTTTTGTCTCCTTCCAGAATTTCACTGGATTCGAACCCCTTCTTCTTCCCCTTTGAAGTAGGACAGGATGGTACTGTGTTGTTTAAATACCACCTGTTATTTACAACTAAAGTATAAGACTGACTTTTTTTTTTTTTTTTGTGGTGCCGTGGTTTACAATGCCTATTTGTAATGCTAGTGGTGCCATCCAGGTTTTCCAAATGTCATGAACTTTCCCATGTCTTAGTTTCTTTAAGAGAGATCACTTCATAAGCTCTGACTAATAAAGATGGATGTGCAGGGTAATGCTCTGGTCAGGCCATCTGGTACTATTGATAGAGATAGGGAAATGCTAAGGCTTGCAAATAGTGGTGCTGTTCAAGGTGAGGATCGAAGTTTATCAATTGGTGTTGATGGTTGGGAAAAGACAAAATTGAAGAAGAAGCGTTCTGGGATAAAGCCAGAAGTTGCTTCAAACGTGGTGTCAGCTAAACCCTCAGATGGCTACCGGGAATCAAAACAGGGAGTGCAGCAAAGACCTGTTACTGATGCTCGCTCAAGATTGAATATTGATTCCCATGGGTTCAGGTATGCCTTCTGGAAGTGATCTATTTCTCTACCTGCATGTGATGACTACAATAGCACTCATGAATGCACACCACTATGTTTTACCATTTTGTTTAGTTATCATTTTTCCATGATTGTTGAGTTCCTGATGCTACCTCTATTATCTCCTAATTATTTTTTTTGAGCCTTGTGGTTGTTTTACTCCAATAGGAGGATTTGTGACAAACACTCGAGCAGTTTGCTATTTTTTGTCACATGATATTATAATGCCATCTTTATTTTATGTCACTGTTGTTTCTTTCCTTTTCATTATCATCCTCTTTCCATTTATGGTTGTGAGTCTACGGTCTAGAATGTTTGTGGGAGCCAACCTCAATTTTATGCATTTGCACTATTTTTTTTTTTTTGCTGGAAGTTCATTATAAGCAGTTGCTTATTAATTTGAGATGAAATTTAGTTAGCTATGAATTTCTGTACCTACCAAAGTTGTAGTAATTAAAAAAAAAAGGCGGTGAAAAAGGACACATCTTTATGGTAATTGTTGTTTCTTTTGAATTATGTGATTATCTCTCCTATATATGATGTCCTGTGCTGTATTTTTCTTATATGGGCTAGCTTCAAGGAATTAGTGAAGAAAAACAACTCAGTTTACAGCAATAAAAAGCACATATGGTTACATGTATCTGCCTGAGACGCACTGATACGGCCTAGAATGCCAATTTATGAAGGACATAAAAATCAAATATTTTGTCGCGATGTAATATACTGGTTATCTCAAATTTCACATCAAGATTGATTTTTTATTTTAGTTTTTGCAATAATACAATTTTCCTTTTGTTTCAGTTGTGGAAGTAGTTGTCATTGAGGATTGCTATAACGATTATGTGGTTAGTATATGATGTGCTTGAGTAGCTGTGAAAACCTGTGAAGTTCTTGCAAATCTTTGATAAGATCAAAACTCATCACTAGTTCTGGGAATGGTGAAAGGATTTTGGTAGAGGTTTTGGCCTAACATGATGGTCAAAATGGCTTTCACTGAAACAATAATCAAAAGCAAATTCAGTTATTCTAAATTATTCTTAGAATCCTTTCTATGTTTTTTTTTCCAGCTTGGTTTAACTTTAGAGGAAGATTTGTTCGGTTATATACTTTTGGTAATTGCTTTACATTCTGCAATCTCCAGTTTGTGAGACAAGATTATCTTGTATTTCTCTATAGGCCTGGAGTTTATAATGGTGCTGTTGGAGTTGGAAAGATTGATGGTATCTCACAACCAACAGGCTTGAGCGTGCGATCAATGACCCCTAGGGCTGACCTGGAGAACAATTCTCTTCTAAATGATAGGAGGGAACGCCCTCATGGTTCAGATAAGGAAAGGGTGAATATCAGATCTGTTAATAAGTATGCACTGCATCCTTAACACATTCATTCACATACCTTTGTTGTTATTTATATTCCATTCAATTAGCTCTATTTCTTTCCTTATCATATTGGATTTTTCTCTTCAGATAAATGGAAAATCTCTTATTCTTTGAATTGTTTTTTCCTCTCATATTTTATAGGGAACTTTCTTTTGCTTTATTAAGCCCTTCTTTTGCGCCGTTAATATGTTTGATCAGGCCGTGTATGGATTCACTATCCTTTGTTTCTCTACAATGCTCAGGGCAAGTGTTCGAGATGATTTTAATTCTGCTAGTCCCACTTCCAGTGCAAAAATGAATCCATCCATTCGAGCTCCTCGGTCAGGTTCAGGCATTATGCCCAAGTTGTCCCCAGTTGTTCATAGAGCAACTGCTCCCAATGACTGGGAGCTCTCTCATTGTACAAACAAGCCACCTGCTATTGGAGCTAACAACCGCAAACGAACAGCATCAGCTAGGTCTTCATCTCCACCTGTTGCCCACTGGGCCAGTCAGAGGCCACAGAAGATCTCTCGAACTGCTAGAAGAACAAATTTGGTTCCCATTGCTAACAATGATGAAAGTCCCACTTTGGATAGTGTATCTGATGTTTCAGGTAATGAAATTGGGGTGGGATTTGCCAGGCGCTTGAGTGGCAATTCTCCTCAGCAAGTTAAATTAAAAGGTGACACATTATCATCAGCTGTTTTATCAGAAAGTGAAGAATCAGGGGCTACAGAGGTTAAATCTAAAGATAAGAGCAGAAAGCCTGATGAGATGGATGAGAAAGTTGGGCATAATGTTCAAAAGATATCACCTTTGGGCCCTCCATCAAGAAAGAACAAGCTGGTTTCAGGTGAAGATTTTGGTGATGGTGTTCGCAGGCAAGGGAGGACTGGGAGGGGTTTTACTTCAACAAGGTCTCTTGTGCCAACTGCAGTTGAGAAGCTGGGCAATGTTGGAACAGCAAAACAGCTTAGAAGTGCCAGAATTGGTTTTGATAAAAATGAAAGGTCCACATGCTGCATCAAATTTTCTAGTTATCCATCAAATGTCTTTGTTTTATCTTGCATTGCTGCATGTCAGATTGGAAACTCATATTTTCAAGAAATATTTTTGTGCAGCAAGACAGGTCGTCCTCCAACCAGAAAACTCTCTGATCGCAAGGCATATACACGCCAAAAGAATACAACAATGATTGCAACAGCAGATTTTCTTGGTACTTTACTTCAAAGTCCCTCAGATAATTTTCTGATACCCTATATGTTTTCTTTCCATTTCTTCTTTTCCATCCATTTACTTTTGGTTATGGTTTTTTTTAGTTGGTTCAGAAGATGGGCATGAAGAGCTATTGGCTGCTGCAAGTGCTGTTATTAATCCTGGTACTTGTCACTGAAGATTTTTGTTCTCTTTTATTGCTTGAATTCTGTCTTCGTTGGTTAATTGATTTGATTGTCACTGCAGACCAAGCCTTTTCGAGCTCATATTGGAGGCAAATGGAGCCATTCTTTGGTTTTATATCTGATGTAGACTTTGCTCACTTGAAACAACAGGTAAAGCCCTTTGTTTTTCAATATAGTTTATGTAGGATGCATTCAAATTGCTCCACCGCCATGTAGCAGCATTTTTATAAACTTAGCCATGATCATTCAATGTATTAATTGAAATTATCTTATTGTGAAATCTTAATCATACAGCTAAGTGAGTCCTGTTTGACCTTCATTTAATTTAAGACTGTCCAAAATTGTGGATAGACTTCTATATTTATCAAATTTCAGTGGTTGTGTCCATATCCAGCAGTTTTACTCGTGGATATTTGTTAAATTTCTAGTGACAGTCAACACACTTTTTTCATATTGCAAAAAATGTTTAAACTATTGTTGCAAATGGTAAAGGACTTCTTTCTTTCTTTGTATTTTCTATCATTTTAATGTTTTCCTATTAGATGGAATTATATTCTTGTATTCAGCAAGATTCATTCGATAAGTTCATCAGCAGCATGTAGGTAGAGAAAGAAGAATTCTCCATTAAGGGAGGTGACAAGCCCATTGATAAAATTACGTGTATTGATATAAGATCTTGTTGCTAACCAATAACAAATTGTTTATATCTTTGAATTCGAACAATTATCAACCATTCACAAATACTTCTCCACCTGCAGCAGTACCATGTATGGAGTCCTGACTCTTGGAATCTCTTTTTAGTAAACTTCTGTATTCTTTCATAAAGGTCTCCTTCATCTTGATTAAGACTAGGAGTATATAAATTTGCTTGCATCTCCTAACCAACAATTTGAAGATCGATTTATATTAAAATGGCAATGAACTCAACTTTGGGTTTCTTGATTTTGGATATGGAATGGATGTTATGCAGTAGTGTATTGATGCTTTCAATCTGTTAAATTTGCTAGAATCTAATTTATATTGCACACAAGACAATGTTCACATGTATATTTGATAAATTGATACTTCTTACTACATGACGGATTATAATATATTTCTTTCATGAAAACACTAGTTTTCCTTCTCTTTTGTATCAACCAACATATTCATAGATATGTATGTGCTAGTTCTTTTAGGGTTCCTCCTATCTGTAATATCTCTGTGGAGCATCTGTACTCTATAGAATGTTACAAGCAGCACTCATGCCTTTCAAAATTTATAATGCTCAAAGTTATAATCATTGAATATTGAATATTGAATATGATGGTGAGGTATTACCCTATATTATTTTGTACCAATGATGGCCTCTTTTTGTCAAATAAATTCTGGTCAAACACTGCTAGTTATATTAATTTCCTTAACCATATGATTCATTTTTCAGGGAAGTATTGTGTCTACTGCACCATCAGCAACACCAGTCCATTCTGATGTTAACAACTACAGTACTGTCCCTAATGGGTATGGGTTATTTGAACTTGATAGGAAGCTTGAGCTTGCTGCTGAAACTAGGACTTCAGAACTTCTTCCATATCAGTTAATGCCTGTAGATAGAGAAATACCCCTTTCTCAGCTACTCTTGGCAGCCTTGACCTCAGAGGAAGATTGTACCCTTGGAAATGGAGACCTGGAATTTGATGCATATGGAACTGATCCCGAGCTAAATGAGGAGTTGGGATCAAATTGTGTGAATCACCTAGATAATTTTCAGTTTTCTGGGCATGCTGCATTTAGTGGTTGCAAGGTGAGTGGGAAGCCAGACCACGATGAGACAAATATTGATATTTCAGGCACCCCAAACATGGGTATCAACTCAAACTTCAGAAATACCAGAAATGGTGTCCTTTCAGACCATGCATTGGTACCAGGGATGGCCTGTTCCAAATTTCAGTATGATAATATGAAGATAGAAGAAAAACTTCATTTGGAGGTTCTTAGTCTGGGAATTTTTCCTGAATCAACGGTAAGTTCATTTCCACAATTTCATTATTCTTTTCACTGTTTCATCACTCTTTTCCTGCATTTGATTTGTGTTTGGACCATAAGACTGGGTAATGTGTTGGATCTCTTAATTTTTGCAGCATAATGGCTTCAAATGTTTGATCTTAAGTATTTAACTGAAACGTTTGTTTTTTGGAGCTTATTTTCCTTTTCCCTTCTTTCTGCCCTCTTTTTAAAGTTTCTTTTCTCTCAGTTGTGGGAGGTGGGAGCACGGGGGGGATTTGGCTGTGTGGTTTCTGGGTTTGCCTTTGAATGTCATATGTAAAGTTATTGCAACAGCTCTAAGATCTGTTAATGTATGCCATTTATTACATAACCTTCCTTATACAGCCTGACATGCAGATGGATGATGAAGGAATCTGTGGGCACATCAGAAAACTAGAGGAGAATCAACATGGGCTGGTACTTATGATTTTACTGTAAAAGCCTTAATAGCAAATGAATTCAATCAGTTATCCTTTCATTCTCTTTCCATCTCACTCTGTATTTATATTTATATGATGTACATCTCTTATATCAAGTCAAGCAAGACTTGTGTTTCTTTTTCTTTCCCACTTTTCCCTGTATTTTTGATGCCATATGATTGTTTTTCAATATTCTAGAGAGTGGTGAGTTTCTTAGCTATTTATTTTTAGAAGGAAGTTGAAAAATCTTTTGCTTGCATTGAAACATACTTACTGTCAAACTTTCCATCCTGCAATGAATTCATTCTTTAAAGGAGGTCATCTCATCATAGTTTTGTTTGTTATTATGATAGGTTTCAAAGAAGAAAAGTTTATTAGACAAGCTGTTGAAACATGCTTCAGAAATGAAAGAACTCCAAGAAAAGTAAAGAATTTATTCTTGCTATAAATCCGTGTTTTTGCCTTTTCACTTGAACTCTCAGCGTACTAATGATACCACATGATTGTATAGGGAATTTGAACATCGTGCTCATGACAAACTCGTCACAATGGCTTATGAAAAGTACATGGTAATTTTCATACACTCTGCTTTCCTATACTTCATACATTCACATTTCGTTTCAAGTTTGGGTATGAATATATTTGTATAATGAGACTATGTGACCAAAGGGCTATGATGCCCAATATATCTGCACTTTCCTCTTAAACTAGGAATGAAACTTTTTGCAACTTGTTCAGGGTTGTACTGCAAACATGCTTTGGTGAAAATGGGCTAGAATGGGCTATTATGGATTATAAAAGTGATAGAGTAAATAAGGCATACTTTATATTTTCTGGTGACTTGTATTGCATTATTTATGTATGATTTTTGGGTAGCTTATTTGAAAATTCTCTGCAAGTAATTGTCACACTTGTAGGATTTGCAACATCATATATTCACACTCATGAAGTATTATGATTTAGTTGGTTAGCATATAAAGTTATAATTACCGAATGCTGTCAGTGATTGCTCCTCATAAATAACAATGTCCATATATGTGTGCTCTTGGTCCTTGGCCAAAAATGTACATTTTGTTTCCTTCATTATGCTGGCCCCTGTTTTGGTCAATGGTCTTTACTGCCCCAAAAAATTGGTTGGTCCCTTTGATCAACATCCACATCCATGTAGTGCGAGGAAGAATTGAATTTCATGGATATGGATACCTTTCATTTTTCATTGCCCACTAAACTGGACGGGTTAAAAAATTTTTTGCTGTGAAGAAACAACAATCCATTAGACTAAAATCTGAAAAGGCAATCTGAAGAAGAGGTAGAAAATGGCATGTAGATGAAAATCCTGCAAAGGCTGCCTAAGCAAAAATAAAATTAGTACAGAGGTTCATTAAATAGAAACCTATTTGGTTCTAAGGTAAAATCCTTCTGAATCTTCAAAAAGTTTCTAGAATTCCAAATGCAACGTACATAATATAATAATGCTACTTTTTCAGAAAGTACTTTTTCTTGATCATCACAGGGCATGGTAATTTCCTTAAATATCACATTTCATCCTCACACTGTCAGTGTAAATAAGAGTAATCTACAATAGTTTCAATGATGTAGTGTGGGAAGAGAAGTCAACCTCTTGGATCATGAAACAATTTGACATCAAGAATTCATTGGTCAAGCTCTTTGAGTCCACTGACAATGTTTGACCAAATCCAATGACTGGCTGTTCAGTAGGGAATGATATTATGGGAATGATTGAAGCATGGAATTAATTCTTTTCATCAAATTGTCCCATGATCTAAGTAGGAGAATAGAATTAAAGAAATGCATGTTCAAATTGTCTCAATATGGGTTGCCCGTTCCAGGAAGATTTGATGAAACCCAGTGAAAGGTTGTTTAATAGAGAGACAATGTAGGTCTGCTCAAAGCATGAAATGAATGGCCTTTTGTCAACATCTCTCATGATCCAGGTAGGAGGATATAATTAGGAGAAATTCAGTAAGTCGGCATTGCTCTGAAGTCTGAAGGTGAATGGTGTAAATGTCATTAGGGTACATGAACAGAAGAAAAACAACTGAAATATGTAGTTTTCAGGACATGATTTTAATTATAAAATCCTTGATTAAAATCTTGTATTTTTCTGGTTTGCTAGTTAGCTACTTCAGCACTCCCCCTCTCCCTCTGTGCACCTCACTGAGGAGTGAGCTGAGTCACTGTGTGTGCACATGCAATTTCCATCCTGGAGTCCAGCCATTTTGTTACTTTGCAGACTATTTTTAACTGGTGTTCGGTAGTTGCTTGAGAAACAACCTGTTGTTGTTTTTTGGTGCTTTTTGTTTTTTACTGTTTATCATGCTGGTGGTAGGTTATTACTTAGAAACTTCTGGATATATATTTGATGGTTAGCTAACACAGCATTATTTAATAGACTTGTTGGGGTCCTAATGCCACTGGTGGGAAGAGTTCCAGTAGCAAAATGGCCAAGCAAGCTGCCTTAGCTTTTGTTAAACGAACATTAGAGCGATGCCAAAAATTTGAAGTTACAGGAAACAGCTGCTTCAGTGAGCCCTCATTTAGGGATGTGTTCCTTTCTGGGACTGCCCGCCTAAATGGTCCACAATCAGTGGATACTCCTACTGATGGTGAATCTGCAAAGTTGTATGGCAATACCTCAACCCGCTCTTTGGAAGCCAGAGTTTCAGGTATTTTTTCTGATTTTGCAGAATTTGATTCTGGAATTCATTCATGTGTGGATGTGTTTTCTTTAAATCTCTTTTTTTATGGGTTGTTGTCTGTGATTTGTCGTTTTACCTTTTGTATTTGAATTTTCCAATTTTGGACTGTTACTTTTGTTTTCTGCAGCTTCCATGGGTTCACAGCCAAGTCCTCGAACTTCACATTTGGGTCAGAATGGGGATAGCCACATCGCAGATCCTTCTGATCTGCTTCCACCTGTTAATCGCTTATCAGAACAAATTACTGGTAAGGAAGATATGTGGTCAAACAGGGTGAAGAAGAGGGAGTTGTTGCTTGATGATGTTGGTGGTGCTGTTGGTAGTCCATCAAGTGCTCCATCAGGAATTGGAGGTTCTCTATCGAGCAGTACAAAAGGGAAGAGGAGTGAGAGAGACAGGGAAGGAAAGGGGCACAACAGAGAGGTTTTATCTAGAAACGGAACTAATAAAATCGGTCGACCAACATTATCTAATCAAAAGGGGGAACGGAAAACTAAAACAAAGCCCAAGCAAAAAACAACTCAACTGTCTGTTTCTGTGAATGGCCTTGTTGGCAAGATATCGGAGCAACCTAGAACAACTTTGCCTTCTGAGGAAAAGTCAAGGGAAAACAACAGTAATAGCAAAGCAAAGGAAAAGGATAGGTTTGGCTTGGATGCATTGGATGTTGATTTGTCCAACCTGCAGCTACCAGGAATAGATGTATTAGATGATAGCCAAGGGCAGGATCTGGGTTCTTGGCTGAACATTGATGATGATGGATTACAAGAGCATGGTGACATTGATTTCATGGGCCTTGAAATTCCAATGGATGACCTTTCAGATCTAAATATGATGGTTTGAAGTCTTTCTCTGTATAGTCTTGTTCATTATACTATTGACAAACAACACATAATCACTGTTGTGAAAAAAATGACCAGTAATATGGATGGTCATTTGGCCACCGGTCCACAATTAGGTTATATAGATTCTTTTGTAGACTTCACAAGATTTTCAAGTGAACCTTTTGGATGCTTTGGATTTTGTTCCTGTATTAAGTTGGTAACTTCACCATAAAGATCTTTCGTTCAAGGTACAAGCTAGTTTGTCCTATCATTTACATGTTAGCAAAACACTGTATCCTGGCTGTAGCTTTTACAAATCAGAGAACAATGCCTCCTGTACATACTTTTATATTTCTAATAAGATCAGCTTTTTGTTCAGTGATTTATCTTGCAGACATTCTCAGAGATCTCTTCTTCTCTCCCTAGTTTCTGATTCTTAATAGATATCGTTACAGTCAAAGTTATGATTAAACTGACTTTATTATATGCAGTAACTTCGTTATGGGTTAGTCCCTGACAATCACAAGAAAAGATCCAAAGACAATAAAGTTTTTCTCTTTGATATATTTGCCTTTTGATTCGCTTACAGGTTCCCATTAAATGAAATCTATTAAGGGCAGCTCATGGTAAGAGTTTTCCTCACCCATCTTTGCTTTGTTCTTTCATTTACGCAGATTTTATATGCTTATAGAGATATAAAATTGTGCTGAAACTTAACAGGTCAATGCTTTTACCTGTTAGACCAAGAAATGACTCTAATAAACAATCTTTGAATTGCATTTCTCCCCACTGGCCCTTTTAGAATGGATGACCTTGATAGTTGCAGGGAATGTTGCTACAATCAGAGGTCTGGCTTGAATTTTCTTTGCAGATCTATTTGTGCCTGGAATGCAATGCTATATGCCATCTCACATCCGAATAAATTCACCCTTCAGTTTACATGAACAAGGCAAACCTATTATCCATCACTTGTTGTTTTAATGTTGATCTAACAGAATTAGCAATTGATTGGCTGTCATTTAAAGCCAAATCAAGATTTAGTTGATAGCAGAACAAGTTATTGTAAGGTTTGTCTTCATGATGTTTGTTTGTCATTGCAGCATTTGTTACCGCGTATAAAAACTGAACTGGTAGTTCTGAATGGGCAAATGCTCCTCAAAATCTAGTAGACTATATTAGAGTGTTCATTGATTAACTTAAAAGGTTTAAGACTAGTAAACCTTTCAAAATAGTTTAAATTGCCCAGGCTTAATTATGTATTTTGCTGCACTATTTGTCCTTGCTCGTGTACACACACACACACACACACAATGCTTAACTGAAACTCAAATTAGTTACTGAAGTGTCCCCAACATTTCTTCACCATCAATGCCGGTCTCAATGTGTGGTTTTAGCTGTTCACCATTTCTCTTCCATTATCTTTCAGAATCCCTTTTATTTATATGCCAACCAGAGTTGCTTAAGGTTATATAGCCGTAGTATCCACGAATATATGTTACAAAATCCTTTCAGTTTTCCTTGTTATGTTTTTGTGCAGGCATTTGAGAAAGTCATTGCAAGCTTGATCTACACTTTGGGAGAAGAATCGTACAAGGACAGCACTCATCTCCTAAGGGATAACATCACGCTTTGGACTTCAGATGTCCAGGTTGGTGCCTCTCTCTATCTCTCTCTAATTGTAGTCAACAATTCTTCTGCCAGAATTGGCTATGGTTTCTCTGTATCACTACAAAACATGATTGATCAATAACTGTGGATGATGGTTTTACTAGCCGGACCAGTTAGGTGAGCCATAAAAGGCATCATAAGCTTGACTAGTCCTAGTCCTCTTCTGGAGGAGAGCTTTTCAATGTCATCCATTTGTGCTGATTACAAGTGTTTTAATTTAAGTGTGTTAATTACAAGTCCTAATTTAAGATGTTAAGAAAATTGGACATCACCCTATTGACAAGATGGTTTCTCATTTAGACTAAGCTTGCTTTTGAATTTCAAGTGATTTGGAGAGACTATCATTTGATGTAGGTTTTAATGCACGTGGTTCTTGTTTATAGCATTATTTCTCCCCTGTAAACTGTACATGTTCAGGGCACAAGTATGACAAGAAGTGTACAAATTAACCCCCTCTTTTTGCAAGCTCTTTTTATCTTTACACAACCAAAAAATAGATGCAAACAGGATACTGCCGTTCCCATAACATAGGTTTTATTTCTACACCAGCTTCGTTGGTTAATTCAGCGGCCGCTGTCTACATTTAATTGTGGCTATGTATCGGTATTCTGAAAGATTTTTACTTCAAGAGTGAGACTTGATTTCGGGTTGGAAAAAAGAGAATTCATATTTAGTATCTAGTTTTTATTAAACTTATTTTTGAATATTTCAGCCTCGATTTACAATACACTAAAACATGAGGTTTTTAGTGTTGCAAATTTCATTGTCTCTCACAAATCATTGTTAGATTGGAATGATTTTTTTTTTAATTTGTAATTTGACCATCAAACTTTTTCTTTTGCACTTTTGAGCTAAAATTTGTACCCAATTGCACATTTTTTTGAGAGAAAAGGTTGGATTGAAAGTCACAGGATCGTAGTGAAAATAGAGAGTAAAAATAGATGGTGAATATGAATTTCATAGAAAAAAAGTTTGAACTCAACTTAACTATGTCACTATTAATGAAGAATTATGAGTGATTGTTTTTGCTTTTAACAATTTTTGGTCTCACATGATAACCTTAAAGGTATTTGTCTATACCGATCAAGTTACTTACATGCAAAGATGCAAAACCAAGATTGCTTTGATGGGCCTTATTTTTATGAGAGTTTGATTTAAATATCAGAAATAAGAAGGGTACCAAAAATTTAGTGGTGGGTCACTTATCTCTGATTGAGCATAAGAGTAAGGATGATAAATAATAATTATCAATAAATGAAACTTTCTCATTTGATGGCTATACAGGTTGTTCCATGGTATGCTGCTAAAACATTGAATACTTAAGGAATCTTTTAATCATTAACATGATGATTTAGAGTTTTATTACTAGAAATAATAAATTATGTGGGATTACTTGGGTGAAATTAAAAGCACTAGATTTATTTTTATTATATCTACCACCTTAAGTTTTATCCTCTATTTCTTTGAATTTACTTTTATCAAACACTTTGGTTTAATTTGGGTGGTCAATTTTATAAAATTTTGGTTTGATTTCTAAATAATAACTAATTTCATAAGTTTCAATACTCATTAACATAATTAGTCTTTGTGAGTTTGATTTTTTTTTCTTTAAAAACTTTAGTACTTGTGATTTTGTTCTATTTCAATTATTATAACACTACAATTGATCTTGAATAATAAAAAAGGTTGTGCCAAGGATCTGTTGAGTTATGTTAAATGTAAAAGTGATGCATATAAACACCTAACCTAAAATTCCTATATGATGTTTTAAATTTGTTATGTATGAATTCATGGTTCAATAAAAAGATTGTATAGTTCATTAAGAGAAACAAGTGATGGTTGTGACAATATCAATGAATATTGAACACAATTCGTTAAATAAGTATAAGTTAAAATCAATTAGGCCAAGCGCCTTACGTCAAGTTTCATCATGATTTTTTCCCTCTCAATTTATATATAAACTCATTCAGGGATTACTTTAATCCTAGCAAAGTTAAATTAAGTGACATGATGCGAGTAGTAAATAACGATGCTAAAGTCAAGGCTAATGCATCCTAAATAAGCTATGATCTAGTGCAATCAAGAGCTTAAGATAATATCTTTATGAGTGCTTATTAACAAATTATCTTAATGTATCCATTCAATGTAGTTTAGATTGAGATTTGGTGTTGATATGTTATATTATAAAAGAGGTTCAAGAGGACAGGTGGTACTATCATCTACGAATCCATATAGGTCTTGTCTAACAAATAATGGATTTACTAGAGCTTTCAAAACAAATAACTTTCATATGTAAATTTGAGAGAAATATAGCAGTAAGGGTTTTGTAATGCAAAATTAAAAATAAAAGAGTTAAAGTTTGTTGTCATGGTTGTAGAACTGTTCATTATAGTTTTCTACCATAAGGTAGAAGCATGAGAGGTTCTTTTATTTTCTAGGGAAGGAATATTATGAATAGGCTTTGCTATTGTGTCATACTATAAATCAAACAATATAATAAATAAAGGAGATCATATTGCAAATACTATAGTAACTATAGTTGTCATTGATTGTCGTGAGTTTTCAATGACAATACATGTGTTCATCCAATTATATTTATAGCAGAAGTATCACCCTATAGATATTAACCTCATAGGCTTTGTACTCATTCAATTTTCATAAAATGCAAATAAAATTTTATATGTTGTCATCTTTCATGACTTATACACACACACACACACACACACACACACCATACAACTTCTTTTTCCTTTATATTTCTTATTATATAATTTAAAACATATCTTCAATAATGTGATGATTAGGTTGATTACAACATGAATCCAAATACATATTCTTTTTTATTGAAAATCAAACCTAAAACATAGTCTATATAATATGGTTTCAAAAAAAACTATTTAAGATATACCATCCATATTTAATTTAGATTTATACATTTCTTGGTTACAAAATTATATATATAGCAAACAATATATTGAATAATTTATTATAGGATTAAGGCAACAATAACACCTAAGATGTGGTGAATTAGGTGCTCTGCTAATAATATCAAAAAATACAAATAATCATATTAGAATATATACATAATAATAAACAATATAATTAAAGTATTTAAAGTAAAAGATAAGGGAAAAGAGATTGCAAACTTAATAGCCTATATTCATATCTCAAATATTAATTGTACTTAAGTATTGTACACTCTTTTACTAATTCAAGGGAAAGATATAATGTCGTTGATAAATCCATACCAAGCAATTACACCACTTAAAGTTGTCTTCTCTTTAAGATTATTCCCTTGGTGACAATACCTCATCATTGCCAAGAGTTTATCCAAATTCTCTAGTATTTATAATTATGATTTGCTTACAACAAGATACATTCTCTAAAAGACTAATTTATACAATTCAATTTATGCATACAATATAAAGTGTGTAAGTTCATTTTAGTTTGCAAAATTCACAGTTGTTCTTCACTTACATTGCATCTTGGACTTGTTAATGGATTTCTACACTCAATTTCATATGCTTATTGATATGGTCTTTATATATAACCTGATTAAACTTTATTTGATCCAAACATATCATTAGTCCATTTTCCATTTAATTATTATCATCAAAATACAAGATATTATAAATATTAATATGTGACTTATAGGTCAACAGAATACTCAAAATACAAAAGCAATATCCAATACTCATAATGACACTATGATATAATTAAAATTTATATTATACTCAACATAATTAGTTTATACACAAAGAATATTTACTAATATTGTTTCTATTAATTAATTATATATCTATATATATAATTCTTCTTAACTCAAATAATTTGCATAGTTTAAGAACACAATATCATTTCTTGCCAAATTGGTATTTGTTCAACTTCTACATGAACAAATTTCTCCAAATTAACTAGGACACTAGTCCCAGTAATCTGAAGGAGTAGTTTATCCAATTACCCATTAATCAGAGAATTATCTCATTAACTAGGAAACTAAAATCTTTATCAAGGCATTATCAAGGCATTAATCTCATAAATTAGGAACTAACATACTCATTAACTAGAGCATTTATCTCAATTACTAGGGATATAACATCTTTGTATGCCCATTAACTCGGGAATTACTCCTATTAATCACGATAATATTTCTCACATATTAATCATGGAACTAGTCTCATTTAATGGGGTAACTAGTTTCCTTAATAATTTATCATTTATAAGTAAGACTGATTAATATTGAAGCAGCATTACAGATACAATTAACTAATTCTTAGATTCTAAAATGGTAAACATTTACCTGAAGTAAAGGTACATGGACTGGTCTCCTAGTATTGGGTGGATCTTGTGGTCTCTCTTATGTCAATAAGAAAAATATCATTTATTATATTTATTACAATATTAAAAAAATTGTTTAGCTAAATTCATTCTAACTTCCTTAGATTTGTTTTCTTCTATATGGAGTTTTATAACTCCAATTCAAGTGAGGTCAGTTTGGCTGGGAAGATATCATCTCTGACTTCCATTTTCATGAAGAGCTTATTTTAGTTTTTTTTATCATTTCTAAGTCCTAAACCCAACTCGATGTTCGATTTCTAGATTTTTCAACTCCCTCTTTACTATACTTGGTTGATCCATCACTAGCTAAATTCAACCATAATTAATGATAAAGTTGTTGTGTTTTACACATTCTATATTCCTTTTTTAGTTATAATATATGATTTATGCAGTTTCCTTCACTATTGTTTTTATTTTTTTCAACCATGATTAATGGTAGTTTTGTTATTTTTTCTATTGTAATTTTGTAAATAAATAACCAACAAAAAGTGTTTTACATAAAGTACTACTTTTCTTCCATAAAAAATAGTAAAGGAAGAGTATGGATGTGTCACATAAAAATCTTTATGAACCAGTCATAAAATATTTTATTTCATGTAAACCCAATGTTTGATTAATATGTTTATGTTAAAACAGGAGATAATTTTAACACAGAGATCACAAAAGACAAGGATGAAGCCAAGCTTAAGGTTTATGATACCACACTTGAGAAAATCCATAAAATAGTATTAAGAAAATTTTGTGTACAACATCAATCTTTTACATTAGAAGCTCTCAAAAGCTTCTCACATTACATATATATTATTTTGGGTTTGTAAGACTATTATAGTTCTGTAAGTTGGCATTCACAAAGGCATAATATTTATAGATATTATCATGTATCACTTGATGATAAAGTGTAAAATCTTCCACCTAGTAGAGGAGGTGTATATTCTTAAGAACTCATATATTTACTGATCTCATCTGGTATTTGAGTTTTTTTATCGGTAGCATAGAAGTGATGATTTAGAAAAAGATTGAAATGGTAGCAACTTTTATGCCATGAATTACTTAAGAGTATTTGGCACAACTTAATAGGGTTATAGTATGAGTGTTCGTATGCCTATTAGCTTATACATTGTTATACCATACTCACTCAAGGAGTAATACTTATCTTTGTGTATTAAGTACATGCAATGATGTTAGGCGTTATGTTTCTCATTGAGTTCTCATTGAGTGAGAGAAAAAGAGTAAAGCTATTATTGTATGTTTAAAAACATATCCTTAATCACACTCATTTCATGGGAGAGTCATGTAGAAAGAGAAATAATGCATAAAAAAAATGGAATGAATATTGTAGGGAATGTGTGTGATTGAATATTCATTCCATTTCAGCCTTAAGTTAGTACATGTATAGAGAGAAATAATGCATAAAAAAAGAGAAATGGAATGAATATTATAGGGAATGTGTGTGATTTAATAAACTAGCGTAAAGCACTTGAATAAGCATGAATGGTTTGAACATCAATGTTTTACTTAGTAACAATAGGTATTTACATATTTTAAGGTGAGAGTATTGAGTTCTAGGTGAGTTGCTTTCATTTATTCAATCCCTATATATTTTTTTTTTAATAATTTATTCCTTTTTCCAAAATATTCTTTTGAAATAGAATAAAAAATAAAATAAGAAGAGTAAACAAAGAAAAAAGTATTTTAAAGCACAAAACTACCAATTTGTAGACTAATAGATGTGTAAATCATGTGAAAAAAGGAAAGATGTCAGTATTAGTCTATTAGTCCATAATAAAGATAAGTGAAGGATTTATATATATTAAAAAAAAGTAAAATGACTTTGTTATCATTTAAAGCAAAAACAAATGTATAGCTTTTCTCCAGGTTTTGTTTTTGTCATTTTGGTTTTTTTTGGCACACTAAAATCATTTTTATACCCTTATAAACATAAAAGTATTAGCCTTTGAAAAACAGAATTTTTGTTTTTTTTTATTTTTTAGCATAGTAAAATGACATAGTTACCTTTGAAATCAAGAAATTCTTATGCTAGTGTCCAATGATCTTTTTGTCTTTCTCTTGCGGTTTTTCACTATATTCAAAATCATTTAGGAAATGTTTGATAATTTTTCAAATATAAATATAATAAATAAAAAAAGTTGTTAACACATTGTAATCTTCGTAGTGGTCAGTCCATGATCCAACAACGCATGTGGCCAATTGGCCTCTAGTAGGCACCACCGACCCCCCCCCCCCCCCCCCCCCCTTCTTTTCTTTATTCTTTTTGGTTTTCATGCCTAACCCTTTACGATTTTAATATAGCCCTTCAATTGTTTTCTTTTTCAAGTTTAGTCCATATTTTTTGTTACTATTTATTTTATATGAAATAACTTATCAAATCAGATTTATTTTTCAATTTATCCTCCTTTAATTTTTTTCATGTGATAGATTTTTGTTTTATTTAAGATAATCTTTAAAATTGAATAGTTTTTTTTCATTTTCATCCTACTTCAATTTTGATTGCTATTTTTATGCTTTGATAAAAAAAAAATATATCAATCTTCATCATTTAACATTTAAATTGGTTGATAATTAAGATTTTTGGTATAATCGAAGTCTAGGACTTTATAAATTGCAAATTTGGAAAACAAACTCAGATTTAGGATATTCGCTCGAGTTTTTTTTTAAGCTCATGTTTTTTTAATTTTTATCCTTGAACATTTATTTAATTGGTGATGAGCTCTGTTAGTTTTTCATTTGTTTTCTATTGGATTTTTCATTGATTTTGAAAATGGGCACGAGTTATCCTTGACACATTAAATTGTTTGGTAATTAAGCTTCAAGGTTTTATTTTTGATGGAATCACCCTAATACCACAAACAAGTTGCAGTTTTGCATGCTAACCTAGGTGAAATCAGGTCGGGTTTTTTTGTGATTTTTTTGGATTATATCTTTTTTCTTTAATTTTGTCTCTCAACTTGTTTTTTTAATAGAGACTAGGTCTTAGATTTTTTTTTTCATTTTACTTTCTATAAGGTTATCGCATTGTCATGTTCATTATCAAATAAAATACTTCAACATTTGTTTTGTTTAAATTATTTTTTTTTCTACTTCATTCTTTAATATTTGATTAATTAAGAATTGATCTTTGTGCTTTCACTTGTTGGTTTCTTTTATATGAGTTTTCTCAATCTTACAATCATGGTCATCATATTAGTGGTTTAACCTTGTTTGACCCGAGTTATTAAACAAAAATCAGTTTCATCATTAGACATTAAAGTGTTCAATTTGTTAGGATATGGTTTTTTGGCATTTTTTATTGTCATTTTTAGTCACTTTATTTACAATCATTGTATTTTTTTAATTCATATTGTTAAATTAGTCAATCTTATTAAACTCAGGCGAATCAATTAGGCCCAACCAAGGCTGGCTAGAACTAGCAGCCCCAATTAAGATGCTAGCCAACCAGTCCAAATAGGGTTTTTTTTCTTGTCTCCATCTTCTGCACATACCTCAAAAATAATTTTATTTTCAATAATGCACCCCATCATACATCACATTACCTTTACTCGCCAATAAACATCCTTTCTCAAGCAAATATTTTTACCAAGTCATTTTTAAGCTTAAATCAACACCAACTCTTCCAGTGTGACCACTCTTTCCACTAATAAATTACTCTCAATCATTAACTTATCAATTAATGGAGAACTTGACATGTCAACCAATACCTACTTTTTTAGAAAATCATATATTTTCCATCATTTTCCCATCTACACCAAGCAAAACTTATGTGACTTTTGGTATCTATAAATATCACAAGTCACCAAGTAAAAAAAAGGTAGACTCAAGATGACTCTATCCCATTCTAACACAGCCTTGATGTGCAAGGTAGATAAAACCTATTTACATGACAACTATAGAGCTCAAGCTAGTTTCTTCAAATTTTCTTGACGTGAAAATTCAGTTTGTCCCGGATAAACCTATACAGGGAAGTATTCTCATAGAACGTATATGATCAAAATAGCCAGCAACTCTTCGGATTGTCCACTTACGATTCTTTCTGGGAAAAAACAGCTCGTGACTACCAAAAAACGTAGACAGATGAGCCATCAAATGGTAAAAGGACTCGTGAGTTCCTCATAGTTTGCAAGGTCAAAGTCTCACACAAAGCCATATATTGACATGTTTCAGATAGGAGTTCGACGCATTTGCAATCCTCGACATACAGACAAAACAATAAATAAAACAAATTATTTCAGTAAGTTATACAGGAAACCATATTCCAATGAAGTCTCACAAACCAGAAGCTTCCTTGAAACCATACGCTCTCTATTCCACGATTAGTGTATGGCATACACTAAATATTATGACCCTGGGATGTTTCGTGAATTGCAAATGCTTTGAAAACCTCAGCCCTGGTCATTGTAAGTGCAGCAAGTTGATTTATTTTAAGCCGCAATGACATTTAAGAATCGTTCTTCAGGCCTTCAAGATCGCAATCATAGGGTATCTGCTTGTGAAACAGAACTTTTGTCAAGCAAAATAGCTTAAGTTCAACCCTAAAGAACATAAATTCTCATAAGAATTACAGTTCACATAGTAAATGCATTGGTCGAATTGACAAACAGGCTAACTTTTGTATGATTATAAGACCTGGATTATGCAACAGCATCTTCACATCAACTCCATACAAAAAAAAAATGATTTAACGATTTCAGCAAGGATGTAAAAGGAAAAATTGGACTTACCAAAAGTTTCAAAGGGTTGCAAGAGGAGAACCGGCATTTGTAAAGTATGACGAGAGATCCACATGCTGGTCGTCATACATGGTAATGAATGGGTGTTTCTGGTATTGAAATTAGAAAGGGAAAAAAAGGTCAGATCCGTAAGTGTCCACTCATAGCATATACATGGCTACAAAGAGAAAAAATACAAGGGTGGGTTTTAGCACTCTGCCGTGTATTAATAGCACTCCATACTAATAGAGAGGACAAATGCGGGTTAGAAAGCGGACATGAAGTGCCATTAATACTTGATGGGCAGCTAATTGCCCAACCCAAAAGAACAATGATAGGACTTCAAATACCATCAGTTCATGTGCTGACTGTCTATCCTTTGGATCCTTCTGCACACTGGAGAAAAAAGAAGAGGAAAGAAAACAAAGAACCAAGGAATGAAAATCAGTAACGTCACAAGATTATATGGGCCAGAGTTACGACAGAAGTATTGAAAAGAGTAAAAACCAGAGCATTAAATTCAAATTTTTTTTTACAAAAAAAAAAAAAAAAAAAAAAAAAACAGCTTGCAGCTCTAAGCCAATTTATTCGGAGCATGCCAAAGATCAGGGAAAATGAGTTCTCAGCCGGTGATATTTCAAAAATGAAGAAGACTAGAAATAAATGGAAATTTATAATGAACATCCTCAAAAAAAATACTGAATGACTTTCTTTTTTCCTCAATCTTAATTCAACAAGGAAATTTTATACTGAACATCCTCAAAAAGGAATAAATTTATATGGAAAAAAAACCATATGAAAGGATTGATGCTTTACCATGCAGATATAAATGAACAAAACTCTGGAGAAAATTGGTCTTGTGGTGCAGAAGGTGGAGGTTGATCAACAATGGCTACCATAAGTTCATAGACATTAGTCCAGCCTTCTTCTAGCACAGGAGGGATAAATGAGAATTGGCCAGTTGCACACTCCAGCAGTATCAAGCCCAAGCTCCAAATGTCACTTTTATAGTCATATCGTTCCCCACTAATTCTCTCAGGCTGCAAAATAATCGCACATGAAAATCTTATAAATTTCAGATACAGGCTGCATAATGGTTGCCTGAGAAAGTGGAAAGGCGGTTGTAAATGAGAGAAAATCTGGCATTCATATCTTATGTGCAATCAAATGACTTACAGACATATAGACGTATGTGCCAACAAAAGTATTAGCCTGTCCAGACGTGCTTTGCATAATTGCACTCACTCCAAAGTCTGTAATCTTGACTTCTCCTCTGTGATTTATCAATAAATTAGAAGGTTTTAAATCCCGGTGGATGATGTGTTTTTCATGATGAAGATACAACAAACCCTTGAGCACCTGCATTGATGGGACAACAAAGAACCTAGTTGGATGATGAAGAAATTGGTATATGTTATAAGTATATAGAACAAGGGGTGAAATGATTTTCCATGTTTTAACCTGCTTACAGACAGCAGCAAGATATGGTTCTTCAATTTTTTTAACACTTAACAGAAAATCTGCTAGAGATCCACCATCCATATACTCTAAGATAATTGAAATGGCACCATTATCGTAAAAAGACTGGTAGCACATGACAACAAAAGGACATTGTGATGACTGGTTAATTTTCAGTTCCTGAGCAATGGCCTTGCGTGCAGACTCTTCGATATTCATTTGGATAACCTGAAATGGAACAAGAATGCCAAATTTTTACTACTTAGGAATGGACATGCAAAGGAAAAGGCATACGCGTTCAGTGGACAACAAATAAGCTGATAAATAACCAAACAGAAACCAACAGATTATAAGAGCCCTTCCCAGAATACACGGAGTAATCTCGGTGGAGTTTATAAGAGCAATTTTCAGTTGAAACCACTTTTCAAATGATGTAAAAGAAATATTCAGAATAACTGTGAGAGACCTATTCCTCCAAAAGTTTAAACCCAAGTTCAACTCAAAATAACAGAAAATACAGGGCTGAAGGGCTAGTAGAAGCACAATGTTATAGCTCTATTAAGACATGACTGAAAAAGAGGTTTCCATTCTCAAAACTTAAACCTCGAAAATCCAGGTAGAGTGGAAATGGGTTGATCAAATTAAACTACGGCAAAAGGCAAATAAGGAATCCGGGGCAGCAATGGCAGAAGACTAGGTATTCTTTACCCACCTCAAGGACTAAAAATGGTAGTGAACAAGTCATTTTGAGAAGTCAGAAACCAGTGGAAAAAACCAGGCTGCATGTCTCAAAATAATTTAATTGGGCAGCAATGGACAGCACAGCAGCTTCAAGCATTAACTGATCTAATAATGTACTTACAGACCAAGACAGAAATTGTAGTAAAATAAAAAAGCGAGTGAGAGCACGGTAAGTGATATGATGATACCTTCAAGGCAAAAAACTGGCTTGTCCATTTGTGTTGCACCAACTGCACAATTCCACTGCTTCCCTTCCCGATAACCTTAACCGCGTCTATATCCGCTAAACTCAATTGGTTGTCTGTGGGCGTTATAGGTTGTGGCTGAAAACAGTCAGGTAACAACTCTTCTTTAAAAAAAAAAAATACATTCTGCCCTTTTAAAATTATGAACCAAGTACAAATAAAGAAGAGATGGATCAATTACTAGTATAATCAATGATAACTATGAAGAAATTGAGAATATGAGAAAAGTTGATCTTACAGGGTTGGTGTCGATTTGAGAGAGAATTCGAATACCGTCTCGATTGACAAGCAGATCACCATCCCTAAACGTGCCGCTTTGGGATCTGCAATTATTACCAGAAATTAAGAATCATGGCATGAGATTATAGGATGAGAAAGGGAGGTAGATTTCTTACAGGTACTTAGCAATGGAAACTTCATCAGAAGGAGGGAGGGAGAGCTTGAGCTTGACATTAGGGTTTAAGCTTCCCTTCGTCATCTTCTGTTTTGGATTGAAGAGCAAAGCCGTCGAGGAAAATCAAGAACAAAAGGCGGGCTGTGGATGCGCTGGAGTGGAAAATTTGTTGAAGTAAAGCATTAAATGGAAAGGAGTAATAATTTTTGTGGGTGCAGTACTACCTGTCTTATTAGTCTACTCAGCGACCATTGCAGAAACCTGGAAGAAGATGAACCCTTCCTTTTCTTTTTTCCTCGTTTACTTTTCCACTCCAGCGCGCGCGCACCCTTTTTTATGTTTTATTTTTTATTTTTTATTTTTTGCAAATTTATAATATCATCGCGCCATCCAGTAAAGTCGCTGCTTGAGGGAGCTTTTCTATTTGAAAAATATTAAATTGGTATTTTTTAATATTGAAAATAAAATTTTTTAAAAAAGATATTCATAACATCACATTACTAAATACATATTCTAAAATAAATGTTTCTCCTGGTTTTTCTTTGATTATTAATGAAATTAGATTTAAAATTAAATTAAATTACAAGAAAAGGGAAATAATTTTATAATTGTGGTGGAAAATGATAAGTGGAAGAAAAGAAAATCAATATTTGATTTTAAAAGGGAGGTTAAAAAAAAAAGGAATTTTTCACCTACAAATTATACTAAACACTAGTAAAGAAGGTGGAAATTTTATTGATTTAATAAAAGAATGATATTATTCCCAATTCATAGTTGTTAATCTCACTTCATAATCTACTTTTCTTAATTAAATAGACCAAGATACCATTAAACATTTTCACAAATAATAATATTAAAATTCTTATATTACATTTAAAACTAGGAAATTTGATTTATAGGTCTTTCTTTCTATGATCTTTATAATGCAATTTTACTTCTTTTTATTATTATTATTATTATTACTTATCACCAATTTTAGTTTCATCAAGAAAAAGTTTTGATCAGACTACAATTTTTCCAAATTAAAGAATTTATTCTATGTTTCCAAATATTATCAGGCAATAAAACATTTATTTCAGAAAATATAATAGATTAAATAAGATTTTGAAAACTACTTGAATTTCTTATGCTTCTTATTTTGTAGTTGAATTAATTTTATAATTAAAACATAAAATTTCAATAAAAATTGATTTGATTTTAATAAAATACTAATTATATACTAATTAAAAAATGAGTTTAATGCTGTAGTTTTTACTCTTTTTCAATACTTCTATTGTAACTTGGCCCATATAATCTTGTGAAGTTACTGATTTTCATTCCATGGTTCTTTGTTTTCATACTATAATTATATTTTTTTTTTTTGCTTTAAATGATAAGAAAGTCATTTTACTTTGCAAAAAAAAGTGTATATACCAATTTATCTCCCATCAATTTGCTAATATTTAATAGATCTCTTAAAAAGATACTATTACCTCTAATTACAAACTTCTGTTAGTTTTTTTTAGAATAGTAAAATTGTGATTTCATTGTTCTAGTGTACATTATCTTGGTGTATAGTGATTCCTTAATGCCTTTTAGTGCCTGTTTGGGAGTGGTTGCGGTTGTTTTTTAAAGCGTTTTTCTTTCAAAAATACATTAAAATTATGTTTTTTTGTTATTTTTTAAAAATTATTTTTGATATCAGCACATCAAAATGATCTAAAAACACCAAATTTTATTAATTTTAACTTAAAAATAAAAAAAAAATTTCATTTTTTTTCAAAAATGCTTTTGAAAAGCTCTCCCAAACACCCCCTTTAACTTTTGTTTTGATAGAGAAGGGAATGGCTATTGACACAAAGTTTACCTCTATCAGCATATTCCTCCTATTTTTTTTTATCCATGAAATAAACTAAATGGAAAATTTAATTTTTTAGCTAAATTACTTATATTTGATTAACTAAATTACTTATATTTTTTAGCTTCATATCAAATGTAATTGTATTTCAAAACCTTGACTTTAATAGTATTTTTTTTATTTTGCATGCAAAGATCATCTCAGAATAAATTTAATCAAACACGTATATTTTAAAACAGTAAATAAAAATATATTTTTAAAATAAATAGATATTTAAATAACCTATTTATTTATCATGCAAGGTAACTGGCCTCGCTGAATCCTTATTCTTGAACTCGCCAGAACCAAGCCATTGGAGGTTAGTGGATAAGATGTTGGAAACAGACTTTTCTAAACCCCTTTCATTTCATCCAATCTTTTAGCGGCCCTCATTTGTTAACGAAGATATTTGAGTTAGATTGCGTGTATATTAATTAATTTTATAAATTTTAAAATTTATAATTATATAAATCTTTAATGATCATCATATTAACAATTACATGATTTGAAATTGAAAAAAAAAAAACCTTAATTTCATGCTATTACCCCTGAACATTTACTAGATGGTTATCACAACAGCCCTTGTTGATTGACTTGATTGGTCCCCTTACAGCCAATGATATTTTGTCTTGTTTATTTATCTATTCATTCATTGACATAACGTTCTTCCTAAGAGCATGTTGACCAAAACAAAACTAGCTCACTTGTAGGGAAAGCACGGCAACGTGCTTTGTTTGACCATCAACGAAGGTGTACCATATCATGTGAGAACCAATTGGCATTGCCCAGTAGATTAAGATGGTTGAACGGGTTAATAAATTATTATTTTTTAGGTAAGAAAAAACAGCTTGGCTGCTAGCCTTTGTTTAAGAACAGCCAAATTCTTGATGGCTGTATAATTACCTACCAATAATAATATATCCTCCCCCGCTATAGTGCCAGCCTACCCAAAGGAGGAAACCCCACAAGAAACACAGTACCAAAAACCCTCCACTCCATTAAAAGACTAGCTCAAACCCTTTTCAAATAGCCTTGGTCTGACAGCAACACAGACAAGAATTGTGAGAGTACCAGCCTATCAGCTTTATGTATCTTGAAAGAGGCTAGCTTCCTCACCAAGCTCAAATAATTAGAAAAAAAAACTAGAAGATAGCAGCAAGTTAAAGGAAGCTTGCTTCCTCAGCAATTGTAACTGGCAAAAACATGGACAGAACCTGTTAAAATGAAAACTATAGTAGCCAGTCTGAGCAGGGATGATCATTATTGGATGCCAACATTGTGAAGTTCAGGATTCACAAACATCAAGTAAAGGAAACAGGTTAATTTCTTCGTTTCAAGGATTTCATAATTGGATTAAAATTTTATTTAATTATGAGCCTTATATAATGAAAATCTAGTGAAGTAAACATTCTGATGCGGAACAAAGAACGATATGAATTAAACAAGAAAAGAAAGAGATTTAGAGAGAAAGAAAGAAACTTAGAGAGAAGAAAGAAGCTAAGGAAGAGAGGAAAAAGGGATTGAAGATTTGCAAAGTCTGCATATTTTCATTATTCATCAAAAGTGTCTTACAAAATGATAGAAGAACATATAAACAGTAAACCCTAAAACATTTTAGGCTCAGCCCATCAAATAAAAATATTTTAGATAAATAAATTCAAATAAATAAAATAACAATGAGATGGGCCCAAATGGGCTTAGTCTCCCAACCAAAGCGTGACAGGCCAGACAATCCTACGTCGTCTTCGACTATATACTCGTGTAGTTTGCAGTATGGGTCTGGTGTGCCCACTACATTCAAAATACATATTTCTCGGAACGGCATAGTATGGATAAAGGTAACATCTTTCTTCAGTTTCACATTATCAAAGCCTTTGGTTCTTTGCTAAACTCAGTTTGGATCCGCTATCATGAATCCCAAACATTGGCAAGTAAATGCATAAAAACTTTGTATTGAACTATATTATGTGTCATTGAACATCCAGACAATACCGTAACACTCAAAAACTTGCTATGTTTTCATTACAAAACATCAATAGCTACAGCTAGTAAAATATATGGCATATACAGCATGCCCGTTCAAGATTTCACTATAAGTACATATCCTGGGAGAAAAATTATTTCCAAGTAACATTATACTATTTTCTCTATGCTTACGCATAGCATCCTCAAAACTGTGACCAGGCCTTCTTCAATGGTTGATGTTCAAGGAGAATTTCGATAGCAACTGCGGAACTCCTGGTATTACTGGTCCATATGTCTACAAAGTATTATCCTTGGTGAGCATTAGAAATGAAAAAACACCTTTAGGAAATCTTAACAAAGAGATTGTCCATGGCACTTGAATCAGTTAGGGACTTCGAAGCAATCCGAAAGCAATTGGAGAAACAAGTTAGTGATGCAATATGAATATGAGACTACAGTCAGCTAGACTGAAGGGAAAGACGGCAGCTCATCAATATCTCCCAAATTTTATCTCTCAAGGACAGACTACTCAAATGCAATTGACAAAATAATAAAGCCAAATAAATCTTCTGTAAAATAAAATGTTGCTCACTGATTTAATCTCTACAGACATCCAAACACCATTGATGTTTGCTGATCCTCATAAATAGTTAGTCATACCTTGTGATTTTCATGAACTTGGCATAAAGGAACTGCAAGCAGTTTAAGGTTCTTTGGTACGATGAACTTTCGACTCACTGGTAACTTTACAAGGTAGAGTTTCATGCATTCCTGAATAATGAAACAAGTATAAGTGATGACCTTAAGAAACCAAAACTTTGAGGGAGCAGTTTAAAAAAAAATACCTTAGGCACTTTGCGATTAGGGGGCAAATACGGATACAACAAGGTTTCAAAGTCAGACCTCCACCACATTCCAAGGCAATCTCCCACCTATAACATTGATAATCTGTAACCTCCCAGAACATGAAAGGGTAATACTACAACTAAACACAAATTTGATTACCTCCCAGTGATCAGTTTCATCTTCATTCACAGAAAGCATTCTTGATAGCTTACGTCGCAATCCATCAATATCTGAAAAGTTCAAGAATACATACTTCAATAATTCCTTAGAAGCACACCCCTTGGTTCAAGAGCGATTGACCTTCCTAATTCCAGTTCATTAGATTACAGTTTGAGATTTACCTGATTCATCTGGTCTTAATCGACCACCAGGTAGCTTAAAGAAAGTATTTCTTACTTGCAGCAGCAATATATGGGGATGATTGAACAGCTCAACCTGATTTAACAATCACATAAAACTTTTAGTATAATGTTTTATCAAATGCCAAGACTTCCTAATTGTAGAGTTGGAACATTAAAACTTTTCATTTAATATATTATCAAAGGCTAGTTTCTGAGGTTTCTTAAATGCTAGACAGAGGCGTTTGAACAACTGAACTTTATGTAACAAACATAAAATCCTCTGTTAATATGTTATCATATTCTAAGTTTTCTTGATCAAAGGATTGAAAAGATTGCGGTTTCCAAGCTTCGTCATAGAGTCTGCACATGGCACACCTTCATTTCGCCTTTATAAAGCTGGGGAAAGGAAGGAGGTTAAGGACTAGTGCTGCACCCATCAAAACGATGTGAGTCAAAGCGTGGAATTGACCACTATGGTAGCTGTAGAGAAACCTTATCATATCCTTTATTACAAGATGCTCGTCTTCCCAAGTTCTACTTGTTTTAATCAACTTGAAAAAACTACAACATGCTTGTTATGGTCACCACATGATTTTATCTACCAATTCTTTCAAGATTAAATCAAAGAAAGTAAATGAAACTCTAGCAGTAGACACACTACTGTGCTAATTTTCATTCAGGAAGCCCTCAAACAACTTCAAGAAACAATCAAACAAAAACATAGTGCACAGAGAATTCAAAAGAAAGATGATATTGAAAGAAAACGATGAGCTAACCAGCATAACAGCTTGCACGCAGGTCCTCAATCCACGAGCATCAAAGCTGAATTTAAACAAACAAAAAACAATACAATTCTCAAGTTAGTACAACATCAATGGACTAAATAAAGAACAGTGCTACTATATTGAACAAACAAAGAAAAAAAAAGAGAGGGAGTACTTTGATTTCATTCTTTGGACGCGGTCAGCTACAGTTTCGTCCCTGAAAACAATAGGGTCTTTGGATCCAAAGTAATAACTACCCAGAGGGTATATTTGTATTACAGAGCTTTGATGATTGTTATTGTCAGTTACAGTTACTGTATGATCACCCATCTTCAGCTCTACCCCGACACACCCACGCAGAAACAGAGAGACCTTAGAATGGAAATAGAATGCTAGACCACTTAGTTAACACTTTGTAATAATAAAGAAGAGAAATTAAATAAAAATAAAACGTGGCGTTCCAGAAACAGATGGAGGGAGGGAGCACCGTAGAAGCTGCTTCTGCTACAGCGCGTCTACTTTGCTTTTGTGAAGTGTAATTAAAACGGATGGGTTTTGTAAATACTTATTTTCAAGAAACCTATCAATATTTATTAAAACATTCTTTAATTGTAGGCGGCTCTCACTCTAATGTCTTATTATATGTCAATTATCTAATTAAAATTATGACTACTTTTTTAAAAGATAGCAAAATCACCCCTTTATATTAAATATATTTAAAAACAAATATATGTCGGCACAAGTTCAGCTGAATATAATTGGTATATATATATATATATATAAAGGAATGTGGATAATTGATGTGATATATAAAGGTATATAAATAGATCCCCTTTTATTATTATTTGTATACATCAAATGGTATTGTTCCCCTTGCATAAATTATTAATCTTTTCATAAGTCAATTTTTTTTCTTTTTTAAAATTATTTTTCCAAACAAAAATCTAAAATAATTGGGGAAAACAATAAATGATCCATAAATATTTTTGTGATGAATTAACACTTTTTTTTGTCATTTCAACGTTGTTTTAATAGAATTTAAAATTCAATACATTCAATTATTGACAATCTATTTCAAAATCATTGACAAATGAATCAAAGTGCAAGGCAAGAGAATAAAGGGTTCAAAGTTAATTTAATTGCTTGTGGACCAAGCAATTGGAAGAAAGACAAATTATCCCGCTAATAAAAAACAATAAAAAAGTCTCATAAAGAGGACGATGGAAATCATAAAAAAATAACTATTTTAGGAGATCATTAAAAAAAACTCACCCTAAAAGGGCTAAAAAAAATAAAAGGGGAAACTAAAAATACATACCAAAAAAATATGGAATTCTCTCTCTAACCTAATAAAGCCTGTATAAAACATTATGACCAAATTGGTTTGTTAGAAAACCTTTTCCAAAACAATTCATGTTTTAGTTAGAATCACTCGTTCATCTTACTTCCATGTTTTTTTTCTTGAATTTTCTCTCCTATCTCAAGCTTTCTCTTCCTCTTTTTTTCCATCAGGCTTGTCAATTATAAGAGAGGAAACACTATTTTTTTCCTATTTCTTATTTATTTACAAGATTGTCATTAGTAAGTCTATGTTTTTTTGTCCAATTATTATCAATTCTATACATTCTTCCTGAATTCCAATTACTCTAAAATTTTAACCCAAGATAGAAAAACATATCAAAAGGCTACGCGCAAACTTTTATTTTGATGCAATAGTCATGTTAAGGGTTACGATTGTTATTATAAAATTGATAAGTGATTTTATGCAAAAATCCAAATTTGATGCAATAGTCATATCAATTATTCATCTAAACTTTTAGGTCCATTTAATCATTAAACAAATATAAATATTTTCTAATTTTTATTTCCTTACCAAGTTTGTTACCGTTTCATGGTAACATTATTGTTATTTAAACTGATATGTGTATCTTCAATCTTGCCCTTTTTATTTGTATTGTCTTTTCTTATAGTTTACCCTTTATCACCATACTAATTTATTGCAATTGTTTTCTTATTTTTTTTATTCTTTTACCCACTGAAACCTATCATTGATTTCACTAATGTTATGAACTTTAAGCTTAAATTTAAATTTTCTTATTTTCAACCTTAACAACACTTTATTTATTTATGGATATCATCCCCTTCATTATAAGTCACATTTGTTGTTGTAGTTCTTATTTATCCATTCTTTTTCTTCACGAGTTTTCATTACTCATCTTAGTCTTATTATTTTTAGTCCTATATTTACACAAGGGTTTACACCACTAAATGAATATGTGACCCTAAAAAAGACTTATGGTCAATGCAAAGCTTCTAGTAATGTTCTCTCGTCTTATGGTTGTTAAATTATGTCTCATTGCCAATTATTAAGACTTTAGGAGACCTAAATAAGCAAATTATGTTTTTTTTATAAGAATGAATTTACTTTATTGGTGGTGATATCTAGTGATGTTTTTGTTATTACTCACTTGATGAAATAATCAACTGTTACCATAACAAATTATCTTTTTGTCATGGCTTTAGAGAATAAGCCTAAAATATCTCTCCTTTATTGAGTAAAGAGCCACGATGAGGCTATAAATGGTTGTTTTATAAAAGAATATAGTCGGTTAGGGTAAATATTTGATAGTGCTCATATCTCTTTTTCAAGTTCATGGCATCACGAAGATTCCCCATTATTTTTGTAGTCTGGGCAAAAAAAACTCTAAAGCCTTTATGAAGGCCATATATTCCTTCATGTATCTTTCTTTAAAAAAAATGTTTTTTTTAAGAGATAAGAAAATTAGAAGTGAAGTAGAGGTGAATCTTCAATATAAAATGTTGTTGATGATGTAATACCCTACTACTGACCTAGTTAAGTGGATGACATCATTTATATTCAAGGGTAGACCCTTATTAAGTAATGTTTGATAGGGGTTCTTGAATCTTCTTCAATGTTGATAAAAACCACCACAAGTAGACTCATTTTCAGTCATGTAGATATGTCAACACTTAATAAAATGAATTAATAAAATATACTTAAATAAAATATATAAAAATCAATTAATTAAACAAATAAAATTAAAGGTGAGAGATTAATAAATATATATATATATATATATATATATATATATATATATATATATGCTTGTTATTTTTATTATTTTGCTTTTAGAATGTCTCACTTTTAATTTAATTTATTTAAATTCCTGAATTTTTATTTTATTTGAGTGCTTGTTATTAATATATTATGTTAGGTATTTTGTCTATTATCTCATAACACATAACAAAAGATGATTCTAATAAACAAAACTGTAGAAAATTAGGAAAATTAGAAATGCTAAAATTAAAAAAAAAATGACAAAAATAAGAAGGAAAGAAAGAAAAAAAAAACAAAACCAAAGGTAAAGCAACACATTCATCTATCTATCTATCTATCTATATATAAAAAAACATTAACTATTTTTTTTCCTCATATATTCTCAAACCAAAATCAAAATTGCAATGATGTTAGGCATGACAATAGGTTATAAACTTTATAATAGAGTTACAACTTTGTTCTTATATAACTTTTTGCTACGACAGGGAGTTAGACAATAAGTAGCCATCATACAATATTTTTAATGAAGGTTGATCAATTGGATCATATATTAGCGGGTGTTTGACAAGTTATTCATGGTTGTAAGATTGGTCTTTGTTAGTTACAAGTACCAACTCTTTATCACTCATAATAATGATATTTTTACTTGATTGTTTTTTAGACATGGTAACCAATTTATTATTTTGTTAACAATTTTGTCTCATCAAACATGTTAATTTGTTTATCATAAGGATGATCTTGATGATCAATCATGCGCCAAAATGATGATCAACCATTGATTTCTTGATCAATATGTTATTTGCTCTTCGTTTCTTCTCTTTAACGAGGATAAACTATATTTAAGATCTTTAAATGGAATGTAAAGTTTCTAATTTGGTTTTATAATTTTAAGAAAAAGAGTAATTTGAAATAAATTGATTTAGATAAAAACATAAGAAAAAAAGATAAAAGAAAATACAAGTTGTAATGGAAAATAATAAATTGTAAGAAGAAAGATAAATTACATATACAAGGTCAACGATTGTTTCCTTTAATTGGATAAAAATGACATCCTATATGAAGTTATGAACTACAATTCTTAACCTTATACAAACTATTTATAATACATCAAAAGTACACAATAAAAATATCTCTTTTTGTAATTCTTGTAAGTGTAACATGTTATAAATTCTTATTCATGATAGGGCTTAATCTTCAATAATCAGTCTATATAATTTGTTTTTGTTTTCCTAATTGATCATGGACCATGACTTTTTTTTTTTTATTAATTAGGTATCCTCTTGATTGAAAAGGAAAGAGATATATTTATTTATAAAAAAATATAACCTAAGACTATCCATATTTTGGTTTATTGGTTTGAATTTTATCCTAATATAAAATTATAATGTAAAAAAATTGAATAAGAATATCTTTTTTTTACTCTTTTAAATTTTCATATTTTATCTTCTTGTCCCTCGTGCTTATCATTTTTTTTCTTTGTTTTTTATTTTTATTTTTTCAGCTCACCCTTTTTTTTCATTTGAAATGACAATGAAAACACACACAAAAAAGAAAAAAGAAAAATAGGCAATAGCTAAATAGAAAATTGCATGAAGTTAGAAATACCTCTTTGGGGGGTTTCTGTATTTTTTGAGAAATGTTTAAAAGATTAAGGGTAACAAATAAATAACTATAGAAAATAAAATCTTAAATCCTTTACGAATATTAAATAACAAAATATGAATTAAGGAAAATATCTTCAAGAATAAGCACCTTTTTACTCCCAAAACAAGCTTTATCGATATCAATCATACTAAAGTATGGATTATAATAAGTCAATGTCAATGTTAACCTTTAAATAAACAATATGTATTTATTCAAAGTTTCAAACATCAAACGAAGAACAAGAAGCCCTCTGCTATCACAATATATATTTTTTTTTTACATAAAACAGCACTATATAATTATATATTACATTAATACACTCGAAACTCTGAAGATGGCTCTAGCTGGTAAACAAAAAATCACGCCCAAAGCCATGAGCAATGAACTTGGTGCGTGAAAGAAGAAGAAGAAAACCAAATCAAATCCTCGACGGAGATCCGAATGGTGAATAAAAAAACATCACTCGAAGCTCCTATATATTTAATGTAGGATCATAAACCAGATTAACCAAGGAGAGAAACAAAATTTGTGTGAAGTGTAAGGAAACCTTTCAGCTTCGAAGTCATTTTCAGATTTTTGCTGGATCTGTACCTGGCACTTGGTCCACACTTCCTTTCTCTCTCAGAGAATTTATCTTCTCCAGTCTCCACCCATCTCTTAGCCTGGCAATAAAAGTTTCTGCTTTCATATTAACATCAGGGCTGGGACAAAAAGAGGGCCCACCAATCCCATCCATGCCGTCCGTTTTGTTGACTGTCTGTCTTTTTGACTCCTTGTCAACCTCCTCCGAGTTTGGAGAGCTACACCGTGAACTCTGTGCACTTCGTGTTTCAACAAAATCCCCTCTGATAACAGATTGAGAACCTGGCATCTGACATGGCGGGGGAGGCGATAGAGGAGGCATGGCAACGAGCGGGGATTGTCCTCCGTTAATCACGTTATCTTCATATAAATTATTCACCCCTTTAGGCAACGGTGGCAGGCCTGTGGTGGATGATTTTCGCCTCCTTGGGGGTTCCGGTGGTGGCAGAGGCACTTGGCTTTTATGCCTAGTTAACTTCTTTGTCGTTGGAGGAGGAGGGGGTGGTGGGGGTGGAGAAAAGGAATGGATTTTCTTACTTTTGCTGTTTTTTCTAAATAAAACGTGGAACATTGATGGTGGCGGCGGTGGTGGTGGAGGAGGAGGCGGTGGAGGAGGAGGAGATGGTGAAGGTTCAGCCAAGGAAGGAGGTTCAATTGGAGAGCGAAGCGCGTCATTTTTGGGTGAAACTTGTGTTTCCTGTTTCCTCGTTTTTTTCCTATATAAAGAAGCCAGAACCATCTTTATCTCTCTCGTTGCAGTAGTCTTTTTACGTTCACTTTTACCGTGCATTTTCTTCGGTGGCGCTGGGGTTGCGAGCCGTGGTGGTGGTGGAGGGGGCGTTGGTGGCGAAGTTTTGATTTTTGTGGATTCATGGTCATTTTCACCTGCTTTCTCTATTTCGCGTGGAAGTTTTCTACATGTTCGCTTCTGTTTCTGATTGGACTTCGTTGCTGTTGGCGGAGGAGGCGGAGGAGGAGGAGGCGGTGGCGCAAAAGTTTTCGGCGGCGGTGGCGATTGTAACATTGACGAGGAGCAACGTACAAAAGTATCAACTGGAATATCTTTAACACGAGATTCTTCGAATTCGCCATTCTGATGTCTCCTGTGGTGGATTGGCGAGCGATAACTGTTGATTTCAAAATCATCATAGAACCGAGACAGATCATCAGGTGTTTTCCAAAAGGAGTCCTGCATTAAATCAGGGCAGGAGCTGCTGCCCATCCTCAACCTGTAGCCCGCGGCGGTTGTCGCGGCGCCACCAAGTGGTGAACTACTGTTAGAATCAGCATAGATCTTCGGGTCAGAGAGGTCATCAGCAAACCATGGAGCATTGGAAACGGAGTGCCGTTTCAATTTGTCGTGGTTGCCGGGATTGTCCTCTTCAGAGGTCGACTCGTCGTCGTTTCTTCTAGCAAAGACGCCGCAGAGAATCGTAAGCAAGACTAGAAAAACATAGAGCGAGTCCCAGTTGCTCTTGACAGCAGTAGTGTTAGTGAGCGGTCGAGTTTTGTGAGAGGTGAGGGAGAGCAAAGAAGGGAGGGCAAAGAACAAGAAAATTAAAGCAATTACGGGCAAGATGATGATGAGAAGCGGGAGGTTGAGGAGAGGAGACGGGGAGCCACGGCGAGGCATGGCCAGAAGGGCGGCGGGAGGGCGGTGTTTTTATTTCTATGAGCTTTGAGTGTGGAAGAGGTTTTGCTCGAGAGGAGGACGTGACATGACCTTTTGAGCTTTTATTGAGGAAACGAAATGATGTGCCGGTAAATAATTAAACAGCAAAAACTAGAAAAAATAAAAAGGAAAGCTGTTATTAAGATTTGATTAGCTGCTGGTTCAGAAAGAACTCCACAAAAAAGTCACTTTGATCCAGGACCAGAGTCGGCTACTGTTTTATTTTTATGTTTTTTGAAATTATCACAGTGACGAAACAATGAGGCTCCATCCGCGCTTTCCTGCAGTACGGGTAATTATATTATAGGGATGTGAGCTTGGCATTCTTTTCCATGCATGTGATCAAAATTTTGAAAGTAATCAATTGATTGTTGTTGTTATTATATATATATATATATATATATATATATTGTTATTATATATATATATATATTGTTATAAAATGGCATGAGCAAATTTGTGAGTGAAATGAAATATGTTGATATATTGTATTGTGTAGAATTATATAAACCCGTGAAAATGTTGACGACTTAGGCAATTAACATGATCAGAATGGCTTAGGTCGGTTTTGGTATTATGTTTTAAAAGTGTTTTTAAAATAATTTGATTTTTATTTTATTTTTTATTTTAAATTAAAAAAAAATTGTATTTTTAGATTATTTTTATATGATGATATCAAAATATTTTTTAAAAAAATATAATTTTAATACATTTCTAAATAAAAAATTATTTTCAAAAACAATTTTAACTGCACTCTCAATAAGCACTTAACCTTGTCACACAACCTGTCTCTTTCTATAAGAGACCCTCTAATATTTAAATCAACAAGTGTAAGAAGAGTGTAACATGTATAAATATAAATGCAAGAGAAATGTATACATGAAGAGAAAAAATATATGGTTCAAATTTCTCAAACTACCAAAATGTTGACATTTCATCTACATTTTAAGATTTGGTAAATTCAATTTACTAATATTCTTCATCAATTTCAAATTCTTAATATATACTTGTGTGTGTTTTTTTTTTATAGGCAAGTACTACGTGATTGATGCTGGATATCCCAATAAATATGGGTATTTAGGTCCTTATAAAGATCATAGATATCATTTCCAAGAGTATGTATATACAATATTAGATACACCAAGATCAAGTTTAGTCTTAGTTTAAAATTCTAGCATAAAAAATGGTATCTGCTCTACATAACAAAAATTATGTATACATGAAAGAATTATGCGCATGAAAAATTTGTGAGCGACTCCTAGAAACTCGAGAAAAAAAAACTCATAAAAGAATGTGTCTGCTCAATATTAGATACACCAAGATTAATTTTAGTGTTGGTTTAAAATTCTATTTGTTTATAATGAAAAAAATCTAGTCACTTGGGCCTAACCTAAATGGATGAGCATTTTTTTTTATAAAAAAATGCCAAAATTATCAATAACATTATTAATATAAGTTGAACTGTGGAAATGTAAACTAACTTACAAATGAGTAAATTGGATAAAAAGCTGGGGAGAAATTAGAAGTGTCTCAAGGATATTGAGGACTGATTTGTACTTATTTATATATATAAATAAGTAGTAAAACTAGAGGGTTAGACATTGATGGTAGCTAGACTGATGACACTGGAAGACACGACACGACAATTTCCATAAGACTCCAAAAAAAGTTGTTGGCAGTGTACTGGCCATTGATTAATATGTCTCGTGAATAATATAAGCCCATCAAACCAAGATTATACTTGCCCCCTTATGTTCAGCATGTAACTTAAAATAGATCGAAAAATCAATTGCCAACACACAATAACTCCAAGACATTTTAGAAACATCTTTCTAACGTAAGAATTCGTTGTCCGGATTCTGAGCTTGCACGTCTTCAAAATAATAATATCTGATTTGCAGAGATGGCTAGGTATTTGCTTAGGGTTTCACCATTTATTCAAATTATGAGATTAAGAGGTTTGTTTTTTTATGATCTCAAGATTGAGTTTTGTAATTTTTAATATAATGGATACTAGAATTTTATAAAATTGTTAATTTTAAGACTTGTAAAATTAATTAAAATACACGCAAGCTGACTCGTACTCCTTCAAATTAATTAAAAAATATAAAAGTTACAGCTGATGGGTTCGTGGAGTCCATACGACCAAGAAGTGCCATAGCTGATAGCTGGAGGCAAAGACTATTTTTAAGACAGCTGCCTCTATGATTGGAGCGTGCTTGTAATGATGGAATTCATATTCTGTACAACAAGACATGAAAAAAAAGAGGAGGAGGGAAACATAAATAAAGGTGGCACTTTTTATGTCAAAAGAGGAATTCAATCACTTGCATTTTCCCTTTTGCTGCTGCTTGGGCACTGTTTGCGGGTCACTATACTATTGTTTTTGCTGCTTCCTGCAATTGTTTTCTATTATTTTTTTCAAACTAGTACTTTTCTTTTTTGTTGGAAAAACTAGCATGGCTTAAGATTATTTTATAAAAAATATCATAACTTTATTGCAATGTAAATTAGTAATCATCCATGGATTATTAAGAGTGCAACCCTATTTATTTGGTGTTTGAGAGTATAATTATTGTTGTTGTTTTTTAAAGTATTTTTTATTTAAAAAAATATCAAAATAATATTTTTATTATTATTTTAAAAATTATTTTTAACATTAGCACATGAAAAATATCTAAAAACACCAAAAAAAATATATTTCAAAATCACGTTAAAATGTAGTGCCGGACATGATCATAGTTGTTTCAAATATGCAATCTCATAAAACAACTATAATTTAACTCCATCATTATATTAAACTAAAATTTTACTAGAAAATTCTACGATCTCAGTTTTGCACGGGATTTAGTGGGTTACTAGCCAATGCCCCCGCGCCCTGTCACGGGTGACACTATATTTTTTCAACGTAGAAAAAAAATTATATGTGAGATTTTTTATTATAATATAAATTTAGATAAAATAATAAATCTGTTTGGAATTCTTGTTAAGATAAAAAAAAAACATTTTTTACAAAAAAACAATAAAAAAATAATAACTAAAATTATCATTATTATGGCGCAAACAATAAAATTATTGGATCAGAAGAATAGATAAAAACAACAAAAAACACAAAAAAACAAACAAAGAGAAAAAGGGAACAATATTAATTTGAAAATGATAACCAACATAAATTAAAATTTCATGATCGAACCAAATAAAAATAAATCCCTAATAAAAAATAAAATGACAAAAATTAAAACAAAAACTAAAAGCATAGATGCATAAATACAGATAAAAAATAAACGTTGTCTAAGAATGACAAAAAAAAAACCAAAGAAATTAATAACAAATAAAAAATTCGAGCAATAAGTACCGAAATGAAAAATAAAATACATAATTAATTCCAATCGAACAAAAAAATTGAAAGAAATATAAACATTCGGACCGAAGCAAATAAATACATTTAAAAAATATTGCAGTGTAATTTTGTTAAAAAAATAAAAGAATAAGGATTGAAATGAAAAGTAGCATACATGACTAATTTCAATTGGAGAACACAATCAAAAGAAATTAAAATAAACTATATAATTAATTTCAATTGAAGGATAAAATTGAAATAAATAAAACCTTGGGACCGAAATAAAAAAAGACATTTAAAACAAAATTGTTGTGTAATGTTCTTACAAGATTAAAAGAATAAGGACCAAAATGAAATATAGAATATATGACAAATTTCAATTGGAGGACCCAATCAGAAGCAATTAAAACTTGTATACCGAAATAATTAAAATAACCAAAAGCAAATCGAAAATCAAAAGAATAAGGACTACATTGCAACCCAACATGTAAAATCAGTTTCAATTTGAACAATTGCAACAAATCAAAAACTATATTGAAAAAATAGTAATAAAAGCGAAATCCAAAGCTTAGGGACCAAAATAAACATTTAGCAAACATTAAGGATCAACATATATTTCCATGTGGCAAGAGAGATAAAATGGAGAAAAAACTTAAAACCGTCCATTGGAGCTTCCCCGACCACCGTAACCGGACACGCGCCGCACCGGGAGGAAGAGTACATGTCGGCTCACCATATGACACGGTGTAAGCCGGTTTTGGACCGCTGCAATGAGGCGCATGTGCCTCCCGAATGGCGCGTGCCCCGAAAACACTGCAGCCATGTCCGTACGATGCGCCTGCAGTGTCAGGGAGGAATAACATTAAAATAATGCACAGTTACCTATACACCCCTAGATCCATTTAACTACGAAAAAACCACCATGAAAAATTCAGAAATACCCCTGGATCCGACGCCTATTTTTATCGTTTTTTGAGGTTAATTTCATGGTTTTACTTTGCACAAATTCAGAAATATCATCCATGTCTCCTGGAAATTGCTAAATTACCCTCAGTCCGGTTTGCCTTCTTTGTCGTTTTTGATGGCTATTTTTATAGTTTTATTGTGCAATAAATCTGGAAATACCATGCTTGTCCACTGGAAAAATTCAAAAATATCCATGGTCTTAGGGGCTTAAAATTTTCGGAACTGGGGGCAAAATAGTCATTTCACTGTAACAATGAATAACAAACTAAGTCTAGATGAACAATGGAATTTTGCACAGTAAAACATCAATGACTTTTATATTTTAGTTAATAGTTGGTCATCACCTAAAATACTCTCAAATTTAATATATAAAATGTTGTTTTTAGAATTTTGATTATTTTTGCTAGTTAGTTTTAATTCAAAAGCGTGCAACCTTTACCTTTTGTCCTTGAAGTCTCGTTAAAATGACATCTTTGGCTTTCTAGTATTATTTATTTTTATGAAAAAACCAGGCTTGTATGATTTCCTTTTCTTAACTCTATTTTTTTTAATCTTTTTTTGGTTAATTTAATTTGGAATGTGATCTAGATCAAACGCTTGTTTGTGAGTGGGTTGAGGTTATTTTTGAAATTCATTACAAAAATTATTTTTGATATTAGCACATGAAAATGATCTACAAACACTAAATATTTTTAATTTAAAGTAAAAAATAAAATAAGTAGATTTATTCATAAATATTTTTGTAATCTAGTACGAAACAGGGTACAAGTCTTGACTTATCAAGTGTATTTTCAACATTTTTTTATTTTCTTAAAAAAATGTGTTGTGTTGCTGAGAATAGTGTAATTTGTGGAGCTCTAAAAGACCCTCAAATTAAACCCATAAGTTTTTGTTTTTTATTAATGATTTTCTTAATTAGTTCTGGAGTTCAATTACCCTTTTCTACTTAGACTTAACTAAAAAGTGTAAACCTTCCTTTTATTTATTTATCTTGGCTTTTGGAAATGTTGTTGATGTTGTTTTTAAAAATATTTTATGTTTAGAAATGTATCAAAAAACAAAATGATATATATTTTTATTTTTAAAAAATTATTTATGATATTAGCGTATAAAAATAATCTAAAAATATAAAAATATTTAATTTAAAATAAAAAATAAAAATATTTTTTTTCAAAAATATTTTTGAAAAGCATACCAAAGAGGACTTTAGTGGTGGTCATTTTAAAGAACAAGCATTATGGTCTATACGATTTTCTTTTTGAATTCTCACTCCATTTTTTAATCCATGTTTAGTTAGTTTTATTTTATAAAGATCTATTTTCAACATTATTTTATTTATAGAAAAACAAAAATATTTTAAGGTTTGCATTCTTAGGAACAACACATGTTTCATATATATATATATATATATTCACAATAGTGCAACCTCTTAAAAATGGTGTTGTTGTTTTACTGTGTACCTAGACACATATTACTGTGGATTACAGCTGTAAACTTATCATTTTACCCCTCGAGCCAAAAATTTAACCCCCAAAATCAGGGGTATTGTGGATATTTTTCAGGAGACATATATTGTATTTTGGATATTAAATGCAGGGATGGATTTTCAATGATATTTTCTGCCTTTTGTAGATAGAAAATTTACTAACTATTTTTATTATTTGATTATTGTAGGTGTTTTCGCAATTTATATTTTGTTTGTTGTGTTTGATTTAAATTGAAATATATAATGAACTAATCATAATACAATGAATTTGATAATTTAGATATCGGAATCTTTTTGTTTTTTTTAATGATGGTGATAATTTTATCCAGATGATTTCGTTGAGACCTACTAAACAAATAAATTTATATCAATTTAAAATTCTTATATTTTATAAAAAAACTTGCACTTCACAGGAATTCTACTTAAATTTATTATTTTGTCTAAATTTATATTATAATAAAAAAATCTCACATAATTAATATTTTTGTGTTAAAAAAATATGGTTTTTGCCGCGACGAGGTGCAAGTTAGTGGCTAGTTACTATATATAAATTGTGCAAAATTTCTGTTTTTTTCAATTTGATTCTCAAATATTTGTAGCGATTTTATCATAATTGAAGACCAATTGATTTTGGTTTATTATGAAATAATAGGACTATTTATATTGGGCATAGTGTGCTATTTTTTTAGATGCGAGGAAACCCCACCTCTTAGAAACTATTTACTCTAGGTGAGCGAGTAAAAACTTGGTTATTCATGGTTCTTATAAGAGATACACGTCCTAACTCAAACTCGAGATTTTCTATACAGATTACAAGTTTTATGTCATCATGATACGACTCGTGGGGACATAGTACGCCACCATATACACACACAAAAATATAAGAGTTCTTGAAATTTTAGAATACTATACCCCAAAATTTTAAATTTATGAATAAATAAAAATAATAACTTAAAAGTACTAGTATGAAAAAAAAAAAAACTGAGGGAAAGTTGATAATTAAGCAAAAAAAAAAAAAAACCGGTCTTAATTTTCTGACCACATGGTATGGTTGGAGAATTATTACAATAGAAAAGATATCATCTGATACAATTATACACACACGAAGAGGTAAAACTCTTTTGAGGTCTTGCACGTGAGCTTGATCTCTTAAAACTAGATATTTTTTTAGATTTTAAAATAAATCTTTATTTAAATTAATGATTACAATGTTATTTAAAATTATTTGACTCTGCCATACCTTTTAAATGAGATTAGAATTTCCATTGTTATATTTGAAATAAGATTTTATTTATTTATTTTCATATAGCTTTTATGATTTAATTATTCTTTGACTTTTTTCATAGTCATATAAAAATTGTAAAGAAATTGTTATTTTATTTTATATTATTAAAAGCTTTTGTTTTAAAAATATGTTACTAATAAAAAATGTATTAATTAAAAATAAACTTATTAATTAAAAAATAAGAGTATTGCCTCTAGAAATAAACTTTTCCACCTTTTAATTTAAATCAATAATATCTTTATAATTATTTAATTTAATTATTTTTATTTTTATATATAAAAACAACATTGTAAAAATGCAAAAATATGAAATTCTCATTTTAACTTATGTTTCTTTTAAATCTTTCAAACGCTTGCAAATTTTTATTTTATTTATCTTATAATTAAATAAACTTTGAATTTTTTTCAAGGTATCATACGTGCAGAATATTTAGTCTTACACTAAAAAACATTACCTCAGAGGTAGACGTTATTCCTTGGCATGTTTGCCCAGCTGGGGTTAGCAAAACGGTGAGTTTTGAGCTAAATGGAGCCCCGAATCTTCCAGAAGCAGAAACCAGCAATAAGAACAGTAAACCCTAATAAAGGTCTTAAACCCCTTTGTAGCTTCTCCAGGTTGCTGCTAAAGAGGAGATTGATAGCTTTGTGTTCAATTCATCAGGGACAGAGAGAGATGGTGTGGTTTCAGTGCGAGGATTGTGGAGAGAACTTGAAGAAACCCAAGTTGCCTAATCACTTCAGAATGTGTTCTGCAACCAAGGTCTTCTCCATCTTCCCTTTTTTTTATATAAAAAATAAAAAATTCACAGATTAAAAACTCTGATATGTTTAGAATGTTAAAATTGTGTAGCTATCTTGCATTGACTGTGGAGAGACATTTGGGAAGCAAAGCGTTCAGGGCCACACTCAGTGCATTACGGAGGCGGTAGCGATCTCATTTCTATATTTAATATTTGATTTGCCTTTCTTTTTTTCTTCTAATAAGTTCTAAAGGGAGTTCTGAATTGCTATTTGTTTATTCTCAGGAGAAATATGGTCCAAAGGGTCTAGGGAAAGCTTCAAATGGCGCAACACCTAAATCCAACAAGGATGCAAAGCAAAAACCCGATGTTGATATCAATGTTGGGTTAACTGAACGCCCACCATGGTTTTGTAGGTATGTTTTTCTTTTTCAAACTTTGTTACCTTTCTTATGCATGTATGTTTGTGTTCTCCCTTGAATGTATGGCCTTTTGGATTCTTTTGCCATCTCCCAAGTCAAATTTTTGAAGTTAAAAGTGGAAAATATTGTGGGACTTGCATTTCGGTCTTAAAATATATTTTAATTTTCTAAGAAAATGCCAGAAATTGGTGAATTTATCATTCCCCAAACATCAAAGACAACAATGAGTTTTTTCTTTGTAAAACAAGAAAAAGAAAGTTTAAGTGAGTATGGGATTAAGATATTAGAGCTTCGTGCCTTATCTTTTATGTGGAAATAATGTTTGTCAATCATATGTTTTGAACAATTAGAATCTTCAAGCTGTATTGACAATGTGCTAATTAATTCTTGCAGGTGTTTTTTTCATGATTTGGGATGGTTTAAAATTTTAAATATCGTGTAATGCTGCTAATGCTAAGTCTTTTAAGTAATTGAGTTTTTCTAGCCTAGTCTGCACAAAAATTATAAGTCTGTGTAGTTGGTTCTCCAAAACTGATCATCATTTTCAGATTCAGCTGGAACTGAATTGACTGATTAACATCTCGACTTGAAACTCTCACCCTTACAAACTAAGAAGTACTGACTTGTTTTAATGGAATTCTCCTTGGAAAGCAGTTTCTGGCAAGCCTGGATCCATGGCTGGGTTTGCTTGCAATATTTAGTGGGGAACTAAATCTAAAGACAATTATTCAGTAGTGCTAAAAATTATGTAACTTTCTGTTCTAATTACTATTGTTTAATCTTTCTTACGCATGCATAGGAAGTCAGAGTAGTTTTATTGCTTCCCTCTCAAGTGTTTGGTGTTGTATCTCTTCTAGCGATTCCATCTAAGCCATCATCTTCTGTGCAACACTGTAATTTCAGTCTCTGCAATACCAAGGCTACTAGTAAGCAGACTCTTCTTCTCCATGCTGATGGAAAGAAGCATCGGGCAAAAGCCCGGGCTTTTCAAGCTGCCAAGCAACAACCTAAACAGACAGAAGAATCTGCTCTTGATTCAAATGCTCCTACTAAGGCTGCATTGATGGAGAATAACCATGTAGAGGAGCAAAAATTGCAGGATACACCAGATGCTGACAGTGCAGATACCAATACAGAAATAGAGAATGGAAAGTTGCCTTCAAAAAGGAAGAGAAAGCTTGATGCATCTGAGAATGATGGTGCTGGGAATAAGACAAAGGATGCTGCTGCAAATGAAGTGGGCAATGATAAAAGTCAGGTTGAGAGAAGAAAGTCCGGTGATGTTGAGTCTCAGTTGAAGAAAGCTAAACACAATGCGCTTAAAGATGACAAGGCTACTAGCTCTAAGAAAGAAGATAATAAAGAGAATATAAAGTGGAGGAAGCTGATTAAATCAACCTTGAAATCTGTATGTATCCTTGATCATATTTTTCCTTGCATTTCCAGTTCAATTGTATTTCAATTTGTCACCCCATGTTGATCAGGGCCAAATATGTAAACTTCATCATACACTCATCAATTAAGTAGCCACCTTCAAAGTAAACTTTAATGGCATGAATGAACATGACTAATACTGAATTGACTTATGTTTAGCTTTTTTAATATCATCCTCATGCTGACATTTAAGATTTTGGTTTATGATGCATGGTGCAGAACGACGGAGTTCTGAAGATCAGGAAACTGAAAAAGCTTGTCCTGAAGTCCATCCAAGAATCTGGCATAGCAAAAGTTGATACCGAACTCGGTAATATACTCGAACAAAAGGTCAGCCTTTCAAAACAATAAGAACAACAAAATATTTGTACTCTATGCCATCCATCTCTTCTATGTATGCTTACCCTTAAGCTTCTATTTCGAATTACTGCTGATTCCTCTCTTTTGGGGGCTGCTGTAGATCAATTCGAGCTCTCGGTTTAGAGTTGATGACAAATATGTTCATCTAGCAGCTAAATCTTGAAATCAAGTTTTTGGGCCATGTAGAAGAGAATTCCTTGCGGACAGCTGCGCATATCACGGCGATTATCCTTTATAAAGTCATCAGCTCATTAGTCTATTCGATCAAGAATCATTTGAGCCGTAGGTCCTCTCTGGACTACCATTTTAGAGGGCTTGAAGCTTGCCCTATGATTTATACTTCTCCCTCTTGTTTTGCTAGCGCATTGCTCTTACAATTACTTTTCCTGATACATGTAGGACCACCAGGCTTGTATTTGCCACGGTGTGATTTCTTTTTTGAAAAAGAAAATTCTATAGAAGAGTTTCATTGTTTTCTCAATAAGACCACCTATTCATCTGCCTGCTTGCAAGTGATCTGATATTTTATCAATCCATTGTGTTTTTATCCATCCTTAAAAGGAAAAATTATGAGCTGCTCGAGGAGTGGGTGGTAGTGGGAGTGTTTCCTGCCTTCCCTGAGAATAGATTTTCTTATGAATCTGATAAAACAAATTAATATATTTTCAAGAAAAAAACAGTTTTTATCACAATACTAAACACAACAGCTTTCACTACAATTCAAAACGCACAATTCTGCTGCGTGTTTGGGAGAGTTGGATTTAGTTCCGGTGTTAAATTGATTAAACGGTGACTTGAGACATCCATTAAGAGAGACGAAAGAAAGAAAAGCATGCAACTGTTCTCAATTGTGAAGAAAACAAATCCAAGCTGTTTAATGGTATCAAATAATCATCCAAGAGTATTCCTCTAATAGATTTCTAACCTGTAAATACTTTGTACAAGCAGAAACGGCCCTTTATTATCTTCATCACCATAATCGGTCTCCCATGGAGGCTCTAGATAACAGAATTGGCTAGTGAAGTGCAAGGAATTATATGCTCCATTCAACGTTTTAAAGAAAATGGGCATGCACCATCAAGTAACAAACTTATTCCTTTTGAAGGATCATAAGATGCATTACATATAAACAGTAATCTAATTCACTGCTGTGTTCATGCTAATTGAATATTTTCTGTTCAAGCCTTTACACATGGCTAGGCCAGCAGAAGGGAAAATAAAGTTTTCAAGATTTTGTGTATGTTGTAATGTAGCTGTGATGCTATCTCCATCTGTGAAGGAACTATCTCGTATCAACATATTCTTTCTTGCTCTTCCGCTTTGACATGTTATCTACATTGTGCAAGCAATTTCTTGCAACTGAATCTGTTTTTGTTTTGAAAATGGGAAGCCTGACAAACGCGGATTGCCAGGCCTAAAATAGAGAGCAATAAGCTGCTATGACCAGCAACACGACAGAAAACGCCATTGCCTGCAATGGGGATAGCATTAAAATCAAGGATTAGAATTGTGAAATTTTTCAGCAAGTTGCAGTTTCTAGTGCCCGTTAAAAAAAACGATAACGTTACTGTTCAGCATAGCAAGTCAGTGACAAAGGAAGACAGTGATAAGAATCTGATAATCATTATCATCCTTAAAGTTGATCAGACTCAACAACATAATATTTATTTTGACAGAGAGGGCGTGAGAGAGCTTACAGCAATTGCAGCAGCAGCGAGGCCTGCACGCTCCCTTGGATCCTTCCGATGGTAATTTCCAAAGTAAAGAAATGTACCATAATACCACATCAACGGGAACACAAATCCCAAAAGAAAACTGCAAAAAAGAAGAAGAAAAGATAACGATCAGAACAGGAGAAATGGTAATGGGAGAGAGAAACAGCAGTTTGGAGAATACTCACGAAAACCATCCTACCCCACAGCCAAAGCATGGAAGGGGCTTGTCATAAATCCCTTGAAAATCCTCAGGATCTCTAATAAGAGTATATTTTCCCTTTTCTCCATCCGCAGCATCTGTTGATTGCCCTACCATCAGCAATTCAGACATCTCTCGGCAGTTTGGATAAGCAATTAATAGTGCAAACATCAATTTTTAGACATAAAATATATATACAAATGGACGATAATCCACCACAGGAAGTAGCATGATGAGATACATAATTAAATACACTTCACGAATCAAACATGCAAGAGTGCTATAAGAGAAAAAACAAGAAGAAAATTGAAGATTATTTAAAAGAGACTAAATCAATAAGGAGGTAGAAAATGAAAAGGCAGCAGGATTCAATAATCCTGCTATGATTTCAAGAGATATTGTCTCCAAAAAAATGATGTTTAGAAAAAGTGAGACTAGCACCTAATGTGAACGAAGCAAATCCCAAAAATATCAGAGTTCTTCAGGTTCATAGCCCACGGACTTGCATCTCCAGAGAACAGAAAAAAGAAGGGGGGGTAAAATCTTATCATTCTAGCTCAGTCACATCTATAGATGGATGGCAGAGATTTGGTCATCAATGCATAAAGAAGTAGGAAGTGTGACAGTAACCAGCAAAACATTGTCGATGCAATTTACATGATAAGATGCTATATTGGCATTCAGCTCATCAGATATGTAAAAAAAAAAGGGAAGGAAAAGGAACTCATGAAACATAAATCAAGTCTGAATAAGAACAGTACCCCTTGATGCTGTATAGTATCGAGCAGATGGCCTGAGGAGATCAATGTGCTTATCCGAGGCAGATTTCACTAACTCCACGCCATTCCTGAAACCCTCTCTCTCCTTAATGGCAGCATCTGCAGCACCAACAAGTTTGCACTTATGTGAAGAAGTGCCAGAGTTGATTCTACTTCAACTGGGTGTTGGCAAAATTTACAGAATCAAAATAAATTCAAAGCATAATGCCCCTACAAACCTTTTGTTTCTTAGCACATTAATTAACAGAAATGAGAACAAAAAATAAATGAAAAACATCCTTTTTACCTAAACTTTGTGCTACATTGATAGGGGATGATGCAATATCATCATTCATCATGATAATCGGATCATTGTAAACTAAACTTCTTCACCTCATGCTGGCTTGAATAAGCAACCCAATTGTGGTAGTGTTATTTTTTATTTATATAAAAAAACTAGTAATTCCAAATGGGTTGTTTGCATTTTTATGCCCCTCTACCCTCATTCTAGTAAATTACAGGATGGAAAATTAAGAAAAACAAGTAACAAAGAAAGGATGCCCAGTACTTGGATCCATGTGAGCTATGGCGGAGTATTGGAAGAGGTTGAATTTGTTCAGTACGGAAGTATTGACCTGCAAAGAAAGCAATGTTTCAAGGTTAATTTGGTACAGAGAAAAATTAAAGAAATTCCATTTTGTTTACATATTCATATAATTAAAAAAAAAAACACCGCATGATGAAACAAACTACAAATCATGATACAAAAAGAAAAGGAAAAGCGGAGCGGGTACTTGCCTGTGAAAAGAAAGGAGGAGCTGAATTGTGAAAATCTTGATCAGTTGATATTGGTTGAATATATTATATATATATATATATAGGAGGAGGAGGAGATGCGGAGATGGAGGAGGAGGAGGAGGATACTGGGAGAAAGTGTTGTCGAAGACAAGCAAAGGGTCTTGTTTGGTGTTTTGTTTGATTAGCTGTTGAAGCTGACGCGATTGACTCCTCCTATGTCCCTTCTTTTCTTTTTCCTTTTAATTAAATAAAAAAATTCAAGTCTGATTGGAGGAGCATCTCCAATGACTATTGTGCCCTCCCGTTGACTCATATTTTTCTGCAAAACAACCCTTCCTCCTCGAGTGGTTGCCGGCGGCAATGATTGATTATATTGCCCTGATCCACCGTCAAATTTGGCTTCTTATGGAGAAATTTATCTCTCAGCTTGTAAGCATCATCCCCTCACAAATTACGTGGATTCGTACAGTAATTTGCTCCTTTTTCCCCTTCAATCGTGTTTTTTTTTTTTTTTTAATCATTGGTGTTTTTCTATAGCTAGGTTTTATAAATTGTTTTGAATTCATTTATATTATTTCCAATATTTTATGTTATATTTTTAACTTAAATACCATTTAACTTTTGCTTGATTTTTCAAGGTTTTAATTTAGGGTAATTTGGGTTTGTTGGATGTGTTAATAGTATTTGTCATTATGTTTTAAAAATGTATTTTAAAAAAATATTTATTTTTATTTTTTATTTTAAATTTAAAAAAAATTAGTGTTTAAATAATTTTCAAATACTGATGTCAAAAATAATTTTTAAAAAATAAAAAAAATTATTTTGATGTATTTATGAATAAAAAAACACTTTAAAAAATAATCTTAGCCAAACTCTCGAACAAACACTTAGTTATAATTTAAAAAAAATAAAAAGTATCATTTTGATATATTTCTGAACGAAAAAAAACTTTCAAAACAATTTCAACCATATTTTCAAATAAAAACTTAGTTTCTTAACCAGTTTGTTTGTTTTTTTAAAAGTATCTATTTAAAAATATATTAATATAATATATATATATATTTTTTAAAAATACATCAAAAATATCAAAAAAACTTTAATAACACCAAAATAATATTTTTTTTAAAAAATCTAAAAATACTTTTAAAATACAAAAACATATATTTTTCAATCATTGCTTTACAGGTTGTGTTTGAATATGTGACAAGTACAATGCTGCAATTTCAACAGGTGTGTTATTTGAACATTTTATTTTTAGATGTTAATAAGAGAAAATACGTACCTTGTTTTTACATAATAATAACGGGCTGTCTTTTCTAGTTAGTGACATGTCGTTTCTTCTCTCCGTAAAATTTATCAGCAACCCAAAACTTGCACAAAAAAAAAACCCTCACTTCACGTCTAGGGTTCATCTCAGCTCCTCTCCTCTCCTCTGAAAACAGAAAGGAAAATGAAACTAGCTGGTCTAAAATCAGTAGAGAATGCTCACGACGAGTCGGTATGGGCAGCCACATGGATCCCGGCCACCGAGACCCGTCCCGCTCTTCTAATGACTGGCTCACTCGACGAGACAGTGAAGCTTTGGAAGTCTGACGAGCTCACACTGGAACGCACCAACACTGGTCACTGCCTCGGCGTCGTTTCAGTTGCTGCGCATCCTTCCGGGGCCATCGCTGCATCGGCATCTCTCGATAGCTTCGTTCGAGTGTTCGATGTGGATTCCAACGCAAGCATTGCTACTCTTGAGGCACCTCCTTCTGAAGTTTGGCAAATGCAGTTCGATCCTAAGGTAATTTTGTTTCCTTTTCTTCTGGTTTTGGTTTTTAAGTTTTTGTATATTCGCAACTTATATAAAAAGAATAATATGTTTTGGAGAATTCTGTCAAGTAGATAATATGGGTTTTCTTTTTTCCCGTAATTTGATCGATTTTATGATTGCGTGAACTGGATATGTTTTTCGTAAAAAGTGTTTCCTGCTCTATTAGTGTTGGCAACATAAGAAGCCATATAAAACGAATGGTTATCGAGCCATGTTTTTGAGAATGATTATCCTGGATCCTATAATTGGAAAGTTAATATCTTTGTTTTTTCAAGATTAATTTTTCTCGCAAACTTGTGACAGTGTAATTATAAAGATATGCATTCATTAGAATTAGGTCTATTACTGGAAAAGGATTTTTTTAAAGATAGCATTTGCAGAGGTGCATCTGTGCCATACAATAACAGAAAGAAAGATTGAGAGCTTGTTGAACTTCAGTGGAATACATTAATGCTAGTCGCCTGCTTAGTGCTACTTGGTATAAAATTCTTTAAGCATCATACATTTTGGGATCTGTACATAGCTCATGGTTTTCTTTAAAATCATGTACTGGGACTTCACTTATGATCCATCTTTTACTGAAAGGATTTATTTTAATGCATTTCACTTTAATGGAAAAAAAATCCTGAGCAATCAATCTTCTTCAGTGAGCTCAGTTAGTTAGATAGCTTGCGATGTAAATTATTGGAGGATGTGGGGGTTGATATCACGGCCATCCATTACACAATACACATTGATGGAGTGTGGCGTACATAACAAACTCCTATTAAAGTGGATCATTTAGGTAGCGATGTTATATGAACTTTTTAATTCAGTGTGGCATATTTGTTGATGTTTAAGATTTTTTTGTTACAGGAATTGAATCAAATTCCCATAAATTGATTCTAATCCCTTCATAGCCTTGAAAGGGTGTTTTCTGCTTGTAATTCATTGATTTCCCACCTTAGTATATTGTTCAATTTCACTTGCCTCATTGATTTTCAAGTTTGTGAAGCAAATAATTAACATGGTTTGACTATATGTACAGTTGAAGCCAATTCAATTGTTATGATTCCTGTAATCTACTAGCTCTTGCTTCTCCCATGAAGATTGCAATGAATTGTGCTCTGACCTCAGTTTTTTCTTTGTTCTTTTTCGTTGAGGCCTAAGTTGAAATGTCACAATTAATTGAGTTCTTAATTTGGAAGCATTCATGCCATAGTGAGCACTACAACTCTCATCATTCTAACTTCTTCTGGGTTAATTTACTTATGGACGACTATTCTGTGTAATTTTATCCCCAACAAGCTTCCACTCTTCTTCTGTTATCATTATATTGGCATATAAATATGTATTTTTATTCTTAAGAGTTTCTGTACTCTTTCAAGGTTGGATAGAATTGTCTACCTGTAGAACCTGTCTTTATCTTCACTCTTCTTCAGTTATCATTGTGTCTGCATACAAAAATGGATTTTTATTCTTAGAGTTTGTACTCTTTCAAGGCTGGATGAAAAGTCTACATTTAGAACCTGTCTTTAATATTGCCATTTTAAAAAAAAAAAGCAAAAAACAAAGAAACTCATCAATATGAGCTACATCTTATTTAGAGGTATGAGGCATAGTTCAACTGAATTGCCCACCTTGGTTCTCCATACATAGATGCATTGTACTTGAAATAGAAAATTGGAAATCATGACACTGTTTATGTTTGAATTTAATCAGTGCTAACCATAGCTCTACCTACAGGGGACCACTCTAGCAGTTGCTGGTGGTGGTAGTGCATCAGTCCAGCTTTGGGATACAGGCAAATGGAAGTTGATTGCTACCCTGTCGATTCCTCGTCCAGAAGGACCCAAGCCCTCCGACAAGAATAGCAGCAAAAAGTTTGTACTATCAGTGGCATGGAGTCCTGATGGGAAACGGGTTGCTTGTGGCTCCATGGATGGTACTATTTCTGTTTTTGATGTAGCTCGAGCCAAATTCTTACACCATCTAGAAGGCCACTTCATGCCTGTGCGGTCTCTTGTGTATTCCCCTGCTAATCCCCGGACGCTCTTTTCTGCATCGGATGATGCCCATGTGCACATGTATGATGCTGAGGGGAAGACCATGGTAGCAGCCTTGTCAGGTCATGCAAGCTGGGTATTAAGTGTTGATGCGAGCCCGGATGGAGCAGCTATTGCAACAGGTTCAAGTGACAAAACTGTAAGGCTATGGGATCTTAGCATGCGGGCTGCTGTGCAGACAGTGAGCAACCATGCCGATCAAGTTTGGGGAGTGACATTTCGACCACCAGGTGGTCCTGGCCCCCGTGCAGGCCGGCTTGCTAGTGTGTCAGATGACAAAAGCATATCACTTTATGATTATTCCTGAATTAACCTTGGTATTTTGGCCGTGTAAAAACATAAAGGATTTGCTGTTCTTACAAGACTTGCTGCTGCTCGTGTTATTTATTAAATTATACCAAAGAAACGAATGGTTTTAGGTCTGTCAAGAGAGTTTTGCTTTGCTTGATCCATTTTGGTTCATTATTTGGTAAATATTGGTGATCCGAGGTCCGGTTAACATTTGGCAATGGATCTTGCGGATCTGACCATGGTAAATTGGTAATGCATAATTGGGTTTGAGCTAATCAGGATTGACCTTTTCCAGTTGATCATGTCTCCTTGGCCACCGGTTATGGCTGCCGCAAGATTAGCATCGCTGCCGCATAGTTGCAGGTACCATGTTGCACCTAGTGGCTGTTTCTGAAAAGTTTTTGGTTTTAAAACAAAGGGTCAGTGAAATTATACATTATACAGTCATTATTCACCATGTAAATTCTTATTTTATTTTTAGTGGCTTAGAAATATCATTAAATTAACTTCATAAGACTTTATTGTCGCCATTTTATGAATGCATACGTGTGACAAAAAAAACCATTTTTGAAAATCAATAACATTGTTGTGCTTTAGTAGACGTTGCGGCGGGGGGCTAAAATATCTAAATTATAAGAAACTAGAAATCCTAATTTATCATTGGTTCCAAAGATTCATGTGAGAGTTTAGTAATGTTTAGAGGAAGAACGATGTTGCTTTTACAACATTTTTCTTCCAAAAACCCAGTTTTATTATGTTTTTTCTCTTAAATATATGATTTTTATTGTCATCCAAATTATTTTAGCCTTTTTTTTTGTCAATCTTATAATTATTTTGTGAAAAATGAACATTGATCCATAAAATTAGAGGACTCGTTGACGATGTTGATATTAAATGGGTGTTTGACTCTGCGGTGCTCCTGCGGTTGACGCCAAACTGATTGGTAACATGTGTGCCGCAAGTTTATTGTTGTGGGCTCGCACAAAAACTGAGTTTGAAACTTAATTTTGAAAAGCAACTCTCTGATGCTTTTCTTCGACCGCACCGCTGCATACTATTGTTCTCTCACGTAAACACGAGCAAACTCACACAAACTCGAGCTACAATGAGATGAAAATAAAGATTGAAGAGAGGCTGGCAAGGAGTCAACAATGGGCTGATCAAATCATGGCTGCAAATTAAGGGAAGATTTTTGGTGATTTGTTGACAGCTAAAAATGGGACGTGTGAAGTGCGCGGTGGGTTTGGTGTTGGCCTTGAAGAAGTAACAGACCTCTTTCTATCAACAGATTGAGATCTTTTAGGCCCGGAAAGAAGAGAACTTGTAGTTGTCGTTAATGGTGTGTGTACAGGTCCAGAATTTGTAGACCTTGAAAGTAATGGTGAAGCAAATCTCCTCGGAAAAGAAGAACTCGAAGATGAAGAACTTGCCTAAATCTTGCAAAAAAATTGGTGAAAGGTAGGATCTTGAACAAGAAATAAGAAACCCACAAAGGGTTACAAAGGGATCAGTCTGTGTTTTTAGCTTTTACTACTATTTCGGGTTTTGAGACAGAGAGATCAGAAGGAGTTGGTGAGAGATGGGATTTGATATTTGAGAGAGGAGAGACTCACAGGTGGGCTTATGTGAGTGTGTGTTTTGGGTTTGGATTTTGGTGAATCTTTGGAGAGAAGTTACGATAATTTAATTGTGTTTGTGCCATTTTTAAGTTCTGGTAAAACTTTAAATTATAGTGAAGAGTATTGTTTTCTTTTGGGTTTTCTAGTCCTCTCCACACCTTAGTTTTTGTATAAAACTCTTGGTTGTATATGTGTCTCTTTACGAAACTTGTTAACTTTATGCATTATTAAAATTACGATTGAATTTGTTTTTAAAATATTTTTTATATAATATGTTTTTTTTTTAATATTATTATATTGAAATGATTTAAAATGTTAAAAATAATAATATGAAATATACCAAACACTCGAAACTGTTTTTTTATTAAACTTTAAACTCAACCACAATTTTAATCAAACACTTCAATTTCAGTTTTGAATCGCAGCTAAAAGCGCTTTTCATAAAACTATTTTTTTTTCAACCTCTACCACAACAACAACAGCTGTGTCAAACAGGGTCTAAATTTTAAGAAGGAACTTCAATCAAAATTGCTAAAAGTAGACATAACCCGTATTTGATTTTCGGAGATGGACATTAGCCCTTTTAAAAGGAGATGATAAAAAAAAATATTTATCTCTAAAAAGAGATACTGTGTTAAAATTGGTAAGAACAAGATGCAAATCCAAATGTATGATAAAAATTGAGCTTTGATCCAGCTATAAACGTTACGGGCTAGCAGTTGTTTTAAATATATATTACTAGCCATATTGCCCGCGCGCTGCCGCGGGCATTCCTGTGTATACAATTTCACATAAATAATTCCATAACAATAAACTTCTAATAAATAATCAAGTCAAAGTTATAAACCAGGAAACAACATATACAGATTTTTAATTAGAGTTTGTTGCATTGGGACAGGCTGATTCTTTTGGAATGTAGCCATTGCGTTACAAAATATCACAAATGAGAAATTTCATCTCCTTGCTAATTCTCCTGTTAAAATCAAAACATCAAGCTATTAAATGAAATTAAAAGGATTTGATGTCAATCAATCAAAAATTGTTGCATATATCTAAAAACATATTGGTGTGGAAAGCAAACTTTGATGGGGATTTTTTTAACTAGTGCCTTATCCTTTTCATCAAGTTATTGCTTTTCATCCAACCATAACTATAAAAAACACAAAGATTGTTGTCAACTATAATGAATCCATCTTGCGAAAATATACCATTGTCGTATTTCTCAAGAAAGACGATTCATTGTTATTTTGATTGCATTTGAAAACCAAGCTGGCGTTCGAAGGTGATTTAAAATTGGCACAGCAAGCAAAATTTGTCGTTATTTATTATGTATCCATATCAGGGAACATATTATCCATGTATTCCCAAAGCAAAAGAATTTAAGAGTGGTTTGATTGCATATGATAACTTAATATAAACTGATTAAAATTTGACCCACGAAACCAAAAATCGATGTAATCACCATGAATTTATCCGGCAGAAGACATTACCAATGAAGTGAGCATTTTTAATCAATTATTGCGGTGATTGAAGTTTCACCATAGGCTCCTAATCCTAAGCAAAGAAAATTAGATGTTGGTTAAATTGTTGATCAAAACCTAAGACGATGCTAGAGTAGAACCCGTCGGATCATTGCCGCACCATGCAAAACCACCGCGAGACATTGCGAGCAAGTGGAAAAAAAAACACAGTTGAACAAAGTATCCTGAAACTAATCACCCCAGTAAACATAGCTTCATCTATGGGCCCCAATTTCAAGTCAAAAATCTATCTGCACAGGTTAAATTGATTAGCAAAACCTCGATTAGGCATAAACATTACAACGACTGACCGACCGACACATCACATATAAATTGTCACTATATACTATGCAAGGATCCGTTAAAAACCAAAAAATAAAGGCAAGCACAAAACAATGGAGAGAGCGAAGAGACAATGAAGTAAATGGGTCTCAATTGCTCTAGCTTCATTGCAAGCAAACTAAAAACGATGTGACAAATGCAATTTAAGCCATTTAACATTGTCGCATGAAGACCAAACAAAAGCCTAAAGGAAAAAAATCTTATTCAATTTAAACCATGGGATAAAGGTTAATAAAGATTCTTCTCCCCACCCTCCCATCACTGGCCCATCAAATCAAACATAGAATTCACAAAATAAAATCAAAACCCAAAGAGCGCCAAAAAGAAAATCACAGCAGAAGACTGTAACAGCCCGACCCAACCTGCCATATATTGTCCGCTTTGGGCCTTTACCGCCCTCACGGTTTTGTTCCTGGTGACGCAAGCCCACTTCTGAGCCTGACGCCCCAAAACGCGTATGACAAGTTAGCAACCAGCACTCTTAATAAGGCCAGCTACCACTCCCTCAACCGCCGATGTGGGATATTACAATCCACCCCCCTTAAGGAGCCCGACGACCCCGTCGGCACAACCGGACAGCCAGTGAGGTCGGCTCTGATACCAACTGTAACAGCCCGGCCCAACCTGCCATATATTGTCCGCTTTGGGCCTTTACCGCCCTCACGGTTTTGTTCCTGGTGACGCGAGCCCACTTCTGAGCCTGACGCCCCAAAACGCGTATGACAAGTTAGCAACCAGCACTCTTAATAAGGCCAGCTACCACTCCCTCACCCGCCGATGTGGGATATTACAAGATCAAGCAAAGACAACATGCATACGAAAAATATGTTATCTTAATCAAGATCTTTTCATGAATCCCTTAAAAACACATGGAAGTACATGAAAGGTTTTGATGAAATGGAAAAACACCAAGCCATTACAAAAACAGATGCATAACTCAACCAAATAGAAATTACACAAAACGACTGCAACAAATAAGGATGAAAAAACAATGAAAGACGAAAGAGCGATGAAAACAAAGAAGTACACGGAAGCAACAAACCTGACAAAAAGTTCAGCAAAGCTTGGAGCCAAAACAATCAGCAAGCGAAAAGAACGTTTCAACTAACAAATGAACCTTCAAAAACAGCTCCGAAACCACAATCTCGCCTGAAAAATATCACCACATGTAGTCAGAAAAACACCACCAAAAGGCATCCCAAATGCAGGCAAAGCAATCAGCACCCCATATTGAAACATCCGCATAAAATTTCAGTCCAAATCCCAAAAAACTTTGATCATTCTAAACAAAATCACCAGTCTTTGAGAACCATTTCGGGTAGTTTATAACCAAACAACAAAAGCACACCGTAACAGCACATGCAAACATACTTTCAGTCGAAAACCTAATGGTTTAAATGTAAAAAACATAGCAGCACACCCACCCCAAACAATTAGCCATACACATGAGAAAATACAAGTCAAAGATCAACATAAACAGCAGTGAAAAACTGCCATTAACTACACCAAAACAGCAGCCCTTAACTGCGACCTTAGGTGGACAATCTCCAAAAATAACGAAAGCATATTAACAAAACATGACTAAAAGCCAAGCACCGAAAGAACAAACGCAAGAAAAAGAAAATACATAAACATTAAGAGCGGCCAAGGTCATGCCAAAAAGAACACAAATTAGATATCGAAAAAGCATGGAAATAGCAACAAAACTGCCACACCCCAACAGCCAGGAAGCAAACAATTAGCACCATTCATTACTAAAAAAAAGAAACAACCACCAGGAAAATGCATAAAAACAGGGGAAAAATAAATTTCAGCAGGAAAGCTCACTGGTTCCCATGCCAAAAACACGCCAGCACACCCAAGCCAAACAACCAGCCATTCAAAGGAGAAAATACAAGGCAAAGATACGAAAAGAAGAATAAAAAACATGAAAGAAAGTTCCAAATCAACAGGCCAAGACAGCAGCGAACACAGAAGGGAAAAACAACCACAAATCGAAGCAAAACAGCAGCTCTTAAACGCCATCTTGGCTGGAATGTCACCAAATAACAAAAACACACCAAGAGAACATGACTAAAAGCAAGGTCTGAAAGGATTAACGTGAGAAAAAGCAAACCAAGAAGCATAAAAAGCAGCAAAGGCAATGAAAGAAAAAACTCAGAACTGACACCGGAAAAGCATGAAACTTGCAAGAAAACACTCAAACACAAACACCAAGAAAACTAACCTACACTATATCTTAAAGAGGAATTGCACGCAAAACTTCAACAACAGCAGCAGAAACATAAAAAACTATAGTAGCAACAAAAAAAAAACGCCTACAAACCACAAAGCAACTATTTTTAAAAAAAACTTACCTTAAAAGCAACAGGAGACCCAAAACCCAACCCAAACACTGGCAGCAGCAGTGCACAACCAGCAGACAACAATCTGAACAGTCAAAACACAAAAATGAGCACAAACCCTAAAGCAAAGCAACTAAAATGATCCTAAAGAAGCATAGAAATGAGCACAACAATCTGAATAGCCAAAAAACAGAAATGAGCTCAAACCCTAAAGCAAAGCAACTAAAATGACCCTAAAGAAGCACAGAAATGGAACGAAAAAGAAAAAAGAAAACTGCAGACACACCAGCAATGAAAGAAAGCAACGCTGGACCCCCACATTCAAAAGTATGGGAAGACCCTATAAATATACGTGACAAATACACAAAGAATTACCAACTCAAACAACCCCCACCAACCGCAGAAAGAGGAAGTAAAAACACAGCATGGGCTCTTGCAAAAAACATAGAAAATCTGCATGTGAAGTGACAGGCCAAAATCCCACCAATAAAATAAAATGGGAAGCGCATCATAGCAACACCCAAACCAATAAAATCAAACCGGAATAGCTAAAAAAATAGAAATAAACATGCACACAACAAAGCCATATCAATCGGGCAAACTTAATGAACGATGTAAGATTCCCAAAAAAATCACTCACTTCCTCAAAATATCAAATGTGCGAATTTCCTGATCTACGACCAACTAAGATGGTCACCCTGGGACAAATCAAGTTGATTCTTTTTCTATCGGTACCTGTAATAGCAATGGCAATGCATGGTTGTGGTTGACTGCCTTTCTCCACTCGGTCTGTCTGGACCCGAACAGAAAATCTAATCCCTGGCATCAATCCCCCCTGCGAAAAGAAAAATATCCATGAGAAAGCATAAAGATCCAAATCACCCAGCCCCCCCCCGAAGCAAAGGAAGGACCGCTTATCTTTGACCAATGGGATGATTTAATTTGTCTCTGAAAATAAGGGTCAAACCACTACTCAAATCAGGAACCAAGCATGGCAAAAGACTCAAACCACCACCGATCCACCCACCCTCCAAGAACCAAGCCAAGCAACACCCAAAGCATGCCCAAGCCGAATCATAGAACAATGTTGCTTTGTTCAGAAAACAGACCCCCGATCTCAGATTTTGCCTCCTCATCCTGCAATCAAAAGACTCGAATCACCACTCAAATCACATTCCCAGCAATTAAATGACTCGAACAACTGTTAAAATCAGACGGGGAAAGTGAAATGTGCAAGCCCACCTCTTCAAACCTTTCCAGCACCGAGAAGCCGGCAACCACCGGGGTCGAGGAGTCGCCTTCAACAAAAGAAACAACGGCACCACCGTGCAAAGCCCCTGGCCAGGATGAACGACCTCACACCTCACATCGACCGAGAAGCTCACTGAACTGGTTACCAAGACCACAGTACACAGAACCCACATGACCGTGGCGCCGCGACCTCACCTGGGATCAACGAACTGAACTCTCATCGGGGCCGAGGACCTGGCGCTCACCGCGGCGAGGAGTTGAGACCAACTAATTGCACAAATTAATTTGCCCCGTAAACCACAGCAAAAGGAAAGAAAAAATTAAATGAATACAATGCATATATTAATAAACACTTGACTTTCTTGCTTCCTTCTCATGATTTGGATTTTCATAATCTTGCGCTGTGTTTGAGTTCTAGGGTTTCACAAAAAAGGGAAGAGATTTTTATGATCTCAGGGTTTCAATCAGCTATGGGATTAATTTGGGTCTTTTTTTCTTTACTGGGTTCATAAAGATTATAGTGGGAATTATAACCTCATGAATGAAAATTATGAAAAGCAAAAAACTTGGATTCTTCTAGCATGGCTGCATTTTTGTAATTGAGAGAGCTAAGAAGATTTTCTTTTGATAACCAAACAAAACATAAATGGAAGAACGAAAAAGCCCCCCAGCCACACGCACAAAGACCCGACAATACAAAGGGCAAAAACGGGCTCACACTGTCGCAATCCACAGTCACTTACCTCACAATCCACAGTAGCCAAAACAGTGAAAATGCCACAACAATTATATTGTAAGTAATACGAGCGGTTTACCCGCGCGATGCGGCGGGTTTTTTTTATCTATGTAGAAAATTGATTGTTTTTTTATGTATTGTATTTTATTATTTTAATATTTAGTTAGTATAATTATATTTAAGAAAACTAGTATGAATTTTTGTCCTTCAAAAAATCCAAAGTTATTTTTCCTCTCTCTCAATATATTTTTAGGCGATAATATTCAATAAATATCAGACATATTAGAAATAAAAATATTGTAATTTGTTTTTAAAACATAAACTTAATTTTTTGGTGTGCTATAATTATTTATTTGCCGTCTAAAAAGAACAGTCTAATGGAAACGGGAAGTGACTTGTATATTTTTTAATTTGACTTGTAGATAATGCAGGTAAATTTGTCAACATTTGTTTTTTTGAGATATTTTTTTCCTAGTAATATTAGATCTAAAATATTAAAAATGAAAACATTGGAAATTCTTGTAAAGAAATAAACTTAAATAAAAGAGTACAAAATTAAATTTTGAAGCCAATCTTTTTTTTATATAAGATTTATTAATCATATTATTATATTAAATATATTTAAGAAAACATGATATGGATTTCTGTCTTTCAAAAAATCTTAGGTCATTTTTCCTCTCTCTTAATATATTTTTAGGCGATAATATTCAATAAATATTCAAACATATAATTAGTTTTACATATTTTAATTTAACATAAATATACAAATATTTTTTATAAGATTTATTAATTATATTATTGCATTAAATATATTTAAGAATATTGATATTAATTTTTTTTTAAGGAAAAAATCCTAGGTCATTTTTTTCCTCTCTTTGTATATCTATAGGCGATAATATTCAATAAATTTTTTTTTATGTTATTCGATTAATTCATTATATTATTATATAAAATGTATTTAAGAATACTGATATTAATTTTTTTTATTCAAAAAATGCTAGGTCATGTTTTCTTCTCCCTATATATATTGCTATGCGATAATATTCAATAAATATTAGAACATATAATTAATGATAGACTAAATATATTTAAGAAACTTTAACAAAAGATAAAATAAAAAAATAAAATAAAAATAAAAATTAGCATTGCTATTACTGTAAAAACAATAAAAAAATTTAAATTATGCGGAGAGAAAAAAATATTAACAGAAGAGTAAGCAAGAAAAATAATTAAATTATTATTATTATAATAATATTAATTATTATTATTATTATTATTATTATTATTATTGTGTTAAGTACAAAATTAAAATTCGAAGACAAATTTTTTCTATGTTATCCGATTTATTGATTATATCATTATATTAAGAATACTGATATTAATTTTTTTTGTTCAAAAAATCATAGGTCATGTTTTCTTCTCCCTATATACATTCCTATGAGTCCTATGCGATAATATTCAATAAATATTAGAACATATAATTAATGATAGACTAAATATATTTAAGAAACTTTAACAAAAGATAAAATAAAAAAATAAAATAAAAATAAAAATTAGCATTGCTATTACTGTAAAAACAATAAAAAATTTTAAATTATCCGAAGAGAAAAAAATATTAACAGAAGAGTAAGCAAGAAAAATAATTAAATTATTATTATTATAATAATATTAATTATTATTATTATTATTATTATTATTATTGTGTTAAGTACAAAATTAAAATTCGAAGACAAATTTTTTCTATGTTATCCGATTTATTGATTATATCATTATATTAAGAATACTGATATTAATTTTTTTTTGTTCAAAAAATCATAGATCATGTTTTCTTCTCTCTATATACATTCCTATGAGATAATATTCAATAAATATTAGAACATATAATTAATGAAAGACAAAAAATATCCTAGAAACTTTAAGAAAAGAAAAAAAAAATATCATTGCCATTACTGTCAAAACAATAAAAATTATTAAATTATACGGAGAAAAAAAAAACATTAACAAAAGAGAAAGCAAGAAAAACAATTAAATTATTATTATTATTATTGTGTTAAGTACAAAATTAAAATTTGAAGACAAATTTTTTTTATGTTATCCGATTTATTGATTATATCATTATATTAAATGTATTTAAGAATACTGATATTAATTTTTTTTATTCAAAAAATCCTAGGTCATGTTTTCTTCTCCCTATATATATTCTTATCAGATAATATTCAATAAATATTAGAACATATAATTAATAAAAGACTAAAAATATCCTAGAAACTTCAACAAAAGGAAAAAAAATAAAATATCATTGCCATTACTATCAAAACAATAATAATTATTAAATTACACGGAGAAAAAAAAACATTAACAAAAAAGTAAGCAAGAAAAACAATCAAATTATTATTATTATTATTATTATTATTATTATTATTATTATTATTATTGTGTTAAGTGCAAAATTAAAATTCGAAGACAAATTTTTTTTATGTTATCCGATTTATTCATTATATGATTTTATTAAATATATTTAAGAATATTGATATTAATTTTTTTTATTCAAAAAATCCTAGGTCATATTTTCTTCTCACTATATATATTCGTATGAGGTAATATTCAATAAATATTAGAGCATATAATTAATGAAAAACTAAAAATATCCTAGAAATTTCAACAAAAGAAAAAAATATATCATTGCCATTACAGTCAAAACAATAAAAATTATTAAATTATACGGAGAAAAAAAAATATTAACAAAAGAATAAGCAAGAAAAACAATTAAATTATTATTATTATTATTATTATTATTATTATTATTATTATTATTGTGTTAAATACACTTATGTATACATGGACAAAAATAGAGAATATTCTAGAAATATAAAAAAATAAAAGTATAAGGGCTGAAATGAAAATCAAATATAAAAGGATTAAATTAAAAAATTAAAAGTCTAAGGGCTGAAATGAAAATCACATTTATTATCAATTTAAATTGAAGGACAAAGTTGCAAAAAATCAAAGCTTTTGTACCGAATTTATTGAGCTTTTAAAGCCAATCCGGAAATTAAAAGTCGAAGGACCGAAGTGAAACTGTCACATTCAATCAATTAAAATCGGAGGACCCAATCGAACTAAATCAGAACTTATATAATAGAAATCAGGACCAAAATCAAAATTAAAAGTTGAAGGACCAAAGTGAAATGTAACATAAAATGGGGGACTCTCCTACCCTTTTACATGCATGAGAGAGAGAAAACGTTGGCAGCGCCTTTAACCGGCCACCGACGCGTCCACAGACATATTTAGGGTACACGCGCCACCACGCGGAGGTGCATCGAAACAGACTCCGGAAGATCATTTCCGACCACCGTATGAAACCGCATGCGCCATCCAAACAGGGCGTGAGGCGAAAAACCGACTGGCGCGTGCGGCTCACGCCCTGATAGCCACAGAATAAACAATTAAAAAATATGATCAATTACCTTTCTGCCCCTGTACTCATGTCAACGTTTTTGTCTTATTAGAGGCTATAACCGTATTTAGCCATTAAAAAAAAAACCCATGCAGCGGACCGGACCGAACCGGACCGGTACGGACACGCGCAATTACACCCTTAACCAACAGCCGAAAATGCTATTTTATCTTATTACCGGGGCTAAAATCATTACTACACTGTTCATAGGCGGAAAAAAAAAATGGACGAACTCGCGCAACGCACGGAGGGCAAAACTCGCGTCCACAGTGACATTGAGTCAGCGTGAACAGTATTTTCCGTTTTCATTTAGTGTATTTGTTAATATTTCTAAATATATATATATATATATTCTACATTGAATTCAGGGTTTTATAAAAACAAACTGAAAACAAGAACACGCCAACAAAAACCAACTTGACGTTACCCTGGTTCTATAGAACTTGACAAAGAGCCATTCCGCTGAATCCAAAAGCATTTGCATCCGTTTTTTCAGGTGGACCACAAGGTTCAGTTTCTCATCTCGAACTAGCAAATCCTGGTCCCTTAACGGACTTATAAATATCCGAGCTTGAAGCTGCAGACTCAGCCATATATAGGAGCAACTTGGAGAAGAGAAAGCTAAGAGGTTTTACGCAGGATCTTTTTCAGAAGTAGAGCAAGGAACAGGTCTGAACCGCCAAGTTGAGATCAGTAACTGGGCGTGGAATTTAACTTGTCTGATTTTTCCGTGTTTAGGAGTGGGAGTCCTTTCTAAAGAGTGACGCTCCTCATTCAAAGAGGGGCGGGTGGTTATCGAGGTTTGCAAAGTCTAAAACTTCAGCATGTTGGATGCACCCAAAGCCCGTTAACCAAAAGGCGAATAGTTAGCCGAGGAAGGGCCTGAATAAGCTTTTTGCCCGATAGGACTGAATCAATCGCAACACAATGGGGGAGGAGCGGGTATAGGGCCTTTGTTGGGCCTACAGAGGCGAATAGGATCAGCACGAATAAATAAAGATTTTCAGGCGAAAAAGGAGAGATCTCTTTTCTTTTGGGCTTGAGAGAGGATGACAGACAAAGGGGATGGCTCCAAGCGAGTGGGCAAGGTATAGAAAGTAACCAGCTAATCGAAATGCCTGTCCCCCTATTAAGTTAAGCCCTGGAGCACCTTGACCCGCTGGTAAGGTGCCTGGAAGGGGATAAAAAAGAAAAAGCAAACAGGTGCTGAGTAGACTTAGCTGCAGAACTAGCTCTTTCATTCGCCGAATCACCCGCTGAATCAATAGAAGCCCACTGCAATTATGGGAGTGAATGACTCATGGGTATGGCGGAAGAAGAATAAGTAATAAATACGACTAGACTTTTAGCTTGAAGGTGGGCATTTGCCTGTTTAAATGAAAGGAAGAGATGAGCGTGATAGGGCTTTACCGGGCTTCTCTAAGGCTAAGGGTAAGACCTTGGTCAATCAGTTCCTAAGGATATGCCTCTAGAATTGCAATTAGATGGTTCCTGCTTTCAGTAGACAGGGAATTGGATGAAGTAGACATGGGATTGGACAGCGGCAAAGATAGGCCTGATCCAGGAATGGTGATGTCTCGTCCTGACATGGCTTACCCTCCCTAAACCTACTTTAATGGAACATGCCTAGGGCAGAGAAAGGTAAGTTTATCTAGCCCGATAGGCAAAGTTTTTAAGAGAGGGCACTTCGTGGCTCTATTTTCACCGTTAGAGAAGAAAGAAAATACATGCATATAGGCAAACCCCACGAACAACTAAACCATCCGGTTCGGGAGCTCCAAGGAGGAAGAAAAGAAATAGGATTCGGATGAAGAATAAGAAAGAGAGAACGATGCCGAGGCTGAAGTCGAAACCTAAGTCGAAGTTCAAGCTAAAGAAGGTGCCTAAGTTTAATTCGATACCAAAGCCGGTCTTTATGTCTTAATATGTCTTAAATAGGGAAAGACCAAGTGAAAGAAGCTCCCCGAAGAGCTGAAAATAGAGGGCAAGCCACTGTCGATGAACTAGTAGAAGTGAACCTGAGTATAGATCAAGAATCCAGGCTAACTTACTCCTCACCGTCACCTCCTTGTGAAGCGTGCGTCATCGCTCAAAATGAAAAAACTAGTCTTAGCACCCGCACAGTAGAGGGGAAGAAGCAGGACATTCTTCGGAAGATAGTTTCAGCATGAAGCTTGCTTGGCATGAACTACGGTTGAAATAGGAGATTCTAATACGAAAACAAAGGTAGAAAGCGAACCAGGAAACGCGAAACTGCGTGAGTGAGCTTAACTCGGGCAAGAAGGAAAGAAAGGCACCTTCGGGCACACAACCGCTTATAGTAAAAGGCGGAAGGTAGGCATTAAGGTATGGGAGATTCTAGTATGGCAGGTCTCTTCTTTTTCCCAGTGGGTTTAACATAGGCTTCATCTAAGAACTCTCAACCCCGTGGCATTACTGGTTTGCTTGCAAATACTTTTCGGTACTATAAAAGTCTTTTTTTATTCCACTTCTAATACGACTTGCATGTGTTAAGCATATAGCTCTTGAAGATGCCTAAGTTGACTTTCTGAGGACTTTTTCAAAGATCCGGAGCCAAGCCTGCGCACCAAAGCGCTAGAAGATCAAGAATCTGTCTTTCATTGTTAAATAGACTTCCAGTCTTTGGCGCTGACCTACTCGCCTTCACCTAAAGACAGAGCGTTTTAGGAAGGTTGGCGCCAGGTGTCTAAACCGGAGACATCGCACCGGAATGCTTTCCCCACCGCAGACAAGAAGACTCAAAGAAAACTATTGATCCCTTTGACGACTCTCCTCTTCATCTTCCCGAGAAGCAGATAAGAATCCGAACTGAGGAAAAAACTAAAAAAAGTCTCTCTTTCTACGATCACCTGTAGCGTCCTTAAAAGTCTTAGAAGGATAATAGTTCTATTCGCGAAGAGATTCTTGCCAACACCATTAGGAAGATGAGGGAAAGGGGAAAAGAAGTCAAATTAGCTATTTGCGACAGCTACGGTAGTAGAGAAGGAGAAGCACTACTTATGAGAAAGAGGAGTTCTCTCTTCTACTCCCGGGTATTGAACCGGGATGCTTTGGTACTAGACTGGGCGGGCGAGCCCTAATCACAGGGGGGAGAAAGGCGAAGATCCCTTCATCCTCCGACAACAAGCAGAGCCGACACCGAGGTAATTCTATTCCTTTTTAATTCACACGGGAATGACTCCACTCTCAGTCCCAGCGTGGCTTAGACTAGTAGAAGGCGTAGGGATGCTAGACCGCTGCTCAATACTGGATAATCCATGCTCATCGGTCTGCAGCAAGCACTGACTTTTAGGGGGCGGCAACTAAAGAGGTAGCGAGACTAAGCACAATTTCAGGAAGAGGCTAACGCCCTTGCCTCTAGGCTTCCTTCTACCCTTGTGCTAAAGAAAAAAACTTCTTTCTATTATGGAATAACTCGAACCCTACTAAAGAGTGGCTTTCAGCTCTTCTCCCGTTGGTCCGTCAATTATTACATCGATCCTCGAAACCTATAGTCAAAGTATAGAGCTCGTTACTTTCAGTCTTGAAAAAAGTAAATTGCTTATTTGCTTAAAGCTTAAAAAAGGGGAATCGAACTCTTCCACTACCGGGAAGACTATTTACTGACTTACTTAAGGACTGACTGATCCAGGGAGCAAAGCGTCCTTTCCAGCGCTGCTTTCAAGGTCGAAGAGGGGCTGGTTTTCTTTCTTGATAGCATGGCTTTCACGCTCACCGGTCTGGGAAGAGACTCCATGGGCACTTGGCATTGCTTCCTTTCATCCACGAGGAGGGGAAAAGTGATCTCTCAGCGGCGAAAACTCTTTGTTCTTCGGAATCCCCTTGCTCCGCACCTTCCGTTTTGTTATGACAAAGCCTTTTCTTTTCGGCCTTCTTTCATTCGCTGAGCTCTGAGCTCCTCTGGCAAATCATGATGTGCGCATGCTGGCTACTCTGCTTTAGTAGTGTGTTAACTAGTAGTCCACTACTGATTAAGGATTTGGTATTTACAGCTATACATTCATTCTTTTTTCCTTTTTCGACAAGGTGGATATAGTGCGTAAGCCTCCCTCTGACGTCAGTTGACTTTCCTCTATCTGGTAAGGACTTCCACTTCTTTCCAGCTCTCCCCATTCACGCAGCCATCCTCCGAAAATCCCGGTATTCTCGTCCGGGAGGTAGCTATTCTAGAGACAAGGAGAAGGAGCAGCGCCCAAAGAGCCTTCGTGGCCGGTCACCGTTTGCCTACGATCCCTTATGATATGACTCTTTTCGGAAAGCCAAGTGTTTAGGGCCTTCAGCCTTTCCTCCTCTAGACCGTCCAATTCAACTAAGATAGCTTCAGTAAACTCGGGTGGGTTCAATTGATGTTGGAAGGCCACCCTTAGTGATGGCACAGGTAAAACTCCATACAGGTTGACCTACGACCATGATCTTTAGTCCTATAGTTCTAGTAGCTGGCGAGGATGGGGGTTCAGCAAACGCTGCCCCACCAACATCAGACCAAGTGAAAGAATCATTGAGAGCCTTCCTGAATCAGTTTAGGAAGAGAAAAGTCAATGATTCTTTCTTGAACAATGCCGCGCGGGACGTCGACCTGGAACGGGCCACGCCCGAGAAGCTTCAAAAACTGCTGTCGATTATGGAAGAATTGTCCAATGACAGCAGAAGAAGACCAAATTCCGGTCAAAATGCGGCCGCCCAATTAGAATTATATATGGATATAATAGATTGGGAAAAAAAGGCTGCGTCGGGGAGTAATCACTCGTGATAGGGCATAAGGGAAGAGGACAAGGTCAAGAGTAAAAAAGAAATTAAAAAGAAAATCAAATGCCCGGTCGATAAAAGAAATACAAAAAATGTTTATTCTTGAGATGAACATCGCACTAAATAGTGCAACGCCTTTTTGTTCTTTGGCGTGAAATAAGAGCAGACATTTTTATGCGGTTACCTATAGAGTTTGGAATTAAAACTTCCGACTTTTTAGTGGCAATAAAGGTTCTAAAAAGACTTTTAGTGAGTCTGAAATGGAAAGGAAAAAAAGCTGGATACGACCCTTTATTATGATAACCTTGAGTCATGCCGAAAAAAGGGCATTAACTCCTCAAAACGTTATATCTCGGATAACAGGTCTTTTCAGTTGTAGTTCCATTGTCGTGGCTACCGAAAAACACCAAGTTGGTGGGTTTCATTTCCACGCCACTGATGCTGGAATTGTCGAAGCCTGGGCTGTCTACTATGGAATGAAGCTAGCATTGGAAGCTTTCTTTTACCGAATAGATGTGGAGACAGACAGTGTGGGAGCCGTGCTCCAACAAGACCCGAGCCTAGCATTGGACACATTGTGGATGATATTAAAGCTCTAATTTCTTCTTTTGATTTTGAAGTTTCTATTCTAATTGAATGCGGATACTCATAAGAATGGTAAGAGGGTGGCACATCAATTAGCTAAACTATCCATTTCATCATCAGGGATGGGGAAAATATGGTTATAGGAGGTTCCTGAATCCAATTCCTCTAATAAACTAAGGAGTCCTTCTGTGTAAAGTTAGCTAGTGTGGATTCGCGTAAAGCTGTCAAACAACTTACATTCGCGGAAACTATTAATATTCTCGGACACAACAACCAGAAGCCATATCTTTCGTCGCTTGCTGCCAAACAACCTATTGCTATTGACAAGAGCCGGTCAATGCCATTCAATGTCCAGCCAATAACCAATCACGGAAGCAAGCCGAATCCTTAGAGAAGGCTGGAAGAAAGGGATCATAGCGGTGAAGGAGGACGACCGGAAGCATGTCTTTACTGGGAAAGCTGCCAAATCATTCATATTCTCGGAAGCTCTTGTCAAAGGATTTCATTCCTGCAAGGTGGGCATCGAAATCCGACATAGCCATAGACCGAGCAGTGGTTTTCGCATCCTAGTGAGCAGACTCTCTTTGAAGCTCATTGAGAACAGCCTCAGACTTTCCATTCTCTTTCTTTATATTTATATAAATTCCCTAAGAGTCCCCTCGCCATCATCAGAAGAGAGCTATGCCAAAACCAAAGGTGCCTACCGCTAGTGCAACTCTTTCTATGAATAGAAATCTTCCTCTACGGCGGAAGGTGAACGTCAGGGATGACTCAGCTGGCTTTAACTATCTTGTGGGAATATGTTAGGAAGGAAGAAAATCTCTCCTCGAAGAGTTTGGGCACTGCCCCACGATTTCTTTGCCGTATCCCCGTCATCTTCGCTCACATTGATAAGAGCATTATCTAACGTAAGGAGATCTGTATTCACAGGTTCAGATTGCTGAGATCGTGAGCCAGTCAGCGTCTTGCTGCTTTCTCTCGAGAGCGTTATTTGCTTTACTTTAGAGAAAGAGTTGTTTCTTTCTCGCAAGCTCAGTGACCGGCAGACAGCATGGAATGAAAGAGCTTACTTACCGAAGTTTTCTAGATGAATCATTCCCGAGGTTCTTCTTTCTTCACTAGGAAAGATCTATATCTTGCTTGAATAGAAGATATAAGTGACCCACACTTGGGCGACTAGGGAATAAGAATCTCTTTTTCCAACAAACCCGTGCTGTGAGGAAAGCCGCTTGAAAGCAGATTGCTACTGAATTGACTGACTTGCTTGCATGGGTCAGACTTCAGGGAAGAATCTTCTGAAGCGCCAAAAAGCCGTGGCATTAGCAAACGTAGTTGGCTCACCTATAACTTTGCTTGTTCTAATCAAATTACAAAAGCAGGGGATCTGACAGCTTCAAGAGAAAAATTTGAAATAAGCACTTAAGGAGGAACAGATATGAGTTACCAAACAGATATGAGTTACCAAAAGTCACATCAACAAGACCCACAAAAAAACACCTCTCATAAATGAGTTTTAGGACCCTGAAAAGACGACAGGTGAATACATATTCAGCCAATCACTTCATATGTACAGAGAGCATTTAGCCAAGAGTAGCTTTATTTAATTCATTCAGAACAGTGCAATCCAAGGAGAAAGTAAGGAAATCAACCGGCCAGGCTAGAATTTTTCACACGGAAAGCACTCCATTCACTGTCAAGTAGGGCCATCTGAATTATATGAGAATAGCAGAATATTCTTTCCAGATTAATTCTGTTTTCTCAAATTGACACCATGATTTGCCTCGTTCCATTAATTTCCTGTTAGTACGATTCTCTTGGAACATCCAATGACACTGAGCAAAACTAGGACAAAACAATTGATGAAAGTGTATGAAAAACAGGGTAACGAAGATCCAGGACATAAAACTTGTCAAAACTGTCATACCATTCCCTCTCGCAAAAAACATGGCAGAAACTTCTCCACACCAAGATTCAAATAAAATATATATCCAATCAATTTCAATCCTGAAAGTAGCAGAATCAGAAGCAATTTAAACAAAACAGCCACACAATCCAAACTCCATTCATAAGCAAAACGAACTAGGAATATTCATCATCACTAAAAAAAATTCATAGTTCAAGAAACCCTAAATTTCCTATATCACTGACCCTGGTAAGGCACTAGCATAAAGACCAAATCAAAAAAACAAATGAGAGAAGAAGGTTACTCAGAATCTGAAACCAGGAGAAGAAAGATATAGTTCCTCACTTTTGAAGTTGCATGAAAAGGATTGGGAGGATGATCACTACTTATAGAATGAAGACTGGCCAGGTTTAATTTTTTAAATCAATCTTAAACCAGGTACTCATTGTTCAAAAATCATGCTCTTTGAGAGACATCAAGTTAGAATCTTAAACCAAGCACAAAAAATTGATGCACGATAAAAAGAAAATACAAGCAAAGAAAGGAAAGTAGGTAATGCTTCTTGGATTGATTGTAGTCCAAACATGGTCCTAGAAAAGCATCCAGCAAAAGGTCAACACAAGCCATAAATGATCTCGGAAAAAACTAAGGTCACTGCAATTTTGTTAGCATCAAATAAGAGACTTGAATGCTCTGTGTCCACGCTCCTGGAATAACACAAACTCAAAACTTGAGATTAAAATATAAGAAGGTAAAGAAAAGGGAAGTAATCATATGAACACTCCCACGGCTTAAGTCTAGGTCATGGACTCCTTGACAAGTATGAATGGTCCTGGAAAAAAACTCAAAGGAGGTGCTAACAAAAGTTACTGTGTAGTAAATCCAAGAACAGATTGTAGACTACTTGTTACAATAAAATCACAAGAAATAACATACATACAAAATATTGAAGAAAAAGAGAATATACAAATATGGATCCTCCTGGTAAAGCTTAGACTTGAAGCTGGTGGAACCAGTAACAAAAAAAGCCACCTCCTTTAAGCAGGCTGCAGCAAGTTATAATTCCTTGTTTACTTTTAAGACATTCCCTACAATGCTACTCAACCTCTATTAAAGTAGCAGAACTGAGTAATATATAGATAAAAAACAGAGAAAGATACAAATACAAAATCAGAAATAGGACACAAGGTTCCAAAGCATAACGTAATAAAAATCCCTATTGTTCAACTCCATGCACCTGGAAAGACACAATGGGAATCTTAGACAGAACAATCAAAATTTTAATGCAAAACATAAGAATACAAGCTGAGGAAAGACGGGTAGGTAATGGAACAATTTAACACTCTCAAAAAATTGCAAGCCCGTATATGTGCCTTGATAAATTGGAAGGAATCTAAAAAAAACAAGTCTTATTGACTAGGATGAAAAATAAAATAAGGTAAGAACATTTGTTTTGACCTAGGATCAGAAGCTGACTCTGAAAAGCAAAGTTAAGAGATACTTGATCTTGTAGAAAACACAGTCATCTAGAAAATATCTGCAAAATAAAACAAATATAAAAATTGTTGAGTGTGACGTCAGCAATTGAAAAGGATTTGTAGATATAAGAGCAAATAAAACAGCCCTGTTGCTAAAGTTGTATATGAAGCTGGCAGAGGTCAGCAAAAACCCACCGACAAAAGGCCAAGAAAACATGCAACGCCAAGTTAATTCCGAAATATTCCAGCTTACACCCTCCTTGAAGCACTGAAAAAGCAGACTTTATTTTCCATTCAGACATCCAGGGGGGTCCTGGGAGCAACAAACAAACAGCATCTAAGATAAGTGGTAAGGAATGAGAATTATTGAGTGCATTACGGGACAACATGCCCAGCTATAAGCATCATGATCGCACAAGTGAGGAGCATGACACCATTTTGCAAATAAGACTTGTTAGATTTATTCAGAATCACGCAAGCTGAAGAGGAAGGAGGGGAACCAAACCAGCAATACTACATTTTCTCACATGAGTCGCACCCTCCAGCACTGTCACAGGTTCCCAAAATAAATTATAAAGTTCGGGCACCATGCCCTACAGGAAGCATCTTGATCGCACAAATGAGAAGAGTATGACATCATTTTGCAAAGACTTCTTAAATTAATTCAGAATCACGCCAGCTGAAACGGAAGTAAAGGAAACCAAACCAGCCAGACTACATTTTCTCACAAAACTCGCCCTCCAGCAGTATCACATGTTCCGGAAAAAATAATTGTGAAGTTAGGGGACACCATGCCCTAACATAGCATAATTATCGCACAAATGAGAAGAGTATGACACTGCTTTGCAAAAAAGAGTTGTAGAATAGGTAAGGGAACCAAACCACAGACTACTTTTCTCGCATAACTCGCCATCCAGCACTCACATGTTCGTAAAAAAATGTAGAACATAATTCTTTGAATCCATGTTTTCTCAAACATCAGCTTAAATAGGCACAGAAGATGATCCAAACTCCAGGCATATGCAACACGATCTAAAACTAATCAATATCAGGAGAAAATTTCGTAAATCGAGAAACCCTAATTGAGTAGATCAAGAGATCAAGATCATAATTTACGGATCGTATGACAAAACCTAGTTCCCCTCGTCGCTGAGCCCCTGCAACCACGGATGCTGAAGCCATGGCAACCACGGATCGCTGAAACCATTATTAGCAAAAACATCGAAGGGAACTTAACGAGAAGAAAGATACCAAGCGTGTGAAACAGAAGGAGACCAAGAGAGAGATTGGCTGAAGGCCTCGCACGGTGCCTTGAAAGTATAGATTTGAGAGGATGAGGGCCTCTATTTATAGATCGAAGAGCTGGGATTAATGGCTGGGATCGATTTCTTAATTAAAACGATCTACGGTCAAGATTTATTCATGTGCTAGAAGACGGTTAGTTGGACCGCTAGCTTGCTTTTGCTTCACGCGGTCCACTGACAGCTTTTCGTGCGTGTTTGTTTTTTTGTAGAGTAACGGTAAGTTGTAAAAAAGTTTTTTAATTTAGTGTTTAGTTAAATATAAAAAACAGAAATATAGCATGGATCCCATAGAATAAATTGCATATAACTACAGAATAATTAGCTGCTTTTCAATTTTTGCTTTTCGATCTAATGCTCGAGAGAGGGAGACGGGGCGGGGGGCACTAAGGGTTGCTGGGGTGTTTGCATAATATATGGTTTATTAATATAAAATATATATTTTTAATATTAAAAAAATATAAATCTAAAAACTTAATTAAATATAAATAAATATATCAGAAGTAAATCATAATATAACTTTTGTCTCGCAATCTTAATTTTGTTTCAGATGATATTTTACAATATGTTATTCCAGGATCATAGAGACCTTCACATATGAATTTAGTTTGATGAAATTACAAGTAGTTTGATGGGAGAATAAAAAAAATATTTAATTAAATTGAATTATTAATTATATTTTAATATTATGATTATTAAATATTTTAAAAACAATACACACACACACACACACACACACACACATTTTAAAGTAATTTCATATGTTGACAGCAATATGAAAAGCTTGGTAACCAAACACGTGAAACTGTTTTTCATTGACTTCAAATTCAACCACAGTTGTAACCAAATATTTCAAAAATTATTTTGAACCGAAGCTAAAAATATTTTTCATAAAACTGTTTTTTTTAAATCTCAACTATAAAAACAAAAATAATATCAAACACATCCGAAACAACTCAAGTTTTGCACGTCCCGACATTTTAAAACGTGTTCCTTCTTGAGAATAAAAGGATTAAAAAATGTAGGGACTTTTTTTTATTATGGAAGGGTCGGTTTATTTTATATGTAAAATCATTGTTGATATTCTCGTTCGGTTTGGGCGGAAATGACAACAATGTTTTGTTATTTATTAAAAAAAAAAACAGCATTCTTTTTGCCTTGCATAAAATTTTGGCCCGTTCCAGAAATTCTGTCTAAATTTTGGCGTTTGTTCCGTTTCGGTCAAATAGTATTTTTTTAAAATAATAAATAATTTTGCAATATCAATCATATCTCTTAACCTGAAAGTTAGATTGAGATGAAATTTTATGAGAACTCTCTTAACATATTTATATATATTATGTTAAAATTTCTGAGCAATCAGAGAATGTAATGACCTTACGAGATTGATGATAGCATCCTCGTAATACTATACATGTTCATAATTTTGTACAGAAAAATCATTTTATAGTGTTTTTTTTAGATTAAATTACACAATTCTAAATAATTTTATTTTTGAATTAGAACTATTTTTTTAGAATAGTATCCTAAGCTAGTTTGCAATTTAGAAACAATTAAACCAGCCTCACATCTTTTAGTTTCCAGTAACTAGTAATCAGTAATAGCTGCCACTTTTTCAATGCTAGACATGGGAATGAATAGCGAGAGTTTATTTTAATAAAAGGTTTATTATTGCAAATACAAATATATTTTAATCCGAAGGGTTAGTGTAGCCGTAAAAATTTTAAAATGTATTCTTTTTATAATTAATTATTTGAATTTTACTGGCTATATTTTTTTGAAATCATGTTTAATAATGTAAGAACTAATTATTTAATCTATTTTTATATAGATAATTTTTGTGGACATCTTGGTTATAAAAAATACAAATATATTGATGTATGTATAAATAAGCCCAAGCATGTTATTTAAGAAATAGCTGAATCCAACAAGATATTTGTAAGAATTGATTTAAAATTAACTAGAACAAAGTATTTTTTTAAAATAAAATTTAGATAAGTTTGGTCGAGAGTTTGACTTTAGATCTTAGATTTTAAAATGGAAACTAAACTATGCCGAACTAAATCAAATAAAAAATAGTCTCTTACACAATTGAAGAAGAATTTCAAAAGAAATTGAAATTAAGGGTTACCAAAACATTCAAACATCAAAAACCCAAGGATTTTGAGCATTATTGGAAGAAGAAAGTGGAAGAAAAGAAGGAGTATTTGGGCTGACAGTAGTAGGAAGAGAAAGAGGAGAGGAGCAGATTGTGATTTCACAAGCTATTAGCATCTTAAATCTCTCTTGGTATGGTGTTTCTCATATGCATCTAAAAAATTCTTGACTTTATGGTTAAATTGCATGATTTTTCTTTATGAATTTTGGGTTAGGGTTCTTGAAATATTTTGGGGGAAATATGGAATTGTGTGTAATTGATGAATGTGGCATGAAAATAATGAGGGAAGTCTTGTTTTCCCAAGGTCAACTGTCGGCCAAATACATATGTTGCAGAAGTAACAACCTGCCAAATTCATCTCTTAACTTTCGGAGAGAATTTGAGTGGGAAAACAAGGGAATTGGGATTGGTTTCCTTAGTAGAAGTTGTAGTTCTGGATGTCTACTATCCAAGGAAACTTGTTCATTTAATTTGTAATTTTATAACTCTAGTTAAGGGTCACCTAACGTGACTATGTAGGCAGACTCTGTCATGTTTGTGATGTATTTCGTGAATTTTGGGGCAGAATTGGGTTTTCTTCCCTCCATAAGAGTTGTAACCCTATATGTTATCTTTCTAACTAGATATATTTTGTACAAAACGGAGTTCTACAACTCCTATTATAGTGAAAAATCTGGGCACAGGTCGGAATCCGACCTTTGGTGGCAGCTTTGAGAAAAAAAAGGAAAAAAAGAGGTAGGTCGCGAAATGATGAAGTTAGATACATTAAAGAAAAAAAAAACATGTTATGTTTGAAAATGTGTGTTTATAATGATATTTTGATTGACAAAAGTTATAAAGAATAACAAATTTAAAGGCATATTGAAATTTTTTGGTGTGGTTGTTACGAGGAGTATTGGTGGTTGGAAATAATTTATGAGAATTTCCTATAATTGTAGGAGGGAACACAAGTGTGGTGCCACAGCAGCAATAAGGAATCACGAGCAGAGCATCCACCGCAGGTAGGTGATTCATGCCTATGTTTCTAATTTTATTTTCATAGTGAAAAGGTGTGATTTATGCTGAAAGTTTTGGTGGAAGTTTGAGAAGATATGATGTATCAATAAGAATATTTAAGGCATGTGTATCAGGGAAGTTTGGAAATGTCATGAACAAAACATGGGGGTGGCTAGTATACATTTAGTGTAGGCTAGGATCCTGGATAAAAGGATCGGCAAGAATGGCTAGCATACATTTAATGTATGCTAGGATCTCGGGTAAGGGGATCGGTAAAAATGGCTAACATACATTTAGTGTATGTTAGGATTCCGGATAATAGGATCAACATGAATAACTTTCATACATTCAGTGTATGCTAGAATCCCGGATAAAGGGATCACCAAAGAAAATGGCTAACATACATGAACGTGTATGTTAGGATCCCGGATAAAGGGATCATCATGAATAACTGTCATACATTCAGTGTATGTCAGGATCCTGGATAAGGTGATCACTATGCAAAGGCTAATATACATTTAGTGTATGTTAGAGTCCTGGATAAAGGGATTGTGGTGCAATGCTTAAACACACATTCATGTATGTTGAATTCTCAAGAGTAAAATAAAAATGTATAAAGTATGTTACAGAGACGGGAAGGGGTCTTCTCCGATTTCTAATGTCGGTAGGGTGACAAGGGTATTGGAAAGGCTTAGTATTGACAATACTTAGTATCAATTATATTTAGTATCGACAATACGTAAGTGGGGGAGATAGTTTGGTTTTCAAATAGCTATGTTGATTATTTCAATTATATATGATGGCATATCGTGGGTTTAATAACTTTAATATGATTTCTTCTAAAATTTTCTTTATGAGATTATCTTGTATCTCTATTTCAGGTCCATCATCTTTACATCATGAGTAAAAAAAAAGCTATCGTTTCTTAGTTTTTTGTATCCAATAGTAATTTGTATAAACTAAATGTTGGCAAACTTGATATGTATGTTCACTATTTTTGGAAAAATATTGGAATGTAAGAAAATTAACTCGTTTTGTCGTATTTTATTAAATGTGACTGGACTTATATCAACTTTAGTGTAGATGGTTGAATGATGTTAAATGTATGGTTTATTAATTATGGTTGTGATGAGGATGATGTTTAAGGTTTTATAGACCGAGAATGAATGGGTCAAGATTGAATTAAGGGTTATATTACTGCCCACCTGTTACTGTTTCGGGACATGTTACTATTTGAGACCTGTTATAATTTTAAGACCTGTTACTGTTTAGGGTCATGTTACTGCTCGTTTGTTATTGAGATAAAAAAAAATATTATGTTTTTTTGACGAATGTGTATTAATAAGATTACGTGATCGTCCCCTAGAGTAGGGGGTGTTACATTCTTTGTGTGGATGCTAGTTTTGAGTTCTGCTTCAAGGCATTGGAGATAAGAAGATGGAGCTGAAGCTCTTGAAGGGAAGAAAGATACGGCTAAAATATGTTTTGAGTGAAGAGAAAGAGGGGGGGGGGGGAATGATAGGGAAGAGAGTAGAGTTTGTGGCTTTAGTGGATTGCTGATATCACATTTTTTTTTTATTTTTTAATAACAAGCTATTTTTTCAGATATTAATGGTGTTTTATTTATTTTTATTTTAAAAAAAATTATTTTTGATATTAGCACATAAAATAATTTCAAAACACCATTTTTTTTAATTTAAAGTAAAAAATAAAAATAATAAATTTTTAACTTTTTTCAAAAATGTTTTTGAAACACTATGACAAATACCCCTAAATCTTTTCATAAGTGAAAACAACTATATAATAAATAAAAAAATCATGATATTTCTATCTTAATTTTATTCTCAAATTGGATTTATGGGATTTAATATTTTTAAAAACTATCACCATATTATACAAAAACCTAAATGAACTCAGTTGTTCAATGTTCACTATAGATGTAGACACAATTTATTGTGGATTTTAATAGTGTAATTACTATTTTAACCCTCAATACACCTCAGACTTTGCCTTGGAATCAGGGGAATCTACGACTTTTTCAAGAGATCAGTTGACATTACAAGAATGTTTAGAGGTATTTTAGTTTTGTCGCATATTTTTGCATTGTAAAAGTCTTCCTGACAGTTCACAATTTTTGAAAGTATTTAAATACGGATATGCTCCCCCCCCCCCCAAAAAAAAAGATAAAATTAAAGAGTTGGTAGTAGGGGTGTTTAGGTAATTTGTTTTTTAAATTATTTTTTCCTGTGGGCATTGTTGGTGCGTCGTCCGGACGCATCGACGGTTTTCTTCATCATGCTCTCTACCTGTAGCGTGTTCGGTGTCATACAGTGGTGAACAATGTTCATACGACGTCTCAGCAGATGTGCCGCCATGTCCTCGCTCTAATAGAGGGGCGCACGGCTGCTCATAATGGACGGTGAGCGGTTGAACTTTTTTGTACTCTTTTCTCTCTCCTAAAAGCCAACTTACACTTCAGTCCCCTATGTTTATGGTGGCTTCATTTCTGTCCCTTGGCTTTTTATTGTTTTGTATGATCCTGATTTCTGTAATATAAGTTTGGATTGATTTCAATTTAGTCCTTCAATTGAAATTGATTATATATTTCGTTTGTATTTCGATCCTTATTCTTTTAATTTTCAGTTTTGTATTAAATCCCTTAATCTTTTCGGTATTACAATTTGGATTATTTTCAATTCTGCCCTTCAATTGAAATTAATTATATATTATATTTTCATTTCGGTCCTTACTTTTAGTTTTGAGTTTGATCTTAAATCCCTTAATATTTTGGTATAGAAATTTGATTTTTGTCATTTTGGTCCTTCTATTGAAATTAATCATATATTTTATTTTTATTTCGGCCCTTATTCTTTTAAATATTTAATTTAATTTCTTTATTAATTGATATATATTTATGCATTAATCCCTATTTTTGTCCATGTTTATATGTATATGCTCTTAGTTTTAGTTTTTTTATTTTTTTATTTATTTTCTCTTTTGTTGGGGTTATATTTTTTTGTTTAGTTCTTAAATTTTAATTTGTGTTAGTGATCATTTGAAAATTAATATTTTTTTTATTATTATTTTATTCTTCAAGTCAAATGTTTTTTTAAGGCTAATAATATTTATTTTTGTTTTGTCATTTATTTTATCTTTTTTACTTACCCTTTTGTTATAAGTTTTAGTTTTTTTTATTCTTCAAGTAGTTTTTTCATTATTTATGCAATAATAGAAAAATAATTTTATATGTTTTTTTCAAAAGATTTTTTAAGGCTAATAATATTTATTTTTGTTTTGTCATTTATTTTATTTTTTTGCTTACTCTTCTGTTGTTATTTTTTTTATTTTTCGAGGTAATTTTGTTTTTTCATTATTATGCAATAATAATAATAATCATTTGAGATGTTTTTGTTTTTTTCAAATGATTTTGTTAAGCCTAATAATATTTATTTTTCTTTTGTCATTTTTTTTTTGTTTACTCCTATTTTTTTTATATTTTTTGTACGTTTTATTCTTCAAGGTAATTTTGTTTTTTTTCATTATATATGGAATAATAATAATAATTTAAGATATGTTTTTTCTTACTTCCTCTTTTGTTAAAAAAAATAGTTTTTTATTCCTCAAGGTAAGTTAATAAGTTTTATTATTTTAATAGTACCACCACCACTAATAATAATAATTTAAGGTGTTATGATGTTAATAATTTTTTGTTATGATTTGTAACAATATAAATTATCATGATAATAGCGATTATAATTTATTGTAATAGTTATAATGCTTATGATGTAACTAATTATGGCTTTGATGGTAATAATAACAATTACTCATAAAATAATATAAAAATATTAATAATGAAAAAAACAAAAACAATTATAATAATGACAATAATACTAATTATAATTGAAATAATATTAATAAAAACAACGATGTTAGTTATCGTGATGATTATTGTCATAATAATGACAATGATTATAACAATACTATCAGTAATAATCAAAAAATTAATTATTTACAATAATTATTCTTTGTTTTTATTCAAAATTGACTTTCACGGCTTTTTTATGTATGATATTTCATATTTAATATCATGTAAACAAAAAATATATGAAGCCACACATGGACAAAACATGTGGGAAAATTGGGCCAAATTATTTACAATGAAAAAATAAATGAGTCACTTGCCCTGCGCTTTGATGCACATAGACAATCTATCGATTAAATAATTATCCAAATATTTCGAATAATTGCAACATTCAATTACTTCGATGCACAAAACAAATAACCCATTTGAAATGGATTTTATCAATGATAATTTAACTAATTAAATTTTTAATTAATCAATAAAAATACGCGTAACAAAATTAATCAGTTATCTATATAAAAAATAAGGCAACTCGTCCTAACCTATATTATTTCCCCCACTCCTGTGGACGGGACTGGGAGATGGAAATGCACACCTCCAGTTCTATAGGTGTTTTAAAGGCAATTGAGATTGCCATTTTTCTGGTTTCAAACTTCCATTGGCCAAAGGGAAAGGTTTTAGCGATGGCTTCTTGAGAGAGTGAAGATGAATGGTGAGCGAAGGAGATAGATATGTTTCTTGAATTGACGACAACACCAATTTAGTATTGTTTTTTTCTTTACCTTTACACTTCTTTTCAATAATAATAATGTTTCAATTATCTAATTTATTTATATTTTTTCAGAATCAATGAAATTATTTTCAATTTGAGTTTCTATTATGAGGTATCATTATCCAGTTAAAAACAAATCTATGATTAATAATACAAAAATAATCAAATATGATATATTTATTTAATCAAACACTTTTTTATTACATTCACATGCTGAATTTAAGTGATTAATATTTTATATTATTTTTTGTGTTTTATAATTGATTTAAATACGTGTGTTTTCTAAAAAGAGATGGGAGAAAAGACAACATGTAAAAAAAAATTGAAATTTTATCTTGATCTAAAAGATTTTAGTATAATTTGTATGAAAAAAATGATTTTCTAAAATAATTAAAAATTAAAATTAAAACTGCACGACTAAAGAAATGAGATTATAATTATCCAAAGCAAGGTAAAGTTTGTGTCTGGTTGCTGCTAGCGCACGCAAGGTAAAGAGCAGGCTGTTTGAGAATGTATTTTGATTATTTTTTTAAAAGTTAATTGTTTTTTTAAAATTGTTTTGTTGTTTTATTTTAATAAAAATATATTTTAAAAAACAAATTATATGAAGCCAAAAATATTTTCGAAAAACCACCCTAAATTTGTTTCAATTTACTAATTATCAACAGGTACCCTTAACCTTTAGCTTCCTCTGAGTGACTGTGCATAAGTGTTATAAGTATTCCTTTTAAAACTATTTTTTAATTAAAAAATATTATTATTTTCAATAATTTTAATATGATATATATAATAAATAATAAAAAAAGTCAAACACGATAGGTGAAAAAAAATACAATACCAAGACTGCTACATAAGGGTCAACTGTCCTTGCGATTTTTTTTATCTTGCCTTTTTTTATACTATTTATTTTTGTGATTCAAAAGTCTTAGCCGTTAAAAGGCATTTTTATAAAAAACTAATAAAATCTAAAATTTATAGATCTAGTTGTAGCCCTAAAACTACTAAAATATAAATCAGTCTCCCTATAATGTTTTTTTTTTCTAATTTAGCCCCCTAACTTAAATTGATAAAATGATTTTCAATGATGTAAATATTTCCCTGACTCCATCCTAGATAAGACTTTCACACTAGAATATCTTGAGAGAAAAAAATGTTATTTTGAATAACTAAATTGATAAAATGATTTTTTAAATGATGTAATTTTTTTTTTGGGTTTATATACATTTCAATTATAAAAATAATTTAGAATAGCGATGACCACGATTCATAAACTGAAATAAGCGAACCATTGAAGTCTTTTTGTAGGCATCTAGAAGACAAGAACAGAAGAAGATAAGAAAATAATCCTTCTACCGAGGAATGGTGGCTAACAAGTAAAATTCGAGACGGATGGCCCTGGCTAAGAGAGTTGATGGAGATCTACCAAAGCAATTGATTTATCTACCAAATAAAAAAAATCAAACTAATAATGCAAAAAAATTAAAAAAATATCATCGATTTGATTTTTTAACATAAAAATAAAGTTATTTTTTTATTTTAAATTTGAATTATATTTGTTCTATTAATATTTTTTTATATATATATAATTAATTATATATGAACAATGTAACCCAAAATAGTATATAGAAAGACTTCAAAACCAAAACATTTTATTCCAGTTAAAAAACTGAATCTTGCAGTTGTTGTTTTTAAGTAATTTTTATTTAAAAATATATCAAAATAATTTTTGTTTAAATCATTTTTAAAACACAGTGTCAAACACCCATACAAGCTGACAATGCTTCTCCCAATTCGAGGGAAAAAACACAGGAGTCCAGTATTGGAGGAGGGAAATAAGGTTGTTTGGAATTTTTTTAAATAAATATTTGGATTGATCTAGGTTGATTCTTCTCACTCGAGATTCAGGAGTGACCTCTCAGTTGACTCTTGAGTAGGATCTTAAGACTATAATAATAATGATAATTATTTTATGCATATATTGACTCGGGTCAATTGTGACTCGGGTTTTACATATATTGACAGGTCAATTATTTTATACACCATAAGTGACAACATTATTGTCAAATATAAATAGGTTGCTTTATATGGCTAGTCAAAAAAGAATTGCATTTTATTTTACATGTATATTTTTGGCAACTCATATCTATTCTAAATATACTATTTGTGAATTATCATTTTGGAATATTTTTAATGAGTTTTGACTATAAACAATTATATATAAAATTACCACCTTTTTACTATTATATCCTTAATGTATTACTAATATTACAGCATAAATCAATAGTAATATCTAATTAAAACAATTATCATTTTGTATATTTGGATCCTTCTATGTTGTTAAAAGAAACATGATGTTTGATGTTCTAAATTTCATCATTAGTTTTGAATTCAATAACCTGAATTAGGTAATAGAAGTAAAATGGTAGCAATAAATCCAATTTAAATTTCAATAACTAATGAGTATAATGGTCATGCTCTTTTAGAAGCATGTAAGGGTACCGATTCATTTGAATATGTTTGCTTATCCCATGCTTCCTTTCTCTTGGTCTCTCATTGGTACAAAATACTATTGTTGCATCCCATATAAAAATGGGGCCTTCAAAAATGAGACAAAAATATATATAAAAAAATTGATTCATCTTTTAGTTTTTAAATGAGTCTAAAAATTCTGAAATATACATTGGTTTTAAAATTTTAAATAAAAAATTGATTATGCTTAAAGGAAGATAAAAAAAATATATTTATGAAAAACTTTTTGACGAAAGGTTATCTTTGTTATGTATTTTTGCCTTATACATGTTTTAAATTGTCAAAATTGTTTTCTGAGTCTATTCACAAGTTATTTATTGTTGAGTTAACATTGAGTCTTGAATTGTTAATCTTACCATTAAACTCAAAGTTATAAAACCATGACATTAAGTTGATGAAAACATGTTGACCCATTACTAAATTCATTTTAATGTAAATAAAATAAAATCATTTTAGCCCCGTGTTTGTTTCTAAAAACTTGGAGACACGTCAATTTAGATGTTAAAACATAAACTGAATTGCAAAAACATGATACTAACTTCATGAAGACTCATTGATATTGTTTTTTTGTTTTTTATTCAAATATAAATATTTACACATACATATATGTTTGTGCGTGTGAAAAGACAAAAGTATAGTTTTATGAAATGAAACTAATGCCAATAACAAACCGATAAAATAATATAAAGTAAAAATAAAATAACAAAATGTAAGGGTGAATAGTGACCCACTTCCAAAAATGAATTTCTACACATGCATACTTTAAAAGCCAACAACACAATTTTATAAAACAAAACTAACATGAATGTGAACTCGGTAAAAATAAAATAAGAATACTTAAATGAATAATGTTCATGCATGAGTAGTAACATGTTCATTATTTTTACTTTTCTTTCTATTCTTTTTATCTCTACATTGTGTCTCTTTGTAGCTACCAAAACCTTTCTTGGTGGAATAATTATGGACATTGGTTCTCCTGAGTCAATCTCACCATTGTTGCACACTTTGTTGGCCTTTTTATATTCTTTTTACCGAGACAAGAAGCGGAAGAAGTCATGAATGACTCATACCAACACACGTCGATATTTTGCTCTTCCTTGCCTCCACGTTTCAGTCTCTGTGCATGCAAAAACATGTTGACCCATTACTAAATTCCTCATCCTCCTTCACCACCACCGTACATGAGCTACTAGCTATGAAAAAAGAAGATAACTGCAACCTGATACCCAAAGCCGACTGGCTCACAAAAATAATCTATTTCTATTCAGATACAATCTACAACTGCATTATGACTCTCTTGTCACCTCTCATAGCTACTCTCGGCATCGCGTCGGACTCCTACCACCGCGCCGAGGAGGCTGTGGACGCCGTGGAATCAGGGTTTCTTGAGGTTCCCTCTAAAGTCACCCACGGTGCCACCACGCTGTTGAGAAAGATAGGTTTTGGGATTGTTGGTGCTGTATACGTGTGCGTGGTTATGACAGTGGTGATGTTATTGGCAGCAATGTTGGGTGTTGGGTTAGTTCATCTGTGGGTGGAGGAGCCTGTGTTTATGCGGGAGAGAATATTCTTTGATTACACCGATGTGAACCCCACGGCGGGGCTAACTTTTGGTGGGCTTGCCGACGATGGGAGCATCGAGAAGGGACTCGTGGGAATTCCACTCGGGCACACATTTCATGTTTCTTTGGCTCTCTTGATGCCTGAATCCGATCACAATAGGCAAATCGGGATGTTTCAGGTATGTCCTGCTGCTGATTATGTATGTATATGTTTTGGGTTTCAGTTAATTTGATAGATTTACCCCATATGAAACACCATCAAAGTACCTATTAGAGAGCAAAGAGCTTCGACATTAGTTTTACTTGAGTAAAAGAGCTCGATGTGGGGGAGTTTAACCATAGCTGTATGTTTCGTTCTGTTTCTGCTGAAATTGCCAAAATATTTCGTATTAATTAAAAAAATGAGATAAAACGATATTTCGATCATATTAGTATGTTTTTATCTCGGTTTAAATTTCAGCTCGTTCTAGATTTTTCGACCAAATATCGGCCAAAACATTTTGGTTGCGTTCCTCCCATTTCATTTCGGCCAAATAGTGTTTTTTTAAATGATAAATAATTTTACAATATCAATCATATAATTCGACTGTTAGATTGAGATGAAATATCACGAGGAGTCTCTTGAAATATTTATATATATTATGTAAAAATTTTAGAGCAATCAGAGAATGTAATAACCTTGCGAGATTGATGATGACATTCTCATAATATTATCATGTTCATAATTTTAGAGCAATCAGAGAATGTTAAAATATTATCTCGTAATATATATATATATATATATATATAACCAACCTCTTGATTTTTTTTGTTTTTTTTTTTTAACATGATATACGTCTCCTCCCACTAACTTGATATATGAACTTGCTCTTTCTTAGCCATCTGTCTTGCTTAATTTCTCACTCGTTGCTCTACTTCAGTTGACGGCCGAAGTTTTATCAGCTGATGGGAACGTTATGGCAAAATCTAGCCAGCCATGCCTGTTGCGATTTAGAAGCCTGCCAATTCGGCTTGCACGAACATTTCTCATGGGCGTACCCTTAGTGCTAGGAATTTCTGAAGAAACTCAGAAGATCTCCATTAAAATGTTACAGCTCAGGGAAAGGCATCCACGAAGCAAAGCGATCAGGGTGACGTTGATACCAAGGGCTGGAACAGTGTATCTCCCACAGCTATATGAAGCAGAGATTCTCCTGGTTTCTAAGCTACCATGGACAAAAGAGCTGGTGCGCAATTGGAAATGGACATTTTCTGTCTGGGCATCCATCTATATTTACATTACGATTCTTGTAATCATTTTAAGTTGCTGTAGAGCTCTTGTTTTCCCGATCACAGCAGTAAATCTCAGCTGCAGCCGCGACAGTGCTGAGACAGAGGATACTGGAGAGTCGAAAGAGTCGCGAGATGAAGCAGAGGATGAGAAGGAGACTTCACAGCTCTGGAGAAAATGGCAGCAGAGGACGAGGAAGAGAAAGGCAATCGTTTTGCATGGAGAGATAGTGGACGGCACAGAATGCTCATCGGCAAGCATTACCAGGGAAGACACAAGCATGGCCGTTGATGAAGAAGAGGACATTGTAGATTCAGAATCAGTTTGTTGAGGGAGTTCCTGGTGTGTGTACAACGATTATCCAGCCTCAATATTACTAGCCAAAACTAAGTCGTGTTGTGAATTCACTGTAGCATCTGTAGATTTTCATTTGTGAATTGAGAGAATCAATTCTCTTAAAAATATATATTTTAATTTAGTTCTTGAGATTTTATTTTTACACATGATAGCCTTTTTGAACTCAAATTAGCGCTTAAATATTTATTAACAAAAACACTAAAACAAAACGAATTTTACTGTTCATGTATTGTGCACCTACACTCATGCGCACTGTTTATTGGACATTTGTCCCGATGCATCGTGGGCGCAAATCCATCTTTTTTTTTTTTGCCTATGAACAGTGTATTAATGAAAAAACCCTCGAAAAAGACAAAAAACGCCGCCGGTTTCAGGGGCTCAGCGGTAATTGACCATTTTCGGTCCGGTCCGTCCGGCCGGTTTTTTTATTTTTTATAATTACTTGCACAATGCAATAACCATTTTGTCCCTCGAAAAGGACAAAAAACAGGCGTTGCAGGGAGGGGTGATCCGGTAATTAGCCTTTTTTAAAAAATTTATCGGCGCAGTACTGTTGACGCGTCTCCGTACTCGCCGTCCGTTTCCGTGACCGCGCGTATTTCGGACGGCACATGCGGCTTACTCCAGCATCCAAAAACAACCAACCGGCGTCTAGAATGATTTTCAGGTTTGTTCTCTTCCACATGGTGCGGCGCGTGTTCTGATTAGGTGTCCGTAGACGTGTCAATGGTCGTTTGAAGTTTCACCCCTCATTTCTCTCTCCTCCCGCGCAGGCTGATGTCAGCGCAGCTGTTTTTTGATGAAATTCATTTCAGTCCCTGCACTTTGTAATTTGTTTTTTTGGCCCTTATTGCTATTATATAGGTTTTGATGTGTTTCAATTTCATCCTTCAATTGAAATTGATTATTTATTGTAGTTTCAATTAGGTCCCCAGTCTTTTAATTTTGCGGATTGGGCTGGAATCTTTAATATTTTTGGTATCAAAATTTTCATTGATTTCAATTGCATCCTTCCATGCAAATTTATTATAAAGCCTTAATATTTTCGGTATCAAAGTTTGATTTCTTTCAATTTTATCCTTCTATGCAAGTTAATTATGGATTTCAGTTTCATTTCGGTCTCGAATCTTTTAATTTCCGGTTTTGTGTTAAATTATTTAATTCCAATGTTTGGATTTACTTCAATTTTGTCCTTTAAATTAAAGATGTTATTGAGAATATATCAAGTTAATTATATATATATATATATATATATATATATATTCAACGAATTAAAGTATGTAGGACTAATTATATGTTTTGATATTTATTGAATATTATTGTCTAAAGATATATATATATAGAGAGAGAAAAAATGACCTAAGATTTAAAAAAAAAATTAATATCAATATGCTTAAATACATTTAATATAATAATATGATTAATAAATCTTATAAAAAAAATTTGGCTTTGAATTTAAATTTTATACTCTTTTGTTTAAGTTTATTTCTTGAAATTTTTTTCCCAATATTTTCATTTTTAATATTTTAACTCTAATATTACTGGGGAAAAAAATACAACTCAAAAAAAACAAAAGGTAGACAAATTTACCTACATTATCAACTCAATTTTTTTTCTTTTGACAAATTTACCTAGATTATCTACAATTAAAATAATATGCGAATTACTTCCCTTTTCGATTACACTGTTCCTTTTAGACGGCAAATAGGTCATTATAGGACGCAAAAAAAATAAGTTTATTTCTTAAAACATTTATAATTTTTTTATTTATAATGTGTTAGATCCAATATTACTGGGGAAAAAAGACAACTCAAATTTATTTTTTTACAAATTTACCTAAGTTATCTCCAATTAAAAAATATATGAACCACTTCTCATTTCGATTACACTATTCCTTCTAGGCGGGGGAAAAATTTATTTGTTATATATTTTATCTATTATAATGTTACTAATTAAATATTTAAACAATTAATTACAACATGTAAAAAATCAATTAGTTTTCTACATAGAAAAAACCCTAGAGCGATGCGCGGGCAAGCATACTAATTATACCACGCAAAAAACTCATTCCTAACATATTTTATCTATTGCAATTTTAGTAATTAAACATTGAAATAACTAATTATAGCACGCAAAAAATGTCAGTTTATTTCTGGTAAAAAATTTACAATATTTTTATTTATAATGTGTCGGATCTAATATTACTGGGGGGAAAATACAACTAATAAAAAAAATTACCTACATTATCTGCGATTAAAAAATATACAAACCACTTTCTATTTCGATAGCGCGATGCGCGGGCAAGCATACTAATTATACCACGCAAAAAACTCATTCCTAACATATTTTATCTATTGCAATTTTAGTAATTAAACATTGAAATAACTAATTATAGCACGCAAAAAATGTCAGTTTATTTGTGGTAAAAAATTTACAATATTTTTATTTATAATGTGTCGGATCTAATATTACTAGGGGAAAAATACAACTAATAAAAAAAAATTACCTACATTATCTGCGATTAAAAAATATACAAACCACTTTCTATTTCGATTATACAGATTTTATCAATTATAATTTTACTAATTAAGTATTAAAATAGAAAAATACAATACATATAAAAACAATCAATTTTCTACATAGATAAAAAAAAACCCGGTGCATCACGCGGACATATCGCTCGTTCTCTCTAAAGAAAGGGTTGAGTTGAAAGATAAAAGAAAAACAGCTAATATAGATGGTGGTGTCGGCTTTGAATTTCATATGAACAGTTCTTTTTGGTTCCTATTTTTTTTTAGCAATTAGGTAATCAGTCCTTCTACTTATTAAAAACTTAATTTTAATACTAAGCTTTATCACTCTCATTTTCAATCCATTGTTTGCTAGAGGAAAGAGTGGTTGTATAATGGCATCAAAAAGTTATTATTGACAACGATTTAGATAAAAAAAAAAAAAACATTGATATGGGTGTAAATAGGTTCTATTTCATGATAGAATTTTCACCTATATGTTTCTTCTTCTTCTTGCTCTAGAACACAAATCTTATCATGATAATGTTTTTGGTTGTTAGATTCTATAAAACACAAATAACACGTCATTTGCTATCTGATTTAAAAATAAAAATAGGGAGAACGACAGGTTTTTTACCTGTCTAAGAAATTAAAATAAAAATAAAGACAAGGCTCGGAAGAGCGGGCTAAGTCGAAAGGCCCACATGTTTAGATTATTTTACTTTCAATGCCCAAGCTATTATTTTTTCTACCATTTTAGTCCTTCAATAGTTAACTTGAAATTAAACTTTTCAATTTACTCTTTCCTAGATAATTCCTATGATTTTCAAAAGTCAACCCTAGATCAAATATTTTAATCTCAATATTAAATAAGAATAGTTTAATTAATGACTAATTATTTTTTAAAAGAGACACTTTACCAATACTTTGATATTTTTGGACACACTAAAATAATATTTTTTCTTCAGGCTCCAAAGCTCTATAGAACGATTTTGCTGGAAATGAGAAATTCTAAAAGGTATGAACTCACTCGTACAGAACAAAATCCAAGTTCAATTGAAAGGGCCAGCAAGAGCAGCAGCATTTAGAAGCTGAGATGAATGATTGACGACATTGCTTTGCTTATCTCTTGGGACTCGTACGTAAAAGTAATCTGATGTCTCGTTTCAGTAGTTTTTAAAAATATTTTTGTTTTAAAAATATATTAAAATATTTTTTTTTAAAAAAAAAAAAATTATTTTACATTTATTTTAAAAACACAGTATCAAAAACTGATAATAAGTCCAGTATTGGAGTAGGGGTCATCCTAATAGCAGATGGAGGTCGCCTGTCAAGCATTAATAACAATGTCTTTTGTCCATCTATGGGCAGTGAAAAGCACTAGCAAAAAGTCTTTCATAGATGTGAGATTCAATGTGCTGATTGGAAATCAGAGGCATCATAATGGATGAAGTTTTGAAAAATAAAAGATAAATGTTATTATCCGGAAGTCAGATTCAGGGCAAGTGTTTGGTCCAGCTAATAAGGCAATTTGTGTATATGGTGGAGATGGCATTCCCTCATACTCTCCTTCCATAACCTGAAGCCTGAAGGGGAAAGAAAGAGACACAACTTTGACTGACTGGTTCTTTTAAAAATAAAAAAAGAGATACGATAAATAAGAATCCATGAAAATTGAAGCAATCAAGGATAATTCTACAGTCCAACCTGGTGATTATTCTCTCAAGCCTCGACTTCTCCAAGGAAAATCCTACTATCAATAACATGATGTGGCATGGTGAAAAGGCACAGCTGTGTGATGCACAATGGGAAAGCTGCCACAACTTCAAATGTTGCAAAGTTCAACACCGAATAACCAAAACATTCAATTCCAGGAAGAAACAGCAACAAAACAAGGGTCATAAAACAAGCAATTAGCAAGGGAATAAACCATTGGTCAACAAACCACCACTCGACGCAATCTTGCTTATTTTCCCTCATGAAAATAACAGGAAAATGATGCATAAATAGAAACTCAGATAAAAGAAAGGCACGAGCAGAAATGGTTACTGGTTGTACATCTGATGATTTCTCATCCAGTGAGCTAAATCAACTGGGCAAGCAAACAAATGGTCAATGCAAAACCACGGCCAAGTCTTTTTGCCGAAAAGAAAAGATATATATAAGCAAATACATTTAAACGCAGGGTAAAAAGCTCTCTTGAGGGTACCATATTCTTTGTAACTGAGTGAGGATCGCAGGGTCTAGAAAAAGAACACCACTTTCAAGCTGGGGATACCCCCTCTAGGTGAGGACACCAACATATATTACATAGTTTGCATCTCTCCTCCTTAACCCGGGCTTGAGACCGGCTGTGAGCTATGAAATGCAACACAGGCGGAGTTACATGCATTCAACCCACACACAGAGAAACAAGCAAGTCGTGCATTCGAAAACATAAACAAATCAAAACTGTAGAGCTCCACTTGGAATAACACTTGACAAATCATCGTTGCACAATCTGATACCAGGGAACCAATATTCAAGGACAGTCCAGCACAAGAAGATGTATCGACACCGAACAGAAACCATGATCCATGCAAAGCACCTTGACAATTCCAACCAACCACAATAACTTCGCTCTTCATTCGTACATAACGCAGGAGATATCAAACACCTTTGAAAATCATCAGCTTGGTACAGGATATTCACAAGTAAAAGACAATTTTACAAGATCCCCCTATTACCAAAAGCAATCTTAACCCAAACCATGACGCAAGTTCAGTACTTCATATGGCAACATGATTGGTCCATAACTTCTTTTATATAAGAAGCTCAGGAAAAAAACAAAAGCAAAATCAACAGCCGAAATCCCTGCAAACCAAAATCCAAAGTTTCATCAAGCAATAACTAGCCATCCATCTATAGCTCCAACAGCCGAGCAGACACTGCCATTTAATCCAGAACACTAAGCCAAACTCAGTCAAAAACTAAGCAGCCACCAACACTTTCAATGGGTCGATAGCAATCCATTGGTTCCTAAAACACACTGGGCATAAGCAACAGCGACTGATGTCAGGAGAACTAAGGGAGAAGGTCAAGGCCACCAAATGCGTCAAAGACAGCCAAAATCAGAGCACCACCATGACAAATGGACATGAAACAACCATTTCTAAAATACATAAACCCGCAACATTGAGAGACTATCCAAGGCTTGCATCTGATTTGAAAAATCACATCACAAGGCACCACATGGTAGACAAGTGATTTAACGAAAAAGGAGAAGACATTCCAGCCATTGAAATATCAGTAACTAGCAGCTTCATGCACGGTCATCTGCTCCAGAAAAGACTCAAACCCAAGAAACATCAAGAGATCATGCAAAGGACATCAATTAAAAGCACAGGAACCCCCCTTCTAGAAACACTTGCCATCTGATCTTTACATGGATCTCCAAAAGAAGCTGATCCATCAATTACCCTACTGTAAAATAACTCTGAAGGAAAGATTACAACCAGAACAGAAACTCATCTAGTACCCCAAAGCATCAAGGACTCGCTTCACCATTCTCATTCCAGTTGAATTCAGGATTTTATAAAAACAAACTGAAAACAAGAGCACGCCAACAAAAACCAACTCGACGTTACCCTGGTTGTATAGAACTTGACAAAGAGCCATTTGGAAGAATCTAAAACATCACAATGAGCTATCCGGGACACATTTCCAGATCCATAGCATTAGCAAACGTAGTTGGCTCACCTATAACTTTGCTTGTTCTAATCAAATTACAAAAACAGGGGATCTGACAGCTGCAAGAGAAAAATCTGAGCTTTTCCCTGCCTGCAAAATAGATGGCCCAACAATTTTGAAGGAAAGAACCTAAAACAAAGACCACATAAAAGAAAGTGCGGAGCAATCAGAAGTCACACATGACTAAGACCCAAAAGCAACACATTCCCTTGTAATGTTCAAGACCCCCCAAAATACAAACAAAAACCACACTAGACTGCATTATGATTCCTTGTTTAATTTTAGTCCATGCCTAGAATGATTGATTAGATCCCACAAAAAGACAGTTACAGCAGATGAAACATCATTGTCTAGAAAACAACCGAACAAGACAAAATGAAAATTAACAAGCATGAAAGCATTTAAAACAGCAAAGCTTAGTTCACTGCAAGTTTGTGAGCACCAAAGCCAAAGACTCAATTGTTCCCTGGAATAACACAAACAGAAACTTTCTACAACACAATAAGCAGATAGTATACAGGACACTCCCTGGCTTAAACTCAACGAAGAAGACACCAGTATTATTTTGTGGAATAAAGAACTAACAGTGGAGTGAAATGTACAATAACATAAGAAGACACTAGATGCATTTTTCTCGAAACTTCACCATCTAGATGTCTGCACAAAATGAAATCAAAGTAATTGTATACAAAGATACAGATTTAAAATAGAAGAGTCCCAAAGAATCACCATTGTCCACCTTTAAGCTTCTAGAAAAAAAATCAATCAGAATGTTAGACAAACACCGTTTATATTTTGGTATAAATTAAAACAAGTTGCCAAGAATGAAAAAACAAAGTTAAGAAAACCTCTTTTGATCTAAAATGAAGGGGAAAGTTCGGCAACACGAGACACTTATCTTGTTGAAAACATTATTTAGAAAAAATCTACACAATAAATAAATAAATAAGCAAGCATAACAGCTATTGACACAGTTGTCAGAAATTGAAAGTGGTATGGAAATACAGTAAAGAAAACAACCCCATTGTAAGTAAGATTTAATGCAGTTTAGAGGTAACAAAAAACCACTGCAAAAATCCCAGGCAAATCTTCAAGTAACACACAATTAAACCCAAATGCTACCTATTTAACCAGTGTAGATTATTATACAAGACTAAGAGGAACCTAGTCTCCAATCCAAGTTTCAAAAGCTTCATAGCATAACACTAATTGCACGAAGTCAATGGCCCTGAAAACCAGAGCTTAGAATTAGCACTCTAGAATAACCTAGTGCCACACAAAATATAACAAGCCTTGAAATTGAATGGTATGCAATGCATTTAACACTCCAACAAAATCATAGTCCTGTTTCCTCGAAAACTTAATGGATCCAGGAAAAACATGCAAAGAAAAAGGTGAAGAAGTATTGATTGAAATGAGTTAAGAAAGTTGAAGACCTTTGGCCTATTATTGTCGAAATGTTACTGTCTCATACAACGTTGGGTTAGTTCCAGAACCATGCCAACAGCCAAACATTCATTACAGCAAACCACAGATTTCGTTTTCCATTACAAAACAAATGGGGGTCCTAGAAAACCTCAAACAAACAAATGGTGAAAAATAAGAATGTTGACCGCAATACCAAAAAAAAGAAGATAAAAGACACCATGTCCTGCTGAAATCAACATGAACAGCACATATGCGCAGACAGCATTTAGCCAAGAGTAGCTTTATTTAATTCATTCAGAACAGTGCAATCCGAGGAGAAAGTAAGGAAATCAACCAGCCAGGCTAGAATTTTTCACAAGGAAAGCACTCCATTCACTGTAAAGTAGGGCCATCTGAATTATATGAGAATAGCAGAATATTCTTTCCAGATTAATTCTGTTTTCTCAAATTGACACCATGATTTGCCTGGTTCCATTAATTTCCTGTTAGTAAGATTCTCTTGGAACATCCAATGACACTAAGCAAAACTAGGACAAAACAATTGATGAAAGCGTATGAAAAACAGGGTAACGAAGATCAAGGACACAAAACTTGTCAAAACTGTCATACCATTCCCTCTTGCAAAAAACACGGCAGAAACTTCTCCACACCAAGATTCCAATAAAATATATATCCAATCAATTTCAACCCTGAAAGAAAATAATCAGAAGCAAATTAAACAAAACAGCCACACAATCCAAACTCCATTCATGAGCAAAACGAACTAGGAATATTCATCATCACTAAAAAATTTCATAGTTCAAGAAACCCTAAATTTCCTATATCACTGACCCTGGTAAAGCACTAGCATAAAGACCAAATCAAAGAAACAAATGAGAGAAGAAAGTTACCAAGAATCTGAATCCAAGAGAAGAAAGATATAGTTCCTCACTTTTGAAGTTGCATGAAAAGGATTGGGAGGATGATCACTACTCATAGAATGAAGACTGGCCAGGGTTAATTTTTTTAATTAATCTTAAACCAGCTACTCATTGTTCAAAAATCATGCTCTTTGAGAGACATCAAGTTAGAATCTTAAGCCAAGCACAAAAAATTGATGAAAGATAAAAAGAAAATACAAGGAAAGTAGGTAATGCTTCTTGGGTTGATTGTAGTCCAAACATGGTCCTTGACAGATTTAAAAAGATCCTAGAAAAGCATCCAGCAAAAGGTCAACACAAGACATAAATAATCTCGGAAAACACAAAGCTCACTGCAATTTTGTTAACATCAACTAAGAGACAAATGCTCACAGTCCACGCTGCTGGAATAACACCCAAACTCAAAACTTGAGATTAAAATATAAGAAGAGGGAAGTGATCATATGAGCACTCCCAGGGCTTAACTCTATGCCATGGACTCCTTGACAAGTATGAAAGGTCCTGGAAAAAAAAAAAACACAAAGGAGGTGCTAACAAAAGTTACTGTTTAGTAAATCCAAGAAAAAATTGTAGATTACATGTGACAAAAAAAATACAAGAAATAACATAAATAGAAATAAGAAAACACGAGAATATACAAATATGGATCGTACTAGTAAAGCTTAGACTTGAAGCTAGTGGAACCAGTAACAAAATATCCACCTCCTTTAAGCAGGCTGCAGCAAGTTATAATTCCTTGTTTACTTTTAGGATATTCCCTACAATGCTACCCAACCTCTATTAAAGTAGGCAGAACTGAGTAATGTATACATAAAGAACAGAAAAAGATACAAATACAAAATCAGAAATAGGACCGAAGGTTCCAAAGCATCATGTAATAAAAAAAACCCTATTGTTCAACTCCATGCTCCTGGAAGGATACAATGGGAATCTTAGACTGAACAATCAAAATTTTAATGCAAAACATAAGAATACAAACCATATTGCAAATGAGACTTGTTAGATTTATTCAGAATGGCGCAAGCTGAAGAGGAAGTAAGGGAACCAAACCAGCAAGACTACATTTTCTCACATGAGTCGCACCCTCCAGCACTGTCACAGGTTCCCAAAATAAATTATGAAGTGCAGAGACACCATGCCCTACAGGAAGCATCTTGATCGCACAAATGAGAAGAGTATGACATCATTTTGCAGACTTGTTAAATTAATTCAGAATTACACAAGCGGAAAAGGAAGGCAAGGAAACCAAACCAGCCAGACTACATTTTCTCACAAAACTCGCCCTCCAGCAGTATCACATGTTCCGGAAAAATAATTGTGAAGTTAGGGGACACCAAGCCCTTCTATAAGCATATTATCGAACAAATGAGAAGAGTAGGACACAGATTTGCAAAACAGACTTATTAAATTAATTCAAATCGGACAAACTGAAGAATAAGTAAGGGAACCAAACCACCCAGACTACATTTTCTCACATAACTAGCCCTCTAGCACTGTCACAAGTTCCCAAAAAATATTATAAAGTTCGAGCACCATGCCCGACAACAATCATCATGATCGCACAAATGAGGAGTATTGACACCATTATGCATAAGAGACTTGTTAATAATTCAGAATCGCGCAAGCTGAAGAGGAAGTAAAGGCACCAAACCAGCCAGACAACATTTCTCACATGAATCCCCCATCCAGCACTGTCACAGGTTCCCAAAAAATATTATAAAGTTCAGGCCCATTGTATGTAAGATTTGATGCAGTTCAGAAGTAGCAAAAAACCACTGCAAAAATCCCAGGCAAATCTTCAAGTATCACACAATTAAACCCAAATGCTACGTATTTAACCAGTGTAGATTATTATACAAGAGTTAGAGGAAACCTAGTCTCCAATCCAAGTTTCAAAAGCTTCATAGCACAACTCTCATTGCACGAAGTCAATGGCCCAGAAACCAAAGCTTAGAATTAGCACTCTAGAATGTCCTAGTGCCACACAAAATAGTGCCTTGAAATTGAATGGTTTGCAATGCATTTACCACTCCAACATAATCATAGTCCTGTTCCCTCGAAAACTGAATGGATCCAAGAAAAACATGCAAAGAAATAGGTCAATAAGTATTGATTGAAATGAGTTAAGAAAGTTGAAGACCTTTGGCCTATTATTGTCGAAATGTTACTGTCTCATACAATGTTGGGTTAGTTCCAGAACCATGCCAGCAGCCAAACATTCATTACAGCAAACCACAGATTTCGTTTTCCATTACAAAACAAATGGGGGTCCTAGAAAACCTCAAACAAACAAATGGTGAAAAATAAGAATGTTGACCGCAATACCAAAAAAAAGATAAAAGACACCATGTCCTGCTGAAATCAACATGAACACCACATATGCGCAGACAGCATTTAGCCAAGAGTAGCTTTATTTAATTCATTCAGAATAGTGCAATCCAAGGAGAAAGTAAGGAAATCAACAGGCCAGGCTAGAATTTCACACGGAAAGCACTCCAATCACTGTCATGTACGACCATCTGAATTATATGAGAATAGCAGAATATTCTTCCCAGATTAACTCTATGTTTTCTAAAATTGACACCTTGATTAGCCTCGTTCCATTAATTTCCTGTTAGTAAGATTCTCTTGGAACATCCGATGACAGTGAGCAAAACTAGGACAAAACAACTAGTGTATGAAAAACAGGGTAACGAAGATCAAGGACACAATACTTGTCATAACTGTCATACCATTCCATCGTGCAAAAAACACAGGCAGAAACTTCTCCACACCAAGATTCCAATAAAATATATATCCAATCAATTTCAATCCTGAAAGCAGAATAATCAGAAGCATATTAAACAAAACAGCCACACAATCCAAACTCCATTCATAAGCAAAACAAACTAAGAATATTCATCATCACTATAAAATTTCATAGTTCAAGGAGCCCTAAATTTCCTATATCACTGACCCTGGCATTCACAGAATGCACTAGCAGAAAGACCAAATCAAAGAAACAAATGAGAGAAGAAAGTTACCCAAATCTGAAACCAAGAGAAGAAAGATATAGTTCCTCACTTTTGTAGTTGCATGAAAAGGATTGGGAGGATGATCACTACTTATAGAATGAAGACTGGCCAGTGTTAATTTTTTTAATTAATCTTAAACCAGGTACTCATTGTTCAAAAATCATGCTCTTTGAGAGACATCAAGTTAGAATCTTAAACCAAGCACAAAAATTCGATGCAAGATAAAAAGAAAACACATTCCCTTGTAATGTTCAAGACCCCCCAAAATACAAACAAAAACCACACTAGAATGCATTATGATTCCTTGTTTAATTTTAGTCCATGCCTAGAATGATTGATTAGATCCCACAAAAAGACAGTTACAGCAGATGAAACATCATTGTCTAGAAAACAACGGAACAAGATAAAATGAAAGCATTTAAAACAGCAAAGCTTAGTTCACTGCAAGTTTGTGAGCACCAAAGCCAAAGACTCAATTGTTCCCTGGAATAACACAAACAGAAACTTGCTACAATACAATAAGCAAATAGTATACAGGACACTCCCTGGCTTAAACTCGAGTTCATATGCATTCCTTGACAACAAGAAGGATACTGGAAAACACAACAAAGCATACACCAATATTATTTTGTAGAGTAAAGAACAAACAGTGGAGTGAAATGTACAGAAACATAAAAAGACACTAGATGCATTTTTCTCAAAACTTCACCATCTAGATGTCTGCACAAAATGAAATCAAAGTAATTGTATACAAAGATACAGATTTAAAATAGAAGAGTTCCAAGGAATCACCATTGTCCACCTTTAAGCTTCTAGAAAAAAAAAATCAATCAGAATGTTAAACAAACACCGTTTATATTTTGGTATAAATTAAAACAAGTTGCCTAGAATGAATAAAACAAAGTTAAGAAAACTAGTTTTGATCTAAAATGAAAGGGAAAGTTAGGAAACACGAGACACTATCTTGTTGAAAACATTATTTAGAAAAAATTCTACACAAAAATCAAAATAAATAAGCAAGCATAACAGCTGTTGACACTGTTGTCAGAAGTTGAAAGTGATATGGAAATAGAGTAGAGAAAACAGCCCCATTGTAAGTAAGATTTGATGCAGTTCAGAGGTAACAAAAAACCACTGCAAAAATCAAGGAACACACAATTAAACCCAAATGCTACCTATTTTACCAGCGTAGATTATTATACAAGACACAGAGGAACCTAGTCTCCAATGCAAGTTTCAAAAGCTTCATAGCATAACTCTCATTGCACCAAGTCAATGGCCCTGAAAACCAAAGCTTATAATTAGCACTCTAGAATGTCCTAGTGCCACACAAAATAGTTCAAGCCTAGAAATTGAATGGTATGCAATGCATTTAACACTCCAACATAATCATAGTCTAGTTTCCTCGAAAACTGAATGGATCCAGGAAAAACATGCAAAGAAAAAGGTCAAGAGGTATTGATTGAAATGAGTTAAGAAAGTTGAAGACCTTTGGCCTATTATTGTCGAAATGTTACTGTCCTAGTGCCACACAAAGCTTATAATTAGCACTCTAGAATGTCCTAGTGCCACACAAAATAGTTCAAGCCTAGAAATTGAATGGTATGCAATGCATTTAACACTCCAACATAATCATAGTCTAGTTTCCTCGAAAACTGAATGGATCCAGGAAAAACATGCAAAGAAAAAGGTCAAGAGGTATTGATTGAAATGAGTTAAGAAAGTTGAAGACCTTTGGCCTATTATTGTCGAAATGTTACTGTCCCGTACAATTTTGGGTTAGTTCCATAACCATGCCAGCAGCCACACATTCATTACAGCAAGCCACAGATTTCGTTTTCCATTACAAAACAAATGGGGGTCCTAGAAAACCTCAAACAAACAAATGGTGAAAAATAAGAATGTTGACAGCAATACCAAAAAAAAGATAAGACACCATGTCCTGCTGAAAGCAACATGAACAGCACATCTGCGCAGACAGCATTTAGCCCAGAGTAGTTTTATTTAATTCATTCAGAACAGTGCAATCCAAGGAGAAAGTAAGGAAATCAACCGGTCAGGCTAGAATTTTTCACAAGGAAAGCACTCCATTCACTGTAAAGTAGGGCCATCTGAATTATATGAGAATAGCAGAACATTCTTTCCAGATTAATTCTATGTTTTCTCAAATTGACACCTTGATTAGCCTCGTTCCATTAATTTCCTGTTAGTAAGATCCTCTTGGAACATCCAATGACACTGAGCAAAACTAGGACAAAACAATTGATGAAAGTGTATGAAAAACAGGGTAACGAAGATCAAGGACACAGCTTGTCATAACTGTCATACCATTCCCTCTCGCAAAAAACATGGCAGAAACTTCTCCAGACCAAGATTCCAATAAAATATATATCCAATCAATTTCAATCCTGAAAGTAGAAGAATCAAAAGCAAATTAAACAAAACAGCCACACAATCCAAACTCCATTCATAAGCAAAACGAACTAGGAATATTCATCATCACTAAAAAATTTCAGTTCAAGAAACCCTAATTTTCCTATATCACTGACCCTCGTAAGGCACTACCATAAAGACCAAATCAAAGAAACAAATGAAAGAAGAAAGTTACCCAGAATCTGAAACCAAGAGAAGAAAGATATAGTTCCTCACTTTTGAAGTTGCATGAAAAGGATTGGGAGGATCACTACTTTTAGAATGAAGACTGGCCAGGGTTTTCTTTTTTTTAAATAATCTTAAACAAGGTACTCATTGTTCAAAAATCATGCTCTTTGAGAGACATCAAGTTAGAATCTTAAACCAAGCATAAAAATTCGATGCAAGATAAAAAGAAAATACAAGCAAAGAAAGGAAAGTAGGTAATGCTTCTTAAGTTGATTTTAGTCCAAACATCAAATAAAAGACTCAAATGCTCAGTGTCCACACTCCTGGAATAACACAAACTCAAAGCTTGAGATTAAAATATACAAAGGTAAAGAAAAGGGAAGTAATCATATGAACACTCCAAGGGCATAAGTCTAGGTCATGGACTCCTTGACAAGTATAAATGGTCCTGGAAAAACACTCAAAGGAGGAGGTAAACAAAGTTACTGTTTAGTAAATCCAAGAGCAGATTGTAGACTACATGTTACAAAAAAATTAGAAGAAATAACATACATAGAAATATTGAAGAAAAAGAGAGAATATACAAATATGGATCCTCCTGGTAAAGCTTAGACTTGAAGCTGGTGGAACCTGTAACAAAAAAAGCCACCTCCTTTAAGCAGGCTGCAGCAAGTTATAATTGCTTGTTTACTTTTAGAACATTCCCTACAATGCTACTCAACCTCTGTTAAAGTAGCAGAACTGAGTAATATATAGATAAAAAACAGAAAAAGATACAAATACAAAATCAGAAATAGGACAGAAGGTTCCAAAGCATCACGTAATAAAAATCCCTATTGTTCAACTCCATGCTCCTGGAAAGACACAATGGGAATCTTAGACAGAACAATCAAAATTTGAAAGCAAAACATAAGAATACAAGCTGAGGAAGGACGAGCAGGTAATGGAATAAACACTCTCAAAATTGCAAGCCCGTATATGTGCCTTGATAAATTGGAAGGAATCTAAAAAAAACAAGTAGGTTAGACACTAAACTTATTGACTAGGATGAAAAATAAAACAAGGTAAGAACCTTTGTTTTGACCTAGGATCAGAAGATGCCTCTGAAAAGCAAAGTTAAGAAATACTTGATCTAGTAGAAAACAAAATACCCTAGAAAATATCTGCAAAATAAAACAAATATGAAAATTGTTTGAGTGTGTTGTCAGCAATTGAAAAGGATTTGGAGATATAAGAGCAAATAAAACAGCCCTGTTGCTAAAGTTGTATATGAAGCTGGCAGAGCTCAGCAAAAAACCACGGACAAAAGGCCAAGAAAACATGAAACGCCAAGTCAATCCGAAATATGCCAGCTTAAACATACCTTGAAGCACTGAAAAAGCAGACTTTATTTTCCATTAAGACAATCAGGGGGGTAACGAGAGCCACAAACAAACAGCATCTAAAATAAGGGCAAGTAATGAGAATTATTGACTGCATGACGGGACAACATGCTCTGCTATAAGCATCATGATCACACAAGTGAGGAGTGTGACACCATTCTGCATATGAGGCTTGTTAGATTTATTCAGAATAGCGCAAGCTGAAGAGGAAGTAAGGGAACCAAACCAGCAAGGCTACATTTTCTCACATGAGTCGCACCCTCCAGCACTGTCACAGGTTCCCAAAATTAATTATAAAGTTCAGGGACACCATGCCCTACAAGAAGCATCATGATCGCACAAATGAGAAGAGTATGACATCATTTTGCGAAGACTTGTTTAATTAATTCAGAATTACGCAAGCGGAAAAGGAAGGCAAGGAAACCAAACCAGCCAGACTACATTTTCTCACAAAACTCGCCCTCCAGCAGTATCACATGTTCCGGAAAAAATAATTGTGAAGTGAGGGGACACCATGCCCTCCTATAAGCATCATTATCGAACATATGAGAAGAGTATTACACTACTTTGCAAAACAGACTGTTAAATTAATTCAAATCGGACAAACTGAAGAATAAGTAAAGGAACCAAACCAGCCAGACTACATTTTCTCACATAACTAGCCCTCCAGCACTGTCACAAGTTCCCAAAAAATATTATAAAGTTCGAGCACCATACCCTACAACAATCATCATGATCCCATAAATGAGTATTGACACCATTTTGCATAAGAGACTTGATAATAATTCAGAATCGCAAAGCTGAAGAGGAAGTAAAGGGACCAAACCAGCCGGACTACATTTCTCACATGAATCCCCCATCCAGCACTGTCACAGGTTCCCAAAAAATATTATAAAGTTAGGGCACCATGCCCTGCAATAAGCATCATGATCGCACTAATGAGTATCAATACCATTTTACATATTAATTTAGAATTGCACAAGCTGAGGAGGACGTAAAGGAACCAAACCAGCCAGACTACATTTTCTCACAAAACTCGCCCTCCAGCAGTATCACATGGTGCAGAAGAAATAATTATGAAGTTAGGGGACACCATGCCCTGCTATAGGCATCATGATCGCACAAATGAGAAGAGTATGGCATCTTTTTGCAAAAGAGACGTATTTAATTAAATTGGAATCGCACAAGCTGAAGAGGAAGTAAGGGAACCAAAACAGCCAGACTACATTTTACACATGAATCGCCCCCTCCAGCACTCACAGGTTCCCATAAAATATTATAAAGTTCGGGCACCATGCCCTACAACAAGCATCATGATCGCACAAATGAGTATTGATACCATTATGAATACTAGACTTGTAAATTAATTCAGAATCGGGCAAGATGAAGAGGACGTAAGGGAACCAAACCAGCCAGACTACATTTTCCCACAAAACTCGCCCTCCAGAGCACTGTCACATGTTCTAGGAAAAATAATTATGAAGTTAGGGACACCATGCCCTGCTATAGGCATCATGATCGCACAAATAAGAACAGGGGGAATCATTGTGCAAAAAAGACTTGTTAAATCAATTCTGAATTTTGCAAAGTGGAGTAAGTAAGGGAACCAAACCATCCAGACCCCATTTTCCCACAAAACTAGCCCTTCAGCACTGTCACGGGTCCCAAAAAATATTATAAAGTTCGGGCACCATGCCCCTAAAATAAGCATCATGATCGCACAAGGGAGGAGTATTAACACCATTTTGCATAAGAGACTTGTTAAATTAATTCAGAAACGCACAAGCTGAAGAGGAAGTAAAGGAACCATACCAGCCACAGACTACATTTTCTCACAAAACTCGCAATCCAGCACTGTCGCAGGTTCCCAAAAAGTATTATAAAGTTCGGGCACCATGCCCCTACAATAAGCATCATGATCGCACAAATGAGAAGAGTATGACATCATTTTGCAAAAAAGACTTGTTAAATTAATTCAGAATCGCGCAAGCTGAAATGAAGGTAAGGGAACCAAACCAGCCAGACTACATTTTTTCATAAAACTCGCCCTCCAGCAGTATCACATGTTCAAGAAATAAATAATCATATGAACACTCCCAGGGCTTAAGTCTAGGTCATGGACTCCTTGACAAGTATGAATGGTCCTGGAAAAAAAAAACTCAAAGGAGGTGCTACCAAAAGTTACTGTTTAGTAAATCCAAGAACAAATTGTATATTACATGTTACAAAAAATAACATACTTAGAAATATTGAAGAAAAAGAGAGAATAAAGAAATATGGATCCTACTGGTAAAGCGTAGACTTGAAGCTGGTGGAACCAGTAACAAAAAAGTCCACCTCCTTTAAGCAGGCTGCAGCAAGTTAAAATTCCTTGTTTACTTTTAGGACATTCCCTACAATGAGACCCCAGCCTCTATTAAAGTAGCAGAACTAAGTAATATATAGATAAAAAACAGAAAAAGATACAAATACAAAATCAGAAATAGGACAGAAGGTTCCAAAGCATCACGTAATAAAAATCCCTATTGTTCAACTCCATGCTCCTGGAAAGACACAATGGGAATCTTAGACAGAACAATCAAAATTTTAATGCAAAACATAAGAATACAAGCTGAGGAAGGACGAGTAGGTAATGGAATAAACACTCAAAAAATTGCACGCCCGTATATGTGCCTTGATAAATTGGAAGGAATCTAAAAAAAACAATTGAGCGAAGGTTAGACACTAGTAATGTTCTAGTAAATTAAACTTATTGACTAGGATGAAAAATAAAACAAGGTAAGAACCTTTGTTTTGACCTAGGATCAGAAGCTGCCTCTGAAAAGAAAAGTTAAGAAATACTTGATCTAGTAGAAAACAAAATACCCTAGAAAATATCTGCAAAATAAAACAAATATGAAAATTGTTTGAGTGTGTTGTCAGCAATTGAAAAGGATTTGGAGATATAAGAGCAAATAAAACAGCCCTGTTGCTAAAGTTGTATATGAAGCTGGCAGAGCTCAGCAAAAAACCACGGACAAAAGGCCAAGAAAACATGCAACGCCAAGTCAATCCGAAATATGCCAGCTTAAACATTCCTTGAAGCACTGAAAAAGCAGACTTTATTTTCCATTAAGACAATCAGGGGGGTAACGAGAGCCACAAACAAACAGCATCTAAAATAAGGGCAAGTAATGAGAATTATTGACTGCATGACGGGACAACATGCCCTGCTATAAGCATCATGATCACACAAGTGAGGAGTATGACACCATTCTGCAAATGAGATTTGTCATGGACTCCTTGAAAGGTATGAATGGTCCTGGAAAAAAACTCAAAGGAGGTGCTAACAAAAGTTACTGTTTAGTAAATCCAAGAACAGATTGTAGACTACATGTTACAAAAAAAATTACAAGAAATAACATACATAGAAATATTAAAGAAAAAGAGAGAATAAAGAAATATGGATCCTACTGGTACAGCATAGACTTGAAGCTGGTGGAACCAGTAACCAAAAAATCCACCTCCTTTAAGCAGGCTGCAGCAAGTTATAATTCCTTGTTTACTTTTAGGACATTCCCTACAATGAGACCCAGCCTCTATTAAAGTAGCAGAACTAAGTAATATATAGATAAAAAACAGAAAAAGATACAAATACAAAATCAGAAATAGGACAGAAGGTTCCAAAGCATCACGTAATAAAAATCCCTATTGTTCAACTCCATGCTCCTGGAAAGACACAATGGGAATCTTAGACAGAACAATCAAAATTTTAATGCAAAACATAAGAATACAAGCTGAGGAAGGACGAGTAGGTAATGGAATAAACACTCAAAAAATTGCACGCCCGTATATGTGCCTTGATAAATTGGAAGGAATCTAAAAAAAACAATTGAGCGAAGGTTAGACACTAGTAATGTTCTAGTAAATTAAACTTATTGACTAGGATGAAAAATAAAACAAGGTAAGAACCTTTGTTTTGACCTAGGATCAGAAGCTGCCTCTGAAAAGAAAAGTTAAGAAATACTTGATCTAGTAGAAAACAAAATACCCTAGAAAATATCTGCAAAATAAAACAAATATGAAAATTGTTTGAGTGTGTTGTCAGCAATTGAAAAGGATTTGGAGATATAAGAGCAAATAAAACAGCCCTGTTGCTAAAGTTGTATATGAAGCTGGCAGAGCTCAGCAAAAAACCACGGACAAAAGGCCAAGAAAACATGCAACGCCAAGTCAATCCGAAATATGCCAGCTTAAACATTCCTTGAAGCACTGAAAAAGCAGACTTTATTTTCCATTAAGACAATCAGGGGGGTAACGAGAGCCACAAACAAACAGCATCTAAAATAAGGGCAAGTAATGAGAATTATTGACTGCATGACGGGACAACATGCCCTGCTATAAGCATCATGATCACACAAGTGAGGAGTATGACACCATTCTGCAAATGAGACTTGTCATGGACTCCTTGAAAGGTATGAATGGTCCTGGAAAAAAACTCAAAGGAGGTGCTAACAAAAGTTACTGTTTAGTAAATCCAAGAACAGATTGTAGACTACATGTTACAAAAAAAATTACAAGAAATAACATACATAGAAATATTGAAGAAAAAGAGAGAATATACAAATATGGATCCTCCTGGTAAAGCTTAAGACTTGAAGCTGGTGGAACCACTAACAAAAAAATCCACCTCCTTAAAGCAGGCTGCAGCAAGTTATAATTCCTTGTTTACTTTTAGGACATTCCCTACAATGCAACTCAACATCTATTAAAGTAGCAGAACTGAGTAATATATAGATAAAAAACAAAAAAAAGATACAAATACAAAATCAGAAATAGGACAGAAGGTTCCAAAGCATCACGTAATAAAAATCCCTATTGTTCAACTCCATGCTCCTGGAAAGACACAATGGGAATCTTAGACATAACAATCAAAATTTAATGCAAAACATAAGAATACAAGCTGAGGAAGGACGAGTAGGTAATGGAATAAACACTCTCAAAAAATTGCAAGCCCGTATATGTGTCTTGATAAATTGGAAGGAATCTAAAAAAACCAAGTAGGTTAGACACTACTAATGTTCTAGTAAATTAAACTTATTGACTAGGATGAAAAATAAAACAAGGTAAGAACCTTTGTTTTGACCTAGGATCAGAAGCTGCCTCTGAAAAGCAAAGTTAAGAAATACTTGATCTTGTAGAAAACACAATCATCTAGAAAATATCTGCAAAATAAAACAAATATGAAAATTGTTTGAGTGTGTTGTCCGCAATTGAAAAGGATTTGGAGATATAAGAGCAAATAAAAAAGCCCTGTTGCTAAAGTTGTATATGAAGCTGGCAGAGCTCAGCAAAAAACCCACGGACAAAAGGCCAAGAAAACATGCAACGCCAAGTCAATCCGAAATATGCCAGCTTAAACATTCCTTGAAGCACTGAAAAAGCAGACTTTATTTACCATTAAGACAATCAGGGGGGTAACGGGAGCCACAAACAAACAGCATCTAAAATAAGGGCAAGTAATGAGAATTATTGACTGCATGACAGGACAACATGCCCTGCTATAAGCATCATGATCACACAAGTGAGGAGTATGACACCATTCTGCAAATGAGAATTGTCATGGACTCCTTGTCAAGTATGAATGTGCCTGGAAAAAAACTCAAAGGAGGTGCTGACAAAAGTTACTGTTTAGTAAAATCCAAGAACAAATTGTAGACTACATGTTAAAAAAAATTAGAAGAAATAGCATACATAGAAATATTGAAGAAAAAGGGAGAATATACAAATATGGATCCTCCTGGTAAAGCTTAGACTTGAAGCTGGTGGAACCAGTAACAAAAAAAGCCACCTCCTTTAAGCAGGCTGCAGCAAGTTATAATTCCTTGTTTACTTTTAGGACATTCCCTACAATGCTACTCAACCTCTATTAAAGTAGCAGAACTGAGTAATATATAGATAAAAAATAGAAAAAGATACAAATACAAAATCAGAAATAGGACAGAAGGTTCCAAAGCATCACGTAATAAAAATCCCTATTGTTCAACTCCATGCTCCTGGAAAGACACAATGGGAATCTTAGACAGAACAATCAAAATTTTAATGCAAAACTTAAGAATACAAGCTGAGGAAGGACGAGTAGGTAATGGAATAAACACTCAAAAAATTGCATGCCTGTATATGTGCCTTGATAAATTGGAAGGAATCTAAAAAAAACAATTGAGCGAAGGCTAGACACTAGTAATGTTCTAGTAAATTAAACTTATTGACTAGGATGAAAAATAAAACAAGGTAAGAACTTTTGTTTTGACCTAGGATCAGAAGCTGCCTCTGAAAAGCAAAGTTAAGAAATACTTGATCTAGTAGAAAACACAATCATCTAGAAAATATCTGCAAAATAAAACAAATATGAAAATTGTTTGAGTGTGTTGTCAGCAATTGAAAAGGATTTGGAGATATAAGAGCAAATAAAAAAGCCCTGTTGCTAAAGTTGTATATGAAGCTGGCAGAGCTCAACAAAAAAGCCATAGACAAAAAGCCAAGAAAACATGCAACGCCAAGCTTAAACATTCCTTGAAGCACTGAAAAAAGCAGACTTTATTTACCATTAAGACAATCAGGGGGGTAACGGGAGCCACAAACAAACAGCATCTAAAATAAGGGCAAGTAATGAGAATTATTGACTGCATGACGGGACAACATGCCCTGCTATAAGCATCATGATCACACAAGTGAGGAGTATGACACCATTCTGCAAATGAGAATTGTCATGGACTCCTTGACAAGTATGAATGTGCCTGGAAAAAAACTCAAAGGAGGTGCTCACAAAAGTTAATGTTTAGTAAAATCCAAGAACAGATTGTAGACTACATGTTAAAAAAAATTAGAAGCAATAATATACATAGAAATATTGAAGAAAAAGAGAGAATATACAAATATGGATCCTCCTGGTAAAGCTTAGACTTGAAGCTGGTGGAACCAGTAACAAAAAAATCCACCTCCTTTAAGCAGGCTGCAGCAAGTTATAATTCCTTGTTTACTTTTAGGACATTCCCTACAATGCTACTCAACCTCTATTAAAGTAGCAGAACTGAGTAATATATAGATAAAAAACAGAAAAAGATACAAATACAAAATCAGAAATAAGACAGAAGGTTCCAAAGCATCACGTAATAAAAATCCCTATTGTTCAACTCCATGCTCCTGGAAAGACACAATGGGAATCTTAGACAGAACAATCAAAATTTTAATGCAAAACATAAGAATACAAGCTGAGGAAGGACGAGTAGGTAATGGAATAAACACTCAAAAACTTGCATGCCCGTATATGTGCCTTGATAAATTGGAAGGAATAAAAAAAAAACAATTGAGCGAAGGTTAGACACTAGTAATGTTCTAGTAAATTAAACTTATTGACTAGGATGAAAAATAAAACAAGGTAAGAACCTTTGTTTTGACCTAGGATCAGAAGCTGCCTCTGAAAAGCAAAGTTAAGAAATACTTGATCTAGTAGAAAACACAATCATCTAGAAAATATCTGCAAAATAAAACAAAAATGAAAATTGTTTGAGTGTGTTGTCAGCAATTGAAAAGGATTTGGAGATATAAGAGCAAATAAAAAAGCCCTGTTGCGAAAGTTGTATATGAAGCTGGCATATGAAGCTGGCAGAGCTCAGCAAAAAACCACCAACAAAAGGCCAAGAAAACATGAAACGCCATGTCAATCCGAAATATGCAAGCTTAAACATTCCTTGAAGCACTGAAAAAAGCAGACTTTATTTACCATTAAGACAATCAGGGGGGTAACGGAAGCCACAAACAAACAGCATCTAAAATAAGGGCAAGTAATGAGAATTATTGACTGCATGACGGGACAACATGCTCTGCTATAAGCATCATGATCACACAAGTGAGGAGTATGACACCATTCTGCATATGAGACTTGTTAGATTTATTCAGAAAAGCGCAAGCTGAAGAGGAAGTAAGGGAACCAAACCAGCAAGGCTACATTTTCTCACATGAGTCGCACCCTCCAGCACTGTCACAGGTTCCCAAAATTAATTATAAAGTTCAGGGACACCATGCCCTACAAGAAGCATCATGATCGCACAAATGAGAAGAGTATGACATCATTTTGCGAAGACTTGTTTAATTAATTCAGAATTACGCAAGCGGAAAAGGAAGGCAAGGAAACCAAACCAGCCAGACTACATTTTCTCACAAAACTCGCCCTCCAGCAGTATCACATGTTCCGGAAAAAATAATTGTGAAGTGGGGGGACACCATGCCCTCCTATAAGCATCATTATCGAACATATGAGAAGAGTATTACACTACTTTGCAAAACAGACTGTTAAATTAATTCAAATCGGACAAACTGAAGAATAAGTAAAGGAACCAAACCAGCCAGACTACATTTTCTCACATAACTAGCCCTCCAGCACTGTCACAAGTTCCCAAAAAATATTATAAAGTTCGAGCACCATACCCTACAACAATCATCATGATCCCATAAATGAGTATTGACACCATTTTGCATAAGAGACTTGATAATAATTCAGAATCGCAAAGCTGAAGAGGAAGTAAAGGGACCAAACCAGCCGGACTACATTTCTCACATGAATCCCCCATCCAGCACTGTCACAGGTTCCCAAAAAATATTATAAAGTTAGGGCACCATGCCCTGCAATAAGCATCATGATCGCACTAATGAGTATCAATACCATTTTACATATTAATTTAGAATTGCACAAGCTGAGGAGGACGTAAAGGAACCAAACCAGCCAGACTACATTTTCTCACAAAACTCGCCCTCCAGCAGTATCACATGGTGCAGAAGAAATAATTATGAAGTTAGGGGACACCATGCCCTGCTATAGGCATCATGATCGCACAAATGAGAAGAGTATGGCATCTTTTTGCAAAAGAGACGTATTTAATTAAATTGGAATCGCACAAGCTGAAGAGGAAGTAAGGGAACCAAAACAGCCAGACTACATTTTACACATGAATCGCCCCCTCCAGCACTCACAGGTTCCCATAAAATATTATAAAGTTCGGGCACCATGCCCTACAACAAGCATCATGATCGCACAAATGAGTATTGATACCATTATGAATACTAGACTTGTAAATTAATTCAGAATCGGGCAAGATGAAGAGGACGTAAGGGAACCAAACCAGCCAGACTACATTTTCCCACAAAACTCGCCCTCCAGAGCACTGTCACATGTTCTAGGAAAAATAATTATGAAGTTAGGGACACCATGCCCTGCTATAGGCATCATGATCGCACAAATAAGAACAGGGGGAATCATTGTGCAAAAAAGACTTGTTAAATCAATTCTGAATTTTGCAAAGTGGAGTAAGTAAGGGAACCAAACCATCCAGACCCCATTTTCCCACAAAACTAGCCCTTCAGCACTGTCACGGGTCCCAAAAAATATTATAAAGTTCGGGCACCATGCCCCTAAAATAAGCATCATGATCGCACAAGGGAGGAGTATTAACACCATTTTGCATAAGAGACTTGTTAAATTAATTCAGAAACGCACAAGCTGAAGAGGAAGTAAAGGAACCATACCAGCCACAGACTACATTTTCTCACAAAACTCGCAATCCACCACTGTCACAGGTTCCCAAAAAGTATTATAAAGTTCGGGCACCATGCCCCTACAATAAGCATCATGATGGCACAAATGAGAAGAGTATGACATCATTTTGCAAAAAAGACTTGTTAAATTAATTCAGAATCGCGCAAGCTGAAATGGAGGTAAGGGAACCAAACCAGCCACACTACATTTTTCATAAAACTCGCCCTCCAGCAGTATCACATGTTCAAGAAAGAAATAATCATATGAACACTCCCAGGGCTTAAGTCTAGGTCATGGACTCCTTGACAAGTATGAATGGTCCTGGAAAAAAAAAACTCAAAGGAGGTGCTAACAAAAGTTACTGTTTAGTAAATCCAAGAACAAATTGTATATTACATGTTACAAAAAAATTACAAAAAATAACATACTTAGAAATATTGAAGAAAAAGAGAGAATAAAGAAATATGGATCCTACTGGTAAAGCGTAGACTTGAAGCTGGTGGAACCAGTAACAAAAAAGTCCACCTCCTTTAAGCAGGCTGCAGCAAGTTAAAATACCTTGTTTACTTTTAGGACATTCCCTACAATGAGACCCCAGCCTCTATTAAAGTAGCAGAACTGAGTAATATATAGATAAAAAACAGAAAAAGATACAAATACAGAATCAGAAATAGGACAGAAGGTTCCAAAGCATCACGTAATAAAAATCCCTATTGTTCAACTCCATGCTCCTGGAAAGACACAATGGGAATCTTAGACAGAACAATCAAAAAACTCAAAGGAGGTGCTAACAAAAGTTACTGTTTAGTAAATCCAAGAACAAATTGTAGATTACATGTTACAAAAAAATTACAAAAAATAACATACATAGAAATATTGAAGAAAAAGAGAGAATAAAGAAATATGGATCCTACTGGTACAGCATAGACTTGAAGCTGGTGGAACCAGTAAGCAGGCTGCAGCAAGTTATAATTCCTTGTTTACTTTTAGGACATTCCCTACAATGAGACCCAGCCTCTATTAAAGTAGCAGAACTAAGTAATATATAGATAAAAAACAGAAAAAGATACAAATACAAAATCAGAAATAGGACAGAAGGTTCCAAAGCATCACGTAATAAAAATCCCTATTGTTCAACTCCATGCTCCTGGAAAGACACAATGGGAATCTTAGACAGAACAATTAAAATTTTAATGCAAAACATAAGAATACAAGCTGAGGAAGGACGAGTAGGTAATGGAATAAACACTTAAAAAATTGCACGCCTGTATATGTGCCTTGATAAATTGGAAGGAATCTAAAAAAAGCAATTGAGCGAAGGTTAGACACTAGTAATGTTCTAGTAAATTAAACTTATTGACTAGGATGAAAAATAAAACAAGGTAAGAACCTTTGTTTTGACCTAGGATCAGAAGCTGCCTCTGAAAAGAAAAGTTAAGAAATACTTGATCTAGTAGAAAACAAAATACCCTAGAAAATATCTGCAAAATAAAACAAATATGAAAATTGTTTGAGTGTGTTGTCAGCAATTGAAAAGGATTTGGAGATATAAGAGCAAATAAAACAGCCCTGTTGCTAAAGTTGTATATGAAGCTGGCAGAGCTCAGCAAAAAACCACGGACAAAAGGCCAAGAAAACATGCAATGCCAAGTCAATCCGAAATATGCCAGCTTAAACATTCCTTGAAGCACTGAAAAAGCAGACTTTATTTTCCATTAAGACAATCAGGGGGGTAACGAGAGCCACAAACAAACAGCATCTAAAATAAGGGCAAGTAATGAGAATTATTGACTGCATGACGGGACAACATGCCCTGCTATAAGCATCATGATCACACAAGTGAGGAGTATGACACCATTCTGCAAATGAGACTTGTCATGGACTCCTTGAAAAGTATAATGGTCCTGGAAAAAAACTCAAAGGAGGTGCTAACAAAAGTTACTGTTTAGTAAATCCAAGAACAGATTGTAGACTACATGTTACAAAAAAAATTACAAGAAATACCATACATAGAAATATTGAAGAAAAAGAGAGAATATACAAATATGGATCCTGCTGGTAAAGCTTAAGACTTGAAGCAGGTGGAACCAGTAAACAAAAAATCCACCTCCTTTAAGCAGGCTGCAGCAAGTTATAATTCCTTGTTTACTTTTAGGACATTCCCTACAATACAACTCAACATCTATTAAAGTAGCAGAACTGAGTAATATATAAATAAAAAACAAAAAAAAGATACAAATACAAAATCAGAAATAGGACAGAAGGTTCCAAAGCATCACGTAATAAAAATCCCTATTGTTCAACTCCATGCTCCTGGAAAGACACAATGGGAATCTTAGACATAACAATCAAAATTTAATGCAAAACATAAGAATACAAGCTGAGGAAGGACGAGTACGTAATGGAATAAACACTCTCAAAAAATTGCAAGCCCGTATATGTGCCTTGATAAATTGGAAGGAATCTAAAAAAACCAAGTAGGTTAGACACTAGTAATGTTCTAGTAAATTAAACTTATTGACTAGGATGAAAAATAAAACAAGGTAAGAACCTTTGTTTTGACCTAGGATCAGAAGCTGCCTCTGAAAAGCAAAGTTAAAAAATACTTGATCTAGTAGAAAACACAATCATCTAGAAAATATCTGCAAAATAAAACAAATATGAAAATTGTTTGAGTTTGTTGTCAGCAATTGAAAAGGATTTGGAGATATAAGAGCAAATAAAAAAGCCCTGTTGCTAAAGTTGTATATGAAGCTGGCATATGAAGCTGGCAACAAACCACCAACAAAAGGCCAAGAAAACATGAAACGCCAAGTCAATCCGAAATATGCAAGCTTAAACATTCCTTGAAGCACTGAAAAAAGCAGACTTTATTTACCATTAAGACAATCAGGGGGGTAACGGAAGCCACAAACAAACAGCATCTAAAATAAGGGCAAGTAATGAGAATTATTGACTGCATGACAGGACAACATGCTCTGCTATAAGCATCATGATCACACAAGTGAGGAGTATGACACCATTCTGCATATGAGGCTTGTTAGATTTATTCAGAATAGCGCAAGCTGAAGAGGAAGTAAGGGAACCAAACCAGCAAGGCTACATTTTCTCACATGAGTCGCACCCTCCAGCACTGTCACAGGTTCCCAAAATTAATTATAAAGTTCAGGGACACCATGCCCTACAAGAAGCATCATGATCGCACAAATGAGAAGAGTATGACATCATTTTGCGAAGACTTGTTTAATTAATTCAGAATTACGCAAGCGGAAAAGGAAGGCAAGGAAACCAAACCAGCCAGACTACATTTTCTCACAAAACTCGCCCTCCAGCAGTATCACATGTTCCGGAAAAAATAATTGTGAAGTGGGGGGACACCATGCCCTCCTATAAGCATCATTATCGAACATATGAGAAGAGTATTACACGACTTTGCAAAACAGACTGTTAAATTAATTCAAATCGGACAAACTGAAGAATAAGTAAAGGAACCAAACCAGCCAGACTACATTTTCTCACATAACTAGCCCTCCAGCACTGTCACAAGTTCCCAAAAAATATTATAAAGTTCGAGCACCATACCCTACAACAATCATCATGATCCCATAAATGAGTATTGACACCATTTTGCATAAGAGACTTGATAATAATTCAGAATCGCAAAGCTGAAGAGGAAGTAAAGGGACCAAACCAGCCGGACTACATTTCTCACATGAATCCCCCATCCAGCACTGTCACAGGTTCCCAAAAAAATATTATAAAGTTAGGGCACCATGCCCTGCAATAAGCATCATGATCGCACTAATGAGTATCAATACCATTTTACATATTAATTTAGAATTGCACAAGCTGAGGAGGACGTAAAGGAACCAAACCAGCCAGACTACATTTTCTCACAAAACTCGCCCTCCAGCAGTATCACATGGTGCAGAAGAAATAATTATGAAGTTAGGGGACACCATGCCCTGCTATAGGCATCATGATCGCACAAATGAGAAGAGTATGGCATCTTTTTGCAAAAGAGACGTATTTAATTAAATTGGAATCGCACAAGCTGAAGAGGAAGTAAGGGAACCAAAACAGCCAGACTACATTTTACACATGAATCGCCCCCTCCAGCACTCACAGGTTCCCATAAAATATTATAAAGTTCGGGCACCATGCCCTACAACAAGCATCATGATCGCACAAATGAGTATTGATACCATTATGAATACTAGACTTGTAAATTAATTCAGAATCGGGCAAGATGAAGAGGACGTAAGGGAACCAAACCAGCCAGACTACATTTTCCCACAAAACTCGCCCTCCAGAGCACTGTCACATGTTCTAGGAAAAATAATTATGAAGTTAGGGACACCATGCCCTGCTATAGGCATCATGATCGCACAAATAAGAACAGGGGGAATCATTGTGCAAAAAAGACTTGTTAAATCAATTCTGAATTTTGCAAAGTGGAGTAAGTAAGGGAACCAAACCATCCAGACCCCATTTTCCCACAAAACTAGCCCTTCAGCACTGTCACGGGTCCCAAAAAATATTATAAAGTTCGGGCACCATGCCCCTAAAATAAGCATCATGATCGCACAAGGGAGGAGTATTAACACCATTTTGCATAAGAGACTTGTTAAATTAATTCAGAAACGCACAAGCTGAAGAGGAAGTAAAGGAACCATACCAGCCACAGACTACATTTTCTCACAAAACTCGCAATCCAGCACTGTCGCAGGTTCCCAAAAAGTATTATAAAGTTCGGGCACCATGCCCCTACAATAAGCATCATGATCGCACAAATGAGAAGAGTATGACATCATTTTGCAAAAAAGACTTGTTAAATTAATTCAGAATCGCGCAAGCTGAAATGAAGGTAAGGGAACCAAACCAGCCAGACTACATTTTTTCATAAAACTCGCCCTCCAGCAGTATCACATGTTCAAGAAATAAATAATCATATGAACACTCCCAGGGCTTAAGTCTAGGTCATGGACTCCTTGACAAGTATGAATGGTCCTGGAAAAAAAAAACTCAAAGGAGGTGCTACCAAAAGTTACTGTTTAGTAAATCCAAGAACAAATTGTATATTACATGTTACAAAAAATAACATACTTAGAAATATTGAAGAAAAAGAGAGAATAAAGAAATATGGATCCTACTGGTAAAGCGTAGACTTGAAGCTGGTGGAACCAGTAACAAAAAAGTCCACCTCCTTTAAGCAGGCTGCAGCAAGTTAAAATTCCTTGTTTACTTTTAGGACATTCCCTACAATGAGACCCCAGCCTCTATTAAAGTAGCAGAACTAAGTAATATATAGATAAAAAACAGAAAAAGATACAAATACAAAATCAGAAATAGGACAGAAGGTTCCAAAGCATCACGTAATAAAAATCCCTATTGTTCAACTCCATGCTCCTGGAAAGACACAATGGGAATCTTAGACAGAACAATCAAAATTTTAATGCAAAACATAAGAATACAAGCTGAGGAAGGACGAGTAGGTAATGGAATAAACACTCAAAAAATTGCAAGCCCGTATATGTGCCTTGATAAATTGGAAGGAATCTAAAAAAAACAATTGAGCGAAGGTTAGACACTAGTAATGTTCTAGTAAATTAAACTTATTGACTAGGATGAAAAATAAAACAAGGTAAGAACCTTTGTTTTGACCTAGGATCAGAAGCTGCCTCTGAAAAGAAAAGTTAAGAAATACTTGATCTAGTAGAAAACAAAATACCCTAGAAAATATCTGCAAAATAAAACAAATATGAAAATTGTTTGAGTGTGTTGTCAGCAATTGAAAAGGATTTGGAGATATAAGAGCAAATAAAACAGCCCTGTTGCTAAAGTTGTATATGAAGCTGGCAGAGCTCAGCAAAAAACCACGGACAAAAGGCCAAGAAAACATGCAACGCCAAGTCAATCCGAAATATGCCAGCTTAAACATTCCTTGAAGCACTGAAAAAGCAGACTTTATTTTCCATTAAGACAATCAGGGGGGTAACGAGAGCCACAAACAAACAGCATCTAAAATAAGGGCAAGTAATGAGAATTATTGACTGCATGACGGGACAACATGCCCTGCTATAAGCATCATGATCACACAAGTGAGGAGTATGACACCATTCTGCAAATGAGATTTGTCATGGACTCCTTGAAAGGTATGAATGGTCCTGGAAAAAAACTCAAAGGAGGTGCTAACAAAAGTTACTGTTTAGTAAATCCAAGAACAGATTGTAGACTACATGTTACAAAAAAAATTACAAGAAATAACATACATAGAAATATTAAAGAAAAAGAGAGAATAAAGAAATATGGATCCTACTGGTACAGCATAGACTTGAAGCTGGTGGAACCAGTAACCAAAAAATCCACCTCCTTTAAGCAGGCTGCAGCAAGTTATAATTCCTTGTTTACTTTTAGGACATTCCCTACAATGAGACCCAGCCTCTATTAAAGTAGCAGAACTAAGTAATATATAGATAAAAAACAGAAAAAGATACAAATACAAAATCAGAAATAGGACAGAAGGTTCCAAAGCATCACGTAATAAAAATCCCTATTGTTCAACTCCATGCTCCTGGAAAGACACAATGGGAATCTTAGACAGAACAATCAAAATTTTAATGCAAAACATAAGAATACAAGCTGAGGAAGGACGAGTAGGTAATGGAATAAACACTCAAAAAATTGCACGCCCGTATATGTGCCTTGATAAATTGGAAGGAATCTAAAAAAAACAATTGAGCGAAGGTTAGACACTAGTAATGTTCTAGTAAATTAAACTTATTGACTAGGATGAAAAATAAAACAAGGTAAGAACCTTTGTTTTGACCTAGGATCAGAAGCTGCCTCTGAAAAGAAAAGTTAAGAAATACTTGATCTAGTAGAAAACAAAATACCCTAGAAAATATCTGCAAAATAAAACAAATATGAAAATTGTTTGAGTGTGTTGTCAGCAATTGAAAAGGATTTGGAGATATAAGAGCAAATAAAACAGCCCTGTTGCTAAAGTTGTATATGAAGCTGGCAGAGCTCAGCAAAAAACCACGGACAAAAGGCCAAGAAAACATGCAACGCCAAGTCAATCCGAAATATGCCAGCTTAAACATTCCTTGAAGCACTGAAAAAGCAGACTTTATTTTCCATTAAGACAATCAGGGGGGTAACGAGAGCCACAAACAAACAGCATCTAAAATAAGGGCAAGTAATGAGAATTATTGACTGCATGACGGGACAACATGCCCTGCTATAAGCATCATGATCACACAAGTGAGGAGTATGACACCATTCTGCAAATGAGACTTGTCATGGACTCCTTGAAAGGTATGAATGGTCCTGGAAAAAAACTCAAAGGAGGTGCTAACAAAAGTTACTGTTTAGTAAATCCAAGAACAGATTGTAGACTACATGTTACAAAAAAAATTACAAGAAATAACATACATAGAAATATTGAAGAAAAAGAGAGAATATACAAATATGGATCCTCCTGGTAAAGCTTAAGACTTGAAGCTGGTGGAACCACTAACAAAAAAATCCACCTCCTTAAAGCAGGCTGCAGCAAGTTATAATTCCTTGTTTACTTTTAGGACATTCCCTACAATGAGACCCAGCCTCTATTAAAGTAGCAGAACTAAGTAATATATAGATAAAAAACAGAAAAAGATACAAATACAAAATCAGAAATAGGACAGAAGGTTCCAAAGCATCACGTAATAAAAATCCCTATTGTTCAACTCCATGCTCCTGGAAAGACACAATGGGAATCTTAGACAGAACAATTAAAATTTTAATGCAAAACATAAGAATACAAGCTGAGGAAGGACGAGTAGGTAATGGAATAAACACTTAAAAAATTGCACGCCTGTATATGTGCCTTGATAAATTGGAAGGAATCTAAAAAAAGCAATTGAGCGAAGGTTAGACACTAGTAATGTTCTAGTAAATTAAACTTATTGACTAGGATGAAAAATAAAACAAGGTAAGAACCTTTGTTTTGACCTAGGATCAGAAGCTGCCTCTGAAAAGAAAAGTTAAGAAATACTTGATCTAGTAGAAAACAAAATACCCTAGAAAATATCTGCAAAATAAAACAAATATGAAAATTGTTTGAGTGTGTTGTCAGCAATTGAAAAGGATTTGGAGATATAAGAGCAAATAAAACAGCCCTGTTGCTAAAGTTGTATATGAAGCTGGCAGAGCTCAGCAAAAAACCACGGACAAAAGGCCAAGAAAACATGCAATGCCAAGTCAATCCGAAATATGCCAGCTTAAACATTCCTTGAAGCACTGAAAAAGCAGACTTTATTTTCCATTAAGACAATCAGGGGGGTAACGAGAGCCACAAACAAACAGCATCTAAAATAAGGGCAAGTAATGAGAATTATTGACTGCATGACGGGACAACATGCCCTGCTATAAGCATCATGATCACACAAGTGAGGAGTATGACACCATTCTGCAAATGAGACTTGTCATGGACTCCTTGAAAAGTATAATGGTCCTGGAAAAAAACTCAAAGGAGGTGCTAACAAAAGTTACTGTTTAGTAAATCCAAGAACAGATTGTAGACTACATGTTACAAAAAAAATTACAAGAAATACCATACATAGAAATATTGAAGAAAAAGAGAGAATATACAAATATGGATCCTGCTGGTAAAGCTTAAGACTTGAAGCAGGTGGAACCAGTAAACAAAAAATCCACCTCCTTTAAGCAGGCTGCAGCAAGTTATAATTCCTTGTTTACTTTTAGGACATTCCCTACAATACAACTCAACATCTATTAAAGTAGCAGAACTGAGTAATATATAAATAAAAAACAAAAAAAAGATACAAATACAAAATCAGAAATAGGACAGAAGGTTCCAAAGCATCACGTAATAAAAATCCCTATTGTTCAACTCCATGCTCCTGGAAAGACACAATGGGAATCTTAGACATAACAATCAAAATTTAATGCAAAACATAAGAATACAAGCTGAGGAAGGACGAGTACGTAATGGAATAAACACTCTCAAAAAATTGCAAGCCCGTATATGTGCCTTGATAAATTGGAAGGAATCTAAAAAAACCAAGTAGGTTAGACACTAGTAATGTTCTAGTAAATTAAACTTATTGACTAGGATGAAAAATAAAACAAGGTAAGAACCTTTGTTTTGACCTAGGATCAGAAGCTGCCTCTGAAAAGCAAAGTTAAAAAATACTTGATCTAGTAGAAAACACAATCATCTAGAAAATATCTGCAAAATAAAACAAATATGAAAATTGTTTGAGTTTGTTGTCAGCAATTGAAAAGGATTTGGAGATATAAGAGCAAATAAAAAAGCCCTGTTGCTAAAGTTGTATATGAAGCTGGCATATGAAGCTGGCAACAAACCACCAACAAAAGGCCAAGAAAACATGAAACGCCAAGTCAATCCGAAATATGCAAGCTTAAACATTCCTTGAAGCACTGAAAAAAGCAGACTTTATTTACCATTAAGACAATCAGGGGGGTAACGGAAGCCACAAACAAACAGCATCTAAAATAAGGGCAAGTAATGAGAATTATTGACTGCATGACAGGACAACATGCTCTGCTATAAGCATCATGATCACACAAGTGAGGAGTATGACACCATTCTGCATATGAGGCTTGTTAGATTTATTCAGAATAGCGCAAGCTGAAGAGGAAGTAAGGGAACCAAACCAGCAAGGCTACATTTTCTCACATGAGTCGCACCCTCCAGCACTGTCACAGGTTCCCAAAATTAATTATAAAGTTCAGGGACACCATGCCCTACAAGAAGCATCATGATCGCACAAATGAGAAGAGTATGACATCATTTTGCGAAGACTTGTTTAATTAATTCAGAATTACGCAAGCGGAAAAGGAAGGCAAGGAAACCAAACCAGCCAGACTACATTTTCTCACAAAACTCGCCCTCCAGCAGTATCACATGTTCCGGAAAAAATAATTGTGAAGTGGGGGGACACCATGCCCTCCTATAAGCATCATTATCGAACATATGAGAAGAGTATTACACGACTTTGCAAAACAGACTGTTAAATTAATTCAAATCGGACAAACTGAAGAATAAGTAAAGGAACCAAACCAGCCAGACTACATTTTCTCACATAACTAGCCCTCCAGCACTGTCACAAGTTCCCAAAAAATATTATAAAGTTCGAGCACCATACCCTACAACAATCATCATGATCCCATAAATGAGTATTGACACCATTTTGCATAAGAGACTTGATAATAATTCAGAATCGCAAAGCTGAAGAGGAAGTAAAGGGACCAAACCAGCCGGACTACATTTCTCACATGAATCCCCCATCCAGCACTGTCACAGGTTCCCAAAAAAATATTATAAAGTTAGGGCACCATGCCCTGCAATAAGCATCATGATCGCACTAATGAGTATCAATACCATTTTACATATTAATTTAGAATTGCACAAGCTGAGGAGGACGTAAAGGAACCAAACCAGCCAGACTACATTTTCTCACAAAACTCGCCCTCCAGCAGTATCACATGGTGCAGAAGAAATAATTATGAAGTTAGGGGACACCATGCCCTGCTATAGGCATCATGATCGCACAAATGAGAAGAGTATGGCATCTTTTTGCAAAAGAGACGTATTTAATTAAATTGGAATCGCACAAGCTGAAGAGGAAGTAAGGGAACCAAAACAGCCAGACTACATTTTACACATGAATCGCCCCCTCCAGCACTCACAGGTTCCCATAAAATATTATAAAGTTCGGGCACCATGCCCTACAACAAGCATCATGATCGCACAAATGAGTATTGATACCATTATGAATACTAGACTTGTAAATTAATTCAGAATCGGGCAAGATGAAGAGGACGTAAGGGAACCAAACCAGCCAGACTACATTTTCCCACAAAACTCGCCCTCCAGAGCACTGTCACATGTTCTAGGAAAAATAATTATGAAGTTAGGGACACCATGCCCTGCTATAGGCATCATGATCGCACAAATAAGAACAGGGGGAATCATTGTGCAAAAAAGACTTGTTAAATCAATTCTGAATTTTGCAAAGTGGAGTAAGTAAGGGAACCAAACCATCCAGACCCCATTTTCCCACAAAACTAGCCCTTCAGCACTGTCACGGGTCCCAAAAAATATTATAAAGTTCGGGCACCATGCCCCTAAAATAAGCATCATGATCGCACAAGGGAGGAGTATTAACACCATTTTGCATAAGAGACTTGTTAAATTAATTCAGAAACGCACAAGCTGAAGAGGAAGTAAAGGAACCATACCAGCCACAGACTACATTTTCTCACAAAACTCGCAATCCAGCACTGTCGCAGGTTCCCAAAAAGTATTATAAAGTTCGGGCACCATGCCCCTACAATAAGCATCATGATCGCACAAATGAGAAGAGTATGACATCATTTTGCAAAAAAGACTTGTTAAATTAATTCAGAATCGCGCAAGCTGAAATGAAGGTAAGGGAACCAAACCAGCCAGACTACATTTTTTCATAAAACTCGCCCTCCAGCAGTATCACATGTTCAAGAAATAAATAATCATATGAACACTCCCAGGGCTTAAGTCTAGGTCATGGACTCCTTGACAAGTATGAATGGTCCTGGAAAAAAAAAACTCAAAGGAGGTGCTACCAAAAGTTACTGTTTAGTAAATCCAAGAACAAATTGTATATTACATGTTACAAAAAATAACATACTTAGAAATATTGAAGAAAAAGAGAGAATAAAGAAATATGGATCCTACTGGTAAAGCGTAGACTTGAAGCTGGTGGAACCAGTAACAAAAAAGTCCACCTCCTTTAAGCAGGCTGCAGCAAGTTAAAATTCCTTGTTTACTTTTAGGACATTCCCTACAATGAGACCCCAGCCTCTATTAAAGTAGCAGAACTAAGTAATATATAGATAAAAAACAGAAAAAGATACAAATACAAAATCAGAAATAGGACAGAAGGTTCCAAAGCATCACGTAATAAAAATCCCTATTGTTCAACTCCATGCTCCTGGAAAGACACAATGGGAATCTTAGACAGAACAATCAAAATTTTAATGCAAAACATAAGAATACAAGCTGAGGAAGGACGAGTAGGTAATGGAATAAACACTCAAAAAATTGCACGCCCGTATATGTGCCTTGATAAATTGGAAGGAATCTAAAAAAAACAATTGAGCGAAGGTTAGACACTAGTAATGTTCTAGTAAATTAAACTTATTGACTAGGATGAAAAATAAAACAAGGTAAGAACCTTTGTTTTGACCTAGGATCAGAAGCTGCCTCTGAAAAGAAAAGTTAAGAAATACTTGATCTAGTAGAAAACAAAATACCCTAGAAAATATCTGCAAAATAAAACAAATATGAAAATTGTTTGAGTGTGTTGTCAGCAATTGAAAAGGATTTGGAGATATAAGAGCAAATAAAACAGCCCTGTTGCTAAAGTTGTATATGAAGCTGGCAGAGCTCAGCAAAAAACCACGGACAAAAGGCCAAGAAAACATGCAACGCCAAGTCAATCCGAAATATGCCAGCTTAAACATTCCTTGAAGCACTGAAAAAGCAGACTTTATTTTCCATTAAGACAATCAGGGGGGTAACGAGAGCCACAAACAAACAGCATCTAAAATAAGGGCAAGTAATGAGAATTATTGACTGCATGACGGGACAACATGCCCTGCTATAAGCATCATGATCACACAAGTGAGGAGTATGACACCATTCTGCAAATGAGATTTGTCATGGACTCCTTGAAAGGTATGAATGGTCCTGGAAAAAAACTCAAAGGAGGTGCTAACAAAAGTTACTGTTTAGTAAATCCAAGAACAGATTGTAGACTACATGTTACAAAAAAAATTACAAGAAATAACATACATAGAAATATTAAAGAAAAAGAGAGAATAAAGAAATATGGATCCTACTGGTACAGCATAGACTTGAAGCTGGTGGAACCAGTAACCAAAAAATCCACCTCCTTTAAGCAGGCTGCAGCAAGTTATAATTCCTTGTTTACTTTTAGGACATTCCCTACAATGAGACCCAGCCTCTATTAAAGTAGCAGAACTAAGTAATATATAGATAAAAAACAGAAAAAGATACAAATACAAAATCAGAAATAGGACAGAAGGTTCCAAAGCATCACGTAATAAAAATCCCTATTGTTCAACTCCATGCTCCTGGAAAGACACAATGGGAATCTTAGACAGAACAATCAAAATTTTAATGCAAAACATAAGAATACAAGCTGAGGAAGGACGAGTAGGTAATGGAATAAACACTCAAAAAATTGCACGCCCGTATATGTGCCTTGATAAATTGGAAGGAATCTAAAAAAAACAATTGAGCGAAGGTTAGACACTAGTAATGTTCTAGTAAATTAAACTTATTGACTAGGATGAAAAATAAAACAAGGTAAGAACCTTTGTTTTGACCTAGGATCAGAAGCTGCCTCTGAAAAGAAAAGTTAAGAAATACTTGATCTAGTAGAAAACAAAATACCCTAGAAAATATCTGCAAAATAAAACAAATATGAAAATTGTTTGAGTGTGTTGTCAGCAATTGAAAAGGATTTGGAGATATAAGAGCAAATAAAACAGCCCTGTTGCTAAAGTTGTATATGAAGCTGGCAGAGCTCAGCAAAAAACCACGGACAAAAGGCCAAGAAAACATGCAACGCCAAGTCAATCCGAAATATGCCAGCTTAAACATTCCTTGAAGCACTGAAAAAGCAGACTTTATTTTCCATTAAGACAATCAGGGGGGTAACGAGAGCCACAAACAAACAGCATCTAAAATAAGGGCAAGTAATGAGAATTATTGACTGCATGACGGGACAACATGCCCTGCTATAAGCATCATGATCACACAAGTGAGGAGTATGACACCATTCTGCAAATGAGACTTGTCATGGACTCCTTGAAAGGTATGAATGGTCCTGGAAAAAAACTCAAAGGAGGTGCTAACAAAAGTTACTGTTTAGTAAATCCAAGAACAGATTGTAGACTACATGTTACAAAAAAAATTACAAGAAATAACATACATAGAAATATTGAAGAAAAAGAGAGAATATACAAATATGGATCCTCCTGGTAAAGCTTAAGACTTGAAGCTGGTGGAACCACTAACAAAAAAATCCACCTCCTTAAAGCAGGCTGCAGCAAGTTATAATTCCTTGTTTACTTTTAGGACATTCCCTACAATGCAACTCAACATCTATTAAAGTAGCAGAACTGAGTAATATATAGATAAAAAACAAAAAAAAGATACAAATACAAAATCAGAAATAGGACAGAAGGTTCCAAAGCATCACGTAATAAAAATCCCTATTGTTCAACTCCATGCTCCTGGAAAGACACAATGGGAATCTTAGACATAACAATCAAAATTTAATGCAAAACATAAGAATACAAGCTGAGGAAGGACGAGTAGGTAATGGAATAAACACTCTCAAAAAATTGCAAGCCCGTATATGTGTCTTGATAAATTGGAAGGAATCTAAAAAAACCAAGTAGGTTAGACACTACTAATGTTCTAGTAAATTAAACTTATTGACTAGGATGAAAAATAAAACAAGGTAAGAACCTTTGTTTTGACCTAGGATCAGAAGCTGCCTCTGAAAAGCAAAGTTAAGAAATACTTGATCTTGTAGAAAACACAATCATCTAGAAAATATCTGCAAAATAAAACAAATATGAAAATTGTTTGAGTGTGTTGTCCGCAATTGAAAAGGATTTGGAGATATAAGAGCAAATAAAAAAGCCCTGTTGCTAAAGTTGTATATGAAGCTGGCAGAGCTCAGCAAAAAACCCACGGACAAAAGGCCAAGAAAACATGCAACGCCAAGTCAATCCGAAATATGCCAGCTTAAACATTCCTTGAAGCACTGAAAAAGCAGACTTTATTTACCATTAAGACAATCAGGGGGGTAACGGGAGCCACAAACAAACAGCATCTAAAATAAGGGCAAGTAATGAGAATTATTGACTGCATGACAGGACAACATGCCCTGCTATAAGCATCATGATCACACAAGTGAGGAGTATGACACCATTCTGCAAATGAGAATTGTCATGGACTCCTTGTCAAGTATGAATGTGCCTGGAAAAAAACTCAAAGGAGGTGCTGACAAAAGTTACTGTTTAGTAAAATCCAAGAACAGATTGTAGACTACATGTTAAAAAAAATTAGAAGAAATAGCATACATAGAAATATTGAAGAAAAAGGGAGAATATACAAATATGGATCCTCCTGGTAAAGCTTAGACTTGAAGCTGGTGGAACCAGTAACAAAAAAAGCCACCTCCTTTAAGCAGGCTGCAGCAAGTTATAATTCCTTGTTTACTTTTAGGACATTCCCTACAATGCTACTCAACCTCTATTAAAGTAGCAGAACTGAGTAATATATAGATAAAAAATAGAAAAAGATACAAATACAAAATCAGAAATAGGACAGAAGGTTCCAAAGCATCACGTAATAAAAATCCCTATTGTTCAACTCCATGCTCCTGGAAAGACACAATGGGAATCTTAGACAGAACAATCAAAATTTTAATGCAAAACTTAAGAATACAAGCTGAGGAAGGACGAGTAGGTAATGGAATAAACACTCAAAAAATTGCATGCCTGTATATGTGCCTTGATAAATTGGAAGGAATCTAAAAAAAACAATTGAGCGAAGGCTAGACACTAGTAATGTTCTAGTAAATTAAACTTATTGACTAGGATGAAAAATAAAACAAGGTAAGAACTTTTGTTTTGACCTAGGATCAGAAGCTGCCTCTGAAAAGCAAAGTTAAGAAATACTTGATCTAGTAGAAAACACAATCATCTAGAAAATATCTGCAAAATAAAACAAATATGAAAATTGTTTGAGTGTGTTGTCAGCAATTGAAAAGGATTTGGAGATATAAGAGCAAATAAAAAAGCCCTGTTGCTAAAGTTGTATATGAAGCTGGCAGAGCTCAACAAAAAAGCCATAGACAAAAAGCCAAGAAAACATGCAACGCCAAGCTTAAACATTCCTTGAAGCACTGAAAAAAGCAGACTTTATTTACCATTAAGACAATCAGGGGGGTAACGGGAGCCACAAACAAACAGCATCTAAAATAAGGGCAAGTAATGAGAATTATTGACTGCATGACGGGACAACATGCCCTGCTATAAGCATCATGATCACACAAGTGAGGAGTATGACACCATTCTGCAAATGAGAATTGTCATGGACTCCTTGACAAGTATGAATGTGCCTGGAAAAAAACTCAAAGGAGGTGCTCACAAAAGTTAATGTTTAGTAAAATCCAAGAACAGATTGTAGACTACATGTTAAAAAAAATTAGAAGCAATAATATACATAGAAATATTGAAGAAAAAGAGAGAATATACAAATATGGATCCTCCTGGTAAAGCTTAGACTTGAAGCTGGTGGAACCAGTAACAAAAAAATCCACCTCCTTTAAGCAGGCTGCAGCAAGTTATAATTCCTTGTTTACTTTTAGGACATTCCCTACAATGCTACTCAACCTCTATTAAAGTAGCAGAACTGAGTAATATATAGATAAAAAACAGAAAAAGATACAAATACAAAATCAGAAATAAGACAGAAGGTTCCAAAGCATCACGTAATAAAAATCCCTATTGTTCAACTCCATGCTCCTGGAAAGACACAATGGGAATCTTAGACAGAACAATCAAAATTTTAATGCAAAACATAAGAATACAAGCTGAGGAAGGACGAGTAGGTAATGGAATAAACACTCAAAAACTTGCATGCCCGTATATGTGCCTTGATAAATTGGAAGGAATCAAAAAAAAACAATTGAGCGAAGGTTAGACACTAGTAATGTTCTAGTAAATTAAACTTATTGACTAGGATGAAAAATAAAACAAGGTAAGAACCTTTGTTTTGACCTAGGATCAGAAGCTGCCTCTGAAAAGCAAAGTTAAGAAATACTTGATCTAGTAGAAAACACAATCATCTAGAAAATATCTGCAAAATAAAACAAAAATGAAAATTGTTTGAGTGTGTTGTCAGCAATTGAAAAGGATTTGGAGATATAAGAGCAAATAAAAAAGCCCTGTTGCGAAAGTTGTATATGAAGCTGGCATATGAAGCTGGCAGAGCTCAGCAAAAAACCACCAACAAAAGGCCAAGAAAACATGAAACGCCAAGTCAATCCGAAATATGCAAGCTTAAACATTCCTTGAAGCACTGAAAAAAGCAGACTTTATTTACCATTAAGACAATCAGGGGGGTAACGGAAGCCACAAACAAACAGCATCTAAAATAAGGGCAAGTAATGAGAATTATTGACTGCATGACGGGACAACATGCTCTGCTATAAGCATCATGATCACACAAGTGAGGAGTATGACACCATTCTGCATATGAGACTTGTTAGATTTATTCAGAAAAGCGCAAGCTGAAGAGGAAGTAAGGGAACCAAACCAGCAAGGCTACATTTTCTCACATGAGTCGCACCCTCCAGCACTGTCACAGGTTCCCAAAATTAATTATAAAGTTCAGGGACACCATGCCCTACAAGAAGCATCATGATCGCACAAATGAGAAGAGTATGACATCATTTTGCGAAGACTTGTTTAATTAATTCAGAATTACGCAAGCGGAAAAGGAAGGCAAGGAAACCAAACCAGCCAGACTACATTTTCTCACAAAACTCGCCCTCCAGCAGTATCACATGTTCCGGAAAAAATAATTGTGAAGTGGGGGGACACCATGCCCTCCTATAAGCATCATTATCGAACATATGAGAAGAGTATTACACTACTTTGCAAAACAGACTGTTAAATTAATTCAAATCGGACAAACTGAAGAATAAGTAAAGGAACCAAACCAGCCAGACTACATTTTCTCACATAACTAGCCCTCCAGCACTGTCACAAGTTCCCAAAAAATATTATAAAGTTCGAGCACCATACCCTACAACAATCATCATGATCCCATAAATGAGTATTGACACCATTTTGCATAAGAGACTTGATAATAATTCAGAATCGCAAAGCTGAAGAGGAAGTAAAGGGACCAAACCAGCCGGACTACATTTCTCACATGAATCCCCCATCCAGCACTGTCACAGGTTCCCAAAAAATATTATAAAGTTAGGGCACCATGCCCTGCAATAAGCATCATGATCGCACTAATGAGTATCAATACCATTTTACATATTAATTTAGAATTGCACAAGCTGAGGAGGACGTAAAGGAACCAAACCAGCCAGACTACATTTTCTCACAAAACTCGCCCTCCAGCAGTATCACATGGTGCAGAAGAAATAATTATGAAGTTAGGGGACACCATGCCCTGCTATAGGCATCATGATCGCACAAATGAGAAGAGTATGGCATCTTTTTGCAAAAGAGACGTATTTAATTAAATTGGAATCGCACAAGCTGAAGAGGAAGTAAGGGAACCAAAACAGCCAGACTACATTTTACACATGAATCGCCCCCTCCAGCACTCACAGGTTCCCATAAAATATTATAAAGTTCGGGCACCATGCCCTACAACAAGCATCATGATCGCACAAATGAGTATTGATACCATTATGAATACTAGACTTGTAAATTAATTCAGAATCGGGCAAGATGAAGAGGACGTAAGGGAACCAAACCAGCCAGACTACATTTTCCCACAAAACTCGCCCTCCAGAGCACTGTCACATGTTCTAGGAAAAATAATTATGAAGTTAGGGACACCATGCCCTGCTATAGGCATCATGATCGCACAAATAAGAACAGGGGGAATCATTGTGCAAAAAAGACTTGTTAAATCAATTCTGAATTTTGCAAAGTGGAGTAAGTAAGGGAACCAAACCATCCAGACCCCATTTTCCCACAAAACTAGCCCTTCAGCACTGTCACGGGTCCCAAAAAATATTATAAAGTTCGGGCACCATGCCCCTAAAATAAGCATCATGATCGCACAAGGGAGGAGTATTAACACCATTTTGCATAAGAGACTTGTTAAATTAATTCAGAAACGCACAAGCTGAAGAGGAAGTAAAGGAACCATACCAGCCACAGACTACATTTTCTCACAAAACTCGCAATCCACCACTGTCACAGGTTCCCAAAAAGTATTATAAAGTTCGGGCACCATGCCCCTACAATAAGCATCATGATGGCACAAATGAGAAGAGTATGACATCATTTTGCAAAAAAGACTTGTTAAATTAATTCAGAATCGCGCAAGCTGAAATGGAGGTAAGGGAACCAAACCAGCCACACTACATTTTTCATAAAACTCGCCCTCCAGCAGTATCACATGTTCAAGAAAGAAATAATCATATGAACACTCCCAGGGCTTAAGTCTAGGTCATGGACTCCTTGACAAGTATGAATGGTCCTGGAAAAAAAAAACTCAAAGGAGGTGCTAACAAAAGTTACTGTTTAGTAAATCCAAGAACAAATTGTATATTACATGTTACAAAAAAATTACAAAAAATAACATACTTAGAAATATTGAAGAAAAAGAGAGAATAAAGAAATATGGATCCTACTGGTAAAGCGTAGACTTGAAGCTGGTGGAACCAGTAACAAAAAAGTCCACCTCCTTTAAGCAGGCTGCAGCAAGTTAAAATTCCTTGTTTACTTTTAGGACATTCCCTACAATGAGACCCCAGCCTCTATTAAAGTAGCAGAACTGAGTAATATATAGATAAAAAACAGAAAAAGATACAAATACAGAATCAGAAATAGGACAGAAGGTTCCAAAGCATCACGTAATAAAAATCCCTATTGTTCAACTCCATGCTCCTGGAAAGACACAATGGGAATCTTAGACAGAACAATCAAAAAACTCAAAGGAGGTGCTAACAAAAGTTACTGTTTAGTAAATCCAAGAACAAATTGTAGATTACATGTTACAAAAAAATTACAAAAAATAACATACATAGAAATATTGAAGAAAAAGAGAGAATAAAGAAATATGGATCCTACTGGTACAGCATAGACTTGAAGCTGGTGGAACCAGTAAGCAGGCTGCAGCAAGTTATAATTCCTTGTTTACTTTTAGGACATTCCCTACAATGAGACCCAGCCTCTATTAAAGTAGCAGAACTAAGTAATATATAGATAAAAAACAGAAAAAGATACAAATACAAAATCAGAAATAGGACAGAAGGTTCCAAAGCATCACGTAATAAAAATCCCTATTGTTCAACTCCATGCTCCTGGAAAGACACAATGGGAATCTTAGACAGAACAATTAAAATTTTAATGCAAAACATAAGAATACAAGCTGAGGAAGGACGAGTAGGTAATGGAATAAACACTTAAAAAATTGCACGCCTGTATATGTGCCTTGATAAATTGGAAGGAATCTAAAAAAAGCAATTGAGCGAAGGTTAGACACTAGTAATGTTCTAGTAAATTAAACTTATTGACTAGGATGAAAAATAAAACAAGGTAAGAACCTTTGTTTTGACCTAGGATCAGAAGCTGCCTCTGAAAAGAAAAGTTAAGAAATACTTGATCTAGTAGAAAACAAAATACCCTAGAAAATATCTGCAAAATAAAACAAATATGAAAATTGTTTGAGTGTGTTGTCAGCAATTGAAAAGGATTTGGAGATATAAGAGCAAATAAAACAGCCCTGTTGCTAAAGTTGTATATGAAGCTGGCAGAGCTCAGCAAAAAACCACGGACAAAAGGCCAAGAAAACATGCAATGCCAAGTCAATCCGAAATATGCCAGCTTAAACATTCCTTGAAGCACTGAAAAAGCAGACTTTATTTTCCATTAAGACAATCAGGGGGGTAACGAGAGCCACAAACAAACAGCATCTAAAATAAGGGCAAGTAATGAGAATTATTGACTGCATGACGGGACAACATGCCCTGCTATAAGCATCATGATCACACAAGTGAGGAGTATGACACCATTCTGCAAATGAGACTTGTCATGGACTCCTTGAAAAGTATAATGGTCCTGGAAAAAAACTCAAAGGAGGTGCTAACAAAAGTTACTGTTTAGTAAATCCAAGAACAGATTGTAGACTACATGTTACAAAAAAAATTACAAGAAATACCATACATAGAAATATTGAAGAAAAAGAGAGAATATACAAATATGGATCCTGCTGGTAAAGCTTAAGACTTGAAGCAGGTGGAACCAGTAAACAAAAAATCCACCTCCTTTAAGCAGGCTGCAGCAAGTTATAATTCCTTGTTTACTTTTAGGACATTCCCTACAATACAACTCAACATCTATTAAAGTAGCAGAACTGAGTAATATATAAATAAAAAACAAAAAAAAGATACAAATACAAAATCAGAAATAGGACAGAAGGTTCCAAAGCATCACGTAATAAAAATCCCTATTGTTCAACTCCATGCTCCTGGAAAGACACAATGGGAATCTTAGACATAACAATCAAAATTTAATGCAAAACATAAGAATACAAGCTGAGGAAGGACGAGTACGTAATGGAATAAACACTCTCAAAAAATTGCAAGCCCGTATATGTGCCTTGATAAATTGGAAGGAATCTAAAAAAACCAAGTAGGTTAGACACTAGTAATGTTCTAGTAAATTAAACTTATTGACTAGGATGAAAAATAAAACAAGGTAAGAACCTTTGTTTTGACCTAGGATCAGAAGCTGCCTCTGAAAAGCAAAGTTAAAAAATACTTGATCTAGTAGAAAACACAATCATCTAGAAAATATCTGCAAAATAAAACAAATATGAAAATTGTTTGAGTTTGTTGTCAGCAATTGAAAAGGATTTGGAGATATAAGAGCAAATAAAAAAGCCCTGTTGCTAAAGTTGTATATGAAGCTGGCATATGAAGCTGGCAACAAACCACCAACAAAAGGCCAAGAAAACATGAAACGCCAAGTCAATCCGAAATATGCAAGCTTAAACATTCCTTGAAGCACTGAAAAAAGCAGACTTTATTTACCATTAAGACAATCAGGGGGGTAACGGAAGCCACAAACAAACAGCATCTAAAATAAGGGCAAGTAATGAGAATTATTGACTGCATGACAGGACAACATGCTCTGCTATAAGCATCATGATCACACAAGTGAGGAGTATGACACCATTCTGCATATGAGGCTTGTTAGATTTATTCAGAATAGCGCAAGCTGAAGAGGAAGTAAGGGAACCAAACCAGCAAGGCTACATTTTCTCACATGAGTCGCACCCTCCAGCACTGTCACAGGTTCCCAAAATTAATTATAAAGTTCAGGGACACCATGCCCTACAAGAAGCATCATGATCGCACAAATGAGAAGAGTATGACATCATTTTGCGAAGACTTGTTTAATTAATTCAGAATTACGCAAGCGGAAAAGGAAGGCAAGGAAACCAAACCAGCCAGACTACATTTTCTCACAAAACTCGCCCTCCAGCAGTATCACATGTTCCGGAAAAAATAATTGTGAAGTGGGGGGACACCATGCCCTCCTATAAGCATCATTATCGAACATATGAGAAGAGTATTACACGACTTTGCAAAACAGACTGTTAAATTAATTCAAATCGGACAAACTGAAGAATAAGTAAAGGAACCAAACCAGCCAGACTACATTTTCTCACATAACTAGCCCTCCAGCACTGTCACAAGTTCCCAAAAAATATTATAAAGTTCGAGCACCATACCCTACAACAATCATCATGATCCCATAAATGAGTATTGACACCATTTTGCATAAGAGACTTGATAATAATTCAGAATCGCAAAGCTGAAGAGGAAGTAAAGGGACCAAACCAGCCGGACTACATTTCTCACATGAATCCCCCATCCAGCACTGTCACAGGTTCCCAAAAAAATATTATAAAGTTAGGGCACCATGCCCTGCAATAAGCATCATGATCGCACTAATGAGTATCAATACCATTTTACATATTAATTTAGAATTGCACAAGCTGAGGAGGACGTAAAGGAACCAAACCAGCCAGACTACATTTTCTCACAAAACTCGCCCTCCAGCAGTATCACATGGTGCAGAAGAAATAATTATGAAGTTAGGGGACACCATGCCCTGCTATAGGCATCATGATCGCACAAATGAGAAGAGTATGGCATCTTTTTGCAAAAGAGACGTATTTAATTAAATTGGAATCGCACAAGCTGAAGAGGAAGTAAGGGAACCAAAACAGCCAGACTACATTTTACACATGAATCGCCCCCTCCAGCACTCACAGGTTCCCATAAAATATTATAAAGTTCGGGCACCATGCCCTACAACAAGCATCATGATCGCACAAATGAGTATTGATACCATTATGAATACTAGACTTGTAAATTAATTCAGAATCGGGCAAGATGAAGAGGACGTAAGGGAACCAAACCAGCCAGACTACATTTTCCCACAAAACTCGCCCTCCAGAGCACTGTCACATGTTCTAGGAAAAATAATTATGAAGTTAGGGACACCATGCCCTGCTATAGGCATCATGATCGCACAAATAAGAACAGGGGGAATCATTGTGCAAAAAAGACTTGTTAAATCAATTCTGAATTTTGCAAAGTGGAGGAAGTAAGGGAACCAAACCATCCAGACCCCATTTTCCCACAAAACTAGCCCTTCAGCACTGTCACGGGTCCCAAAAAATATTATAAAGTTCGGGCACCATGCCCCTAAAATAAGCATCATGATCGCACAAGGGAGGAGTATTAACACCATTTTGCATAAGAGACTTGTTAAATTAATTCAGAAACGCACAAGCTGAAGAGGAAGTAAAGGAACCATACCAGCCACAGACTACATTTTCTCACAAAACTCGCAATCCACCACTGTCACAGGTTCCCAAAAAGTATTATAAAGTTCGGGCACCATGCCCCTACAATAAGCATCATGATGGCACAAATGAGAAGAGTATGACATCATTTTGCAAAAAAGACTTGTTAAATTAATTCAGAATCGCGCAAGCTGAAATGGAGGTAAGGGAACCAAACCAGCCAGACTACATTTTCTCATAAAACTCGCCCTCCAGCAGTATCACATGTTCCAGAAAAAATAATTGTGGAGTTAGGGGACACCATGCCCTGACATAAGCATCATTATCGCACAAATGAGAAGAGTATGACACTGCTTTGCAAAAAAGACAGTTAAATTAATTCAGAATAGGGCAAAGTGCAGAATAGGTAAGGGAACCAAACCACAGACTATTTTTCTCACATAACTCGCCATCCAGCACTCACATGTTCCTAAGAAAATGTAGAAAATAATTCTTTGAATCCATGTTTTCTCAAACATCAGCTTAAATAGGCACAGAAGATGATCCAAACTCCAGGCATATGCAACACGATCTAAAACTAATCAATATCAGGAGAAAATTTCGTAAATCGAGAAACCCTAATTGAGTAGAGCAAGATCATAATTTACGGATCGTATGACAAAACCTAGTTCCCCTCGTCGCTGAACCCCTGCAACCCGGATGCTGAAGCCATGGCAACCACGGATCGCTGAAACCATAATTAGCAAAAACATGGAAAGGAACTAAACGAGAAAGAAAGATACCAAGCGTTTGAAACAGAAGGAGACCAAGGGAGAGAATGGCTGAAGGCCTCGCACGGTGCCTTGAAAATAAGGAATTGAGAGGATGAGGGCCTCTATTTATAGATCGAAGAGCTGGGGTTAATGGCTGGGATCAATTTCTTAATTAAAACGATCTACGGTCAAGGTTTTTGTAGTGTAACGGTAAGTTGTAAGAAAGCTTTTCAATCTAGTGTTTAGTTAAATAAGAGAGATATGCCCGCGCGATGTGCCGGGGCTTTTTTATCTATGTAGAAATTTGATTGCTTTTATATGTATTGTATTTTGCTATTTTAATATTTAATTAATAAAATTATAATTGATAAAATATGTATAATCGAAATGGAAAGTGGTTTGCATCTTTTTTAATCGCAGATAATGTAGGTAATCTTTTTTATGAGTTGCATTTTTTTCCCAGTAATATTAGATCGGACACATTATAAATAAAAATATATAATGTAGGAAATCTTTTTTATGAGTTGCATTTTTTTAATCGAAATTGGAATTGGTTTGTATATTTTTTAATTGAAAATAACTTAGGTAAATTTGTAAAAAAAAAAAAATTGAGTTGCCTTTTCTCCCCCAATAATATTAGATATGTCACATTATAAATAAAAAAAGTGTAAATTTTTTAAGAAATAAATTTTTTTTCGTGCTATAATGACTCATTTGTCGTCTAAAAGGAACAGTGTAATCGAAACGGGAAGTGATTCGTATATTTTTTAATTGTAGATAATCTAGATAAATTTGTCAAAAGAAAAAATATTGAGTTGATAATGTAGGTAAAGTTGTCAACCTTTTGTTTTTTTAAGTTGTATTTTTTCCTTAGTAATATTAGATTTGAAATATTAAAAATGAAAATATTAAAAAAAAATTAAGAAATAAACTTAAACAAAAGAATATAAAATTTAAATTCAAAGCCAATATTTTTTTTATAAGATTTATTAATCATATTATTATATTAAATGTATTTAAGCATATTGATATTAATTTTTTTTGAAAAAAAAATCCTAGGTCATTTTTTTTCTCTCTATATATATATTTTTAGACGATAATATTCGATAAATATTAAAACATATAATTAGTCTAACATACTTTATAAAACAATCAAAATAAGAAGTGGTTCATATATGTTTTAATTGTAGATAACCTAGATAAATTTGTCATTTTATTTTTTGTATGAGTTGAATTTTTTCCCAGTAATATTAGATCTCACACATTATGAATATTAAATAAATATTCAAACAATTAAATGATGATTATTATCATGATTATTATCATGATTATTATTATTATTATTATTATTATTATTATTATTATTACTATGATTATTATTATTACTATTACTACTACTACTACTACTACTACTACTATTATTATTATTATTATTATTATTATTATTATTATTATTATTGTGTTCATAATGAAAGAAACAAAACTAAATGAAAGACTAAAAAAATCTTAAAATTTTTAACAAAAGACCAAACAAAAAAACTTAAATTAAAAAAAATTATCATTGCTATTATTGCCAACAAAATAAAAATTCTTAAATTATTATGAGAAACAAAAAAAAAACATCAGCAAAAGACTAAGCAAGAAAAACAATTAAATTTTTATTATTATTATTATAAACAAAAAAACATTAACATAAGAGTAAGAAAAAATATAATTAAATTATTATTATTATTATTATTATTATTATTATGTTAATAATGAACGAAACAAAAATAAATGAAAGACTAAAAAAATTGTAAAAACTTTAACAAAAGATCAAATAAAAAAATAAAATAGAAACAAAAATTATTAGGTGAAAAATATTAAAGAGAAAAGGTAGGAAAAAATTATCAATTTTCAAATGATTATAAACAAAAAATAAAATTAAAAACCAAAGCTAAGAGCATATTTATATATACATGACAAAAAACAGAGACTATTCCCCAGTAATATTAGATCTCACACATTATGAATATTAAATAAATATTCAAACAATTAAATTATGATTATTATCATGATTATTATTATTATTATTATTATTATTATTATTACTATTATTATTATTGATTATTATTACTATTATTATTATTATTACTACTACTACTACTACTACTACTACTATTATTATTATTATTATTATTGTGTTACTAATGAAAGAAACAAAACTAAATGAAAGACTAAAAAAATCTTAAAATTTTTAACAAAAGACCAAACAAAAAAACTTAAATTAAAAAAAAATTTATCATTGCTATTATTGCCAACAAAATAAAAATTCTTAAATTATTATGAGAAGAAAAAAAAAAACATCAGCAAAAGACTAAGCAAGAAAAACAATTAAATTTTTATCATTATTATTATAAACAAAAAAACATTAACATAAGAGTAAGAAAAAAAATAATTAAATTATTATTATTATTATTATTATTATTATTATTATTATTATTATTATTATTATTATTATTATGTTAATAATGAAAGAAACAAAAATAAATGAAAGACTAAAAAAATTGTAAAAACTTTAACAAAAGATCAAATAAAAAAATAAAATAGAAACAAAAATTATTAGGTGAAAAATAGTAAAGAGCAAAGGTAGGAAAAAAATTATCAATTTTCAAATGATTATAAACAAAAAATAAAATTAAAAACCAAAGCTAAGCGCATATTTATATATACATGACAAAAAACAGAGACTATTCTATAAATATAAAAAAAATATAGGGATTAAAATCAAAGATTAAAAGTATAAGGGTCGAAATGAAAATCAAATATATTATTAATTTTAATCAAAGGACAAAACTGAACAAATCACAAATTCCGGACCAAATATATTAAGGTTTTTAAACTCAATCCGGAAATTAAAAGAAGGAGGACCGAAGTGAAACATTAATATTTAATTAATTTCAATCGAAGGACTCAATTAAAAGGAAAGGGACAGATCTGCAAGGCAAAAACTTGGTTGCTCCTCTGTAACACACAGAAAATTCGAAGTTCAAGGACAAACGTGTAAAGTCAACAAACATGGGGGCCTGTCCTGTACATTTGTGTCTAGAGGAGAGAGAAACGGAACAAACGGCTTTAACCATCGACCACCGCGTACACGGACACCGGGTGACACAACACGCTTCACCGGGAGACAGACCAGTCGGCGGCGAAGCGATCTGGGCGCCGATAGCTCATTTTTGGCCACCGTATGACGCCGCACGCGCACTCTGACCAGGGCATGAGCGGAATACCGTCAGTCGCGTGTCCCACACGCACCGACAGTATTTCGGAAAAAATTATAAAAAATGTTGGTCAATTATCGGAACACCCCTGTGCATTATTCATCACTTTCGTCTTATTCGGGGTTATATCCGTATTTAGCTATTTTCAAAAAATATTAAAATAAAAAAAAGTGTGGCGGACCAGACCAGTCCGTACGCGCGCAATTACCTCCGCACCCCTCCAGCCTTGAACCGTGTTTTGCCCTTATCGAGGGAAAGAATCGCCATTACACTGTTCATAAACGGAAAAAACAAAAAAAAATAAGGCGGACAAACTCGCGCGCAACACCGGATCAAATTGCGAGTCCATAGTGTGCGCGGGTCTGGTGCTACAGTAATGAACAGTAAATGTGCGATGCCTTTTAGGTTTTTTGTTAATAAAAAACAGAAATATAGAATGGGTCCCACAGAATAAATTGCATAGAACTCCAGAATAATTAGCTGCTTTTCAATTTTTGCTTTTCGATCTAATGCTCGAGAGAGGGAGACGGGGCGGGGGGGCACTAAGGGCTGCTGGGGTGTTTACATAATATATGGTTTATTAATATAAAATATATGTTTTTAATATTAAAATAATTTAAAAATCTAACAATTTAATTAAATATAAATAAATATATCATAAGTAAATCATAATATAACTTTTGTCTCGCAATTCTAATGTTGCTTCAGATGATATTTTACAATATGCTGTTCCAGGATCACAGAGACTTTCACATATGAATTTAGTTTGATGAAATTACAAGTAGTTTGATGAGAGAATAAAAAAATATCTAATTTAATTAATTTATAAATTATATTTTAATATTATGATTATTAAATATTTAAAAAACAATATATATATATATATATACACACACACACACACATTTTAAAGTAATTTCATATGACAGCAATATGAAAACCTTGGTAACCAAACACATGAAACTGTTTTTCATTAACTTCAAACTCAACTACAGTTTTAACCAAACATTTCAAAAATTATTTTGAACCACAATTAAAAATACTTTTCATAAAACTGTTTTTTTTTTAAATCTTAACCACAAAAACAAAAGTAATATCAAACACATCCGAAACAGCTCAAGTTTTGCGCGTCCCGACATTTTAAAACGTTTTCCTTCTTGAGAATAAATGGAGGGACTTTTTTTTATTATGGAAGGGTCGGTTTATATGTAAAATCATTGTTGATAATCTCGTTTGGTTTGGGCGGAAATGACAACAATGTTTTGTTATTTATTACAAAAATGAAATAAAACAGCATTCTTTTTGCCTTGCATAAAATTTTGGCCCGTTCTAGAAATTCTGTCCAAATTTTGACGTTTGTTTCGTTTCGGGCAAATAGTATTTTTTTTTAAATAATAAATAATTTTGCAATATCAATTATATCTCTTAACCTGAAAGTTAGATTGAGATGGAATTTTATGAGGACTCTCTTAACATATTTATATATATTATGTTAAAATTTCAGAGCAATCAGAAAAGGTAATGATCTTACGAGATTGATGATAGCATCCTTGTAATATTATACATGCTCATAATTTTGTTCAAAAAAATCATTTTATTGTGTTTTTTTTAGATTAAATTACACAATTCTAAATAATTTTATTTTTGAATTAGAACTAATTTTTTTTAATTAAAATATTTAATTATATATATATATATATATATATATATATATATATACATAAAAGTACAACCCCAAAACAATACGCTGAAACACTCTGAAACTGAAACATTTCTTTCAAATTGAAAAAACGAAGCACTGATCGAAACGGAATTGACATTCTAGTGTATAGAAAAATATTATTTTGAGATCTTGTGGTTGTATTAAATTAGAAAATTGAATTTATATAAATTTATATATATATATATATATATATATATATATATATATATATATATATATATATATATTATTGTTTGTGTAGATTAAATTAAATTTCATGTTAAAAGATTAAGTTAAAAAAAAACAAGAGATAAAAAAATCCCCTAAAAAATAAACCCTGACCTTACACACTTCAACAACACAAACTCATTGACCAAGCACCTAGAATATTATCCTAAGCTAGTTTGCTGTTTAAAAACAATTAAACCAGCCTCACATCTTTTACTTTCCAGTAACTAGTAATCAGTAATAGCTGCTATTTTTTCAATGCTAGACATGGGAATGAATAGCGAGAGTTTATTTTACTAAAAGGTTTATTATTGCAAATACAAATATATTTTAATCCGAAGGGTTAGTGTAGCCGTAAAAAATTTAAAACGTATTCTTTTTATAATTAATTATTTGAATTTTACTGGCTACATTTTTTTGAAATCATGTTTAATAATGTAAGAACTAGTTATTTAATCTATTTTTATATAGATAATTTTTGTGGAGTTATAAAAAAATACAAATATATTTGTCATAACCCAATTCTGGGTCATTCCCCAAAACTACCTGGAAATAACAAAAAATAAAATAAAAGGGGGCTAGTGTCGGTAGGAAAATCAAGGTGAAATTTAGTATGTTTTCAAGAGCTCGATCGTACCTTTTTTGTGCCCAAAATGAAGTAAATCGTAGATTCAAGGCTAAAGTAATTTATTATCGGATAAATCTGCGTAAAAATTAAGTCAAAAGAAATTATTATATTTTTATGGGCCAGTTTGATTGAATCGTTGGCCGATTTAAAAGTGTAATTATGTTTGAGAATTAATTTAGGGTCCTATCGAAAGATTTAATTAAGTGCAAGGAGTTGATTGTATTTTAAATTGGCCAAATTCATTTTATTAAGGGCTTAATTGATGAGAAATCAAGTTCTTGAATTTAATTCAGATTCAATTGATGAGATTGAAATTTTCGGAGACCGGTTTGATTTTTTCCAAGCCAATTATGTGAAATCGGGGGCCAAATTGAATGAATTGAGAGTCTAATGGTTATTGGGGGTTAAATCGCACAAGTCAGAAACTAAGGACCAAAATAAAAAAGGCGCGCAAAGCTAAGGTTACTCTCGAAATTTTAACGGGGATGCAATTGCATAAAATCATAAATTTAAATCCAATTGGGGTACAATTAGAGTAATTATAAATCGAATGACCAAATTGTATTTTTCCCAAAATCATCTACGCTTGCAAGCGTGCTTGCACTTTGCAGTTATCGGAACAATGCCAGGCACGTCCACTGCAACGATTCCCGCTACTGGGCAATGCAGAGGCAGCAGCCCTTCGTTGCACGCCATGGGCAGACGAAGGGTTGCCTTCCCTGCTATAAATACCTGCATATAGAGAAGAAGAGGAGAAGACAGAGTAGAAAAATATTAGAGAGGAAGAGAGGAATGAACAGAGAAAAAGAGAGGAAAAGAAGAGAGAAAGTGAGGATCGAGAAGAGAAAATCTTGAAAAAAACTGAGAGCAGGGAAGGAAAAAAAAGAAGAGACAGAGAGCAGAACGGGGAGAATTAACGAAACAGAGAGGAGAGATTTGAAAAACACAGAGGAGGGAATTTGAAGAACAGAGGAACGAACAAAGAAGAGAAAAATTCACGAACCGAAGAGAAAATTTACGTTGAAGTCAACCTGTCTTCTTCCCCACTACAACGGGTCACAGCCTATACTCCTTGTCTCCTCCAGTTGCAGCCCCACGTTTCACTCTCCCTTCACAACAGCTCTCTTCTCTCCCTCTCTCTCTAAAAAACAGTTGACCGACGTCTCTCTCTCCTCCAGCAGCCATCAACTCCGGCCATCACGCACCGTCTCGTCATCACCAGAACTTCCACCACCACTCCAGAGCACAGCCCCCTCCTCCGGCGAGGCGGCAGAGCAACTGCCCGCGACAGCAAGCACAACCCGTCACTTTTCGACGTCCATTCCGGCCGCCACAAATATATTTAATCCGGAGGGTTAGTCTAGCCGTAAAAATTTTAAAATGTATTCTTCTTATAATTAATATTTGAATTTTACTGGCTATATTTTTTTTGAAATCATGTTTAATAATGTAAGAATAGTTATTTAATCTATTTTTATACAGATAATTTTTGTGGAGTTATAAAAAAATACAAATATATTGATGTATGTATAAATAAGCTCAAGCATGTTATTTAAGAAATAGCTGAATCCAAAAAGATATTTGTGAGAATTGATTTAAAATTAACTAGAAACGAGTATTGTTTTTTTAAATAAAATTTAGTAAGTTTTGTCGAAAGTTTGGTTTTAGATCTTAGATTTTAAAGTGGAAAGTAAACTATGCCGAACTAAATCAAATAAAAAATAGTCATTATAGATTAAAAACACATTATAAACTAAATATGTATTAAATTAAATCATATAAAAAATAATCCAACTAAATAGACTATAGTGAATATATTTTATTCTTAAAAATATAATCCGAACCGAACCAAGCTAATCGGTTCAATTATTTCTTCTGGTTCAACTCGGTTCCATCAATCTGCTAGAATCATAGCAGGATACTGCATGGAAGTGAGCATCATGGGCAGAAAAAAAGCTAAAACAGATCACTCATGCATTGTTCAACAACACCCATATCTACTCTGGATTGGAACAGTTCTGGATGTCTACTAGCCAAGGAAACTTGTTTCATTTAATTTGGAATTTTAAAACTCTAGTTAAGGGTCACCTAACGTGACTGTGTGGGCAGACTCTGCAAAACAGCAGGACTGTCATGTTTGTGATGTATTTCGTGAATTTTGGGGGCATAACTGGGTGTTCTTCCCTTCATAAGAGTTGTAACCCTTTATGTTAGCTTTCCAACGAGATATATTTTGTATAAAACAGAGTTCTACAACTACTGTTATAGTGAATAATCTGGGCAGAGGTCGGAATCCGACCTGTGGTGGCAGCTTTGAGGAAAAAAAAGGAAAAGAAGAAGGAGGTCGCCAAACGACGAAGTTAGATACATTAAAGGAAACAAAAGGTTATTTTTGAAAATGTGTGTTTATAATGATATTTTGATTGAAAAAGTTATAAAGAATAATAAAAAGGCATTTTGTGCAAAACAATTACCTTGAGGGATCACAATAAGAAAATCAGAGATTAGAGGTATTGGATAACACCATTTCAAAGAGCATCGAATTGCCTCTTGAAAATAACCAGTGAATTTGTTCCTTAAAAATAACATGTCGTAAATCAATCAATTCGAGCAAAACCCATTGCATAGCCTTCCATTTCACAGGAACAGGAATAGAAAAGATAATGACAAAAAGATAACAGAACAGAAACTCTATCCCTATTCTTACGGAGAAGAAATTCTACACTTGATGAAACCCCAAGAAATCGTAAGGATCTTTCAATGGCGAGCCAAAAAAAGAAAGCCAAGATCCTGAAAATTGAATTGCTGATTATTTTATACAAGGTCCACAACATCGAAACAATAATCTTGAATTACAAGGAAAAAAGAGAGGAGCAACGAGATAAGTGAATACTGTTTGGTAGGCGTTCAGTGAGAGAAGGGGGAAGGCTGTATTTTGCTGGCATTATTCCAGTAGAGCCCGCCCGTATTCTTGGACCGGAATTTCCCATGAACTATCTGAAACACTAAACTTGGGGCAAACTGCCATACAAACAGCACAAAAGAAAGAAAGAAAGAAAGAAAGAAAGAAGAAGACAGGAGAAGAAGAAGAAGAGAGAAGTGATTTTAGTAGAAAAAGTCCAAGTGATATTTCTCATATATATAACGGTGGGGTGATATTTCTTTCATGTGTAACGGTCGGGTGATATTTCTTAATGTTTGTTCGTGTGCCCTGCGTGATTGGGAATTTTAAAAGCGTGATATTCTTCCCGCCAAAACAAAAACAACCCCCTCAATCTGATGTATCCTCCAGGTGGCCCGCGCTCTAACTCTTCGTGTAATCGAAACACTCTATCTTTTATTATAGTTAAAAGTAATCTCCGGCTAGTTTTCACCTTGTGAAGCAGATTGAGGGAGTGAAGAACATATCGCGCAGCCGCAAAATCTGGTCAGATTGCGAGTGATTTATCCTGAAAAAAAATTAATTTTATTATTATTTTCAAGAAAAAAAATTAAATGTTCAAGAAAAAAAACACTATTAAATTAATTTCAAGAAAAAAATTAAATGTTCATTCATGTTCCATCACAGTACTGCCATTAAATTAAATGTTTTTTCAGGATTTTATTATTATTTTTTATATTAGCAAATCAAAATCATATGAAAACACCTAAAAACAATAATTTTAATGTTTTTTAAACGGAGGCCTATGGAGGACAATGCAGAAAACCCAACTAATGTTGTTCGCTATTACTTCATAATTGATAACGAATCAGAGATAGGTTGTGTCTTGTGCAAATTGACAGTTAATGTAACAGCGGTGGATTAAAATGGTGACGAGATTTTAATTACATCCTTCAATCCAAGTTCATAATGTATTATTATTTTTATTTATTTTGATCCTCATTGATAAAAACAATTTATATACGTGTTTTTCGGTTCCATGTCGTTGTTCTTTTTTCCCGTACCATTCAAATAAAACCAGCTTATTTAATTGACTTAGATTATAACTTGAGTTATTGGATTTCTTTATTTCCCATCCCATATCTAACTTGACTTAGATAGGCTGCCTGAGTTGTCACTTTTAGGGTTCATCGAACACGTGTGTCGTGTCAATCAACCAAAAACTGACCATATGCTAGTATAGTCAAGAATTAGGAGATCATTTTCGAGCAAGTTTTTTCAAATTTGATGAAGGAGAAAGGCATTAACAAAAATATAATGTGTTTAAATACCAAAAAAGAAGAAGCATGTAGACCATGTAACTAATAAGTTGCATATAACCAAGAATTAAAAAGCCACTATATCATAATACGATTACCAGATTTTTAGAAAAGTGAAATAGCGATGGGTGCTCCTTCTAGTGAATTCTCTAGCGTTTTTCTGCAAGAAAAGATTTGGTTGGTAGATGATCAGCTCTTGAAAACAATTATGGACGGAGAGTGGTGATGTTGAAGAGGGTGGAGACTATCCAAGGAAAAGAATTAGGGGAAATTTAAAGTTTATTTTTGTCCATAAATCTTAATGATAATAAGTAATCCATAATAATGTTTGTTATCTCTTCTACCCATTTTTTCACGTGAAAAGAAGAAAAAATAACTTCTCTTCAACTGAGTTTTGTTGTGAGGTCCACAAGCTTACACTAAAGTTCATACAATGATAAATTGTGTTTGAGAAAAAGAGTGCAAGTCACCGCTATCTCAAATACCCTTGGAGTTTTAGAAAAATTATTGTGATGTTTTCCGATCCAGCCCCTCTTTTTTTCAACGACACTAATTAACTTTCCAAATTTAAAATTGGTCTTTGATTATCCTGATAAACCTCGAAACATTAAATTGGGTCTCTAAAATAAGAATCCTTCTCGCGGCATGATTCTCTACTTTTACACTACACATTCAAACATGAATATCTTGAGTTTCTGATATCAAAATCAGGCGAATCAAAAACCCAAATTCATTTATACGTATAGGACTACAATTTTCATGAAGAATTCAAAGTGAGAAAAAATCATTTGGAAGAACATAAACTGCTCGCAATCTACTTGGTCAAAAGGATCTCCTGTCTAATTCGAAAACTAAAAATGTCAAGCACCCCCATTTGATTGAGAGTCTGACATAAGAACAGTGGATTCTATGACCCAATAAAGGTTCAGATCAATTCTTTAACATGTCATGAATGATAAAATATAGTTGGGATGGTCACATATTGCACGAAACCAAATCAAAAGCCTTATTTCCTTGGTAAAAAAAACCATCATACAGTATTGAGAAAAAATGAGATAATTTATTTTTTTAATAAATTTCTATTCTTGGTGTGTAATTAGAAGAAAAGCTAAAAGAGCTCGGAGAAACACTATGCACACACTCACAAAATACTGTGGATTACAATAGTGTATTAATGATTTTACCCCTCAGTGCGCCTCAACCCTTGCCTTTGTTTCAGGAGTATTTTCGATTTTTCCACAGGACCGGTTGAGATTACTTGATTGTTTGGGGGTATTCTTGTATTTTCTGCATATTTTTACACAATACAAATACTACTTTACCCCTCCCTTTAGTCTGTGAAAAGTGACCGAACTAGGGGTAATATTGTTTTTTTGCTAGTGTATGTACAATGCATTAACAAAAACATCCACAAGTAAAACAAAAACAAAACACTGTCGGCAGGGGTCTTCCATGGATTTCACAATTTCAAAAAATGTGTTAATACGACTCGACCCCCTGATAAGATAAAAGTAAAGAAATGTCTGTAGGGGTGTGCAGGTAATTTGCACTATTTTCTATTATTTTAAGTGCAAACTCTGATGTATATTTAAGCTCAAGAAGCTTTTGGTTTAAGGCTGATGGATTTTTCAGTTTTTTAAGGCCATAAATAGGAATAGTAATGTGTTTATGGTATTTTATAAGTGTTTTGGGTGCTTTCTTAAATCCCTATAAAAGAGACTTTTCTCTTAAAACAAAAGCCCTAGTATAAAAAGTGACTTTTGACATGTACAAAACTTTGAGAGAGATTTACGAATTCTTGAAAAATAACTGGACTTGAGCTTTTGAACAAACAAGAAAAAAGGTCTATTTAGTTGTGTCATAAATAAATAAACCGAAAATCCAGATTACACGGACAATCTGGGTCCAAATCATAAATTAATTGAAGCAGCTTCCTGTTGCAAGCATTTCTCTGGAATGAATTATGAGGGGGGGGAGCAATTAATCTGAGAATAATGGCACCAAAATCTCGATCTCAAGAGTTCATGAGACTTGAAGATTCCAATGAATCTGTTAACAAGGAACACGCACAAACACATGAGGAAATGATCATGAAGTTGCTAGACACATACAACTAGAAAATACATTCCAGAAATACAAGAACCAATTATAAAGATGGGTTTAGTGAGCTGAAAGACCTTAATTAATGTCAACAAGAGAATCCAGTGTTACTAAAAACAAGCATGTTCTTCACGGTAATTACCTTAATTAATGTCACAACATTTTTGTTTATTTAGTTTATAATTTACACCTACATTTATTTCTCTAGTTTACACCCACTTAGAAACATATCTCTAGAATCGTTTAATAATTTTTTGTATAATTCAACCATTAGATATGAAGATATGCTTAAAAGAGTATGATTGAACAGTATGAAACTTAATGTCAAAATTTGAAATTAACCATGTCTGGATCGTATTACTAACACCCAATATGGGAACTGTGATTGTTAGTAGAGGTTTAGACTCGATTTTGGGTGGAGAAACCATTTACTAAGGAAATGGACTAATGTCTAAAGAACGATTTGAGTTAATAAAATCTAGAACAGTGTAGTCAATTAAGGGAAATTTATTTAATAAAGTTTATTGTGGTGATTGATGTGTATGGTTAATTTCCGTTGAATTTAATTTCCAAGTACTTTTTAATAGCGTGTTGCCCCATTAGTTTTATTTAATAAATTTTAATTGATGTAATTGATGTGTATGGTTAGGTTCTATATTGAACATATTTTTCAACTACCACACACCATTGTGTTAACCCATAAATATATAAGAGACATCATTTTATGTAAATTCATAATGGATTGATATTATTAAGTTATTTTTAAATTTAAATTGTGGGGCAAGATTATATGTTTTGGGCTTGTATTAGATGTTTGTTATAAATGATGTTTAAAAAGAGGTGGGGCTCTTAAAACTTGGATGATTTTAATTTATAATTTTTCATAGGTTTGATTTACATTTTTATATTTAAATAGATTACACCATGTATTAAATTGTTATATTACTTTATATTTGTAAATATTGAGAATTATATCCTTTAAGAAATGTTTGTGAAAAAAAAATGATGGAGCTATAAAATAAGAATTTTAAATTAGTTATGTTAAGTGATTATGAATGTGAAGTCCTAAATGGTAGGATTACTTATGATGTTTGAATGCAGTTTTTTTCCAAAAAACATTTATTGCCAATAACTTGATGCTTGGAAATATAGAGGAAACTTTGTCGAATTTTGAAAAAACAAATACCCCTAATCTTGAATTGAATGTAATATTCTTGCTTTGTGCATTATTTGAAAGTTGAGGATGTTATGTTGTCATGTTATTCGAGCCAAATGTGGTCTAAACATTTGATAAGGATGATTGATCTTTGTAGAGACAGTGTTTCTCAAATATTTAGTGCCAATTAGAGTTTCTAAGATGGTTGGAGATGTTACATTCATTGATTTAAAAGTGGTTCCTTTGACCCGTCTTCTTTGTTAAAGAAAGAAGAAATGGAATGTAAATTACAAGTTACCTTTTCTCTTCATTTAAATTTGAATGACATGTTGTCTACTCTAAACTCTAAAAATTGAGGTTTTTAATTAGTGTTTTGAGAATTTCCATTATAGTCCTATACTTCTAATTTCAGCATATACATCATCAATTAACCTAAAAGCTTTTCACTTTATGTAATTGTATCCTTGAAAATGTTGATTGGAGTCCTTTAATTCATGCTCCTTTTACAAATTAGACCTTGATTTCCAATTTATTCAATTTCATTATTAGTTGACCCTTCCAAATGATTTCTAATCAAGCATTGCTTGCACCATTTAGGGTCTTCAAAGCTTTGATTGAGTTTCTTATCTTTCAATTATTGCAAATTGATCCAAATGAAGCCTCAAAACTTATTGTTTTCAATTAGATTTTTAATCAAGTCAATGAAACCCATTAAAAGTTTAATTAAACTTTAAACTTACTTAATTCTGCCAATTTTGGTCAAATCAATTTTCAAACATAATTGCTTCAATTAAGTCAATTAAATCTAATAAAATTTTAATCAAGCCCTTGAGATTAATTAATTATATTATAATTTTGGCCAAATCAACCTTAATTAAATCAACATTCAAACTTAATTTTATTTCAATTAAATCCTTAATAAAGTCAATTTAACAAATTAAAAGCCTTTGAACTTAATTATTTCTTCTAATTTTGGCTAAATTATACATTGATCTTATCTTTTCCTCAAGTAGGCCCTCTATTTCTCAAAGGCTAATTCATAATTTCCCACAAAACTCTCTTTCAAAGCTGATTCATAATTTATTTTTCAAAAAGAAAAAAAAATCAAAAGAAAATAAGTTTGATGAATAGTTTATAAAATACTTTATTTATTCATAACGATTTTAGCTTTGGTTAACTAAATGTAAAAATAGGTATTATATAATAAATAATGATGATATTTGAAGATATAATCATATATTTTGTAGATCATACTTAAAATGTGATAACTGCATGTATATATTTTACGGTTGATTGGTAATTTATTTCATATGATGTCATCTGCAGAAATTAATGATCTGTATTTAATTACTTACACAATCATATGTTATTTTATTAATTATGAAAAATAAGATAAACTCAAATATCAGTAAATTAATTGTGGATTTTTCCAACGTGTGTCCTAACGACACACATTACATTAGTAAAACTCTCCGATGCAATCAACTAATGTGTGCTTTTAGAATATAAATTCTTTTATTTGTTTTATGAGTTGAGTTTTTATGAGAGATTACAATAAAAGTGTTGAGAGTGTCAGTTGTGGATGCATACTGTAGCTTTGTCAATTGTGAGTGGTGCCATAATCTATGTAACGGTGTTGGCTGAGGCCTGTTATGATAATATGAGTTTGTTAATAAATAAATAAATAAATAAATAAAAAGTGTTTGTGTGTATATTACAAAACAAATAAACGTTGTGGACAAATCCCTGTAGCGCCTCTCACAGATTACTGTGGACTGGAGCAGTGTAAGGGCGCATTTGCCCTTAATGAGCCGGCGCCTGGTGTGAGTGAATGGGGGCGTGTTTCATCTCTTCCATTCCTTTCAGAACACAGATAACAAAAGGCTGGGTTTTTTTATCTTCGTTCGGTCTGCGTCCATTCCCATCGTTCGTTTTCGGTCAGAGACGACGTCGGTCTCTTTGTTCAGGCCTGGTCGGGCACAACGAGAGGGGTGTTCATGGGCTGGTTTGAGGTCGTTTTGTTGCCTCGGTTCGACGGTTCGGTTCGTGGATCGATTAGGTCTGTTTTCCCCCTCTGTTTTGTGTTGATTTGTGGGTTTGCTCGGTTTGTTTTCATTGGGTTCATGGGTTTGATTTCCTTGCTTTTCTTTTGCTTCTTCTCTCTCGATTTATGGTTTTTCTGGGCTGGGTTTTGGTTGGTTTGTTTTGTTGGGTTGGTTTTGATTTTCAATTTTTTCTTCCTGTATAGTGGGGGCAGGAAATTTCCTTTCGTTTAATTGAGTTCGAATTGCTTTTATTTTGATGTTTGTGTGTGTTGGATAGTGGTTAATTGCTTTAATTGGGTTGGGGTTCGATTTTCCCTTCAATTTAATGTTGATTGCAGTCTCGGGTTAACTTTGGGTTGGATTTGATTTGGGTTATTTGCATGCGGGCTGGTTGGTTCTTCATTTTTTGCTGTCGATTTGGTTTGATTCGCTCTGGTTTTTCTGTATTAGGGTGAATCAATTCTGCCATGCTTTCTCTCGGGTGAACTTTGGGTTGGTTTTGATTTGGGTTAATAAATGCTGCTTTTGTTGCTCTCGGTTTAAAGGTAATAAATTAATTGATTATTGTTATCTTTTGCATCCCCTTCCATTGCTTTGTTACTGTTTCTGTTTCGTTCATTCCAAGATTGTTTGTCTGTGTTTTGAATCTAAATGATTTTGTTTTTTGGGGTGGAAAAGGGATCTACGTGCACCTTCACGGAATCTATCCTACGTAATTGTGGCTTCCACACTGGACTTTTCACATCCCCTCATCTCATCGATGTCCGAGAAAGGTTTCGTTTGGATGGGTAAGTTATGGAAATCCATAGTATCATATTTTCAATTACATGTGAAGTTAGCTGCTCAAGATTGTTTGTTTCCTTGGAATAAATTGACTGTATAAAAACTATATTGCTTTTCTCTGTTTTAGTGTTTGACTCAAGCTTCATATTTATCAACAATTGCATGTATTCTGATTCTTTCATAGACTGCCTGCTCTAATTCTATGTCATTTCTACTTATTGAAGTTTGCTAAATTAACTTCACTGCCTCTATTGTTGATGAAATCAATATCTTGCCCACCCGTGACCACACTTCTTTGAAGGAATCTTTTTAATCTTTTTAATTTTATGTGCAGTGCATCTTTTACATTTGAAACCCACCTTTTCGATCATGAGTTTAGATATTCTTCTTTTCTATTGCAGTGTGGGCATTTGTGAAGAGAAATTCTTGGCATATTTCTGGTGGTGCTATGACAGATTAAAGGTAAATTTGGATTCCACTTCGTTCTTACTTATTATCGTCAAGATGACCATAGGAAAACGGATTAAACAGACTTTTTTGGATTCTATGAAGCGAATCAAAATCTTTGTTGTCTCTGAACTCTTCAGAGATATTATTTAATCAAATTGGCTTCTCCTAATAGAGATATTATTAATCTAATTACTTCAGTTTTTCCTTCAAATGGGTTTAAGACTTTGTTTGCGAGCTGTCTGATTGCACGAATTAAAAATTCTGACATTTTTGCCTTCTCACCAACATTTCTTAGTCTGTGATTAGTCCTTAGTTTGTATTCTTTGTTGTTCTACTTTAATAGTATTCTGACGTTAGATAACTAGAAAGAAAACAAAAGAAACGCTACAAGCACCCATGAACCAATTCAATAAGAAAAATGAGTTACTACACTGGTGCAACGACACAATGAGATGGTTATATAAGGTTCTATACCTCCCTAACTGCATGATTGCAATTGGTTCACCATGTCCAAACATGTCAAAATAAGGCTGCATTGCAGAAAACAACATCATAAAAAACAGAGGAAAAAATAGCAAATGAAAACAAGTTTATTAGCTTGAGAACAATCTTTGGTTACTTGATAGTGACAATTTTAAACCTTTTGCAATATAAAAACAATAATAGCGTCTCGATGTAGGAAGTCAAGCAGAAAGTTTGAAATAAAACATACTATCAAATATGGAGGTTTGATCCCTATTGCATTTGAATCTAGAGAAAAAAGACACATATGATTCTTTATCATAGCAACTTATTCACCAAAGCTTTCCATCATTGCAAAATGAGAAAAGGGCAAGGCTATAGGGCTTTACCATACCAAAGACTGACATATTTCAATGCTTGCAGCAATAATTACATGATAAATTTTAAAAATAAAAGGGAAAAAGATAAATTTCTTGGACATGGAAGAGGCAGCTACTTTGATAATGGTGCTAAGAAAAATTAAAAAATTAGATGATATTGTTGCTAAAAAAATACCTATAAATAAATTTAGGAAAGAATCAAATGCACGAACAATCACAATTTAAAAAAGAAGAAGGCATTAACAAAAAAAGGGGGTTCGGTCTAATTCCTTTCCTTCTTCTCCCACAATTGCCTACATCCACACAAAAATATAAAAAACTTAAAAAAAGATCAAAGGGGGTATAATATAAAAAGAGGGAATAATTAGAAATGTTGAATTTTATTATTATACTTTACTTTACCTCTCCCTCAAAGCTTTATAGTTTTAAGTTGTTTCTAGCTTTAGTTACTTTAGGCAGAGTGTGATTGGTCAGCACCGTCGTTTACAATAAAAACCTCTCTAATTCAATTCCAATTGGGTTTTGTATCTTACTCCTTCGACTCTTAAGAGCTCGAGCGTATGGCTTTACATTCGGTTAGAAATTGGGGATCAATGATTCTGTAAGATTAGCATTTCACTTTCAATTTCGACTCTATTCAGTGTATCGATTCTCTATTAAGGATTTCTATTTGTATTCAATATCGCGCTTAATGTTTTTACTCTTCTGAACTATTTATTCCTTCACCTTCATTGATATGTATGTCCGGTTGCTTTTTTTTGTTGTTCTTCTATAAATCATTCATTGTTATCCTCTTATACTTATATTATTCTGAAGAAATATGTAACAAATGAGCATCTTTATTAAGTTCACGCAAAACAAATCCAAAGACATATAAATAAAAGATGCAAAAAATTTCCATGTGAACAAATTAAAACTGATTCCGTTATGGTTATTTAGATTAAGCATTTGTAGTGTACTTAATTTCTTCAATTAAAAAAAAATAATTTACTTCATTTCTACAAAGAAACTTTGTTGCTCATGATTCTTCATTTGCTTTTTCTCACGTTAATCCTTCCGGTCACATTCTAGCCAAGATAGTGCTTCCGACTTGCTGTTTTAGTTCTATTTGTTTGTGTTTACCCCTTCTATGTTTTCTGCTGTATGGGCCTATTTATTTCAGACTTTTTTCCATGTTTTTTATACTTCTCTTCCTATCTTTGCCTTGCATTTTGCTTCTTTCAATAACCAGCTATTCTGTTTGATTGTGCTCATGTGTTTTTTGAATGGGGACCATTGAGTTTTCCTTCTCGGATTTATTTTTTGCTCCTTTTATTTTCGTTTCATTTCTATGCTTCTTTAGCCTCACTTTAGTTGCTTAGCTTTTGGGTTTGTACTGATTTTTGGATTCTAACTTCTCAGATTGTTAGCTACTGGTTGTCCACTGCTGCTGCAAGTGTTTAGGTCGGTTTTGCGTCTCTTGCTGCTTTTAAGGTAAGTTTTTGTTTTTTCCTTTGCATGGTTTCTTGGTGGTTTGTAAGCATTTTTTTTGTATATGCTGTTGTTAGTAAGTTTTTAGTAATGCTGGTGCTTTTTTTGAAATTGATGTTTCTTTTTCTTATAGTTGCATACTGATGGTTTTTTGGCTTCCACTATTGACATTGTTGCCTAGATTCTTTTTATTATTGTTAAAATTGCGTATTAGTTGTTTTGCTAGATCTTATGGTGGAGTTTGGGAATGAATATAGTCCTAAACATATTCTGGATTGAATTATGCAATTGATTGTATCAAAAATGGATGTGATTATGGATGAAATGTGACTCAAATTGTCTGCAGATTGTGTTATGGATAACTTGGGATCTCCCGATATAGGGGAGACTCTGCCGAAATTTCGTTAGAAATTTCGGCGATAGGAAAAAAAATTTCTCATGCTTCATCTACCCTTTTTATAGGGCGAAAGATTAAACAAATTAAACAAATAGGAGAACAAAATTTAGGGTTGTTACTGATGATGCTTCATTTTCTGCTATTCATTGTTTTCGTCTAAATATTTATGTTAGATCTACTTAAGTTGTTTTATCGTTTGTCCCATTCGATTTCTCCAATTACATATATGTATGTATGTTTTATATTGCTATTTATTTGTTGTGTTGGTATGGAACAAATAAACATTGTTGCATTCAATTAATCTTGAATATTGTTGCTGTTGTTTTAACTGTTGATGTTTGTTTTCTTTTTAGTTACTCTCTCATGATTTTTTTTCTTCTGCTACTACTGTGATTGCCTTGATTTTTTCTATTATTGTTGAAGTTAATATTGTTAAAGCTGTTGAAATTTTCATTTGAAACTATACATCCAGGTGTCCCTTTGCTATAATTTGGCATAATAGTTTTCCATTAATACAATTTATCCCCCAATAATTGCATTCTCTTCCTTTTTTTCCTTTTTTTTAATGTCTACAATGATTTTTGCAGCATATAGTGTTAGTTTTTAATGGTTTCCTTACTGATTTGCTGCATTTGTTCTTCCATAATATTTCCTAGAATTTTCTATTACATGACTTAATTTGTTCATCAGTTCATTTATCACCTTGCGATTTTTATTTTTCTCAGGAAGATTAACAACAAAATGAGATGTCTCATTTCGAAGAAGGGATTCCACTTCGTTCTGCACCTCAACATCCCTCTATTTTGCATTGATGTACAAATTGTATAGTTAGCACTCTTTTGTCATCTTTTGTGACACTATGTATATTCCAAAAGATGTAACCTATATTTACGAAACAAACTCTTTTATGTTGTAGTTCTGAACTTTTTATACAGGCTATATTATAAGTTTATCGTTATTAATTTAATTATATGATATTATATACACAGACACAGCATTGCCCGCGGCAGCGCGCGGGCATATAGCTAGTATATATATATAGAGAGAGAGAGAGAAAATCTGAAAGTCTTTTGTCCTCCTCGTGAAGTGGGACGGACTCTCTGTGTGAGTTACAGCAATCAAGACATCTTACTCTTACAGCTTGGAGACAAAAACAAGAAGCGAGAAACATTGGGTCTCTCATTACAAGAATTCAAATTTGAATGCTGCTGTTTTAAGTTTTAACTATCTATCTGTGTTTAAGTTGAGCCCGCGTCTCCCTCTCTCGCTCTCGCTCCCTTTGACCACCTCGGTCACACCCCAACACCAGTTTGACTGACCATCCATTTTTAATCATCAATCCAAGCCCCTTTTTTCCTCTTCTTACCACCACATTCTCTCAAATCATGGACAAACATGCAACACAGAAGATGGAAACTTTTGATGCCGAGGCTGAGTCTGTGATTACCAGCAGCTTTCAGGATCTTAGTTTCACCAGCAGCACTGTTAGTATCGGCTTATGTAGTTCCAGCTCTGAAAATAGTGTGAGTAATAGCAGCAATATGAGCAATGGTACTGCTGCTGCTAGTGAAGCTAAGGAGAATGAAAAGACTAGTGTAATCTCTGACCCAAACGAGGCTAGCTTCAGGAGCTCCTGTCCTTCGAAACCCCATAAGGGGAATGACTTTAGATGGGATGCTGTGCAGTGTGTTAACCCCTATAGGGAGTGTATAAATTGAAGAAACTTGGGGATTGGGTCATTTTAGGTTATTGAAGAAACTTGGTGTCGGGGATATAGGGAGTGTATATCTGGCTGAGTTGAGAGGGATGGGTTGCGTGTTTGCAATGAAGGTAATGGATAAAGGGATGTTAGCTGGGAGGAAGAAGTTGTTGAGAGCTCGAACCGAGAGAGAGATTTTGGGTCTGTTGGATCATCCATTTTTACCAACTCTTTATTCGCATTTCGAGACGATAAGTTTTCTTGCTTGTTAATGGAGTTTTGCAGTGGAGGGGATCTTCATATACTAAGGCAGCGACAACCTGGCAAGCATTTTAGCGAGCAGGCAGCGAGGTTAGTGTGTGCTCACTAACATCTTTTGGTTTTGTGGCTCTACTTTGTCTTGCTCTCAATCTGGTTTTAATGACTTTGTCATTACTCTAATACTGCTGCTAACTAACGAGGGGAGACGTCATTATCTTTGAGCAGATATGCGTTTGGTTTTTGTATGTTTGTGAAAGATTGATAGCAACTAATGTTTTATGCTAATGCTATGAACACCGAGTTTTTATACAAATACGATATATATATATATATATATATAGTAAATCTCAAATTCAAGTAAGGATATATATTCATGGTAAAAATTTGAGATAGTCAGATCTTACTCATACCCTTTCCAGGATATATATTCATTGTAAAAATTTGAGATATTCAGGTTTTACTCTACCCTTTCCGGTGTTTTCTGCTAATGCTATGAACACCGAGTTTTTATACTAATACAATGCATCCAAAAACAATTGCTAATGCTATGAACATCGAGATTGAGTAAAGGGTTGGGAGTAAATTTTACTGGATGATGCCAACTAGGAGAAGAGCATCAGGATAACACCGGAATTTTATTTTATTCATGATGAACAAATACAGGATTGTTCTTTCAGGTTGACATTCTGGCAAAATGCTCGCCATATAGGATTGCTCGATCTCTCATAATGATTTATCCACATGCAGGTTCTATGCTTCGGAAGTGCTTCTTGCTTTAGAGTACCTGCACATGATGGGCGTTGTGTACAGAGATTTGAAGCCTGAAAATGTGTTGGTGAGGGAGGATGGGCATATTATGCTTTCAGACTTTGATTTGTCATTACGATGCCGTGTGAGTCCTACTCTTGTTCAATCCAGTGCTGACTCGTCGTGTAAGATTTCCTCGTACTGCATCGAGCCATCTTGTATCGATCCAGCCTGCAAGTTGCCCGTCTGTGTCGAGCCCTCTTGCCTGCAACCTTCCTGCCTCAAACCTCGTTTTTTCAACCCCAAAACAGCGAAGGTTAATAAAACTGAAAAGCCGAACCTGGCACTTCCGGTGCTTGTTGCAGAACCAACCACCGCCCGATCCATGTCGTTTGTCGGTACCCACGAGTATTTAGCACCGGAGATAATAAGAGGGGACGGCCATGGAAGCGCGGTTGACTGGTGGACGTTCGGTATCTTCTTGTACGAGTTGATTCTTGGGAGGACTCCTTTTAAAGGCAGTGGAAATCGAGAGACATTGTTTAACGTGGTGGGGCAGCCCCTAAAATTCTCCTAAGGATCTTCTTCGCCAAAAAACAGAAATGAGCTCAAACCCTAAAGCAAAGCAACTAAAATGACCCTAAAGAAGCACAAAAATGGAACGAAAAAGAAAAAAGAAAACAGCAGACACACCAGCAATGAAAGAAAGCAACGCTGGACCCCCACATCCAAAAGTAGGGGAAGACCCTATAAATATACGTGACAAATACACAAAGAATTACCAACTCAAACAACCCCCACCAACCACAGAAAGAGGAAGTAAAAACACAGCATGGGCTCTTGCAAAAAACATAGAAAATCTGCATGTGAAGTGACAGGCCAAAATCCCACCAATAAAATAAAATGGGAAGCGCATCATAGCAACACCCAAACCAATAAAATCAAACCGGAATAGCTAAAAAAATAGAAATAAACATGCACACAACAAAGCCATATCAATCGGACAAACTTAAATCACTCACTTCCTCAAAACATCAAATGTGCGAATTTCCTGATCTACGACCAACTAAGATGGTCACCCTGGGACAAATCAAGTTGATTCTTTTTCTATCGGTACCTGTAATAGCAATGGCAATGCATGGTTGTGGTTGACTGCCTTTGTCCGCTCGGTCTGTCTGGACCCGAACAGAAAATCTAATCCCTGGCATCAATCCTCCCTGCGAAAAGAAAAATATCCATGGGAAAACATAAAGATCCAAATCACCCCCCCCCCCCCCCCCCCCGAAGCAAAGGAAGGACCGCTTATCTTTGACCAATGGGATGATTTAATTTGTCTCTGAAAATAAGGGTCAAACCACTACTCAAATCAGGAACCAAGCATGGCAAAAGACTCAAACCACCACCGATCCACCCACCCTCCAAGAACCAAGCCAAGCAACACCCAAAGCACGCCCAAGCCGAATCACAGAACAATGTTGCTTTGTTCAGAAAACAGACCCCCGATCTCAGATTTTGCCTCCTCATCCTGCAATCAAAAGACTCGAATCACCACTCAAATCACATTCCCAGCAATTAAATGACTCGAACAACTGTTAAAATCAGGCGGGGAAAGTGAAATGTGCAAGCCCACCTCTTCAAACCTTTCCAGCACTGAGAAGCCGGCAACCACCGGGGTCGAGGAGTCGCCTTCAACAAAAGAAACAACGGCACCACCGTGCAAAGCCCCTGGCCAGGATGAACGACCTCACACCTCACATCGGCCGAGAAGCTCACTGAACTGGTTACTAAGACCACAGTACACAGAACCCACATGACCGCGGCGCCGCGACCTCACCTGGGATCAACGAACTGAACTCTCATCGGGGCCGAGGACCTGGCGCTCACCGCGGCGAGGAGTTGAGACCAACTAATTGCACAAATTAATTTGCCCCGTAAACCACAGCAAAAGGAAAGAAAAAATTAAATGAATACAATGCATATATTAATAAACACTTGACTTTCTTGCTTCCTTCTCATGATTTGGATTTTCATAATCTTGCGTTGTGTTTGAGTTCTAGGGTTTCACAAAAAAGGGAAGAGATTTTTATGATCTCAGGGTTTCAATCAGCTATGGGATTAATTTGGGTCTTTTTTTCTTTACTGGGTTCATAAAGATTATAGTGGGAATTATAACCTCATGAATGAAAATTATGAAAAGCAAAACACTTGGATTCTTCTAGCATGGTTGCGTTTTTGTAATTGAGAGAGCTAAGAAGATTTTCTTTTGATAACCAAACAAAACATAAATGGAAGAACGAAAAAGCCCCCCAGCCACACGCACAAAGACCCGACAATACAAAGGGCAAAAACGGGCTCACAATATCGCAATCCACAGTCACTTACCTCACAGTCCACAGTAACCAAAACAGTGAAAATGCCAAAACAATTATATTGTAGGTAATACGAGCGGTTTACCCGCGCGATGCGGCGAGTTTTTTTTATCTATGTAGAAAATTGATTATTTTTTTATGTATTGTATTTTATTATTTTAATATTTAGTTAGTATAATTATATTTAAGAAAACTAATATGAATTTTTGTCCTTCAAAAAGTCCAAAGTCATTTTTCCTTTCTCTCAATATATTTTTAGGCGATAATATTCAATAAATATCAGACATATTAGAAATAAAAATATTGTAATTTGTTTTTAAAACATAAACTTAATTTTTTGGTGTGCTATAATTATTTATTTGCCGTCTAAAAAGAACAGTCTAATGGAAACGGGAAGTGACTTGTATATTTTTTAATTTGACTTGTAGATAATGCAGGTAAATTTGTCAACGTTTGTTTTTTTGAGATGTTTTTTTTTCTAGTAATATTAGATCTAAAATATTAAAAATGAAAACATTGGAAATTCTTGTAAAGAAATAAACTTAAATAAAAGAGTACAAAATTAAATTTTGAAGCCAATCTTTTTTTTATATAAGATTTATTAATCATATTATTATATTAAATATATTTAAGAAAACATGATATGGATTTCTGTCTTTCAAAAAATCTTAGGTCATTTTTCCTCTCTCTTAATATATTTTTAGGCGATAATATTCAATAAATATTCAAACATATAATTAGTTTTACATATTTTAATTTAACATAAATAAACAAATATACAAATATTTTTTATAAGATTTATTAATTATATTATTACATTAAATATATTTAAGAATATTGATATTAATTTTTCTTAAGGAAAAATTCCTAGGTCATTTTTTTCCTCTCTTTATATATCTATAGGCGATAATATTCAATAAAAAATTTTTTATGTTATTCGATTAATTCATTATATTATTATATAAAATGTATTTAAGAATACTGATATTAATTTTTTTTATTCAAAAAATGCTAGGTCATGTTTTCTTCTCTCTATATATATTCCTATGCGATAATATTCAATAAATATTAGAACATATAATTAATGATAGACTAAATATATTTAAGAAACTTTAACAAAAGATAAAACAAAAAAAATAAAATAAAAATAAAAATTAGCATTGCTATTACTGTAAAAACAATAAAAAAATTTAAATTATCCGGAGGGAAAAAAATATTAACAGAAGAGTAAGCAAGAAAAATAATTAAATTATTATTATTATAATAATATTAATTATTATTATTATTATTATTATTATTATTATTATTATTATTATTATTATTGTGTTAAGTACAAAATTAAAATTCGAAGACAAATTTTTTTATGTTATCCGATTTATTGATTATATCATTATATTAAATGTATTTAAGAATACTGATAGTAATTTTTTTTGTTCAAAAAATCGTAGGTCATGTTTTCTTCTCCCTATATACATTCCTATGAGATAATATTCAATAAATATTAGAACATATAATTAATGAAAGACTAAAAATATCCTAGAAACTTTAAGAAAAGAAAAAAAAATATCATTGCCATTACTGTCAAAACAATAAAAATTATTAAATTATACGGAGAAAAAAAAATTAACAAAAGAGAAAGCAAGAAAAACAATTAAATTATTATTATTATTATTATTATTATTATTATTATTATTATTATTGTGTTAAGTACAAAATTAAAATTCGAAGACAAATTTTTTTTATGTTATCCGATTTATTGATTATATCATTATATTAAATGTATTTGAGAATACTGATATTAATTTTTTTTATTCAAAAAATCCTAGGTCATGTTTTCTTCTCCCTATATATATTCTTATCAGATAATATTCAATAAATATTAGAACATATAATTAATGAAAGACTAAAAATATCCTAGAAACTTTAACAAAAGAAAAAAAATAAAATATCATTGCCATTACTGTCAAAACAATAATAATTATTAAATTACACGGAGAAAAAAAAAACATTAACAAAAGAGTAAGCAAGAAAAACAATCAAGTTATTATTATTATTATTATTATTATTATTATTATTATTATTATTGTTGTTGTTGTTGTTGTGTTAAGTGCAAAATTAAAATTCGAAGACAAATTTTTTTTATGTTATCCGATTTATTCATTATATGATTTTATTAAATATATTTAAGAATATTGATATTAATTTTTTTTATTCAAAAAATCCTAGGTCATGTTTTCTTCTCCCTATATATATTCCTATGAGATAATATTCAATAAATATTAGAACATATAATTAATGAAAGACTAAAAATATTCTAGAAACTTCAACAAAAGAAAAAAAAAATATCATTGCCATTACTGTCAAAACAATAAAAATTATTAAATTATACGGAGAAAAAAAAACATTAACAAAAGAGTAAGCAAGAAAAACAATTAAATTATTATTATTATTGTGTTAAATACACTTATATATACATGGACAAAAGTGGGGAATATTCTAGAAATATAAAAAAATAAAAGTATAAGGGCTGAAATGAAAATCAAATATAAAGGGATTAAATTAAAAAATTAAAAGTCTAAGGGCTGAAATGAAAATCACATTTATTATCAATTTAAATTAAAGGACAAAGTTGCAAAAAATCAAAGCTTTTGTACCGAATTTATTGAGCTTTTAAAGCCAATCCAGAAATTAAAAGTCGGAGGACCGAAGTGAAACTGTCACATTCAATCAATTAAAATCGGAGGACCCAATCGAACTAAATCAGAACTTATATAATAGAAATCAGGACCAAAATCAAAATTAAAAGTTGAAGGACCAAAGTGAAATGTAACATAAAATGGGGGACTCTCCTACCCTTTTACGTGCATGAGAGAGAGAAAATGTTGGCAGCGCCTTTAACCGGCCACCGACGCGTCCACAGACATATTTAGGGTACACGCACCACCGCGGGAGGAAGACCACGCGGAGGCGCATCGAAACCGACTCTGGAAGATCATTTCCGACCACCATATGAAGCCGCACGCGCCACCAAAACAGGGTGTGAGGCGAAAAACCGACTGGCGCGTGCGGCTCACGCCCTGACAGCCACAGAATAAACAATTAAAAAAAGGGTCAATTACCTTTCTGCCCCTGTACTCAAGTCAATGTTTTTGTCTTATTAGGGGCTATAACCGTATTTAGCCATTAAAAAAAAAACCCATGCGGCGGACCAGACCGAACCGGACGCGCCCAATTACACCCTTAACCCTCAGTCGAAAATGCTATTTTATCTTATTACCGGGGCTAAAATCGTTACTACACTGTTCATAGGGCGGAAAAAAAAAAAGGTGGACGAACTCGCGCGACGCACGGAGGGTAAAGCTCGCGTCCACAGTGACATTGAGTCAGCGTGAACAGTATTTTCTGTTTTCTTTTAGTGTATTTGTTAATATTTCTAAATATATATATATTTTCTACAGTGGAGGGTACAGTGTTTGTTTTGTTTTTTGCTCTGTGTTGCCCTGTTTTTTCGTGCCCCCAGTCTCCATGAATGAGAATCGGTCTCCCTTCCGTACTGTTCTTGGCAATGCTAAAAAGAGAGTGCCCGATTTGCGATTAATTCCTGGACTTAATCTGAGGGATTGATTGAAGATTTGGACAGGGATTTTGAGCTGAAATTAGAAGATCGCAATCCGGGCTTAAATCCTGGGATTTTACCCTAATCAAAGCCCGATGCTAAATTAGATGAAAATTCATCTAATTAATATCTTATTTAACACCGTATTTCAAAAATATTCTTAAAAATTTTGAATTCTTAAATTTGTTTGATATTTGTAGGTCATTATTTATTTTAATTTTTAACACCACCTTAATATAAGTGAATATAATTCTTTCTCTCAAATACTCTACATTAAACTTGCTATGATCTGTAAAGACATTCATGTCGTGAAACATCGCTATGGTTCTAGTAATCGAAGTGGTCTTAAAGCAATTGATCCAGGAACAAGGAAATTGAATATCACAAGTAAATTTTCCGAATAGAATCTATACAATGATGATGTCAAATTGTTTTTTTTTTAATAAAAAATATCATTTTAATGCAACAAAAAACACCTTGAAAAATAACTGTATCCAATTTTTAAACAAAAACTAAAAACAGGACAGAAGAGGATAACTATTGTGGTTTGCATGAATGTACCGAAAAAATATATCAAAACCTCGATTATAATTAAATCAAAATCTCTTCCATTCCTGTCACGACAAAAGAAAATATTTACGTTAAAAAAAATACAACAAAGATAGGGCAAAATAAACAGAACTCTCCCCACCCTTTTCCAGCTACAAAATAGTTTTTTCTTTTGTCAATTAATTAAATCAATAAACCCATATATGATATTTCCTTCACTTAATATACAAATGAGATGTGCATGATTGCGTGAACACATTTTTTTAAATGCTCTCAAAATCTTTTATCAATTTTTTTTATTATTATAATTTTATTATTTTTCAATCCATTCGCCAACCTTGAACGAAATAGAAAATAACTAGTTTAATGGCCCGCACTTCGTTGCGGGCGGAACAAATAATTTTTACAACTGTTCAGATTAAAATATAATATTTATACATGTAAAGTTTGATATAATGAAACAAATCAAAATACTCTGTTATAACAACAGTAACATCGAAGTGTTAACTTCTAAAATTATCATCACTCTTACTGTCAAAACAATAACAATTATCAAAATACCTCGAGAGAGAAAAAAAAAAGCAAGTAAGAACAAAAACTTAAATTGTTATTATTATTCTTAATATTAATATTATTATTCCGTAATAACCAAAAAAACAAAATTAGATCAAAGACTAAAAGAAGTCTAAAAACATTAACAAAAGAACAAATAAAAAAAAAAATGATAAAACAAAAATAAAAATTATTACCTGAAAAAAAATCATTTCACTTGAAAATTAAAAAAATTGACTGCAATATGTTGCGGGCTGAGAATTTTTTTTTTATGATTGGTGGGATTAAAGAAATTAATAGGATTTGTTGGTCTAAAATTAAAATATAATATCTATATATACAAATTATAATATAATAAAATAGATTACCACGTCCTATCATCAAAATAGCAAAATCAAAGTTTTAACATAAAAAATTATCATTGCCATTACTGTCAAAACAATTAAAATTATCAAATTATCATGAGAGAAAAAACATTCAAAAACATTCACAAAAGAGTAAGTAAGAAAAATAATTAATTTTATTATTATTATTATTATTATTATTATTGTGTTAATAAAGAATAAAAAACCAGAAATAAATGAAAGACAAAAAAAATTGTAATAACTTTAACAAAAGATGAGACAAAAAAATAAAATCAAAATTATTAGGCAAAAAAATTAATCTAACTTGAAAGTATAAAAAAAAAACCAATAAAAAACTAAAAGACAGAGCAAATAAAAAAATATAATAGATGATAAAACAAAAATAAAAATTATTAGCTGAAAAAAATCATTAGCTGCTATAACGGTATTTAGCCATTTAAAAAAAATATTAAAAAAAAAGGTTGCACCAGACCGGACCGAACCGGACTTGTCGTACGCAAACAATTACATCCGTGACCCTTAGCCGGAACCTTTTTTGTCCTATTATAAGGGTTAAAATCGTTGAAACACTGTTCAAAAAACAGAAAAAAAATCAATCAAAGAAAAAAAAATCAATAACTTTAACAAAAAAAACCAACCAAAAAATGAAAAAAAAAATATAAGAAAAAAAAATAATTTGACGTCAAAATAAATAAATAAAAAAAATCAAAGAAATAAAAATGAAAAAAAAAACATAAGTGAAAAATAAAATAAAAAGCAAACGAAAAATAAAAAGAAAACTAAAAGAAAAAAAAAACATTGTAACTCGCGCTAGTAATAAAAAACAATCAAAAGAAACGAAAATGAAAAAAAAAACATAAGTGAAAAAAAAAAGCAAACAAAAAAAACAATTAAAAGAAAAAGCAAAAAATCAGATTGTAACTGGCGCTAGGCAGGGAATCGAACCCTGCCCTCCATGCACAGGCGCACCTGTTTTCCAATAGGCCATTGGCCTTTCTTTATTGCTTCCTGTGAAAAAATATATAAGTATCATAAAAATAGCGAATCAAACCAACAGTCCACAGTGATCACTGTTCAAAAACAAAAAAAAAAACACTATTGAAATCCACATTGTTTTCACTCACAAGCTACAGTGTTTTCCTGACCTCTTTTAGTTTATTGTATAATAAACTGGTATATTTTAATTCAATCTGGCCCATCTCTTAGCCGACCACTTGACAGAAAATGGGTTAACAGTTGTTTGTTTGTTTTAATGATGCAGTCACTACACGCGCTACGTCGCACTCTTATACATATGTTTTTTCTATTATAAAAAATAAATCTAAAAATATATTTTATTCGGGTTATTAACTTGATTGCATTTAATAAGCTCGACTAATTTATTAACACAAACAAAAATATTAAATAAAAATATAAAGTTTAGTTATCAAATAGCCCAATATCTAAGGGAGAAACTAAAAAACAAATCTTTATTTAAAAAAACAGCAAAAAAAACCCTTTAATTCACACCATGTTACCCACTCACACTACAATCATTAACACGAGATTCATGATAACTCTACACAAAAGAAAGCAAAAATTAAAAAAATATAAAGATGAATTTTTAATTAATCAAATGTCAAATGATGAAATTGAAATAAAAAAAATAAAATGTTAAAAGAGAGACATTTGGTAATGAAGGAAAAAAAAATCATAACATGATAATCTCACAAAAAGTAAAATGAGAAAATTTTAAAGCTTAATTTCAACCAAACAAAATATAGAATGATAAAATTAAAAAAATATATAATTCAAAAAAAGTAAAAAAAAAATGACCCGGGTTCACTCGGGTGAACAAGTAATATCTGCAACATAGTTATAATATTTAAGTAACCATTTCAAAAAAAAATCAAAACTTTGACGTTTAATTATTAAATATCCAAATATTGAATTCATGTTATTTTCAAAAAATCATAGGACGATGAAATAGAAAAAATAAACTAATTTTAAAAATAATATTAAATAACAATAAAAATGATGCCAAATATACCATATGAAGACATAATAATGGAGAATGAAATTAATAAAAAAAATTAATTAAAAGAATAAAAACTAATTATGAAAAATAAATAAATTACAGGGTTGCTTTGAAGTTTAAAGGGTTAGCATAGAAATCAAGGAAAAGAGAGAAAAGATAGAGAGAAAAAAAAGTAAAGCCACTCGAGACTTTTTGGCCAAACATGCTGTCAAATTATGAAAAGACCATTAAGATCATTTAAAAGCTTATGCAAAAGTTGATATATGGACACATTTGAACGCATGCATCTGATATTTTTTTAATAATATTTATACTTGTTAGATCACAAAATAACTTCTAAGTGAACTGATTATTATACAATAAAAAACATAATGAAAAGACTAAAACACCTTTGAACCTAAGTATAAGGTTTTTTTAACAAACAATTTTTAGGGTATAGTCACAAAACTAAAAAGACTAAAAATCATCTAGACACCTTTTATGGCGGTGTTTAAGTAATTTCAATGTTCACAAAATATAAAATGACTAATTCACCCATGATCAATTTGATATTAACAAATGAATATAATGTAAAATACTATTTTGCCTCTCAATTTGCACTTTATTGGCTAGCACTATGGAAGACTAAACCTTCATGACATTGTAGCAATCTATAATGCAATGAGTCTTAATCCATAATGTTTTTACTAAGCCTTCTTAATGGTTTTTTTTTTGCTGTATAATGCTCCTTCACCCAACTCCATCATTAATTAATTTGATAGTTAAAAGGATTTTTGTTCCTTCACTTCAATCTTGGACTAAACATGTATGTTTGGCTTTGTAGTAATTTTGTGGTTGGGGTTTAAAAAAGATTTAAAAAAACACTTTTAGTTTTGGTTTTAAAAAATATGTTTGATTAAAAATATAGTAAGATAGTTTTTTGCATGAAAAAACACAAGTCTCTATAAATGAAAAATATGTTATTTTAGCTTCTATAAAATCAAAATTTAAAACACAATTGATCCAATGTGAAAAGCAAAAGCTAATTGGCTAACCAAATAGTTTTCTATGTGGTTGGACAAAAACAGAAAATAACACAATATCAAATGGGTTTTAAGGTAGTATTTAGTTATTGTTCCAAGATAAAAGAGACAAATACAATGTAGACAATACAAAAAAGGAGACGAAGACAAAATTGTGTTTGATAATGACATATAAGAAAAAATAACGGTTTATGTATCATGTTTGGTTATAATTTCCAGTATATGATAAAATATCTATTACCCTTAATATGTATTGTTGTTATATGTATATATGTATGTATATTATTATATTAACTCTAGCTATAAAGCAACTAGAAGAGTTAACATGAGACGTGAACTAGTCTAAGTTTAAAAATTATAAAGGAAGGATTGACTCAACTTCACCTCGCCAAAAACCCAGGTTAATTATACATATAGGTAAAAAACCTATTAATTTGTTTTTTTTTTTTGAAAGATTGATCAAAACAAGATTACTTTAATTACTTTTTAATTTATTTAGGTTAACTAGATTGATCCTTCTGACCCGATACTTGATCCTTGCCTTAAATTGACTTTCAAGTTAAGTTTCTAAAACTATTATAATAACCACACATATCTATACATTGACACAAATCGTTATTTCTTCTGAGAGTTGACTAAGGCCTTACCTTAGGTCAATTTTCAAGTTATATTTTAAAACAATGTTAATAATTATTTTTGTTCTTCTTATATTGACTCGAGTTAATGGTTAATCTCACTTGTGACTTAGACCTTGCCCCTATTTGACTCGCAAATCAAATTTTAAAACTATGATAATAACTATTTTATTTTTACGTTGAATCAAGTCATCCTAAGCCTAAATCAATGACTTGGGTTGCGCTTTAAATGACACCTCGTGTCGAGTTTTAAAATTATAATTATAGTAACTTTTTATTCTTAAATGTCTTAGATAGACAATTTTAGATTTGAAAGTTTTTTATAAGGATATTTTATGACTAAAATAAATAAATAGTCTCTGGATACATGTGCCTTATATACTTCCTGTTTTAAAAATATAAGGATTTACTTCAAAACTATCCAGAGACAAATTTGTTGTCATATCTTGATCTCTGATTGTTCAATCAAATATATTTTCATCTTCAATATCTTCATCATTTTTATTTTAAAAGAATAACTACACACTATCTAAATATTTAAAAACATTTATTAAATTACTTTAAATATATCACACGATCAGGGAAAGAAAGCCCTTCTCCTCGTGAAAGCGAGGGGTGATGCAGTAAAAAGCGCCAAGTATATGTCCAAAAAAAAAAACATGATTTGTTGTCTTAATTTCCTTCTGATGTCGGTTTTACCTAAGAAAACATAAAAAGGAAGCACTGTTCGTGCGCGACCACGAACGGCCAACTAGCCTCCTCCCTCACTGGACCCCACTTGACCTCTAAGACAGAGAAGCTTACAGCTAGGACTTTTTTTTTTTTTTTTATAAGCTTCTGTTGTCTCATTTTCTTTTTTTTCTTTTTACACAAACCAGAAATGCACAAACCAATTACTGAACCAAAAAGCATTATTATTATAATTTGTTTTTTGCTAAGAGTTATTCAAAAACTTTCGTTTTGCTTCTTGTTATCGCCTACCTGTTTGTTTCGCTTCTTCAAGATTGATTGTCGTTAAAGCTTTTTACTCTAAACAACTGCAAGTCGTACGTGTTCTTCCGATCGGACTCACTGATTACTTTCCTTTCTCCTTCACTCGGTCGTTAATCTATTCAATGAGTTAAGAAGATCGCAGTATAGGATCGTCATGGTAGGCTGAACATAAAATTTATTATTCTTGTTTTTGGATTGCTTGATTGCTTAGTTTCCTTTACTTGCCGATTAGTTGAATCAATGGAAGTAAAGGAGTTTTTTTTATATATGTTTTTTGAGAATTCTAATTTGTGTGACATATGAATGGAGCATGATTTGTGATTTAAGTTCTTCGAAATGTTTTTTTTTTTGAATTTTTATGGTCGTGCAAGAATGAAATATGGTTCGATTTAAGCTTGTTTATATAATATGCAATGCTAGATGATAGGAGATGATATGCTAATCCAAGAATTATTAGATTTTCTTTTCTTTTTTTTTGTTGAGGGGGGCACAAGAAGCGGAGGTGGTAGTTAGGCATGACTCATGAGTTATGGGCTAAATAAATATGGGAAACTGGTTAAATTTTGTCAACTATGATTTTTAGCTTAAAGGAATAATGTTTTAGTTCCTGACATGGTTTGTTTCGTAAAAAATTGGAAGATTATATGCATATCATAAATACATGGACGAACAGCTCAGAGATGCTTATTTGACAAACCTCACTTTTTAGTATGACTGGGATATGTGGTGATTATTTTGCGTGAATCAAAGTATTTTGCAGAATCAATATAGTTTGTTCACGGTGGTCATATTGTGATACACGGTTCAAAAATCTAATCTTATGATTATCAGTTAATCAATAATTCTAGCTGCTTAGCTTGAAACGTGGGAAGTTTATCTTTTTGGGGAGCGGGTTATTATGGTGTCAACTGTAGTTTTGACTTCACGTTCAACTCCTAGCAATGGTAGAAATGCAGTTAAAACAGCGTGGCCAATTCTGTGGTAATGCTGGCTATAACTGAAATTTGGAAATTGTTTCTATCCGCTTTTTCCATTTCAATTCTTCCCCTATTAACTCTCTCTCTCAATTTCATCTTAGGTTGGCTAGTTCATAGTGGAAATGTAATTCTTTTATTTATTTAGTTGATGTCTTGCATGCTTGATATGCTGCAAACATCAATTAACATTGCTATCAATTCAAAAGCTCTTTATATATATATATATATATATATATCAATAGGTCTCAATATAACAAACGGTTAGTAATAAACCTGGAACACTCTGGAGCATAATTCTCCCACTTGAAGATGACAGACGGGCCCCATAGGAAGTGGTGCATTTTTTATGTTTCAAATGGGAAGCAACACATTCCACCAGAATATTTTTGGTGTGCTCACTGGCAGAGAACATAAATCAATTATTTCCTTCCCAAACTGATTGATTTAGTGATAGCAAAATCCAATGACTTTAAGATAAATGAAGATGTTGATGAGAAATAAAAGAGACAAGTTGGATTAATTACTTGATGTAGTAGGGAAAATTATCCCAAGAAACACGTAACTTCTCCCATGGAACAATTCTCCTCAAGAACTCATTTTTAAACTTTTCCCGTCTAGTCAAAAATGGAGATTCCTTCCGTTTACTTTCTATGGCAAGCTTCTCATTATGAAGCCACTCCTTTTGATCTTGTTCCCCTAATTGAGCGTGTGCATCGCATTTTCATTAACTTGTTCTCGCTGAGTCTTCTCATTATCAAAGCTAGCCCCATCTTTCACCGGGCCATGCTTATCCTCACTTGTATTCCTTCCATTAGCTCCCGAACTACATGTGCGGAATTGAATATTCATCCAACACATATTAGACCTTATATGTAAACCACTGTCAATATTTCCAAAGGCAGTACTCCTTGATGAAATTGAATGTAATAGCTGTCTTTTAATGAAACTAACATGTGAAAAGTGGTCCCTCGCTACTGTTGTACATCTCAGAGGCAGATCCTGGCAATTTGGCCTCATGAAATGCTTTGATGCATGAAATAAAGAGCACCATCTCTGATTCCTACACTTAAATATTCCCGTATACATTACAGCTCCTTGCTCGTACTAAGTCCAACAAGGCTGCAAAAAAGCGAGGAAACTTGATTCACATATCATAAACTGCATCCAAACGAGAATTTGATTATAAAATCTAAGATGAACCCAGTACCACTCCCAATCCATTCAACCAAAAAAAGGGCAGACAATAAACCCCCAAAAAATTGTAAAGAAGCAATGTGTAACATAAATGGAAAAGAAGTATCGAAATACGATTAGCAATTTTGCCCTAACAAAACTATTCTTCTAGATATTCCAATCATTCCAGATGAACAAAGAAAATGATAAATGAACATTCAAAGTTCAGATTTTTCGCTTTCTAATATTTTTCGCAATCAAAATCACTAACAAACAAGAACTCGATTATAAGAATATAAGATGAACCCCTCAAGTAAAAAGGCAGTCGACATACCCTTCAAAGATTTCTGACGCAGCAGTACAGGCACATGAACGAAAAAGAATCCTTGCCAGTTGCTAAGAAAAAGCTTGATAAAGATTAATAACCTTAGATAATTAGAAACTTCAAAACCTAGTTAAAAAAGTGAAGTCGCATGCCCATATTAGTTGCATACAAGCGCTCTCTTTCTCTTCTTTTCTTTTTCTCGTTCTTGTTCTCTTTCTTTCTCTTTCTTTCTCTTTCTTTCGTCGTTGACAGGGAGAGAAGTAAATGCGGAAGCGAGAGGAAATGCGGAAGAGTTGTTAATAAAAGGGAGAGAAAAAATCTGGGGTTGAGAGAGAGAGAAGGGGGGGCAGACAAGGATTTCGAAGGAGAGCGTTGTGTTTCCAAGTTTTTATGTTGTAAGCAACATCTGGTGTTCGTAGGTTTCAAAGTTTCTTTTTCTCTTTAAGTACTTGGGTTGTTGTCACATTGGGCCTATTTGGGCTGGTGTTTCGGCTCAGATCGTCGGACTGACTTGTTTAGAAAATATTTTGGTAATTGTTTTTTAAGTGTTTTTTTTTTAGAATATATTAAAATTGGCTTTTTAATTTTTTTTAAAAATTATATTTCATATTATTACATCAAAATAATTTAGAAACACAAAAAGAAAATTGCTTAAAAAAATTACAATTTGTTTTTTAAAACAATAACAAATCATCATTTAATCCTACTACAATGAGTAAAATACAAGATAGCTAAGTTAATCCATAATGTATTTCACCTTGAAATAATATATTAATCAAATAAAGAGTACATGTGTGCACACACGTAAAAGGATGGTTGGATCTTAACAACTTGGAATGCTTCCAGTTCTAGATGAGCATTTCTCATATGGGATTAATTAATGGACTTTTTCATCTAAAAATAATTTAAAGTATACATGATTATAAATTTTAAGTCATCAAATATCTATTAAACCATGTGTTATATCATAGTTCATATAAAAAAAAAGTGTAAAATAATATATTAAACCTAATTCAAGTTTAATATTAAATTATATAGAAGTTGTTTTAATACGACTTGATCGATTGAGACAGGTCTAAACCTAAGATGGATGGTAGGTTAAATTTTTTTATGATTTACCTCTAAAACAAAATTCAAAATAATATTATTTTTTTGAATATTGAGACAACAAAATATTGAATTAACATGGGTTTTGCTTAAAACCTACGATCTGGATTATGAATTCCATTGGGTTTGATGGCTTTGAGTTTTTTTATTTACTTTTTATTTAATTATAAGATAATAAATACTCAGAAAAACAAATATTGAGATATTTGTTTAAGATTGTGTAATCTCACCATAAAAATAAACTAAAACAAGTTATAAAGATCAAGGTTATCAAAAACATTTGTTTGACACACCACGAAGCTGAATCATAAGAATAAGTTGTAATATCCTAAAATCTCAATTTTTAGCTAATTACATAGACAGTTGAGTAGTAAATAATTAAATATCATAATTAAGACAAAAATGAGATAAACAATAGAAAAATTCATGCAACTTAAAGTATATGTCTCGGTACATGAAGTTATAATAAAACTTAATATCTCGCTTAATATCACTTATTAATCTTTTCACAACCCTTAAATGTAAACCCATATTCTAAGTTTGATTTGTTAATGTCTCGGTACATGAAGTTATAATCAAACTTTTAACTTACTCTAAGCTTGTTTGCTTTCCTACTCAAAATGCAGTTGGTTCTTCCCTTTCCTCATAGTATTTCTCGTCTACAACCTCCAATCTTTGGAGAGTAGTTAGAAGAAGAAAAATATCCACTTGAATAGATAATAAAAAAAAAAAACATAAATATGCAAAACATAATGGCTCGACAAAACATATTGATCATAAGACTCGTGATGATAGTAATCTTTAATAATACTAAGTGGTCGTTCGGCACAGCTTATTTTCCTCCGTTTTAAAAAAAGCGGCTTGAAAAAAAGCTGCTACCCGTTTGGTAAAGAAAAAAGCCAATTAAATTGGCATGGGACCCACCACCAAAACCAATCCAAACGGCTTATTTTCAAATGCAGGAAAATCATGTTTTTTTGAAGAAGCGAACCTGCTTTTCATCGACAGAAACCAAGAAATTACCGTTGGAATTTTAATTCCAAATCAAACCAGTCTATTGAAACCAAAGCATCCAGTGTCTGCATTTTTCTTGTTTTCTAATGAAAGAAGAGCTTCTCTACTTGCAGAGAACAAGAATGTTCTAGAGGTGACAAAGATTGTTGGTGAAGAATGGAAGAACATGATAGAAAAACAAAAGGGGCCTTACGAAAAGGTTTATACTGCACACAACATCATCTTTTTAGTTGGGAGTTAAATCATTTTGCTAGGGATGGTTTCTTAGATGTCTTTGGAAATTGCAGATTGCAAAAAGAACAAGGAAAAGTACACGCAAGAAATGGAGGCTTACAAGCAAAACAAGGATGAAGAAGCTATGAATCTCAAGAAAGAAGAGGAAGAACTGATGGAATTTCAGAGAGAGAAGGACCCACGAGGATGGAAGGATTGGATCTTCTAGTTTTGTTGCGTCCATCATCTTGATCCGAGAGTAGGTGTCGAGGGTTTTAGATTTGGGATTTCTATTTTCTCGAAGAGTTAGGGATTATTTGAGGGGTGGGGCAGTGGGCCTGATGTCTAAGGTTGTGATTTAGTAATAATTTAAGTAAATTAATAAAAAAAAATTATAAAACATGTCAGTTTATTCATATAAAATACAACTTAAGATCATTGATACATTGTATAATTATATTGATAAAAATAATTTGGTGAGAGAATAAAAAAAAAATGATAATTGGAATCTTGAATAATTGATAAAAACAAAAAAAGATTTGACATGAAGTTTCATTATATTGATAAAAATAATTTGGTGAGAGAATAAAAAAAAGTGTCCAATTTACTTGAATTATTAATTACATTATATTATTATAATTATTAAATCTACAATATTTAAAAAATTATATATATATGCCCTTTAAAGTAATTTCACAAGTTAAAAGCAATATGAAAAAGCTTGGTAACCAAACACATAAAATTGCTTTTCATTAATATCAAACTCAAAAGCAGTTTTAACCAAACACTTCAAAACTTATTTTGAACCATAGCTAAAGTGCTTTTTATGAAACTGCTTTTTTAAAACCTCAACCACAAAAGCAAAAGTTGTGCCAAACACACCCTAAAAGAGGTAGGTTTGGTATGATGTACTAAATTAGATAAATAAACGATGTAACTTGTCTGCGCGCTGCGCTGAATTTTTTTTAGATAGTAAATTGATTGACTTTTTGCGTGTTGTAATTAGTCATTTTAATATCTAATTAATAAAATTGTAATAGACAAAATATGTTGGAAATGAGTTTTTTTTTTAAATACTTCAAATAGATAAAAATATCTCTAAGTGTTATTGGTGTGCTTTAAAAATTTGTTCTTCATATTATTATATTTGAAGTATTTCAGAATACTAAGATTAAATTAATTTGAGAATTTTAAAAAATTAAATTTACTTAATTTTTTTATATATATTTTTTAAGGTCTTCATATAAATAAATATCAAAATATATAAATTTTTTTATTTTATAAGATTTATTCCTCATATTATTATATTAAAAGTATTTCAGAATACTAATATTATATTTCTTTTTCAAAAAATTCAAGGTCATTTTTTTTCTCTCTATATATTTTCAGGCGCTAATATTAAATAAATATTAAAATATATAATTAGTCTCACATATTTATAAGAAAAAAAACTTAAAAATAATCATTATCATTATTTTGAATGCCTTATCTGGGCTATTTTATGTAGGAAATTGATTGATTTTATATTTGTTGTAATTGATTATTTTAATATTTAATTAATAAAATTGTAATTAATAGAATCTGTTAGAAAGGGGTTTTTTCTGCCTAAAAGTGATTGAATATTGTTACTGTTAAAAATATTTTGATAATTATTTCATCGGTAGATTGTAGAATTGAAATCAAAAAAATTCTGTTTAAATGAGTCACATGCTCCGTGTAACATACTAATTGATTGTTGTGTATGTTTTATTTTTTCATGAATTCTTTAATTAGCAAGCAATAAAATTACCGTTATTGAATTTTAACACAGATGAGTGATTTGTTTTATGCACCAAACAATATGATTGGTGCAATTATTTTAGCTACTTTGATAATAATTTAATTGGTGGATAGCGAAATCGCAATTGATTAAATTGACTAAAGATATATTATTTGTTGTCTGCAACATACTAATTGTTTGTTGGACATGTTTTAACTATTTGATGAATAATTTATTTGATAGATAGCCAAAATACAACTGCTAAAATTTATCAAAGCTTCTTTTTTCAGATTGTTTTTCATATTATTATATTAAAAAAAATTAGAACGCTAAGATTAAATTGATGTGAGATTTATAAAGAAAAGTCAGCTCAATTTTTTATATATGTTTTAAGACGTTAATATCAATAAATATCACAATATATAATTAGTCTCTCCTATTTTTTAAGGAAAAAAGTCCCTAACATAATATATATAAAAATTTAGGACCATTAACAATTTGGTTACATGTTAAAAAATTTAGTGTCGGCTGTGGCCAAACACAAGGCAATTTTTTACTTTATTATTGTAGATAATTTGACATAAATTTTCTACCTGTCTTGTCTACATGTGGTTTTAATTTTTTTTCGTTATATGAGATGTAAAATATCATACATAAAAAAAGACGCAGAAGTTATTTTTCAAAAAAATAAAATTGACCAATTAATTTGTCACAATTATTATAGCTGTCATTATACATAATTAATATTCTAATTATTATTTGACATACTATTGATGACATCGTATTTTTTTTTAAGATTTTTTTTTTCATGTTATTATATTAAAAATAATTTAGAACAATGATAGCAAATTATTATTTTTCAAAAATAATAAATAGCTCATATATTTATTCATTTATTTATTTATATATATTTTAAGGCGCTAATATTAAATAAATATCAAAATATATAATTAGTCTCACATATCTATAAGAAAAAAAAAACCTTACAAATAATCATTATCATTATTTTGAATGTCTTATCATTATTAATAATTAAAAATTTCAACACCTAACAATATTAACAAAAAAGAAATTACAAAACTAAATAAATAACAAAACAAAAATAAATATAATTACATTTAAAAACAATTATTTGACTTGAAGAATAAATAAAAAGAATTTAAAAAACAACAAAGAGAAAAAATAATAAATATCAATTTTCAAATGATCACAAACACAAATTAAAATGTAAATATTAAAAAAAATCTTAATAGCAGTGGAAATAATAATAATTGGAGAGACCGTAATTATTGTTAGAAACAAATCCATAATTTTTTTTTATTTTATAAGATTTCTTACTCATATTATTATATTAAAAGTATTTCAGAATAATGATAGTAATTTGTTTTTTTTCTTTCAAAAAACCCTAGGTCATTTATGTATATGTATATATATATATATATATATATATATATATAGAGAGAGAGAGAGAGAGAGAGAGAGAGAGAGACATAAATATATATTAAGGTACTAATATTAAATAAATATCAAAATATATAATTAGTGTGACATATTTAAAAGAAAACAAAACTAACAAATAATCATTATGATTATTTTGAATGTCTTATCTATAATAATTAAAAATAAATATTATTAGATTTTAAGAAATTATTTGACCTAAAAGGAAAAAAATCATAATAATTATTAATCTTGAAATGATCACCAACACATATTAAAATTTGAACATTAAATAAAAAAAAACCTTAATAACATTGGAAGTAAAGAAAAATTGAAAACAAAAACTAAGATCATATATGTATAAACATGGACAAAAATAGGAACTATGTAAGAAATATATATAAAAAAAATAAAGGAATTAAAATAAAATCCAAGATTAAAAGTATAAGGGCAAAAATGAATAAAACATATATAATAATTTTAATTTGAAGGACAAAATTGAAATAAATCTAAACATTGATACTAATAAAATTAAATAATTTAAAACAAAACCGGAAATTAAAAGAATGAGGACCGAAATGAAATTGAATTATAATTATTTTGCATGGAAGGATAAAATTGAAAAAAAATCAAACTGTGATACCGAAAATATTAAGGATTTATAATAAATTTGCATGGAAGAATAAAATTGAAATAAACCAAAATTTTGATACCAAAAATATTAAGGATTTCAAACCAGTTCGAAAATTAAAAGACTGAGGACCTAAATGAAGCTACAATATATAATTCATTTCAATTGAAGGACCAAATCAAAATCTATATAATAACAATAAGGACCATAAAAAACAATAAAAAATGCAGGGACTAAACTGAAATATCACTATAAACAGCTGCAATGACGCGTGCTTGCGCAGGTAGGAGAGAGAAAAGGGGGGGAAATTCAAACAACCATTGACATGTCTTAGGCCACCCTGTTATCACACGCGTCGCACCAGGAGGAAGAGAGCATGGTTGAAAATCATTCTGGATGCTGGTTGAGTATTTTTGGACGCCGAAATACGGATGACGTGTCCGACAGCGCGCAATAGTAATTCGGCAGAATAAATATTAAACAAATGGTAAATTACCGGAACACCCCTGTAGTCAACTCTTCAATTTTGATTTATTGAGGGGCATATCCGTATTTAGCCATTTTCAAAAAATATAAAAATCTCTCGGCACCCCTCCCGGCCAGACTTGAGTTTTGTCTTTTTCAAGGGATAAAATAGTTATTTTACTGTGCAAAAAAATATAAAAAAAAACAATAAACTAGTGACTCAAGCTGGACCGAAAATGTGCAATTACCGTGGAACCCCTCCAGGCAGTAGCCTTTTTTTTGTTTTTTTCAAGGGACAAAATCGTCATTTTACTGTGCAAAAACAAACAAAAAATCACTAAACCGGCGGACTGAACCGACTCGAAAACTGAGCAATACTATTGTCATCCATAGTGATTTATCTTGCTGTCAACAGTAATCGAACCATGTTATGTTTTAGCTTTTAGAATAATGTTTTGTTTCATGTTTGGTGCATAATATAGCATTAGACATGACGAGGATAACTCCTCACTTTACATCAAACCAAGTTAAATTATTTGAAAATATCATTTATATTGGTGGATCAAAATTAAAATCTTTTGAGCATATTTTTTTTATCTAGCTGGAGCTTTAATTAAATTATATAGAAGTTATCCTAGCATAATTTAGTCAATTTGATGAGTTAAAAAGACTCGGATAACTAGTAAGCATGTAGTTTGGTTTTAAAAATATTCTTAAGATGATTTAAAAATATTTTTATGACATTTTAAAAAAATAATTTTTGAGATGACAACACATTGAATAACTCAATTCAACCTAGGTTAACTTGTTAAACTTCCAATATAGAAATATTTAGATGTTAAACTTGTGGTGGAAGAGGAAAGGCTTAAACTGTTCAACCACAGAAAGAGTTGGGCAAATAAAGGGAAAATTGACTAATTTTAGTTTAGATTTCCAAAGACAGCGTCATTGATATTGTCAGAGAAAACTTCAAAGGATTATGGGCTGGTTAATAGACTTTGTCGATTGAGTTGTTGAAAGTTGCCGCTAAACGAGGAGCCTCTTGACTCTTGAGCACTTGAACAACATGCTTCATGATAGGCTTTGAAGATCCTGTAATGCGCAAGTCAACACTAGTGTAGGTAAATGGAGCCTTGTGAGGTGGTGCTTGTGTTTGCAAGGAAGATGCGAGATTGAAGAGGAGAGAGAGCTGATTTTATCAGTGTTTGTGAGAAAAATGATGAGCTTAAAGTTTATTTTCTTACGCTACCTAGGTAGCTAGCTCATAGGCCTTTGTATTCATGAGTCAACAATCATCGTAGACAATCATTTTAGGCAATCACATTGTCATTGCGGATTGCCACATTTTCACGGAAAGCAGGGCAATCACACTATCATATGTAGAGGTATGTTTAGATAGATGACCGCGCTCTCGTGGTGCAAATATAACATAAACATGTCTTAACATATTGTAATATCACGCACACATGTCTTCTCTATGCTGGTGAGGAACATTAAATGAAGAATTGCACAAAAGAAGCGAAAGGAAACGATTTATGTGCCCAGGTTTAAACCCATTTTCTTTCCCCATAGGCTCAATTTTGAGCGCTTCGGGTTCAGCTTAATGCCACCTTCAAAACCTCTAAATGATACCATGACATGATACGAAATTTAGAAACGGGCAAAGATACAGCATTGTATAGCACAGCCCAACACTCAATATACATCCCGCTGGACAACAAAAAAAAAAGGAAAATTAAAAGGCTGTAACAAACGATAAATGAAAAAAAAATATTATACGAAACACGAGATTTTCTTAACAAAAGGAAAATCATAAAATTCAAACATTGAAGTTGAAATTGGAATATTAAAGAAAAAATAGAGGGGGGGGGGGGGGGGGGGGGCAAAAATAATCGACCTGGCAGCTCGCTAATGCAAAAAGACAGCCACCCTTCGGAAAACTCGAGTTTCTGAGACCTCCTAGATAAGTAGAGCACACTCGTTGCATCCACATGATTGCACACAAACTTACACAAGCAAACCATATTTGTAATGGGGGAAAAATCTAACAAATAAAATTTCCTAAAACACTATACATTTTGAAAAGAAACTATGAGACACGAATTTACAGAACAGTGTTTATATGAAGTGCTTTAAGTAGCGACGTCGCCATTTGTTTCACTAATACTTGGCCTCCAGAGCTTTGCCCGTCCCTCCGTTCCTCAATCAAGTTCAGAAGTTTTTGGGGCAAATCATTCTCAACAATCAATTGCTTTGGACGAGGGTGGTGCTCATACACAGCCTAGCACAACAAATTTCAGTGAATACGATCATTGAACCAAACACCTTTCAAATGCAGCTTTAAGCATGGAAAACAATAACTGAACGAGATTGATGAAAAAAGGGCAAGCTCCTCTCCACCAAATGTGCTACGATGTGATGTCTTAAGACTCATGGTGATAAAAAAGAGCACGTGCTTGGCTACTTAATTACTGATATAAATGGATAAAATAGAAGAAGACATAGGAAACAAGCTGCTGTATTTTTGACATGACAAAACACCATGCTAAGCACACTTGCATTGCTGGTTGTATTAGCTGTGGAGGAGTGACTACTAAACAGGGTTTACATTGATAGTTAGGAAGGTATCCTAAGAGATTGATCATTGGAGCACGGAATCAGCAGATGAATTGCATACATTGAAAAAAATACTGGATACAGAAAAATACACTATAATTTTTTTTCTTGAGCAAGACCTAATTGAGATTAACAAGGTGTCTATCTAGCACGATAAGAGACATCAGCACAATCAACAATGAAAGCAACATTGATCTATAGCTTATAATTCCTCAGTGCAGAGGTGAAAGTCAAGACAGGACAGTAAGGGGTTGCAAATTTCACCTTTATTAGTTTGAGCAGATTAAGACGAGCTATGGCATCTTGATGATCTAGTCTTGCGATGAGCAGAGGTGTCAAGCCATTAACAGCTAAAGTTGTATTTATCCGGGATGATTTCCTGCATTCAACAAGTTTAAATGAAATGCTGATAAATTACTGATAATTTAAGCAGTTCGAATCCCAGAAGATCTTCATGCCTTGCTAGTTTTTCATCCATAGTTAATTTTTCACAATTTAATTGACCAATGGATTGACATTGGCGAGTTAAACTTAACAGTGCAGCCTAAATTGGTAATGAATAAATGAATAGAAAGATAAGAAAGTTCATACGTGATAATTTTCAAGAATGGCTCCAATATATGCACAAATTGTTGTTCGGGGCAGCATTGGAAAAACTTCACTAATTCTGAACTGCATCCTTTTTTAGCAATGCCTGTTCCACTTTGTGGTTGTCATTGTCATGAGCCAAGCAAACAGCAATTGAATCTAATGCTGTCACTGACCAAACCATATCATCAAGCAGGCTCAAGTATACATCCAATCCACCATGGGCCCTTAATTGTTCTCTTAAGTTACGTGATGCATGAGCCATGTCACACAGTAGAGGCAATGCATGCGGTTTTAAAGGAGAATCAGACATAATAAAATTCATTAAATGTGGAATGATTCCATTTTCAGCAGCTTGTTCCTGTCTCCTCTTATTTATCTTGCAGAGGTTAAACAGTGCATTGAGGACCTTCAAACAATAAAATTCAGCAAACATTATGAGAACTGGGATGCTTGCAATAATTAAATCCACTAATAAAAAACTTATACAACATAAACAAATCAAACAAATTTAGCCATGAAACTTGGATAACAAGTGATGAAGATGATCTAAGCAGCTTTTGATCGAAATTGAAGTTCACATTTCATATATAAGCACTCCACACAGTTCCCATTTTTAAGAGATTGGCAATAGCTTTATATGCAATAATTTTTGTAACCATAGAATGGAAGCTTTCATTGCAATGCAACTGCCATGTCCTTTCTTCCTAGATTAAGGGAAGAACTTGCAACATGAAGCTTTTAGCATGCGTAGAATGAAATGTTGTGTTGAGGTGCAACTGGTACGTGTTTTTTCCACCAGAAGACCAAATGTCTAGTTGACTATAGCCAGGAAAAATGAATGGTAATGGAAGGAACAGGGATTAGAAATTGCAGACGAGATGATCCAAGAACCTAGAGTGTATAGTATCACGAGAACACTGTAGTTCTAAAATGTCAACCAGTTTAGTGTTTTACAAATCTAAAACAGGACAGCAGCTAATGAAAGGACCATGGAGTAAATTAGAAATCCCATGTGCCTCAGGGACCAAGAATTTATTATGTGACAGAAAGACACTCATTCGTATTTTTTATAAATTCAAAGATGGTAAAAAGGCAGCTTGTAGCATAGTCACAAACTACAAAAATTATAGGAAGTAACTTGGGAAGGCCAACCTCACTATGAATATGATCTACAAGAGGTCCATCTTTGAGCTCAAGATTTGGAATCAAGTACTTAATTGCATCTGCTCGCTGCAGATTCTCTAAGCAGTTTGGGTCAGTTGACAGATTATCAATGCATTTAAGTATCTGTAAATCAATAAAGAGCAGCAAGGTGAGATAGCATATACTCTAACAAGTTTGAACACAAAGCTGGTATAACACTCTCTTATGTACCTTCAAAAGAATAGGGAGCTCAATTCTATTGAACATCTGAAAAAGACGGTTAAGCAAGCTTTGGCTACACATGTAGGATTTTACACTTGTATCAGCCTGAGAAAACTCAAGCAGAAGGTCCGCCACTTTCTCCAGGTATTCCCTCGCAACCTCTGCCGATACCATCTGGGAAAGTAACCCAGATGATGTTGCACTCCCTGGCCTAGCATTTAAAACACCCGAACCAGACAGTACACCTGATGCTGTTTGAGATACAATACCAGATGTGGAAGCAGCTCCTTCGTTAGGTGCAATTGCTCCAACCTTCTTACCCACTGTTTTATGTGAAATTCTGGGCATGGAGTCTAGATTTCCATTTTCTCTTCCACGCCCAGATACCTCTGCAACCATAAAAACAAGAGAAGTTCCCTAAATATAATTGTTCCTCATTGGAAATTCATATTGAGGTGAAACAACAGCTCCGTAATAAACATTGCAAGAAATATAAATTCTTATGCAAACCAGATGGTAGAAATTAACAATAAAATTCCTAAATAAGACTTCAAAACTTGTCATGGTGTTGCTACCAACAGACAATGGAGGAAAGAGCAGTATCCCACTAAAAGTTCAAATAACATGAAGTCAATACAAAATCATGTTGACCAATTCAATTGAAGGAGAAAACAAGAGGGAGAGAGACAAACACAACCAATTACCCGCAAACTCTGTCATCAGAAAATCCAATTCACCATTTGTTTTCTTCTCAGATGCATGTAATAAAGGCAGTATACTTTCATGTCTCTCCAGCCCTGAGAGGTGACGTGCATACTCTAACTGACCGGAGAAATGCTTAGAAGGGGGTTCCTTTTCCAGCAAGCTTAGAAGAGGACGAACTTGCTCTGACTGGGCAGATACCACAGAAGCAAGACCATTTGATGCACTTTCTATCAACTTTGGAGGCCTATCAGTAGTGTCCTTTGCGTGGAACCAGTGACTCGCGGCTGCCTAAATTCAATTTCTGGGCGAGATGGATCACTTTTCCATTGGTCCAAGGTATCTTGCTCTTTAGAAACAATTCCGGCAGGTTCTTTGATACCCATATTTGCAGCTTTTCCAATAGCTGCTGGATCTGGCAACTTGGAAGAAACTGCAGCTTCAATTGTTTCATTGCTAGATTGAGGTCCATCAGTGTCTGTCCCAAGATATCTGGCATCTGGATGAATGGCATCCAGCCTTTGGGAGTGTGAAGTTGAAGCACGTGATGGTTCTAGTGTCACAGAAGGTAAGGAATGATCGATCATTCCATGCCTAAATTTAAGGATATCAGGCTGATCAGATGCAGAAAACATTGGCTCGCTCTGATTGAAAATAGGATGATTGGAATCCAAGGGACCAGATCGTGGTCGTTGAGCTAAACCATCTAGTGGGATACCAGTTCCCACTTGTATTAAAGCTAGCCTAGTTGCCTCATTCAAACTATAAAGAGTGTTGACAAGTCTGAACAGTATTCCATTTTTTGCGGCTATGCGACAGAAATCATTTCTTGGGGTTGATCTCTGAAGCTTAAAGACCTGCCACATGCCATCGATAGCTAGGTGAACCATGTCCCTGGATGCAAAGAGCTGAATCAGTGTATTTGTAAGATAATGAGAAGAGAACACAAAGGAAATCATGTGTGGCTAACAAACATGCTCTAAACATTGGCATGACAAAACCATGAGCATTTGGAAATTTATGCAGTCTGTTGTAGAGCTTTTGTACAGGGTCATCCTAGTCTACTTTAAACATAGACCATACTTGATTTCAAAGTTGCTACATGATTTAGAATGTGATATTGCGCAACCAAAGACAAGCTTTCCTAGGGAAAATGCTTTTCAGAGAACAGAGGTGTTTCTATCCCAATATGAGGTTTGAGACAAGCAGGGAGCATGAACAAAAGGTGGCTGATAAATAAATTATAATGAGATTCACCAGCTTCACACTCATGCACAGTGACATAAAATCCATACTATGCAACCAAACCGCCTATCTATCGGCATGCAAAAAATGGCACCATTTTAAACTTCCAAGCATGCTTGTTTTTTTGTCATCGTTAAAGGAAAAAAAACACCTGTCCTTGCAAACAACACATGCCAGAAAATAAATTACAAACCTGTACTTGGCATGATCAGCCTCTAGAAAACCCACCAGGATAGGTATTCCACGGCAAGCAATGAACATTTGCAATGTCAACGAGCTGCACCAGAAAGCCAACAGTTTTAGTCCTAATCCTCTGTATAGCAAATCAAAGCAAGGGAATTATAAAAGGAGAAACTCTCCACCTTGATTGGCATAACTGCTGCAAGAAATAAGCTGCCTCCATGCGAACCTCACGGGGGCGATCAGGTCCAGCAAAACTCATAACCACAGGGATCTGATACATAAATTCATAATAAATATTCAGGATGGAAATAATGTTTTTGCCCAAGTATTTCAGGAAGAAGGATTAGCAGGTGGGATAAGAGATACATGCAGAAATGTAAGAGCATAGCGCAAGCCCAGTAAAGGATGGAATGAGCCGCTCCATTTATAAAAATACAGAATGCTTGATTGTAAAATTACTTCCAACAAGAGAAAACAAACCTTGGAGGTACAATCACTTACCAGGCCAACAAGACATGCATTTTCCTGGAAATCGGTATTATCTTTCACAGTCTGATTTATAAGTTGGAGGACAGAAAATATAACCTGAAATATAGGGAAACAATTATCTCCTCATATTTGAAGCTACAACTCTCATAGCAAGAGGAAACCAACAAAATGCAATGCATAGCTAGCTGGCATACACGAGTTTTAGGAACTTCAAGTAATTCCATTAGAGGGAGCAATCCATGCTGGGTAATAAAAACAATTTTCTGCTCAGGGCGCTGGTGAAAGATGTTGATAAGTTTCTGGCATGCAGACACAATCACCTCTTCTGATTCCTCAGGTCTTAACAACCCAACTAACCTGCTAAACTCAACAGCCTACCAAGCAAAAAAAAAAAACAATTACAACCAGCCCATGGTACTAATAAAACCAAGGATATGTGAAGAATTGATATTCATAGCATTCTTATTTTTAAGACTTCACTATGATAAGACAGCAGAAATTGATGAGAAAAATTATCTAAGGACTAATTAGACAAAGATTCAAGAGTTTCTGACCCACAACAGCATCCTCATCAGAATAGTCATTTTATTGCATGTGATGAGGAGCTTTAAAGATTGGAGCCAGTTTATTAATCATCAGATTACAAGTTTGTACAACAGTTGCTTTCCTCCTCCATTGGAAACTTAAATACCAAGGAACAGAGAGCATAAAGGGCTACTTTTTAAGATTATTACATAACATTAAGAGCTACAGCAGATTGGGGCAGCTTCATATTTCAAAATACCTGCCCTTAGCAGGCATCACTCTATCTAAACAATAAAAAGTGGTTGCTAATGAGCTTAGGTCTTTTGTTCATCAATACATATACTTCAAACAAAGTCTGGATTGCAATGCTACTGTAGTATAAATCAAGTAATTGCTTAAGGTGCTAAAAAATTGATTGACTACCTGTAGAGGAAAGAGACTGTTTGGAGGCAATTTTTCATCAAAAACCTGGTCAGAAAAGCGGATGTTGTCAAGAATTATTCAACAAATTACCTAAATAATGAACAAGATTGGGCAATTAAAACATACCAAACCATCAATATCAATCACACCATCCTTCAGAACACCCATCATTAGGCTAAACAAATCACCACCGCCATTTGTCTGCCCCATTTCATTCTCCATTTGTTTTTGAGCAATAGTAGCTCTCAACCTTGTAGCCAGATCATTTTTCCCTGCATCAACCACAATAGCATTCCCTTGGTTCATATGTGATGTTGAGGCAGATGTCGAGGCTTCAGCTGCCCGATCCTCTGGATTTTTATCAAGGGGATGAAATAAATCATCCAGTGAAGCATCTCTTGGAGTGTCACTAAATTTACTAAGCTCATTTCCTCCCAAGTTCATTGATGTCTTCACAGCCTTCAAAGTCCTAGTTATACATAAGGGTAAGATAATACAATTAATATATCTAAGCAGGGAAAGAAAAAAGGTGAAATGGGTGAGGAGGAAAGCAAGATGTAGGTAATGTCAATGTTCAAGCTCCCTTGGAAACCTGAACTTGAACTCAGGACAAGACACCATATTTTACCACCAAGAAGAAAACAAATGAGACATTAGAAAACCATATGCTCAAATATATCTAAATACATCTAAAGTGTTGCATGGCACATATGATAACTATAACATGTGCATTCCAACATGGCAGCACAGGGAAGTTATAAAAGTACAGTGTGCCCCACTAAGAAGAAAACAAAGATAGACAAGCTATTCACACAAGGTATACACAATATTCAAAGAGGAATTATCAGACATTTACTGTTTTAGGAAATTAACAATACATAACTACAGTGACAATACAAAGAGCTTTTGATATTGTGTTTTAGGTGCTTTTGAAAGAAGGCATCAAATTGATGTTTATATATATATATTTATATATATATATATATGAGGATGTCAAAACCTCCAAAAAGGACCTAAAAAGACATTACTTTGGTGCTTTTTCAGCCAAAAAACACTTTCAATTGAATTACCAAACACACAAAGAACTTGATTAGGTAGAAGTAAATGTAACATAACCCACAACAGAAGATTGTAACTAGAAGGAAGGGCCAGGAGGCATGGAAGAACCTAAATCATGGAAATCCAAAAGGTAAAGATCACTTAAAGGTAGAAAGCTAAAATTTAATCAACCATATTTTTTTTAATCAAGAAACATGTTTTGGCCATGTCCTTAAGCCATGAGTTGCAATTAGTTCACAGTTCCTCTCAATCACTGCAGGCATAGCTGAGTTGCTCCACCAAAAACCTTTAACTTAGTTTTACTTCAAGCAATGGAAGCACAACCAGCTGAAATCCTCAAAAGTGCATAACAATACAGAACTGCTCAAGGAACCTACATCCCTAGATCTAGGCATATTGAGTATATTTAGCTAACATGCTGCCCAAGCTTCATGCTCTTTAAAAATTTTATATCCGTGTTCTATTTCTCTTTTTCTTCAGAAAAAGAAATGGTCTACTTAAAAGAGATTGGACTAAGAGCACAATATGATCCAAGCAAAATATAGAAGACTTGGATTCTATTAGAAGACCAAATGAAAACCTGCATGATAGGAACGAACACTGCATCTATCCCTTTCTCTATTTTGCGTGTCATTTTATTTATGTCAAGAATTGTCTATTCACTATCAAACGGCGTGGTACGCACAATAAACGGTCTTAGCCTTTGATGAGAGAGAGAGAGAGAGAGAGAGAGAGAGAGAGAGAGCATAAATGAACAAATGTGCCCAATTTCATAGCCAAGAAAGCAACAGATATTAATTACCTTTTGAAGCCCATTATCTTGACTTCTTGTTGCAAAAACAAATGATTCATTCTTAACATGAGTAGAATTTGTTTTTCCTCCATCCCTTCTATCTATGTTTTTTCCTCTTACATCAGGAGATTCCATGTCACCATTACTCAGAGCCTGATCCTGGTCATGCATATCTGTTGACCCATGAAGTGGAGCACAAGCAGCAGCTACTTTATTCATAGATAGTCTGCCAGAACTAGTTTTGAGAGATGACTTTTCATGAATAGCTAGGGTCGGGACTTGATCTGAATGGAGATCATTGTCTAATTTATCAGTTCTTTCCTCAACTTCATCATCATTTGAGGAATTATCCTTACAAGACTTGCTGACATCATCAGACTCTGTCAATAATTGTTTCCTGGAAACCTGAAAACCAAAAGATTTGAATCAGGGTGTAGTGCCAAAATATTTTAATTGCTTCTCCATGGAAAAGTAAGGTGTGAATCACTTTTCTAGCAAAATTGATTTCTTTCTCCGGTAAGGATATCAAGAAAAGTCCCCAATAATACAAACTATCACAATGTTGAAGATCACATGATTCTCACAGCTTCAAAATCAGCAACAGAAGCTTCTGTTTTATCCACGGAACTATTTTGGTCAGTGCCCTGTTTATCTCCATTTAAAATCACTGTATCGACTGAAACATCTTCCTGTACACTTCTACAAAAAAGAAAAAGAAAGCATGCTTGCAGTAAGATACCACATTGACACTTTGAAAGGAAGTCATCGAATTGCAAACAAAGAAAAACAGTTCAATTTATGGAGACATGACATCCGTTTAAATATTAAAGCATAAAATATTGGGTGCCACTTCCAAAAATCACAGCATAGCAGTTGGATAGTTAACTACTGGTTCATCCCCACGCTCAAACTAAATATTTGAGGGCATCCATATAAACCACCTTGGTTAAGAAAGTGACAAGCAGAACTATAAACAGATGGACAAAAATAAGAAGATCAAATTCAACCTTATTGCTCCACTATGACGGAAAGAGTTCAATGCAGGCTTAGACTTCAGTATCCAAGGATGAGAAAGCAGAGTCTTTACATTGGGCCGCTGCGTAGCATCCTGAAATTTGAAACCAAATATTTCATTTCCTTAATAAATGAATAGAATCTAAAATGAAGGACACATGACAACAAATCTCAGGGTCAGCCAATTGAACATTAATTACAAAGCTGAAAGCTTAGTTCAATGATAAGGAAAAACTGGATCAAGTCTGAAACCAAACTTAGGCAAGCCAGAGTTGATTGGAATGAACACAAAGGGGAAAACAAGATGACGCCATACCGTCTTGTCAGTCATGTGCTTCTTTCTACGAATCCCCTTCTAGCAAAAAATCAGTGTATGATCTTGATCCTTGCAAGATTGGAAAGAAATTGGCCTATAAAAGGGAAGTAGGAATTCCCATCCGTTTCTAATTTTGGTCTATGTTGTTGGGCCTGCCCAAATTTTTGGCTGAGATATTTCTTTCACAACTTAAAAATTGGAAACTAAGCAAGAAATCATCGATGTATGAAATTAGGCAGCTAGGAATTTGGTAACAGAACAAAGAAACTGATCAGGCTAGAGGACTAGATGTGTGAAATGTACCTTCTTGAAGCACTGGCGCAGAAAGTCTGTAATGTCAGGAGATAAGCTATCTGGTATCGGAGGATTATCATCCTAAGAGAGAAAGAGAGCTCTGGCGCAAAAAGTCTGTAAGACAGTTAAAGTTTTAGAGGTAATAGATAATGATGAACTCAAGTTTGAAGTAAAAGGATGTGTGAAGGAGCTACAAATGGCTTCATAGGAACAAAAAATATAACACTGGATATGGATTTTTCTTTTGCAAGTACACATCATAAATTAAATTTTGAAGTTCACAGGTCAAAGACATGCAGCTTCGTGAATAGACTAATTACAATGTTATAATCAATCTTTTCCTTTGGATTCAATTTCTGATAAATAACTTGAGAGCGAGTTTTTCGGAAGTAAAGGAGACTGAAATGGGGAAATTTCTTTCAAATTCTTGGCATAATAATGTTTATTGTATTATTTCATTAATGGTTAAGATTTTTAGATTTTGAGGTCTAAGACACAATTTGGTAATTCAAGCATAACTTTAAATATAACCATTGAATTGAGGTGCGATTTTGATATAAGATTCTAAAGGTGTTATTTCTTATTGGTTTAAAATTTTATGATGATTGGAGATCAGGAAGGCCTTCAAATAAGGCTCATAAATTACTGTGCGGGATTGTCTTTATTTACCTTATTGCATTTGAATTGTTTTCTATTTAGATTAGGATTTTTAATGCTATTAGTAGTTTGCTATTTTGAAATTCTAATGCTAGATGAACTATATTAATTAGGAATCCTAGTTTATTTTGAGGTCAACATTATTATTCAGATTTTATAAAACACCTGAAAGTTCTCTAAATTGCTCTACAACTTAAGTTTGTGTAATTTTATAGCTTGAGAATCCTAGTTTTTAGTTACGTCACATATCAGTATTTGAAACAAGCAAAACCACAAAGAGCAATACATAAACATGAAACTAAGTAAATGTATAGCAAAGCACAGGACCAAAACCCTTAAGATCTATAAAATTACTTGTATAAATGCATTTTCAAAATATTTAATTATGTTATTGAACTTGTTATTATATTAGTTGTGTAAAATAAGGCATGTTACATCTTTATATGCCAAAAAAAGGGAGATGAAAAGGCACCTGTCATCAGCCTCAATGCGTATGGACGGCCCAATGTACTTCACCCGATCCCCTAGTAAAAGATGAACAAAGCAAAATGGATGGGTGAACAGAGAAACCCAAAAAAAAAGAGGTCATACTGCTTTAAAAATAATTCCAATAAAGTGAATCAACTAAAATCAACACTAACAGAATTATTTTGTGAATATTGATATTTGAATTTGTTCAAATAGATGATGAAACCATCAGAATTGAACTGCCATAACAGCATAAAATAACCAAGCACAGTCATGCAAACATTTTCACCTCAAAAACATGCAACAGTTGCTACTATTAGAAACATTGCTATCACAAACCAAACTGTAATGACTGCCTTAAGAAAACAATGGACACAACATTTATTGGAGAATCATGTTTGCACTCACTTTTTTCAAAAGCAGATAGTAGAGAAAGAATACATTAAAAGTCAAGGAAAAAACCATATTACACAGCATAGTTATAAAATGGCAAAAAGAAAAGCACAGTGCAGGGCTAGCTGGAAAAAGTTGCCTTTATGAAGAGGCCTTTTGGAGGTCTCAGAAGTGCCTGCAGACTCATTCTTCATAGATTCAGAGGAACTCTCACATTCTCCAGAAACTCTCTGGCACAAAGTGAAATACACAATAAGAAATCCTATCACGTTCTTCACTGAAAAAACTTGTTTCTATTGACCAGAAACTAGAGAATATTTGCAGTTTTCCAGTTACCAAGCCCACAATACAAACAGTAAAAATCCTAATTATGAAAAAAAATTAAAGCAATAAATTATAATTATGAAAAGTTCAGTGGCAGCCATAAATTCATAAAAATCGGTGGCTACAAAAAGAATCAGATACCAATACGCAGGCATATTAAAAAAGCAAAAGCCTTTTTTACTGACATCATCATAAGATGTCTCTTCCCTTCAGACACTCTTGTATCATCTGTATCAAACAACTGGAGCTGCTTTCCAAGTCACTGTGTTATCCCCAATTCCAGACCTAAGTGTTGAGATCAAGCTAGCATCGCGTAGAAAATGCATTCCTAAATCACTCCAAACCACTCCTCCAATTTGCACCGGACGATAAGCAGTATAGTACCTTCTATCAGACAGTTGATACTTTAGAGAACATACCTTCTCAAATTCTTCAAGGCTACAGGGAAGAAGCTTCTTCAGGGCTGCCTCAGCATTTGCCTCCAAATCAACTGCATCGTCATCACTACAATCTGATTTTGCCTCTGCACTGCTTGTCCATTCCTCTTCGTTGACTGCATCATTGTCATCCTCAACTTCTGACTCTCAGCAACTCTCCTCTACAGATCCTGCACTATCATCTGATTCACTCTCATCCTCACCAAAATCCTGGTACGAGATCAAATAATGATCACCAAAACTCAGTTTGGATATCAGAAATAAAGAATTATCACCACAAAAGGATACGTAATCTTACATAAGGAGCAAGAGCACTGCTATCAAGCACCAGCAGGGGAACTTGTAAATCCCGTGCAAGTGCTTGAACTGTTCTTTCCCGATAAAGCTCAGTTCCTGTAGACGGCATCATCACATGCCTATCAATTCAAAAGCTCTTTATATATATATATATATATATATATATATATATATATATATATATATCAATAGGTCTCAATATAACAAACGGTTAGTAATAAACCTGGAACACTCTGGAGCATAATTCTCCCACTTGAAGATGACAGACGGGCCCCATAGGAAGTGGTGCATTTTTTATGTTTCAAATGGGAAGCAACACATTCCACCAGAATATTTTTGGTGTGCTCACTGGCAGAGAACAGAAATCAATTATTTCCTTCCCAAACTGATTGATTTAGTGATAGCAAAATCCAATGACTTTAAGATAAATGAAGATGTTGATGAGAAATAAAAGAGACAAGTTGGATTAATTACTTGATGTAGTAGGGAAAATTATCCCAAGAAACACGTAACTTCTCCCATGGAACAATTCTCCTCAAGAACTCATTTTTAAACTTTTCCCGTCTAGTCAAAAATGGAGATTCCTTCCGTTTACTTTCTATGGCAAGCTTCTCATTATGAAGCCACTCCTTTTGATCTTGTTCCCCTAATTGAGCGTGTGCATCGCATTTTCATTAACTTGTTCTCGCTGAGTCTTCTCATTATCAAAGCTAGCCCCATCTTTCACCGGGCCATGCTTATCCTCACTTGTATTCCTTCCATTAGCTCCCGAACTACATGTGCGGAATTGAATATTCATCCAACACATATTAGACCTTATATGTAAACCACTGTCAATATTTCCAAAGGCAGTACTCCTTGATGAAATTGAATGTAATAGCTGTCTTTTAATGAAACTAACATGTGAAAAGTGGTCCCTCGCTACTGTTGTACATCTCAGAGGCAGATCCTGGCAATTTGGCCTCATGAAATGCTTTGATGCATGAAATAAAGAGCACCATCTCTGATTCCTACACTTAAATATTCCCGTATACATTACAGCTCCTTGCTCGTACTAAGTCCAACAAGGCTGCAAAAAAGCGAGGAAACTTGATTCACATATCATAAACTGCATCCAAACGAGAATTTGATTATAAAATCTAAGATGAACCCAGTACCACTCCCAATCCATTCAACCAAAAAAAGGGCAGACAATAAACCCCCAAAAAATTGTAAAGAAGCAATGTGTAACATAAATGGAAAAGAAGTATCGAAATACGATTAGCAATTTTGCCCTAACAAAACTATTCTTCTAGATATTCCAATCATTCCAGATGAACAAAGAAAATGATAAATGCACATTCAAAGTTCAGATTTTTCGCTTTCTAATATTTTTCGCAATCAAAATCACTAACAAACAAGAACTCGATTATAAGAATATAAGATGAACCCCTCAAGTAAAAAGGCAGTCGACATACCCTTCAAAGATTTCTGACGCAGCAGTACAGGCACATGAACGAAAAAGAATCCTTGCCAGTTGCTAAGAAAAAGCTTGATAAAGATTAATAACCTTAGATAATTAGAAACTTCAAAACCTAGTTAAAAAAGTGAAGTCGCATGCCCATATTAGTTGCATACAAGCGCTCTCTTTCTCTTCTTTTCTTTTTCTCGTTCTTGTTCTCTTTCTTTCTCTTTCTTTCTCTTTCTTTCGTCGTTGACAGGGAGAGAAGTAAATGCGGAAGCGAGAGGAAATGCGGAAGAGTTGTTAATAAAAGGGAGAGAAAAAATCTGGGGTTGAGAGAGAGAGAAGGGGGGGCAGACAAGGATTTCGAAGGAGAGCGTTGTGTTTCCAAGTTTTTATGTTGTAAGCAACATCTGGTGTTCGTAGGTTTCAAAGTTTCTTTTTCTCTTTAAGTACTTGGGTTGTTGTCACATTGGGCCTATTTGGGCTGGTGTTTCGGCTCAGATCGTCGGACTGACTTGTTTAGAAAATATTTTGGTAATTGTTTTTTAAGTGTTTTTTTTTTAGAATATATTAAAATTGGCTTTTTAATTTTTTTTAAAAATTATATTTCATATTATTACATCAAAATAATTTAGAAACACAAAAAGAAAATTGCTTAAAAAAATTACAATTTGTTTTTTAAAACAATAACAAATCATCATTTAATCCTACTACAATGAGTAAAATACAAGATAGCTAAGTTAATCCATAATGTATTTCACCTTGAAATAATATATTAATCAAATAAAGAGTACATGTGTGCACACACGTAAAAGGATGGTTGGATCTTAACAACTTGGAATGCTTCCAGTTCTAGATGAGCATTTCTCATATGGGATTAATTAATGGACTTTTTCATCTAAAAATAATTTAAAGTATACATGATTATAAATTTTAAGTCATCAAATATCTATTAAACCATGTGTTATATCATAGTTCATATAAAAAAAAAGTGTAAAATAATATATTAAACCTAATTCAAGTTTAATATTAAATTATATAGAAGTTGTTTTAATACGACTTGATCGATTGAGACAGGTCTAAACCTAAGATGGATGGTAGGTTAAATTTTTTTATGATTTACCTCTAAAACAAAATTCAAAATAATATTATTTTTTTGAATATTGAGACAACAAAATATTGAATTAACATGGGTTTTGCTTAAAACCTACGATCTGGATTATGAATTCCATTGGGTTTGATGGCTTTGAGTTTTTTTATTTACTTTTTATTTAATTATAAGATAATAAATACTCAGAAAAACAAATATTGAGATATTTGTTTAAGATTGTGTAATCTCACCATAAAAATAAACTAAAACAAGTTACAAAGATCAAGGTTATCAAAAACATTTGTTTGGCACACCACGAAGCTGAATCATAAGAATAAGTTGTAATATCCTAAAATCTCAATTTTTAGCTAATTACATAGACAGTTGAGTAGTAAATAATTAAATATCATAATTAAGACAAAAATGAGATAAACAATAGAAAAATTCATGCAACTTAAAGTATATGTCTCGGTACATGAAGTTATAATCAAACTTAATATCTCGCTTAATATCGCTTATTAATCCTTTCACAACCCTTAAATGTAAACCCATATTCTAAGTTTGATTTGTTAATGTCTCGGTACATGAAGTTATAATCAAACTTTAAACTTTCTCTAAGCTTGTTTGCTTTCCTACTCAAAATGCAGTTGGTTCTTCCCTTTCCTCATAGTATTTCTTGTCTACAACCTCCAATCTTTGGAGAGTAGTTAGAAGAAGAAAAAATTCCACTTGAATAGATAATCACAAAAAAAAAACATAAATATGCAAAACATAATGGCTCGACAAAACATATTGATCATAAGACTCGTGATGATGGTAATCTTTAATAATACTTAGTGGCCGTTTGGCACAGCTTATTTTCCTCCGTTTTAAAAAAAGCGGCTACCCGTTTGGTAAAAAAAAAAGCCAATTAAATTGGTATGGGACCTACCACCAAAACCAATCCAAGCGGCTTATTTTCAAAAGCAGAAAAATCATGTTTTTTTTAAGAAGCGAACCTGCTTTTCATCGACAGAAACCAAGAAATTACCGTTGGAATTTTAATTCCAAATCAAACCAGTTCATTGAAACCAAAGCATCCAGTGTCTGCATTTTTCTTGTTTTCTAATGAAAGAAGAGCTTCTCTACTTGCAGAGAACAAGAATGTTCTAGAGGTGGCAAAGATTGCTGGTGAAGAATGGAAGAACATGATAGAAAAACAAAATGGGCCTTACGAAAAGGTTTATACTGCACACAACATCATCTTTTTAGTTGGGAGTTAAATCATTTTGCTAGGTATGGTTTCTTAGATGTCTTTGGAAATTGCAGATTGCAAAGAAGAACAAGGAAAAGTACACGCAAGAAATGGAGGCTTACAAGCAAAACAAGGATGAAGAAGCTATGAATCTCAAGAAAGAAGAGGAAGAACTGATGGAATTTCAGAGAGAGAAGGACCCACGAGGATGGAAGGATTGGATCTTCTAGGTTTGTTCCGTCCATCATCTTGATCCGAGAGTAGGTGTCGAGGGTTTTAGATTTGGGATTTCTATTTTCTCGAAGAGTTAGGGATTATTTGAGGGGTGGGGCAGTGGGCCTTATGTCTAAGGTTGTGATTTAGTAATAATTTAAGTAAATTAATAAAAAACAATTATAAAACATGTTAGATTATTCATATAAAATACAAGTTAAGATCATTGATACATTGTATAATTATATTGATAAAAATAATTTGGTGAGAGAATAAAAAAAATGATAATTGGAATCTTGAATAATTGATAAAAACAAAAAAAGATTTGACATGAAGTTTCATTATATTGATAAAAATAATTTGGTGAGAGAATAAAAAAAAGTGTCCACTTTACTTGAATTATTAATTACATTATATTATTATAATTATTAAATCTACAATATTTAAAAAATTATATATATATATATATATATGCCCTTTAAAATAATTTCACAAGTTAAAAGCAATATGAAAAACCTTGGTAACCAAACACATAAAATTGCTTTTCATTAATCTCAAACTCAAAAGCAGTTTTAACCAAACACTTCAAAACTTATTTTGAACCACAGCTAAAGTGCTTTTTATGAAACTGTTTTTTTAAAACCTCACCACAAAAGCAAAAGCTGTGCCAAACACACCCTAAAAGAGGTAGGTTTGGTATGATGTACTAAATTAGATAAGTAAACGATGTAACTTGTCTGCGCGCTGCGCTGAATTTTTTTTAGATAGTAAATTGATTGACTTTTTGCGTGTTGTAATTAGTCATTTTAATATCTAATTAATAAAATTGTAATAGACAAAATATGTTGGAAATGAGTTTTTTTTTTAAATACTTCAAATAGATAAAAATATCTCTAAGTGTTATTGGTGTGCTTTAAAAATTTGTTCTTCATATTATTATATTTGAAGTATTTCAGAATACTAAGATTAAATTAATTTGAGAATTTTAAAAAATTAAATTTACTTAATTTTTTTATATATTTTTTTTAAGGTCTTCATATAAATAAATATCAAAATATATAAATTTTTTTATTTTATAAGATTTATTCCTGATATTATTATATTAAAAGTATTTCAGAATACTAATATTATATTTCTTTTTCAAAAAATTCAAGGTCATTTTTTTCTCTATATATATTTTCAGGCGCTAATATTAAATAAATATTAAAATATATAATTAGTCTCACATATTTATAAGAAAAAAAACTTAAAAATAATCATTATCATTATTTTGAATGCCTTATCTGGGATATTTTATGTAGGAAATTGATTGATTTTATATGTGTTGTAATTGATTATTTTAATATTTAATTAATAAAATTGTAATTAATAGAATCTGTTAGAAAGGGGTTTTTTCTGCCTAAAAGTGATTGAATATTGTTAGTGTTAAAAATATTTTGATAATTATTTCGTCGGTAGATTGTACAATTGAAATCAAAAAAATTCTGTTTAAATGAGTCACATGCTCCGTGTAACATACTAATTGATTGTTGTGTATGTTTTATTTTTTCATGAATTCTTTAATTAGCAAACAATAAAATTACCATTATTGAATTTTAACACAGATATGTGATTTGTTTTATGCACCAAACAATATGATTGGTGATTTTGTTTTAGCTACTTTGATAATAATTTAATTGGTAGATAGCGAAATCGCAATTGATCAAATTGACTAAAGATATATTATTTGTTGTCTGCAACATACTAATTGTTTGTTGGACATGTTTTAACTATTTGATGAATAATTTATTTGATAGATAGCAAAAATACAACTGCTAAAATTTATCAAAGCTTCTTTTTTCAGATTGTTTTTCATATTATTATATTAAAAAAAATTAGAACGCTAAGATTAAATTGATGTGAGATTTATAAAGAAAAGTCAGCTCAATTTTTTATATATGTTTGAAGACGTTAATATCAATAAATATCACAATATATAATTAGTCTCTCCTATTTTTTAAGGAAAAAGTCCCTAACATAATATATATAAAAATTTAGGACCATTAACAATTTGGTTACATGTTAAAAAATTTAGTGTTGGCTGTGGCCAAACACAAGGCAATTTTTTACTTTATTATTGTAGATAATTTGACACAAATTTTCTACCTGTCTTGTCTGCATGTGGTTTTAATTTTTTTTTTGTTATATGAGATGTAAAATATCATACATAAAAAAAGACGCAGAAGTTATTTTTCAAAAAAATAAAATTGACCAATTAATTTGTCACAATTATTATAGTTGTCATTATACATAATTAATATTCTAATTATTATTTGACATACTATTGATGACATCGTATTTGTTTTTAAAAAATATAATTTTTTTTAAGATTTATTTTTTCATGTTATTATATTAAAAATATTTTAGAACAATGATAGCAAATTATTATTTTTCAAAAATAATAAATAGCTCATATATTTATTTATATATATTTTAAGGCGCTAATATTAAATAAATATCAAAATATATAATTAGTCTCACATATCTATAAGAAGAAAAAAACCTTACAAATAATCATTATCATTATTTTGAATGTCTTATCATTATTAATAATTAAAAATTTCAACACCTAACAATATTAAAGTCATTGATATTGTCAGAGAAAACTTCAAAGGATTATGGGCTGGTTAATAGACTTTGTCGATTGAGTTGTTGAAAGTTGCCGCTAAACGAGGAGCCTCTTGACTCTTGAGCAACATGCTCCATGATAGGCTTTGAAGATCCTGTAATGCGCAAGTCAACACTAGTGTAGGTAAATGGAGCCTTGTGAGGTGGTGCTTGTGTTTGCAAGGAAGATGCGAGATTGAAGGGGAGAGAGAGCTGATTTTATCAGTGTTTGTGAGAAAAATGATGAGCTTAAAGTTTATTCTCTTACGCTACCTAGGTAGCTAGCTCATAGGCCTTTGTATTCATGAGTCAACAATCATCATTTCCTAGTATTCAGATAATAGACAATCATTTTAGGCAACCACATTGTCATTGCGGATTGCCACATTTTCACGGAAAGCAGGGCAATCACACTATCATATGTAGAGGTATGTTTAGATAGATGACCGCGCTCTCGTGGTGCAAATATAACATAAACATGTCTTAACATATTGTAATATCACGCACACATGTCTTCTCTATGCTGGTGAGGAACATTAAATGAAGAATTGCACAAAAGAAGCGAAAGGAAACGATTTATGTGCCCAGGTTTAAACCCATTTTCTTTCCCATAGGCTCAATTTTGAGCGCTTCGGGTTCAGCTTAATGCCACCTTCAAAACCTCTAAATGATACCATGACATGATACGAAATTTAGAAACGGACAAAGATACAGCATTGTATAGCACAGCCCAACACTCAATATATATCCCGCTGGAAAACAAAAAAAAAAAGAAAAATTAAAAGGTTGTAACAAACGATAAATGAAAAAAAATATTATACGAAACACGAGACATAGGAAACAAGCTGCTGTATTTTTGACATGACAAAACACCATGCTAAGCACACTTGCATGAACGAGAATCGCCAACGGTCTCCCTTCCGTACTGTTCTTGGCAATGCTAAAAATAGAGTGCCCGATCTAAGGGATTGATTGAAGATTTGGACAGGGATATTTAGCTGAAATTAGAAGATCGCAGTCCGGGCTTAAATCCTGGGATTTTACCTTAATCAAAGCCCGATGCTAGATTATATGGAAATTCATCTAATTAATATCCTATTTAACACCACATTTCAAAAATATTCTTGAAAATTTTGAATTTTTTTATTTTAAATTAAATTTATTTGATATTTTTAGGTTATTATTTATTTTCATATGATGATGTCAAATTATTTTCTTAAAAAATAAAAAATATCATTTTAATATAGTAAAAAACACCTTAAAAAATAACTGTAACCATATTTTTAAACAAAAAACTAAAAACAGGACACAAGAGGATAACTATTGTGGTTTGCATGAATGTCCCGAAAAATATATCAAAACCTCGATTATAATTAAATCAAAATCTCTTCCATTCCTGTCACGACAAAAGAAAATATTTACGTTAAAAAAAATACAACAAAGATAGGGCAAAATAAACAGAACCCTACCCAGCCTTTTCCAGCTACAACAATAAGTCTTTTATTATTATTTTTATTTTGTCAATTAATTAAATCAATAAACCCATCTGATATTTCCTTCACGTAATATACAAATGAGATGTGCATGATTGCGTGAACACATTTTTTTAAATGCTCTCAAAATCTTTTATTATTATTATTATTATTATTATTATTATTCAATCCATTCGCCAACCTTGAACGAAATAGAAAATAATAAACTGGTATATTTTAATTCAATCTGGCCCATCTTTTAGCCGACCACTTGACAGAAAATGGGTTAATTAGAGGGGGCTGAGATGGGTTAGCAGTTGTCACTTTGTTTTAATGATGCAGTCAGTGCACGCGCTACGTCGCACTCTTATACATATGTTTCTTTTATTATAAAAAATAAATCTAAAAATATATTTTATTCGGGTTATTAACTTGATTGCATTTAATAAGCTCGGCTAATTTATTAACACAAATAAAAATATTAAATAAAATTATAAAGTTTAGTTATCAAATAGCCCAATATCTAAGGGAGAAACTAAAAAACAAATCTTTATTTAAAAAAACAGCAAAAAAACCCTTTAATTCACACTATGTTACCCACTAACACCACAATCATTAACACGAGATTCATGATAACTCTACACAAAAGAAAGGAAAAATTAAAAAAATATAAAGATGAATTTTTAATTAATTAAATGTCAAATGATGAAATTGAAATAAAAAAAATAAAATGTTAAAAGAGAGACATTTGGTAATGAAGAAAAAAAATAAATCAGAACATGATAATCTCACAAAAAGTAAAATGAGAAAATTTTAAAGCTTAATTTCAACTAAACAAAATATAAAATGATAAAATTGAAAAAAAAATATAATTCAAAAAAAGTAAAAAAAAAAATGACCCGAGTTCACTCGGGTTAACAAGCAAAATCTGTAACATAGTTATAATATTTAAGTAACCATATCAAAAACAAATTCAAAACTTTGACGTTTAATTATTAAATATCCAATTATTGGACTCATGTTATTTTCAAAATAAGTAAGAAATTCAAAAGAAAGCAAATAAAAAAATAACAGAGCTCAATCTCCAATTAAACAAATATCAAAAGATGAAACTAAAAAAAAACATGATCTGAAAAAGAAGGAAAAAAAACAAGTAAACCTATACAAATATCTTAAAACTAGGTTAATTTTCTTAATTCACAACTCATGAAATCCTAAATTTGAGCTCAATCAAGAAGCTTAATTTCTAACCAACTTAATGTTGAAAGATGAGATTAAAAAAATATCAATTTAACTTGCTAAAAAAAAACAGTAATAAAAAGAATGAGTATCAAATCTAATAGAAAAAAAATCAAAGGAGGATGAAATAGAAAAAATAAATCTAATTTTAAAAATAATATTAAATAAAATAAATAACAATAAAAATAATGCCACATATACCATATGAAAACATAATAATGGAGAATAAAATTAAGAAAAAATTTAATTAAAAGAATAAAAACTAAATATAAAAAATAAATAAATTATAGGGTTGCTTTGAAGTTCAAAGGGTTAGCATAGAAATCAATGAAAAGAGAGAAAAGATTGAGAAAAAAAGAGTAAAGCCACTTGAGGCTCTTTGGCCCATACATGCTGTCAAATTATGAAAGGACCATCAAGATCATTTAAAAGCTTATGTGAAAGTTGATATATGGACACATTGAAAGCATGCATCTGATATTTTTTTTAATAATATTTATATTTGTTAAATCATAAAATAACTTTTAAGTGAACCTGGTTATTGCACAATAAAAAACATAATGAAAAGACTAAAACACCTTTGAACCTAAGCATAAGGTTTTCTTTTAAAAATTTTAAGGGTATACTCACAAAACTAAAAAGACTAAAAATCATCTAGACACCTTTTATGGCGGTGTTTAAGTAATTTCAATGTGCACAAAATATAAAATGACCAATTCACTCATGATCAATTTGATATTAACAAATGAATATAATGTAAAATACTATTTTGCCTCTCAATTTGCATTTCATTGGCTAGCACTATGGAATATTAAACCTTCATGACATTGTAGCAATCTATAGTGCAATAAGTCTTAATCCATAATGTTTTTACTAAGCCTTCTTAATGTATTTTTTTTTTTTTGCTTTATAATGTTCCTCCACCCGACTCAATCATTAATTAATTTGATAGTTAAAAGGATTTTTGTTCCTTCACTTCAATCTTGGACTAAACATGTATGTTTGGCTTTGTAGTAATTTTGTGGTTGGGGTTTAAAAAAGATTTAAAAAAACACTTTTAGTTTTGGTTTTAAAAAATATGTTTGATTAAAAATATAGTAAGATAGTTTTTTGCATGAAAAAACACAAGTCTCTATAAATGAAAAATATGTTATTTTAGCTTCTATAAAATCAAAATTTAAAACACAATTATATATAGGATCCAATGTGAAAAGCAAAAGCTAATTGGCTAACCAAATAGTTTTCTATGTGGTTGGACAAAAACAGAAAATAACACAATATCAAATGGATTTTAAGGTAGTATTTAGTTCTTGTTCCAAGATAAAAGAGACAGATACAATGTAGACAATACAAAAAAGGAGACGAAGACAAAATTGTGTTTGATAATGACATATAAGAAAAAATAACGGTTTATGTATCATGTTTGGTTATAATTTCCAGTATATTATAAAATATCTATTACCCTTAATATGTATTGTTGTTATATGTATATATGTATGTATATTATTATAGTAACTCTAACTATAAAGCAACTAGAAGAGTTAACATGAGACGTGAACTAGTCTAAGTTTAAAAATTATAAAGGAAGGATTGTTATACATATAGGTAAAAACCTATTAATTTTTTTTTTGAAAGATTGATCAAAACAAGATTACTTTAATTACTTTTTAATTTATTTAGGTTAACTAGATTGATCCTTCTGACCCGTTACTTGATCCTTGCCTTGAATTGACTTTCAAGTTAAGTTTCTAAAACTATTATAATAACCACACATATCTATACATTGACACAAATCGTTATTTCTCCTGAGAGTTGACTTAGGCCTTACCTTAGGTCAATTTTCAAGTTATATTTTAAAACAATGTTAATAATTATTTTTGTTCTTCTTATATTGACTTGAGTTAATGGTTAATCTCACTTGTGACTTAGACCTTGCCCCTATTTGACTCGCAAATCAAATTTTAAAACCATGACAATAACTATTTTATTTTTACGTTGAATCAAGTCATCCTAAGCCTAAATCAATGACTTGAGTTGCGCTTTAGAGGACAACTCATGTCGAGTTTTAAAATTATAATTATAGCAACTTTTTATTCTTAAATGTCTTAGATAGACAATTTTAGATTTGAAAGTTTTTTATAAGGATATTTTATATGGCTAAAATAAATAAATAGTCTCTGGATACATGTGCCTTATATACTTCCTGTTTTGAAAATATTAGGATTTACTTCAAAACTATCCAGAGACAAATTTGTTGTAATATCTTGATCTCTGATATTTCAATCAAATTTCATCATTTTTATTTTAAAACAATAACTACACACTATCTAAATATTTAAAAACATTTATTAAATTACTTTAAATATATCACACGATCAGGGAAAAAAAGCCCTTCTCCTCGTGAAAGCGAGGGCTGATGCAGTAAAAAGCGCTAAGTATATGTCCAAAAAAAAAAACATGATTTGTTGTCTTAATTTCCTTCTGATGTCGGTTTTACCTAAGAAAACATAAAAAGGAAGCACTGTTCGTGCGCGACCACGAACGGCCAACTAGCCTCCTCCCTCACTGGACCCCACTTGACCTCTAAGACAGAGAAGCTTACAGCTAGGACTTTTTTTTTTTTTTTTTTTGTATTTATAAGCTTCTGTCGTCTCATTTTCTTTTTTTTCTTTTTACAAAAACCAGAAATACACAAACCAATTACTGAACCAAAAAGCATTATTATTATAATTTGTTTTTTGCTAAGAGTTATTCAAAAACTTTCGTTTTGCTTCTTGTTATCGCCTGCCTGTCTGTTTCGCTTCTTCAAGATTGATTGTCGTTAAAGCTTTTTACTCTAAACAACTGCAAGTCGTACGTGTTCTTCCGATCGGACTCACTGATTACTTTCCTTTCTCCTTCTCCTTCACTCGGTCGTTAATCTATTCAATGAGTTAAGAAGATCGCAGTATAGGATCGTCATGGTAGGTTAAACATAAAATTTATTATTCTTGTTTTTGGATTGCTTGATTGCTTAGTTTCCTTTACTTGCCGATTAGTTGAATCAATGGAAGTAAAGGAGTTTTTTTTATATATGTTTTTTGATAATTCTAATTTGTGTGACATATGAATGGAGCATGATTTGTGATTTAAGTTCTTCGAAATGTTTTTTTTTTTTTTTGAATTTTTATGGTCGTGCAAGAATGAAATATGGTTCGATTTAAGCTTGTTTATATAATATGCAATGCTAGATGATAGGAGATGATATGCTAATCCAAGAATTATTAGATTTTCTTTCTTTCTTTCTTTTTTTTTTGTTGAGGGGGGCACAAGAAGCGGAGGTGGTAGTTAGGCATGACTCATGAGTTATGGGCTAAATAAATATGGGAAGCTGGTTAAATTTTGTCAAATATGATTTTTAGCTTAAAGGAATAATGTTTTAGTTCCTGACATGGTTTGTTTCGTAAAAAATTGGAAGATTATTTGCATATCATAAATACATGGACGACCAGCTCAGAGATGCTTATTTGACAAACCTCACTTTTTAGTATGACTGGGATATGTGGTGATTATTTTGCGTGAATCAAAGTATTTTGCTGAATCAATATAGTTTGTTCACGGTGGTCATATTGTGATACACGGTTCAAAAATCTAATCTTATGATTATCAGTTAATCAATAATTCTAGCTGCTTAGCTTGAAACGTGGGAAGTTTATCTTTTTGGGGAGCGGGTTATTATGGTGTCAACTGTAGTTTTGACTTCACATTCAACTCCTAGCAATGGTAGAAATGCAGTTAAAACAGCGTGGCCAATTCTGTGGTAATGCTGGCTATAACTGAAATTTGGAAATTGTTTCTATCCGCCTTTTCCATTTCAATTCTTCCCCTATTAACTCTCTCTCTCAATTTCATCTTTGGTTGGCTAGTTAGTGGAAATGTAATTCTTTTATTTCTTTAGTTGATGTCTTGCATGCTTGATATGCTGCAAACATCAATTAACATAGCCAGGGAGGATATATATATATATATTTGTCTTTGATCAACTCTAGATATAATTATTATATATATATATATATATATATATATATATATATATATTTGTCTTTGATCAACTCTAGATATAATTATTATCTTTTTAGATTTCTACGATGTAAATATCATGCTATGCATTGCTGTATATGCCTAATGTGATATTGTTTGCAGGCAACAACAGATAACATTATAGTAGGTTCTCATGTATGGGTTGAAGACCCTGTTTTGGCTTGGATTGATGGAGAAGTTCTTAGGATCAACGGTGAAGAAGTTCGTGTTCAAGCCACTAATGGGAAAACAGTGAGTTCATACTAGCTTCTGTCAATGTCCGTATGGAGTACGGAGTAATGCAAATGATATCTCCTGAGATACCCAACATCACTGTGATTGACATTTATTCTGTATATAAAATCTGCAATCCCAAATAATTAATTCATAGTTTACAGAAGTAAAAACTCTTAGCAATTAGTAAACATTAGAGCTGATGTGTAACTTCAATTTTAATCTGGGTTGAAATTTTGCTTCATTTTGTTATTGTCACACGGAATTTACTTTTATCTTGTCCCTCTTAATGTCTTTTTCTAATTACAGTCCCATGATTCTTAAATTACTGGAAAACTAATTGCAGGTTGTTGCAAATATCTCCAAAGTATTTCCAAAGGACACCGAAGCTCCTCCTGGCGGTGTAGATGACATGACAAAGCTGTCATACTTGCACGAACCAGGAGTACTGCATAACTTGGCTGCAAGATATGAACTTAATGAAATATATGTAAGACATATTCTGAAATTCTCTTTCTAACCTAGGTGTAGAAGTAAGCATTGAATTGAGAAGTTCCTGAGAAAAAAGGAACCACTTTTTTTTTTTATCTATTCTGCGCAATAAATGTCCTATCATATGTTCTGCAGACATACACTGGAAATATACTGATTGCAATAAATCCATTCCAAAGATTACCACATATGTATGATACGCACATGATGGAACAATATAAAGGTGCTGCATTTGGAGAGCTAAGCCCTCATGTTTTTGCAGTTGCAGATGCTGCATACAGGTAACTTCCATTTATTCTGTCTGGCCTCACATTTTCCTTGTATTTTTTCTTAATTCTATGCTTTTATCACATAGGCAAATGATCAACGAGGGAAAGAGTAACTCAATTCTAGTTAGTGGAGAAAGTGGTGCTGGTAAGACTGAGACAACAAAGATGCTTATGCGGTATCTTGCATACATGGGTGGTCGATCAGGTGTGGAAGGGCGAACTGTTGAACAACAAGTGCTAGAAGTAAGATGAAGGGCTTCTCTTTCCATGACTATGTTTTAAATCCCTTGGCTTTCACCATAGCAAGTGTTCCCTGATATGGTGTTTCTGTTTCATTGAAAATTTTCAGTCTAATCCAGTTCTTGAAGCATTTGGCAATGCCAAAACTGTTAGGAACAACAACTCCAGGTGCGTACTTGTTCACTATTTGGGTAATTAAATTCAATAGATTTTTTATGTGATCTTCTCTGGAGACATTGAATTATAAAGAGAGCATCAATTCAAAGATTAATGAGAATAATTTTTAATAATTATGAATTTAGCACCTTGTTTCTTTTTCCTGAAGCAATGCTGGAAAATATAAATTTGATAGAAGAGTGATTATTTGAATGATTATAGACTATAAATATGATCAGTGGCATTGCCTTTCCTTATTTTTGAACAAACTGTTCTTCTGATTTAAATTAATCAATGGTCCCTTCATGGTCATACTGACTAATGTTCTTCAGTTGAACATCTTTTTTGTTCTGATTTAGATGTGTTATTGAATATATGAAAAATATTGTTCAGTGTTGTGTGCATAAGTTAGTCAAGGGAATTGGCTGATATTTTCTTCTTATTTATCTCGGTATATAATGCAGCCGATTTGGTAAATTTGTTGAGATTCAATTTGACAAGAATGGGAGGATATCGGGAGCAGCTATACGTACTTATTTACTTGAAAGATCTCGTGTTTGCCAAGTTTCTGATCCTGAAAGAAACTATCACTGCTTTTACCTTCTGTGTGCTGCACCACTGGAGGTACTCATGCTATATGCTTGTATCGAGATGAGTGAAAATGCTTAGTACTTCCTGTGCTTGTGTTTTCAAGTGCTAATTGATTGTTTGCCCTTCAGGAAAGAGAGAGGTATAAGTTGGAAAACCCCAAATCATTCCATTACCTGAACCAGACCAACTGCTATGAGTTAGATGGAGTAAATGATGCTGAGGAATATCTTGCAACAAGAAGGGCAATGGATATAGTTGGCATTAGTGAGGAAGAGCAGGTCAGTGTTTGTGTTAGCTTTAAAAAATGACGTGCTCTTGCTCATTTCACATGTTTTATACACCATCTCTTCCAGGAGGCGATTTTTATGGTTGTAGCCGCCATTCTGCATCTTGGTAACGTTGAATTTGCAAAGGGAGGGGAAATAGACTCGTCCGTTATCAAGGACCAGAAATCTAGGTTCCATCTCAACATGACAGCAGAACTACTAAAGTATGACATATTTATTCCCTTTATGTGTTCTGGTACATTTTGTGATCTTTATCACATATTCTGGTTTTGCATCTTAAACATCTAGTATTTTATGGCGTGATGTAGGTGTGATGCCAAGAGCTTGGAAGACGCATTGATACAACGTGTGATGGTAACACCTGAAGAGGTTATTACAAGAACTCTCGATCCTCTTGCTGCGATTCTTAGCAGGGATGCCTTAGCTAAAACCATTTATTCCCGCTTGTTTGATTGGTAAAGGGTCTACCTTCACAATGCTTTGTGTGTGTATATGTGGACTTGCAGTTTTTTAGTTTTTATCATCATGAAGAATAAAATAAAGAGAACTAAGATATTTTCATCCACTAAACCGGTGTTTGTTCTCAACCACATTTGTGAATATTTCAGTTTTTAATAATTTATTTTGCTGCAGGCTTGTGGATAAAATTAACAATTCTATTGGGCAAGATCCAAACTCAAAATCGTTGATTGGAGTTCTTGATATATATGGTTTTGAAAGTTTTAAGTTCAATAGGTAAGCCTTTGATTTTCAAATATTATTTGCTATTCTGTAGTATTTTTCCATACAGGCACAGCTGACTGTTTGGCATATTTTGTAGTTTTGAGCAGTTCTGTATCAACTTTACAAATGAAAAACTTCAACAGCATTTCAATCAGGTTTAGAATTTGTTGACATGATCCTTGGTAACTCATGTGCATTATATACCTTGCTGTGTTTTAATATATGATGATTGTCAACTTGTTATTATTTGCAGCATGTATTTAAAATGGAACAAGAAGAATATACAAAAGAAGAAATCAACTGGAGCTACATAGAATTTGTTGATAACCAAGATGTGTTGGATCTGATTGAGAAGGTCTTTTACCTTTGCTTGACATTGTGTTAAATTACTATAACTTTCATTTGTTTGAATGATATTATGCTTGGCAGGACACTGAATAACCTGTGGATCCGTGTCCTATTGCAGTATATTCTTTCATCCATTTATGCCTTGGCCCATTCTCTATTTTATCTCTCATAGTTTTTACTGTCTTGTACATTTGTTTGCAGAAACCTGGGGGTATCATAGCACTTCTTGATGAAGCTTGGTATGTAGCTAGTATTTGATTCTATGATTTGAATTTTTTTTTGCTTGGCTGGAGACTCATGTACTTATAATTGCTTCTTACAGCATGTTTCCTAAATCTACACATGAAACATTTGCTCAGAAATTGTACCAGACATTTAAAACCAACAAGCGCTTCATCAAGCCCAAGCTCTCTCGTACTAGCTTTACCATATCTCACTATGCTGGGGAGGTAAATCAGTTTGTCTTTATATTTTTTGTTCATTTTTCTTAAACTTCAATAGATTATGAAATACTTATTTCCTTTTCTCCTTCCAGGTGGTGTATTTGGCTGATCAATTCCTAGACAAAAACAAAGATTATGTAGTGGCAGAACATCAGGATCTTTTGACAGCTTCCAAATGCCCTTTTGTAGCTGGCCTATTTCCTCCACTTCCAGAGGATTCATCAAAGTCATCTAAATTCTCTTCCATCGGGTCACGTTTTAAGGTATGAGGTGATTTACTTTCTTCTCAGTTTTCCTAGATTGAATGAAGTGGCTTGTTGTTATTGATGGACTTATTTTCTGAAAATAAGAGCCCAATGGTGGCATCTACTTGTTGATTATGAACAAATTTATAATCAATGGCAATGCAACAGTGATAAAATAACCATATCAACTTGACATGCTGCAACTGGAAGTTCATAGAGAAATAACCACCTTGTGAAATCCTCAATAATGTAGCATGCAAATCATTTTGAGGAACACTAAAGTACTGCTAGATAGATGTGCACCAATTCTTCATTATTAATGCATTGGAATTGCATGCTGGCTAGTTTTTAATAAATCTGTTTCTAGTGCTGTTATACTTTTACTGAATTTTTAGAGATAATATGTTTTAATCACTGCAGCTACAACTCCAATCTTTGATGGAGACCTTGAGTTCTACAGAACCTCACTATATCAGATGTGTGAAGCCAAACAATTTACTAAAGCCTGCAATATTTGAGAATGCTAATATTATCCAGCAACTACGCTGTGGTGTAAGTATAATCAGACTATATATTTTATGTCATTCTTTGTTTGACATACTTCATTTATTTTTTCAAATGAATAAGTGTAAACATTAGGTGCTGCTATACTAACCATTATTGTAATTGTGAAATTTATCTTTCATTTAGGGTGTTCTTGAGGCAATTAGGATTAGCTGTGCTGGGTATCCTACAAGGCGGACATTCTATGAGCTTCTTCTTCGATTTGGCCTTCTTGCTCCAGAAGTTTTGGAAGGAAAGTAAGTCATGATTTGAAGTAAAAAAAATAAAAATTTCTTCATACCTCTTGCCTTAGCTCTTCCTTTTCCTTTCATGCAGTACATTATTTTTCTGTATTTCCTGTTGTCTTTTTCCTTTACAGCCATGATGACAAGGTTGCTTGCCAAATGATTTTGGATAAAATGGGATTGAAAGGTTATCAGGTAATGATATTATCTCTTTTAACTCATCATCTGCATCATGGATAAAATTTCCCATACCTATCCTAGGGATTGTGATAGGGCTGGTGGAGAGGGATAAAATGTATTAAGGGATGAGCAGAGGGGTATTAATTTTCTCTTACTTTAAAATCAATATGTGAGGTGACACATGAAATAAGGCCATATGCTTGTACTTCTACTCTCTTTGCCAAATAATTGGTGCTTCTGTGTTAGGACTGATTGTCATTGAGGGGGGAGGTTACTGAACTTTTATGGTTCAGTTTTTCATTGAGAATCAAAGCTTACAATGGTGTTCTGCTGAAATTTTAGGTGGCCTATGCAAAATAGGTTGCAATTAGTATCTAAGTTATGTTAGGATTTCCAGGGAGAGATGACCAGGAAGTGATTGCTGTTTACCATCACATTTTTTCATGTCTTGTCATTAACACATTATGGGTTAGGCAGTGTAAGATGTGGAAAATGACAACTTCTGTGAAATACTTACAATCTGCACGTGTATGTGTGGAAACCTGTTTGTAAAAGTTCCCAAATTCTTGTTTATGTTATGTTTCTTGGTATTTCCTGGATGCTGTCAATCTGTGCATCGTCCTTGTCTATATTGCATCTTGCCAGTGGAATTTCAAGTTGCCTATATCTTACCATGTCCAACATGACTGGTTTTGCAGATAGGCAAGACAAAAGTCTTTCTCAGAGCAGGTCAGATGGCTGAACTGGACGCAAGAAGAACAGAGGTTCTTGGAAACGCAGCTAGAACCATACAAAGGCAAGTCCGCACATATATTGCGCGCAAAGAGTTCATTTCATTGCGTCGGGCTGCCTTCCATTTACAATCTCATTGCCGAGGTATCCTCTTAACTTCCTTTGAAACCAAACTTGTTTGTAACTGGCTTCCGATATTATTAACGGTGTTCATTTTTTGTACATTAAGTAGTGACAACATAGTCCAGTGACACTGTAGACACATGTACCCAGATTCATTCATGTTTGAATTTGGATTTAAATCACCAGATGTCCCTGTACCATAAGATTTGGTCAAATTAGCCAATCTATATAAAAAAGGCTATTGGCCCTTCTACCGCTTGAATTGGAGCATTTTAGACTGAGTGATGTCAATTGAACAATTGCTGGTGTGCATGTGTTTATTTTTATTTTTATCAAGTATTATTGTATTTGTACAGAAACAGTTGTGTGCACACGCATGTTTAAGACAGGTGACTTATGAAATCACATTTAAAATCATCCACGATGCATAAAGTTTAGATGGTTCATGAGTGGATATATTTCTATCTAGTCACCCTAAAATGTATTATTTACAAGGGTAGTATATTGGTTGCCATGACTTCACAACTTCAATTTCCACTGCTGTTTTTAGCCACAAAAATCCTGATGAAGCTATGCCCTTGTTTTTTCCATTAATATTAGGTGTATCGGCCCGCAAGCTATATGAGGGGTTGCGGCAAGAAGCAGCAGCTTCAAAAATTCAGAAGAATTTCAGGCGATACACTGCCAGGAAAGCCTACCTGACTCTATGTTTGTCAGCAATCTCTTTGCAGACAGGCTTAAGGGCAATGACTGCTCGCAATGTATTCCGATTCAGAAAGCAAACTAAAGCTGCGATTATTATCCAGGTCCCATCCTCACTCCTCTTGCAATCACATTCTCCTATAGTATAGAAACACAGCTCTTCAACTCTTAAAGAATGCTGGCCATAAATTTCTGTTATTATACTTGGAATCCAGTTGACTTTTATTCTTTTCAACTTGAATCTGAGTTTACTACTTTGATTGATTTTCTTGGTGTCTATCAGGCGAAATTGCGTCACCACATAGCATATTCTTATTACAAGAGGCTTCAGAAGGCTGCATTAGTTTCTCAATGTGGCTGGAGGCAAAGGGTTGCTCGTAGAGAGCTTAGGAAGCTCAAAATGGTTAAATCAAATCAAATTCCTTATTTTTTTAAAAAAATAGTTTGAAGGTCTAGTGTTAATATAGAGGGAAAGATTTTAAATAATACTAATTAATTTATGTTTTCAGGCTGCAAAGGAAACAGGGGCCCTTAAAGAAGCAAAGGACAAATTAGAAAAGCGTGTAGAAGAATTAACATGGAGATTGCAGTTAGAGAAGAGATTGAGGGTACTGCATTTTGTTTGATATTAGTGCTGGCAATACAAACTACACTGGGCACAATTTCATCTGGTGTTTATTTGAATTGCAGACTGATATGGAAGAGGAAAAGGCACAAGAAATTACCAAGTTACAAGATACTATGCGTGAGATGCAAATTCAAGTTGATGAAGCAAATGCCCGAGTAATCAAAGAACGAGAGGAAGCTCAGAAAGCAATTGAAGAAGCACCTCCAATTATTAAGGAGACCCCTGTAATAGTTCAAGACACAGAAAAGGTTGAATCATTAACAGCTGAGGTAGAAAGTTTGAAGGTAAGCGCTTTAACATGGATGATCATGGTAGCTTTTGCCCCAATATGTATATCTTTTCTTATCATTCGCTTGCATCTTATAAGAGGATTATCTGGTGGTTATTCTCTTTACTGCTGACAATGATGAGAACTTCTACCTGTTACATGACTCAGCAAAGTGGACTTCAATAACCATGTGCTATTGTAGAATCCCTCCCTTGAAACTAATTAATCATTTCCGTTTGTTGCTTGAAATGCCTCTGCATGTAAATGTTTCTGGGATTATTTTTGGAGTTTGTGTATCTTCCTATGCAGTATGTTTGCATGTGTCATCAGCTCCACAGTTATGTGGATCAACCTTGTCCTGCAAGAAACTGCAGGTTGGCACATGCTAATAGGACTACCTTTTTTCTTTTTTTTTCTCAAGCACCTTCCTTTTTATTTTTATAGCATTTTGAAATAGTGAGATTTTAGACCTATCCATCCCTGTCACCAACGTTTCTGATAAAATTTGTATGTCTTCACTGAATTTGACAAAGCACATGGGATTTGACTGTGTTCGAAATTTGACAGATGAACCGGTTTTCTGTGGATATTTTAACTTTATATGATATTGCAATTTTAGGGCATTAATGATAGCTAGGACATTGCTTTTGTGAATGCTATTGGGACCTGAATAATTTTCTGCAACCTTCCAGGCTTTGCTGCTCTCAGAAAGACAAGCAGCAGAAGAGGCAAGGAAAGCTCATGCAGATGGTAAGGCTAGAAGCACAGAATTAGCCAAGAAACTAGAAGATGCAGAGAAAAAAATGGATCAGCTTCAGGAATCAGTCCAGAGGTTTGTGAATTCATCATGGAGTGGAACTGATTGGATATTAGTACTTATGTTATGTGATTGAATTATATTTATGCCATCAATTATCAGCTTATCCCTGATTAGATTAATGCAACCCTTCCCTTCTCTTGTCTGTCTACTTGACATCAGCCTTCATAACCCTTACCCTGTACTGCGATACTTGTGTTTGCAAGTGTGTACTTTTCTCATAGCTTATAGTCATCCATTTGATTTTACCTGTGTCTGCGCTTTGCATGCGCACATGCCCCCCCTCGCTCCACTCTCCATCTCAAGTTTTGTTTTTCTTTATACATCAAAGGCTCATTTATATTGCAGGCTGGAGGAGAAACTTTCCAACTCAGAGTCAGAGAATCAAGTGCTTCGTCAACAGGCACTGACTATGTCACCAACAGGGAAATCTTTGTCTGCACGACCAAAATCAATGATTATCCAGGTGGAAATGGAATTTCATCTGTTTTTTTGTCATAGCATTATGATCTAAAAGGTTCTAGAATTTCATGCTATTTATTAAATTGCAGAGAACTCCTGTGAATGGGCATGTTGCAAATGGAGAGGTGAAGGTGGCATCGGTGAGTTTTTTTTCTTTTCTTTTGATGGATCAACTACTGTAATGTATTCAGTTTATGGCTTGTTTCTAAACTCTTCCTCTGTGGGCTTAATATCTCAGGACATGATTCTTGCTGTATCAAATGCTCGTGAACCAGAATCTGAGGAAAAACCACAGAAATCTCTCAATGAAAAGCAGCAGGTAAGTGGCTTTTGGCAAGTAAAGCACTCATTTCATTGATTTCTTAATCCGGTAATGATGTAGTAAGCAAGATTAATGAGAGATGGTAAAATGCATATTTTGTTCCATTGAGGACTGGGTCATAATCTTTGATACCTCTAAGATCTTAACCTCCTGCTAATTCTTTTCTTGCAATCTGCATTTTCTATTCAGGAGAACCAGGACCTGCTGATCAAATGTGTATCACAGAACTTGGGATTCTCTGGGGGGAAACCAGTTGCAGCCTGTGTCATATACAAATGTCTTCTTCACTGGAGGTCATTTGAAGTTGAAAGGACAACTGTTTTTGATCGTATCATCCAGACAATAGCTTCTGCAATTGAGGTAAAGTATCATTTTTTGGGTTTTCAAAAATCAGATTGTCCTTTCTTTTGTACAAAATCACAATATATTGTCTTCTGATTTTGCTCTCACCTCATACTAGTTGTAAACTGACTAGATAGGACTGATGTTGGCTACCTGTTTATCTTATGGAAGGTCCCTGATAACAATAATGTCTTAGCCTATTGGCTATCTAATTCATCCACATTGCTGCTGCTGCTGCAACACACTCTCAAAGCAAGCGGTGCTGCTAGTTTGACACCACAAAGACGGAGAACATCATCCGCTTCTCTCTTTGGGAGAATGTCTCAAGTAAATTCGTGTTTTATAGAAGTGTCTTGCATGTCCTCATCATTTTTTTCTTTTTTTCTAACTGTTCATGTTATTCAGGGGCTAAGGGCATCTCCTCAGAGTACTGGACTTTCGTATCTTAACAGGGGGCTTAGTAGACTGGATGACTTGCGACAGGTTGAGGCTAAGTATCCAGCATTACTTTTCAAGCAGCAACTTACAGCCTTCCTTGAGAAGATATATGGAATGATACGAGACAATCTAAAGAAAGAAATCTCCCCATTGCTTGGGCTATGCATTCAGGTTGTTTCTAAGCTACTTCAGTAAGCATGATTCAATAGCTGCTACTCTTGCTAGCTTTTTAAAAAATTAAGCCTTTTCCACATGCCCTGGGATGCAATCAGGGTGTGCCCATGGATGACTGACCAAAGCGGATTACCTGTGTTTGTGTGCTTATGCATTTTATGTTTTTTTTTGGGTACAATGTGCTCATGCAAGTTGAATATATTTCAAACATTCTGCAGGCACCAAGGACTTCCAGGGCAAGTTTAGTAAAAGGTCGCGCTCAAGCCAATGCTTTTGCTCAGCAAGCTTTAATTGCTCACTGGCAAAGCATTGTCAAAAGCTTAAATAGCTACTTGAAGACAATGAAAGAAAACAATGTGAGTTACAATTCTATAGAGAATGTAATAACAACCATGGAACTGTTTTCTTGGAACTTTGTCATTCATTTTGATATTCTGTTTTTCAGGTACCTCCCTTCTTAGTGCGTAAAGTGTTCACTCAAATATTCTCTTTCATCAATGTTCAGTTGTTCAACAGGTAAATACATCCAACCCCCCCCCCCCTCCTCTCTTTTCTCATGAAAATTATGTAATGCCTTGCTTTATTCTCATCCGCAGTCTTCTCTTACGGCGCGAGTGCTGCTCATTCAGTAATGGAGAATATGTAAAGGCTGGTTTGGCTGAATTAGAACAGTGGTGCGATGAGGCAACTGAGGAAGTGAGCAGTCATAATTCTTTCAGCTGTCGATTCACTTCACTTCTCTTCAATGCTATGATATGTTTTCACCTAGTATCTTTTTATCTGCAGTTTGCAGGGTCAGCTTGGGATGAATTAAAGCATATAAGACAGGCTGTTGGATTCCTAGTAAGAGACTGGATTTTAAATCTTTCTCATTAATGGATCAATAATCAGTATTGCTTGGTTTGCTGACCATCATCCTTCAATATCACTACTCAGGTCATACATCAAAAGCCCAAAAAGACCTTGAATGAAATAACAAAAGAGCTTTGCCCAGTCAGTGCTTCATCTCTTTATGATATTTTGTTTTTCTACACTGGATCTGATTCTCAGATATTTTGTTTTAGTATTCAGAAATATTTTTTGGTGTCTGCCTTTTCAGGTGCTGAGCATACAGCAGCTGTACAGGATCAGTACCATGTACTGGGATGATAAATATGGCACCCATAGCGTGTCTTCAGATGTAAGTTGCACTAAAGTCGGCAAGAATGCTTTGCATTTGTGTTGTCAACTGAAAATGAATTAAACTGGTTAATTTTCGTTCTTGTTCTTGGTGTGTGCACTCCTATGAGATATACACTTTTTTTGTGCTAAAACTATAGCTATACAGGTTATATCTAGTATGAGAGTTATGATGACAGAGGACTCGAACAATGCTGTTAGCAGTTCGTTTCTTTTGGACGATGATTCAAGGTAGAATTTCATTATCTTCTACATACAACATCAACATTTTTGTTTTTTGAACTTGAACAGACATGCCCTGCGATCTTTCTGTCCTTAGTTACAGTTTAATTGTCATGCAGCATCCCATTTTCTGTGGATGACATCTCCAAGTCAATGCAACAAGTAGACATAGCTGACATCGATCCTCCTTCATTAATTCGTGAAAACTCCGGTTTCGGGTTCTTACTTCCACGCTCTGAATGATGTTCTCCGTGGGGCGTCGGGGATCTGCTGCACAATGATGTGCCAAGACCTGTGCATATAGTTTCATCATCCATGTGTATAATATATATATATATATATATGTCGCGCTAGTATCAGGGTACCATGTTTGATGCCTGGGTTAATTCATTTTTCCATTGTGTTACATAAACACAAGGGAGTTTTGTTAAGAAGCCATGCCACATGTGAAAGTGTGATCATGTGCAATTATAGAAAAGAGGCAACGGTGCCTCGCCATTTCTGAGGCCTGCAACAGGTCTCCATTTTTTCATTACTTCTTTATACATTTTCCCCCCCTTCAGTGAGGCTTCCTTCATTATTGTTATTTGGTGGGTTTTTTTCTGAGTGTAACTGACTGACACCAGCAGCATTTTATAGGCCATTGTACGAGGAAACAATTTGTATGTAAGTCGTTGTGTTCATGTTTTGTTTTAGAAAATTTATCTTGCACCTCAAATTGCTCTTTCTTGTGTTTTCTTTATCGTTTGGTTTGGTTTGGTCCGGTTTGTGGGCCATGTCGAAAACTTGTCCTTTGAGAACTATTTCTGTGCCCGTCCCTGTTCTAAAGAACTTTGCTAGAATAGCAGGGCAGCATGGCCAGATCAAAATTGAAGGACCAGAGAAGTTTTGAAGGAAAAGGAAGATGGAAATGAATGAAATTTTTCATATATTTTTTTAGTAGTAATAATAATAAAAAACCTATAAAATTGTAAAGAAGAAAAAAAAAAAGGGGGGGGGGGTTACACCAGGCAACCAAGAAAGCACCTGGCTTGTTAAACTAGAGATCAAAATTACAATATATAATAATGGTAAGGTAAATGGATATATCGCTGAAGCAATTTACAATATCATGTATTTTTTCATTTTGTCCTCAGTTTTTATAATTGCAATTCTCTGTAGAAATTAATGCCAGTTTCTTAATATTGATTTATCAAGAAAAAAACCCAACAAAACAGAATCAATTTTTAAAACAAGAAGAAAGCACATCATTTTTTTTAAAAAATATATCAAAATGATTTAAAAAAAATATTTTTTTATATAAGCATATCAAAATGATTTAATTACTAAAAATATTAATTTAAGATAAAAAATAAGAATATATATTTTTTTTTTTTTTTAAATATGGTGTCAAGCATGCACGAAGAAGAGAGTTTTTGGTATTGCCATAATCTAGTAAGAGGTAAGTTAGGTTTAAGAGAAACTCCCCCTGGTCTGATTTTCTATTTTTTGGACCATTTGTTTTTGTGTGTTACGGGTTGATGAAGTGTTTTTTTAGGCTTCATGGCATTGACTGTGTTTTTAAAATGTTTTTGAAAAAAAATGAATTTTTATTTTATTTTTAGTTTTTATTTTAAATTAAATAATTTTTGTGTTTTTAGATCATTTTCATATGCTAATGTTAAAAATGATTTTTTAAAAATAAAAATAAAATTATTTTGACTCAATTCTGAACGAAAAACACTTTCAAAAGCAACTATAAACATACTTATATACTTTCATACAGGCACTAAATGTATTTATTAGGTAATTTCATGTGAAAATTTGTTGAAAATGAATATTTAGACAAAAACTCCATACTTAGATTTTTCAACTACGTGACTAGATTCTTAGCAAAGAACCACACGTCACCTATCCACTTTGAAAAGAAATAAAAAGGATCAGGTGCAGACCTAGGCTGGAAAGCCACGCTCCTGAGCTATGTTTTTAAGGCTCCCACGTGCTGGCCATCTAGGATGGTGTGCCTGATCTATTTGTTTTCCTTTTCTATTTGTTTTATTTTATTATTCAGTATGGTTTTTTTTTTATTGTATTACTACTTTTTTAATTTGGTTATTTTTTAATAGGTTTTTTTAGTTGCTTTCTATAGGATTATTATGATCACAACTAAATATCTTTATATCTAGTTGGTATTTCATTTTACAAATATCTATTTTTATTGTCATATAAATTAATAAAAAAAAATTCTTAAAAAAAGTTATTAAACTCAAGTAAGCTCATTACTTACATTATAGGTTTGATAAGCTAACTTATGTTGATTAAGAATTGAATGCTATAATTTATTTTGATTTGCTTTTTATATAATTATTATAGTTTCAAACAATTATCCTAGCATTGAGTTGATGCTCGATTTTGCAACTTTATATTTTTATAATCATATAAAATTAAATAAAATTACTTTTTTTAAAAAAAATATTAAACTCAATGGAGTTTATAATCCAAGTGAGGGGTTTTATGGGTTAAGTTAAGAAACTCAGATCAAATATCTTCATCTCAATATATTTTTTTAAAAAATATCACCTTAAAATATTATTTAAAATCAAATCATGTTCTTATCTGTCCTCTATGCTGCCACTAGACCTACCAAATCAAAAAGATCATGTTAAAGAAATTTCCACATGATATCTTAGGCTAGGCAAAGAGTCGAGTCGGGAGATTTGAAGTTTGACACATTAGACCGAGTTTAATGAAAATGTTAAAGAGTTCCATGCAACCTATATGTTTCTTTACTTTCAATTTTTTTTTTGTTTGACTCAGAATGTAGCAAGTATTAGTTATCTAGTGTATTAAAAGATATACAAAACACCTAGGTAAAATACTATAGCAATCTATGGTAACCAATTTTTTTTTCATTTTTATCCTTAAAATGGTTTTTCCATTTGCAACATTCATGGTCCAGATTATTCACAAAGATGATATGATTTCAATGAAAGAGTACTAAATTGTGAAACAAGAAGAAATCACATGTCAATCTCAAATTCATTAGAAAAAGTTTTGTTTAGTTCACCTGCTATTCTTTTTCTACCTTCACAGTCTTTATAGTTTTTGTAATTTTAATTTTGGTCTAAAAACTTAATTTCTTAACATTTAAATCCTTGAGTTTGAGAGAGGAGAAATAAAGAACTAAAAATTTTAAAGGAGAAAGACAATTATCGATTTATCCAGTTTCTAATGATATATTACTAGTTTTGATATCAACGAGTTTTATTTAACGAGCGGGGTCCAATTGAGAAAGTCGAACTAGAATGTTTTTTCCTAGTTTGCTTATATATTTTTTTTGACCATATTTGGATTTTTTTGGGGTTAATAATTGTTTTTAGGTGAAATTTGGATAAAAAGGATTTTTAGGCAAAAAAAAGTCCCTTGATTTTTTAGCCACCATTGTGGTAACCAGATTCTAGGCAGGTAGACAACATGTCTTCTATTTTTATTCTTTTTAAAAAAGCAAATTTATGTAGATGATGTGTCATCCATCCAAGAACCCAAGTTGGTTGGCCTTTACGCCCATATTTTGTTTTCAAATGTTTCTTCTATTAATATGTGAAAACAAAATTATAAGAATAAGTAAGTTTTTGAATTATAAAAATTAGCTCTAAAGGAACTCTTTAACTCTAAAGGAACAAATACTTTGAATATAGCATTATAGCTAGCATATGTTTCAGCACACATTCTTTTAATTTAAATTCGACCATATTATCCATGACTTCCAATACTTTATTCAACTTTTGAAAATATTTTAAAAAAACAATCTTTCATAATATATTTAATAGAATACTAATTTAGGAGTTTTCTTGATTTTTTTTTCTTCATCATTAGTAGATGAAACATTGGCAAGTAGAGTATTATTGACGACAATTATGTTGTTGTCATTGTTGTGATGTTGAAATTATATATTTTGAAGAGATGACACCTCCTCCATAATTTTTGTCCTTGCTATTTTAAAAGGTTATACAAAAAGCAAATAATAACAATCCAATTGTTTATCTACCTAATATAAAGTCTAAAAACTCAAATCACCATTTTATAGCATCATAATTTTTTTTTGCATGCAACAAGTCATGCTCTTTAGATGACAGATGTAACAACCCCAAATTTTTTCTCCAATTTGTTTATTTGTTAATCTTTACCCCTATAAAAGGGTAGATGAAGCATGAAATTTTTTTTTTCTCTCTCTCGCCGAAATTTCGTTAGTCTCCCCTATATCGGGAGATCTCAATTTATTAATAACACAACCTGCACACAATTTGGATCACAGCTCACCCATAATCACATTCATGTTTAATACAATTAACTGCATAATTCATTTCAGAATATGCTCAGGACCATATTCATTCCCAAACTTCATCTTACATCACACGCATAAGATAAAAATTAAAAAGCCAGTTCGCACATGAAGATTTCACATATATACATATACATAGAACACAACATAGTTTAATATTCTAAGATAATCTTGTACTTTCTAATATCCGGAGCATAGGTGGATACATTTAATATTCCAGAAACAAAATTTATAAAAATACTATTCTATACAATTTACATGTTCTTCTACATATCAAAATTTCACCATAACTCCCTAAGTTCCTAACTTATACAAAAAGGAATTAAGGTTTAAAATCTATTCCTGACGAGAATGGGAAGAACCTGCAAAATATAGATTTTCCACATAAGTAAAACAATTTAGTAAATACTAGCATTTTACAGAAAAATTTATACAACATATCCATCAATCTACTTAGATCATATGAGATTTTAAATACAACCATATACACCATTTTTTTTTTGATTATATAAAAGAAAATTTATTTCTTTTAACTGCTTCGCTTTCATCTCAGAAAGCTTATCAAGTCTATTAATTTTGCCGATATCGACTTCACCCGCCGATATCATTAACTATTCTGAAACCGAATAGCTAATCAAGTTTATAAATCATGCCGATATCGACGTCACCCGCCGATATCATTAACTATTCTGAAACCGAATAGCTAATCAAGTTTATAAATCATGCCGATATCGACGTCACTTGCCGATATCATTAACTATTCTGAAACCGAATAGTTAATCAAGTTTATTAATCATGTCGATATCGGCGTCACTTGCCGATATCATTAACTATTCCAAAATTGAATAGTTAATCAGGTTTATAAATCATGCCGATATCGACGTCACTTGCCAATATCATTAACTATTCTGAAACCGAATAGTTAATCAAGTTTATACATTATGCCGTTATCGACGTCACCCGCCGATATCGACCAGCTTGTTTCTTTCTACACACATATATATTTATTTTTCCATCCCCTAACCTTTCCTTTACCCGTTTTCTTTTCCTCATCAATAAGCACCAAATTATAACTTATAGTTCAATAACTAGTAAAGAAAATAATTATTAGATAAAGCAAATATAGGTACCAAGTACCTACCTGCTGTGAATGTTCGACTTGCGTTACCCTGTTGTTGTTGTTGTTGCCCTTCACCCGCGGTTCTTCCTGAAACCACAAATACCCACCATTTTTTTTTATATTAATCCACATATCACACACAACAACAATAAAAATGGTAATAATATTCATTTCCCTTTTACCAATTCTTTTCTTTCCCACTTATATTCATCATTATCATCCTTTAATTTTTCAGCTCATTTATAGTCCAAATGAACATCATGAATTCAATTTTTATCACCATTTATTCTCTTTTTTTTTTTTTCTGAATATCAATACACATTTTATGAAGGGAAATGGACAATTTATACCCTTAACATGGTTAAATTTTTGCTATTTTTTTCAACTTGTCCGAAACTGTCAAGACAGCTTGACCTCTCCTCAGTGTTTTACCCATATCTGGAGTTCCAGAACTCCAAATTAGACGGGGTTGGATTCGTTGGAAAGCTAACACTCCCAGCTACAATTTCTATGAAGGGACCCTCCCTGAATTATGTATTTTTCAGGTCCAAAATTCCCTAACAAAAAGGGCAACGAAACTGTCCAGTTTTGAAAAAAAAAAAAAAGTGTCTCCAATTCATCTTCAATCCTTGATTTCTCATCAATAACAGCCATGTCTTCTCTTTATTCATGAAATCCTACTCATTTATGCATTTTCCTAACATTTTGTGTTAAAAACCCTAATTCCCAATTCAATAACAATCATGAACTTCTAATCAAATTGAAGTTAATTTCATAGAGATTGGAATTAGAACTCCTTACTTTGATGGAATCTAACAATTTTGGAAGAATCTTAGCCTTCTTCCCCAATACCCAGCCCCTCTTCCTCCTTTCTTCCCCAATTTCTTCACTTTCTTCTTGTTACTTCTCCACCCAATGGTAATCTTCCACTTTAGAAATCCAAGACTTGTATGGGTTTACAATTTTTTGGGTGTTTACTCTTGGTTTTTATGAGATGAATTTCGAAATTCTCCCTCCCCTTTTTCTTTTGTTGCCGCTGGACATGGTTGAGAAGAGATGGGTATTTATAGTCCCATCTCTTCTTAATTCTATTTTGACCTTTTTTTTTTTTTTTTGCTTTTTCTTTTTCTTTTCCTAAATTTTGTATAATAACAACATTTTAAATCTCCTACCTCTATATATACTTTATTCTCGGGTTTCACATTCTCCCTTCCTAATAAAAATTTCGTCCCCGAAATTTAAACTACATACCTGACTCAAGGAATAGATGGGGGTATTTTTCCTTAATCTCTGACTCTCTCTCCCACGTTTCTTCCTCAATTTGTGAGTTTCTCCACAATACTCTGACAAGTGATACTTTCTTATTTCTCAATGTTTTTTCACTACGATCCATGATCTTGACTGGCCTAGTCTCGAGTGTCAAGTCCTCTCTTACTTCAATAGGAACTGGAGGTAACACTCGGGAAGGATCCACTTCTGCCTTCCGTAATAGTGATACATGGAATACATTGTGAATCTTCTCTAGGTGTGCTGGTAGCTTCAAGCGATAAGCCACCGGCCCTACCCTAGCTATCACCTCAAATGGGCCAATATACCTCGGAGCAAGATTTCCTTTCATTCCAAACCGAATGATGCCCTTCCATGGTGCCACCTTTAAGAAGACTCTATCCCCTATTTGGAATTCTAAGGGTCTCCTCCGCTTGTCTGCATAACTCTTCTGTCTATCTTGGGCTTCCTTCATTCTTTGCCTGATTACCCTTACTTTATCAGTTGTTATTTGTACCAGTTCAGGACCCAGGAGTTTCCTTTCTCCAACTTCATCCCAACATATCGGAGTACGACATTTTCTCCCATAAAGGGCTTCATATGGAGCCATCCCGATAGAAGCTTGGTAACTATTATTATACGTGAACTCTACCAACGGTAGCAAGTCTTCCCAATTTCCCCCAAATTCTAACACACATGACCTTAAGAGGTCTTCAAGTGTTTGGATGGTTCTTTCAGATTGGCCATCTGTCTGGGGGTGGAATGCCGTGCTCAGATTCACCTCGGTTCCCAAAGCTCATTGTAAGCACGGCCATAACCTTGAAGTAAATCTCGGGTCTCGATCTGACAACATTGATATGGGAACTCCATGCAGTCTAATCACTTCGTTCACATATAATTTGGCCAACTTGTCTATGGGATCTGTCATTTTGATGGGTAAGAACAAAACTGACTTTGTCAGTCGATCTACCACTACCCATATAGCATCATTGCCTTTTTTCCCCTTTGGCAATCCGGTTACAAAATCCATGGCTATATTTTCCCATTTCCATTCTGGAATTGGTAGTGGCTGTAATTCTCCTGCTGGCCTTTGATGTTCTATCTTCACCTGTTGACATATCCCACATCTTGACACATATTCTGCAATCTCCTTCTTCATATTTGGCCACCAGTAATATTCCCTGAGATCTCTATACATCTTGGTGCTCCCAGGATGGGTTGTAAACCGAGATTCATGAGCTTCCTTCAATATCTCACCCTTTAGGGTTTTATTCCCAGGCACATAAACCCGTTTTCCCATCACAACCAACCCTCCCGGCAACATTTGAAGGGACAACTCCTTGCCTTGCTTTATCTTTTCCTTAATTTTCTCTACACCTTCATCTACTAACTGAGCTTCTAGAACTTTATCTCGTAACACTGATCTGATCTTCATATGAGCTAGTAGTGACCCTTCAGGACCCATATTTAATTGAATTCCCATCCTTTTCAATTCCATCACATTTGCTTGTTCTGAAGTTTCTGTATCACCCATCATTGCTTTCCCTTTTCGACTTAATGCATCCGCCACTACATTGGCTTTGCCAGGATGGTAATCAATTATGCAATCATAGTCCTTTATCAATTCCACCCACCTCCTCTGTCGCATGTTCAATTCTTTTTGTGACATTAAATACTTTAAACTTTTATGGTCGGTGAAAATCTGTACTTGTGTTCCATACAAGTAATGTCTCCATACTCGCAAGGCAAATACTACTGCACCGAGTTCCAAGTCATGGACCGGATAATTCACTTCATGCGGCTTTAACTGTCTGGAAGCATATGCGATCACTTTTCCATGCTACATTAATACACATCCTAAACCCCTGCTTGAGGCATCACTATAAACAATGAACCCTTCGGTTCCAGAAGGAAGGGCCAATACGGGGGCTGATGTAAGGCTTCTTTTCAACTCCTGGAAACTCTCTTCGCATTCCTTTGACCAATTAAACCTCACTTCTTTACGAGTCAACTTGGTCAGAGGTGATGCTATTTTGGAAAATCCTTCAATAAACCTATAATACCTGGCGAGGCCCAAGAAACTTCGAATTTCGGTCACATTTGTGGGCTTCTCCCACTTTAGAACTGCCTCTACTTTTCCTGGATCCACACATATTCCCCCAGATGAGATAACATGTCCCAAAAATATCACCTCTTTAAGCCAGAATTCACATTTATCCAATTTCACATACAATTTATTTTCTCTCAATATTTCTAACACCTTTCTTAAGTGCTTCTCGTGCTCCTGATAAGAGCTCGAATATACCAGTATATCATCAATAAACACAACCACACATTTATCCAAAAAAAATTGAAACACTCGATTCATTAGATCCATAAATACTGCAGGGGCATTAGTTAACCCAAATGGCATTACTAAGAATTCATAATGACCATAACGAGTTCTAAAGGCAGTCTTCTGTATATCCTGTTCTCTGATTCTTAATTGATGATACCCCGATCTCAGATCTATCTTCGAGAATACTCTCGCACCCTTCAACTGATCAAACAGGTCATCTACCCGTGGCAATGGATACTTGTTCTTTACCGTCACTTTGTTCAGTTGACGATAATCGATACATAGCCTGAATGTACCATCCTTCTTCTTTACAAATAACACTGGGGCTCCCCAGGGTGAATTGCTTGGTCGTATAAATCTTTTATCCAACAACTCCTGAAGCTGGATCTTCAATTCAGCTAGTTCTATAGGGGCCATCCTATAAGGGGACTGTGCTATAGGGTTGACTCCTGGAAGAGTCTCAATAGACACCTCAATTTCCCTAATTGGAGGCAATCCTGGTAGTTCTGCTGGAAACACGTCTGGGAACTCTTTTACAATAGGAATATTTGTTAATTCAATGCTCCCCTTCTTCAATTCTCTCACATGAGACAACCAAGCAGGGCATCCCTTTCTAATCAATTTTCCAGCCGTCATGACCGAGATTATGGAGTTTGGAATCACCCTCCTCTCTCCCCTGAATACTACCCTTTTTCCACTCACATCCTGGAGGTTTACAGTCTTTGTGAAACAATCTACCTGTGCTTTATGTCTACTCAACCAATCCATTCCCAGTATTAAGTCAAAATCATCTAATGCCAAGGGTATAAGGTCTGCCCTTAGTTCTACCCCCTCAATGTTTAGTATCACTCCCTTGTATACATCATCAATGTTTATAGTTTTCCCCAAAGGTGTACTAACTACCATTCCCACATTCAATCTACTTGGTAACACATTTAAATTTCTAGTAATTCGATGAGCCACAAAAGAATGACTAGCCCCAGGATCAATTAAAGCATAAACTTGTATTAAACTCAATTGTAGTGTACCTGCTACAACATCTGGCATTGCCCCCACATCTTCCTGGGTCATGTGGTATATCCTGCCCCGCGTCCTTTCCTCCGACAATCTGGGTCGGCCTTTATGGGCACTTGCCCCTGACTGAGTGGGTCGTACAGGTCGATCAACTGTCACCTACTGTTGCTGGCTTTGAGTGGCCATCCCCCGTCCCTGTACTCCTCCAGTAACTCTATGTGGACATTCTTTCTTTCTATGGCCCATTTCTCCACAAAGGAAACAACCTTTTCCTAAATACTGGCAATCCCTCCATCGATGCCCTTCCCCCCCTGCAAATATAACATCTTCCTGGCATCGTAGAGCAATCCCCCGGGTGCCTTTGCTCACACCTCTGACACAAAGGATACACAGGTCCTCTTTGTTCTGTAGACCCCCCAGTAGTCATGGCTCCCTGTCTGACCTGACCTCCCCAGGATCCTGTTCTGTCAGTCTGTCAGAATCCTCCCGAACTACTTCCCTGGTTGAAACTCCCACCTCTCTTCTGAAACTGTCCCGACATCTGTGCATTCTTCCCCTTTTTTTGAAAAGGAGGTCTCCCAGATGAAAAACCTGAATCTCTTCTCTTAAACCCTGTCGTTTGTCCCTGCTCAATAACTGGTTTTGCCGTATCCCTCATCACCCTCTCTATACCCTGAGCAGCCTGTACTAGATCTCGTACAGATTGAAATTGCATAGCCATCAATATCATTCTCAGTTCCTGTCTTAGTCCATCACGAAACCTGTCTACTCGATGGCGTTCCGTGGGAAGATAGGTGGAGGCAAAAGGTGTCAAATCTTGAAACCTCTTCTCATACTCTAAAACTATCATATCCCCCTGTCTCAATTCTAAAAACTCTTGTTCCTTTTCCCTTCGATGCTCCCAGGAATAATACCTCTCCTCAAACTCCTCCCGAAATTCCCTCCATCTCAACACCTCTCCTACTCTTCTCCCCCTAACAGTCTCCCACCAAGAATGAGCACTTTCTGTCAATAACTGGGACACACAATCTACCTTTGTTTCCTCAGGTATATGCATTTGTTCTATAACTCTCTCAATTTTACGCATCCAATGCCCAGCAACCTCTGCATCCTCCACTCCTAAGAAGGTTCCACAACCCATTTCTCGCATATCTTTCACCCACTGTACTATTGTCACGACCCTCTCTGATCTAGGAGCTACATTGGAAATACCTGCCGTCATCCCTGCCGCCACAGCCCGTACTATATGTTCCATAAAGGCAGGATCTGAAAATAGGTTTGGCGCAACCCTTGGCGCTGCTGGGGAAGATATTTGGGCTTGCCTCTCGCCTTCAGATGCCTCTGTTGCAGGCACATCTGTCCGTCGAGATGTAGAATTTTCCTGACCTCCTGTTGATTCTTCCCCCTCGGAATGAACCAATATCGTAGGTATATGAGAGGCTGTATCTGCCACAGAATTTGTCTCTGTACTACTGTCATCATGTAAATTTGACCCCCTTCCTCGTGTAGGGGTTGGGTCAGTTTTTGCATGCTGTCTCATTCGAACCATCCTGAAACATTTTTCCCAGAATCACATTAGTACTTCAATCCCTGAAACTGCAACCAAATGCTCTGATACCAAATGTAACAACCCCAAATTTTTTCTCCAATTTGTTTATTTGTTAATCTTTACCCCTATAAAAGGGTAGATGAAGCATGAAATTTTTTTTTTCTCTCTCTCGCCGAAATTTCAAATGAAATTTCGGCAGAGTCTCCCCTATATCGGGAGATCCCAATTTATCAATAACACAACCTGCACACAATTTGGATCACAGCTCACCCATAATCACATTCATGTTTAATACAATTAACTGCATAATTCATTTCAGAATATGCTCAGGACCATATTCATTCCCAAACTTCATCTTACATCACACGCATAAGATAAAAATTAAAAAGCCAGTTCGCACATGAAGATTTCACATATATACATATACATAGAACACAACATAGTTTAATATTCTAAGATAATCTTGTACTTTCTAATATCCGGAGCATAGGTGGATACATTTAATATTCCAGAAACAAAATTTACAAAAATACTATTCTATACAATTTACATGTTCTTCTACATATCAAAATTTCACCATAACTCCCTAAGTTCCTAACTTATACAAAAAGGAATTAAGGTTTAAAATCTATTCCTGACGAGAATGGGAAGAACCTGCAAAATATAGATTTTCCACATAAGTAAAACAATTTAGTAAATACTAGCATTTTACAGAAAAATTTATACAACATATCCATCAATCTACTTAGATCATATGAGATTTTAAATACAACCATATACACCATTTTTTTTTGATTATATAAAAGAAAATTTATTTCTTTTAACTGCTTCGCTTTCATCTCAGAAAGCTTATCAAGTCTATTAATTTTGCCGATATCGACTTCACCCGCCGATATCATTAACTATTCTGAAACCGAATAGCTAATCAAGTTTATAAATCATGCCGATATCGACGTCACCCGCCGATATCATTAACTATTCTGAAACCGAATAGCTAATCAAGTTTATAAATCATGCCGATATCGACGTCACTTGCCGATATCATTAACTATTCTGAAACCGAATAGTTAATCAAGTTTATTAATCATGTCGATATCGGCGTCACTTGCCGATATCATTAACTATTCCAAAATTGAATAGTTAATCAGGTTTATAAATCATGCCGATATCGACGTCACTTGCCAATATCATTAACTATTCTGAAACCGAATAGTTAATCAAGTTTATACATTATGCCGTTATCGACGTCACCCGCCGATATCGACCAGCTTGTTTCTTTCTACACACATATATATTTATTTTTCCATCCCCTAACCTTTCCTTTACCCGTTTTCTTTTCCTCATCAATAAGCACCAAATTATAACTTATAGTTCAATAACTAGTAAAGAAAATAATTATTAGATAAAGCAAATATAGGTACCAAGTACCTACCTGCTGTGAATGTTCGACTTGCGTTACCCTGTTGTTGTTGTTGTTGCCCTTCACCCGCGGTTCTTCCTGAAACCACAAATACCCACCATTTTTTTTTATATTAATCCACATATCACACACAACAACAATAAAAATGGTAATAATATTCATTTCCCTTTTACCAATTCTTTTCTTTCCCACTTATATTCATCATTATCATCCTTTAATTTTTCAGCTCATTTATAGTCCAAATGAACATCATGAATTCAATTTTTATCACCATTTATTCTCTTTTTTTTTTTCTGAATATCAATACACATTTTATGAAGGGAAATGGACAATTTATACCCTTAACATGGTTAAATTTTTGCTATTTTTTTCAACTTGTCCGAAACTGTCAAGACAGCTTGACCTCTCCTCAGTGTTTTACCCATATCTGGAGTTCCAGAACTCCAAATTAGACGGGGTTGGATTCGTTGGAAAGCTAACACTCCCAGCTACAATTTCTATGAAGGGACCCTCCCTGAATTATGTATTTTTCAGGTCCAAAATTCCCTAACAAAAAGGGCAACGAAACTGTCCAGTTTTGAAAAAAAAAAAAAAAGTGTCTCCAATTCATCTTCAATCCTTGATTTCTCATCAATAACAGCCATGTCTTCTCTTTATTCATGAAATCCTACTCATTTATGCATTTTCCTAACATTTTGTGTTAAAAACCCTAATTCCCAATTCAATAACAATCATGAACTTCTAATCAAATTGAAGTTAATTTCATAGAGATTGGAATTAGAACTCCTTACTTGGATGGAATCTAACAATTTTGGAAGAATCCTAGCCTTCTTCCCCTTGAAAATACCCAGCCCCTCTTCCTCCTTTCTTCCCCAATTTCTTCACTTTCTTCTTGTTACTTCTCCACCCAATGGTGCTCTTCCACTTTAGAAATCCAAGACTTGTATGGGTTTACAATTTTTTGGGTGTTTACTCTTGGTTTTTATGAGATGAATTTCGAAATTCTCCCTCCCCTTTTTCTTTTGTTGCCACTGGACATGGTTGAGAAGAGATGGGTATTTATAGTCCCATCTCTTCTTAATTCTATTTTGACCTTTTTTTTTTTTTTTTTGCTTTTTCTTTTTCTTTTCCTAAATTTTGTATAATAACAACATTTTAAATCTCCTACCTCTATATATACTTTATTCTCGGGTTTCACAACAGATCTTTATTGAAATAAAAGTAAGCTTTTATCCATGTTGACTCTTTGTTAGAGGAAATTTTGCTTTGAAAATCTTATGTCATAGAATATAATTTCATCAAATTCAGGAATAGATCTAGGGTTTAACCTGCCTTGAGGTACAAGTTTCTCTCATCTTCACGACTCGTATTTGCGATACCTATTAGTTAAACTAGATCTTTTATGGCACACTCTAAATGATCAAATCTCAATTAGTGCAGATGTTCTGGAGCTGATCACTTGACTACCACGGGCAACGCATCTTTAACCTGGATTTTTTTTGTTGGATCAAGGATTTTCAATTTTAATTTGCTTTTGTAGAGTTTCATAAAATTTATAGTGGTTTATCATTTGAGTTCAATTGTGTGTACTTTCAGGAGAGTATCAACTGTTTTAAGGAAGACTGTTGTAGTTCTTTAAGGCTTCGGACGTGGTCTATTATCACCTTCTGCCAGCTTCATAACTGACCTCATCAATACAGCTGTTGGGTTTGCTTCTTTTTATCTCCATGTGCTTTTCAACTTCAACACGTGAGGATTTTCACCACAACTTGCAACATGCTCTCTCATTTTGATGAAAACTTAATAGTTTCAACTTCTTACATCAAATCTAAGTTTTGCTCCCCCTCTGTCATTTGAGTTCAATCGAGGTTCGAGGTTTCGAATTTCGGGGTTTCGGGTTCGGGGTTTCGGGGTCGGCGTTTAGGGTTCGGGGTTTCGCGGTTCGGGTTTACGAGTTTTGGGTTTCCTCTTAGGGGTTTCACGTTTCGGGTTTCGGGTTTTCGCGGCACGGTGTTGTCAAGGTTCGGGGTTTCGGGTTCGGGGTTTTCAAGGTACGGGGTTGTCGCGGATCAGGGTTACGGGGTTCAGGGTTTCGCGGTTCGGGGTTTCGGGTTCGGGGTTCGGTGTTTCGGGTTCGGGGTTTCTCGGTTCTCGGGTTTGGGGTTAGGGGTTTCGAGATCTAGGTTTCGCGTTTCGGGGTTTTGGGGTTCGGGGTACGGGGTTTTCCCGGTTCGGGGTTTTCGAGATTGGGGGTTCGGGGATTCGCGCTTTCGGGTTGGCGATTCATGTTTTTGCCTTTGGGGTTCGGGATTTCGCATTTGGGGTTCTGGGTTTTCGAGGTTCGGGGTTTCGGGTTCTGGGTTTCGGGGTTTCCGGTTATGGGTTTCACGGTTCGGGGTTTCGGGGGCTCGGGTTTAGGGTTTTAGGTTTTTGGGTTTAGGGTTTATGGTTTTGGTTTTTGGGTTTCACGGGTTTCGCGGTTAGGGTTAGGGGTTACGGGTTTCGGGGTTCGGGGTTTCGCGGTTCGGGCTTTCGGGTTCGGGGTTTCGTGGTTTAGGGTTTCGGGTTCGGGGTTTCGGGTTCAGGGTTTCGCGGTTCGGGGTTTCGGGGTCCGGGTTTCTTGTTGGCGGTTCGGGGCTTTCAATATACGGGGTTTTCGAGGTTTGGGGTTTACAGGTTCAGGGTTTCGGGTTCGTCGGTGCGCGTTTCGGGTACGGGGTTTCACGGTTCGGGGTTTCGGGTTCGGGGTTTCGCGGTTCGCGGTTTTCGCGGTTGTCGAGGTTCGGGGTTTCGCGGTTCGGGGTTTCGGGTTTCGGCTTAGGGGTTTCAGGATCGGGGTTATGCGGTTCGGGGTTTCGGGTGTTTCGGGTTTCAAGTTGTTCGTTCGGGTTTTCGTTGTTGGGGTTTGGGATTTCGCGTTTGGGGTTCGTGGTTTTCGAGGTTCAGGGTTTTGAGGTTCGGGGTTTCGCGGTTCATGGTTTCGGGTTCTGGCTTTTGGATTGCGGGTTCGGGGTTTCGGGGTTTCGGGTTTAGGGTTTCGGGTTCGGGGGTTCAGGGTTTCGCGGTTCGGGGTTTCGGGTTCGTGGTTTTGATGTTCGGGGTTACGGGTTTGAGGGTTTCAGGGTTTTTGAGGTACGAGGTTTTCAGGGTTCGGGTTTTTGAGGTTCGAGGTTTTGCGGTTCGGCGTTTCAGGTTTGAGGTTTAGGGTTTTGGTTTTCCGATTTTCGGGTTTCGAATTGGCGGTTCGGGTTTTTACCTTTGGGGTTCAGGATTTCGCGTAAGGGGTTCGGGGTCTTCGAGGTTCGGGGTTTCGGGTTCTGGGTTTCGGGTTGCGAGTTTCGGGTTTCGAGGTTTTCGCGTACGGGGTTGTCGAGGTTCGGGGTCTGGGTTCGGGGTTTCGGGTTTTGGGATTCGGCGTAGGGGTTTCGGGTTAGGGGTTTCAGGGTTTTCGAGGTTCAGGGTTTTGGGTTTCGGGGTTTCACGGTTAGGGGTTTCGGGTTTCAGGTTCGGGGTTTCGGGGTTTTCGCGACACGGTGTTGTCAAGGTTCGGGGTTTCGGGTTTGGGGTTTTCAAGGTACGGGGTTGTCGCGGATAGGGTTTCGCGGTTCAAGGTTTCGGGTTCGGGGTTTCGCGTTTCTGGGTTTCGGGTTCGGGGTTTCGAGGTCGGCGTTTCTGGTTCGGTGTTTCGCGGTCCGGGGATTTCAAGATCAGGGGTTTGGGGTTTCGCGGTTTGGGTTTCGGGGTTTTCACGTTATAAGTTTTTCGAGGTTAGGGGTTTCGGGTTCTGGCTTTCGGCTTCGGTTTCGCGATTCGGGGTTTCAGGCTTTCAGGGTTTCGTAATTCGGGTTTTCGGGTTTTGGGTTTCGACTTAGGGGTTTCGCGGTTCGGGTTTCAGGGTTTCACGATTCGGGGTTTCGGGTTTCAGGTTCGAGGTTTCGGGGTTTTCGCGGCACGATGTTGTCAAGGTTCGGGGTTTCGGGTTCGGGGTTTCGGCGTTTTCAAGGTACGGGGTTGTCGCGGATCGGGGTTTCGGGGTTCGGGGTTTAGCGGTTCGGGGTTTCGGGTTCGGGGTTTCGCGGTTTGGGGTTTTGGGTTCGGTATTTCTCGGTTCTCGGTTTTGGCGTTAGGGGTTTCGAGATTCGGGTTTTTGCGATCATGGTTTCGGGTTCGAGGTTTCGCGTTTCGGGGTTTTGGGGTTCGTGGTATGGGGTTTTCTCGGTTCGGGGCTTTTCGAGATTGGGGGTTCGGGGTTTTGCGCTTTGGGGTTGGAGGTTCATGTTTTTGCCTTTGGGGTTCGGGATTTCGGATTTGGGGTTCTGGTTTTCGAGGTTCGGTGTTTCGGGGTTCGGGGTTTCGGGTTCTGGGTTTCGGGGTTTCCGGTTCTAGGTTTCACGGTTCGGGGTTTCGGGGGCTCGGGTTTAGGGTTTTAGGTTTTCGGGTTTAGGTTTCGGGGTTGGGGTTTAGGGTTTCGGGTTTTTGCCTTTCAGGGTTGCGGGTTTCAAGTTTCACGGTTTCTGGGTTTTCGCGGTTCGGGGTTTCGTGCTCGGGGTTTCGCGGTTTGGGGTTTTGGGGTTCGGGTTTTGGGTTTTCGCGGCCGGGGTTTCGAGGGTTCGGTGTTTCGCGGTTTGGGGTTTCGTGGTTTTCGCGGTACAGGGTTTTTGAGGTTGTGGGTTTCGAGGTCGGGGTTTCAACGGTTCGGGGTTTCGCGGTTTCAGGCTTTCACGGTTTCGCGGTTCGGGGTTTCGGGTTCGGGGTTTCGCAGTTTGGGGTTTTGGGTTTCAGGTTCAGGGTTTCACGGTTAAGGGTGGGTTGGGGGTTTCGCGGTTCAGGGTTTCGGGTTCTGGGTTTCAGTGTTCGGGGTTTCAGGTTCGGGTTTTCGCGGTTTGGGGTTTTGGGTTTGAGGGTTTCGGGTTTCGGGTTGCGGGTTTGAGGGTTGCGGGTTTACGGTAGAGGGTTTCGGGTTCGGGGTTTCGCAGTTCGGGGTTTCGGGTTCATGGTTTCGATGTTCGGGGTTACGGGTTTGAGGGTTTTGGGGTTTTTGAGGTACCGGGTTTTCAGGGTTCGGGTTTTTGAGGTTCTGGGTTTCGCGATTAGGCGTTTCGGGTTCGGGTTTTGGTTTTCCAGTTTTCGGGTTTCAAGTTGGCAGTTCGGGTTTTTACCTTTGGGGTTCAGGATTTCGCGTTAAGGGTTCGGGTTTTTCGAGGTTCAGGGTTTCGGGTTCGGGGTTTCTGGTCGTGGGTTCGGGGTTTCGCGGTTCGGGGTTTCGGGTTTCGGGTTCGGGGTTTAGGATTCGGGGTTTCGGGGTCGGCGTTTCTGGTTCAGGGTTTCACGGTTCGGGTTTTGGGTTTCGGCTTAGGGGTTTCGCGGTTCGGGTTTCGGGTTTCGGGGTTTCACGGTTCGGGGTTTCGGGTTTCAGGTTCGGGGTTTCGGGGTTTTCGCGACACAGTGTTGTCAAGGTTCGGGGTTTTCGCGGCACGGTGTTGTCAAGGTTCTGGGTTTTCAAGGTACGGGGTTGTCACGGATCGGGGGTTCAGGGTTCTGGGTTTCGCGGTTTGGGGTTTCGGGTTCGGGGTTTCGTGTTTCTGGGTTTCGGGTTCGGGGTCAGCGTTTCTGGTTCGGGGTTTCACGGCCCGGGGTTTTTGGGGTTTCGGGTTTAGGGTTTTAGGGTTTCGGATTTCGAGTTGGCGGTTCGGGTTTTTGCCTTTGGGGTTCGGGGTTTGGCGTTTGGCGTTCGAGGTTTTCGAGGTTCGGGGATTGGGGTTTCGGGGTTTCTCGGTTTCAGGTTTGGGGTTTTCGCGCTACGGGGTTTCGAGGTTCGGGGTTTCGCAGTTCGGGGTTTCGGGTTCGGGGTTTCGCGGTTTGGGGTTTCGGGTTCGGTATTTCTCGGTTCTTGGTTTTGGCGTTAGGGGTTTCGAGATTCGGGGTTCTGCGGTCATGTTTTCGAGTTCGAGGTTTCGCGTTTCGGGGTTTTGGGGTTCGGGGTATGGGGTTTTCTCGGTTCGAGGTTTTCGAGATTGGGGGTTCGGGGTTTCGCGCTTTCAGTTTGGAGGTTCATATTTTTGCCTTTGGGGTTCAGGATTTCGGATTTGGGGTTCTGGTTTTCGAGGTTCGGGGTTTCGGGGTTTGGGGTTTCGGGTTTCGGGGTTTCCGGTTCTGGGTTTCATGGTTCGGGGTTTCGGGGGCTCGGGTTTAGGGTTTTAGGTTTTCGGGTTTAGGGTTTTGGTTTTCGGGTTTAGGTTTCGGGGTTGGGGTTTAGGGTTTCGGGTTTTTGCCTTTCAGGGTTGCGGGTTTCAAGTTTCACGGTTTCAGGGTTTTTGCGGTACGGGGTTTTCGCGGTTCAGGGTTTCGTGTTCGGGGTTTCGCGGTTTGGGGTTTCGTGTTCGGGGTTTCGCGCTTTGGGGTTTCGGGGTTCGGGGTTCGGGTTTTGGGTTTTCGCGGTCGGGGTTTCGAGGGTTCGGTGTTTCGCGGTTCGGGGTTTGGGGGTTCGTGGTTTCGTGGTTTTCGCGGTACAGGGTTTTTGAGGTTGTGGGTTTCAAGTTCGGGGTTTCGACGGTTCGGGGTTTCGCGGTTTCGGGCTTTCATGGTTTCGCGGTTCGGGGTTTCGGGTTCGGGGTTTTGGGTTTCAGGTTCAGGGTTTCACGGTTAAGGGTGGGTTGGGGGTTTCGCGGTTCAGGGTTTCGGGTTCTGGGTTTAAGTGTTCTGGGTTTCAGATTCGGGTTTTCACGGTTCGGGGTTTCGGGTTTGAGGGTTTCGGGTTTTGGGTTTCGGGTTTGAGGGTTGCAGGTTTAGGGTAGAGGGTTCGGGTTCGGGTTCGGGTTTTAAGGTTTTGGTTTTCCAGTTTTTGGGTTTCGAGTTGGCGGTTCAGGTTTTTACCTTTGGGGTTCGGGATTTTGCGTTAAGGGTTCGGGTTTTTCAAGGTTCAGGGTTTCGGGTTCGGGGTTTCGGGTTCGAGATTTCGGGTCGCGGGTTCGGGGTTTCGGGTTTCCGGTTTCGGGTTTCGGGTTCGGGGTTTCGCGGTTCGGGGTTTCGGGTTTCGGGTTCGGGGTTTAGGATTCGAGGTTTCGGGGTCGGTGTTTCTGGTTCAGGGTTTCGCGGTTCAGGTTTTCGAGGTTTCGAGTTTTGGCTTTCGGCTTAGGGGTTTCGCGATTAGGGTTTCGGGTTTCGGGGTTTCACGGTTCGGGGTTTCGGGTTTCAGGTTCGGGGTTTCAGGGTTTTCGCGGCACGGTGTTGTCAAGGTTCGGGGTTTCGGGGTTTTCGCGGCCCGGTGTTGTCAAGGTTCGGGGTTTTGGGGTTTTCAAGGTACGGGGTTGTCACGGATCAGGGTTTCGGGGTTTCTGGGTTTTGGGTTTCGGGTTCGGGGATTCGCGGTTCGGGGATTCGCGGTTCGAGGATTTGGGTTTCAGGTTCAGGGTTTCACGGTTAAGGGTGGGTTGGGGGTTTCGCGTTTCGGGGTTTCGGGTTCTGGGTTTCAGTGTTCGGGGTTTCAAGTTCGGGTTTTTGCGGTTCGGGGTTTCGGGTTTGAGGGTTCTGGGTTTAGGGTAGAGGGTTTTGGGTTCGGGGTTTCGCGGTTCGGGGTTTCAGGTTCATGGTTTCGACGTTCGGGGTTACGGGTTTGAGGGTTTCGGCGTTTTCAGGGTTCGGGTTTTTGAGGTTCGGGGTTTCGCGTTTCGGGTTCAGGTTTTAGGGTTTTGGTTTTCCAGTTTTCGGGTTTCGAGTTGGCGGTTCGGGTTATCGCGTTAAGGGTTCGGGTTTTTCGAGGTTCAGGGTTTCGGGTTCGGGGTTTCGGGTTGCGGTTTCGGGGTTTCGAGTTTCGGGTTCGGGGTTTCGCGGTTTTCGCGGTACGAGGTTGTCGAGGTTCGGGGTTTCGAGGTTCGGGGTTTCGGGTCGGGGTTTCGCGGTTTGAGGTTTAGGGTTCGGGGTTTCGGGGTCGGCGTTTCTGGTTCAGGGTTTCGCGGTTTGGGTTTTCGAGGTTTCGGGTTTTGGGTTTCGGCTTAGGGGTTTCGCGGTTCGGGTTTCGGGTTTCAGGGTTTCACGGTTCGGGGTTTCGGGTTTCAGGTTCGGGGTTTCGGGGTTTTCGCGGCACAGTGTTGTCAATGTTCGGGGTTTTGGGGTTTTCACGGCACGGTGTTGTCAAGGTTCGGGGTTTTCAAGGTTCAGGGTTGTCGCGGATCGGGGTTTCAGGTTCGGGGTTTCGGGGTCAGCGTTTCTGGTTCAGGGTTTCACGGTCCGGGTTTTTGGGGTTTAAAGTTTAGGGTTTTAGGGTTTCGGGTTTCGAGTTGGCGGTTTGGCTTTTTGCCTTTGGGGTTCGGGGTTTGGCGTTTGGCGTTCGGGGTTTTCGAGGTTCGGGGATTGGGGTTTCGGGGTTTCAGGTTTGGGGTTTTCGCGCTACGGGGTTTCGAGGTTCGGGGTTTCGCGGTTCGGGGTTTCGGGTTCGGGGTTACGCGGTTCGGGGTTTCGTGGTTTTCAAGGTACGGTGTTGTCGAGTTTCGGGGTTTCGCGGATCTGGGTTTCGGGTTCGGGGTTTCGCGGTTCTGGGTTTCGAGTTCGGGGTTTGGGGGTTTTCGGGTTTCGAGTTGGCCGTTCATGTTTTTGCTGTTGGGGTTCGGGTTTTCGAGGTATGGGGTTTTCGAGTTTCGGGGTTTCGATTTTCGGGGTTTCGCGGATCGAGGTTTCGGGGTTCGGGGTTTCGGTTTCTGGGTTTCGGGGTTTCTGGTTGTGGGTTTCACGGTTCGGGGTTTTGGGGGCTCGGGTTTAGGGTTTTAGGTTTTCGGGTTTAGGGTTTAGGGTTTTGTTTTTGGGGTTTGGGTTTCGGGGTTGGGGTTTAGGGTTTCGGGTTTTTGCCTTTCGGGGTTGGGGGTTTCAAGTTTCACGGTACGGGGTTTTCGCGGTTCGGGGTTCGTGTTCGGGGTTTCGGGGTTCGGGTTTTGGATTTTCGCGGTCGGGGTTTCGAGGGTTCGGTGTTTCGGGGTTTGGAGTTCGGGGGTTCGGGGTTTCTTGGTTTTCGCGGTATAGGATTTTTGAGGTTGTGGGTTTCGAGGTCGTAGTTTCGACGGTTCGGGGTTTCGCGATTCCGGGCTTTCACGGTTTCGCGGTTCGGGGTTTCGGGTTTCAGGTTCAGGGTTTCTGGTTCGGGGTTTCGCGGTTCGGGGTTTTGGGTTTCAGGTTCAGGGTTTCTGGTTCGGGGTTTCGCGGTTCGGGGTTTTGGGTTTTAGGTTCAGGGTTTCACGGTTAAGGGTGGGTTGGGGGTTTTACGGTTCAGGGTTTCGAGTTGGGGGTTTTACGGTTCGGGGTTTCGGGTTCTGGGTTTCGGTGTTCGGGGTTTCAGGTTCAGGGTTTCGCGGTTCAGGGTTTCGGGTTTGAGGGTTTTGGGTTTCGGGTTCTGGGTTTGAGAGTTGCGGGTTTAGGGTAGAGGGTTTAGGGTTCGGGGTTTCGGGGTTCGGGGTTTCGGGTTCATGGTTCGACGTTCGGGGTTACGGGTTTGAAGGTTTCGGGATTTTGGAGGTACGGGGTTTTCAGGGTTCGGGTTTTTGAGGTTCGTGGTTTCGCAATTCGGCGTTTCGTGTTCGGGTTTTAGGGTTTTGGTTTTCCAATTTTTGGGTTTCGAGTTGGCGGTTCGGGTTTTTACCTTTGGGGTTCAGGATTTCGCGTTAAGGGTTCGGGTTTTTCGAGGTTCAGGGTTTCGGGTTTTCTCGGTACGGGGTTGTCGAGGTTCGGGGTTTCGCGGTTCGGGTTTGGGTTCGGGGTTTCGCGGTTTTCGCGGTACGGGGTTGTCGCGGATAGGGGTTTCGGGTTTCGCGGTTTCGCGTTTCTTGGTTTCGGGTTCGGGTTTTTGCCGAGTTTGGGGTTTCGAGGTTCGGGGTTTCGCGGTTCGGGGTTTCGGGTTCGGGGTTTCAGGTTCGGGGTTACACGGTTCGGGGTTTCGTGGTTTTCAAGGTACGGTGTTGTCGAGTTTCGGGGTTTCGCGGATCTGGGTTTTGGGTTTCTCCGTTCGGGGTTTCGCGGTTCGGGGTTTCGGGTTCGGGGTTTGGCGGTTTAGGGGTCGGGGTTTAGCGGTTCAGGGTTTCGGGGTTTTCGTGTTTCGAGTTGGTCGTTCATGTTTTTGCTGTTGGGGTTCGGGTTTTCAAGGTACGAGGTTCGGGGTCGGGGTTTCTCGGTTCAGGGTTTCAGGCACGGGGTTTCATGGTTCACGGTTTCGGGTCCGGGGTTACGCGATTCGCGGTTTCAGGTTCGGGGTTTCGGGTTTCAGGGTTTCGGGGTCGGGGTTTCGGGTTCGGTGTTTTGCAGTGCGGGGATTCACGGTTCAGTGTTTTGAATTTCGGGGTTTCGGATTAGGGGTTTCGAGCTTGGGGTTTTAGGGTTTCCAGTTTAGGATTCGGGGTTTGGGGTTTAGGGTTTCGGGTTTCGAGTTGGCAGTTTGGGTTTTTGCCTTTGGGGTTCGGGCTTTCGTGTTTAGAGTTCGAGGTTTTCGAGGTACATGGTTTTCGAGGTTCGCGGTTTCGAGGTTCAAGGTTTCGGGTTCGGGGTTTCGCGATTCGGGGTTTCGGGGTCTGGGTTTCTTGTTGGCGGTTCGGGGCTTTCTGCGTACGGTGTTTTCTAGGTTCTGGGTTTAGAGGTTCGGGGTTTCGGGGTTTTCGCGTTACAGGGTTTTCGAGGTTCAGGGTTTTGAGGTTCGGGGTTTCGTGATCGGTGTTTCGACTGTTCGGGGTTTCGGGCTTTCACGGTTTCAGGTTCAGGGTTTCGCGGCTCAGGGTTTCGGGTTGGTGGTTTTGGGGTTTGGGGTTTCGGGGTCAGGGTTTCGCGATCGGTGTTTCGACGGTTCGGGGTTTCGGGCTTTCACGGTTTCGGGTTCGGGGTTTCACGGCTTAGGGTTTCGGGTTTGGGGTTTCAGGTTTCGGGTTTCGGGTTTCGGGGTTTCGCTGTTAGGGGTTACGGGTTTCGGGGTTTTCGAGGTACGGGGTTTTCGGGGTTCGGGGTTTCAGGTTCGGGGTTTCGGGTTTCGGTGTTTCTTGTTCGGGCTTTCACGGTTTTGCGTTTCGGGGTTTCAGGTTCGAGGTTTCGCGGCTCGGGGTTTCGGGTTCGTGGTTTCGAGGTTCGGGGTTTTGGGTTTCGGATTTTCGCGAGTTGGGGGGTTGTGGTTCGGGGTTTCGGGTTCGGGGTTTCGCGGTTCAGAGTTTCGGGTTTCGGGGTTTCGGGGTTTCAGGGTTACGGGTTACGAGTTTGGGGTTCCTGGTTTCGCGGTTCGGGCTTTCGGGTTTCGGGGTTGGGGTTTCGAGGTACGGGGTTTCGGGTTCGGGGTTTTTGGGTTTCGGGGTTTCGGGGTTGGGGTTTCGGGTTCGGGGTTTTGCGGTTCAGGGTTTCGTGGTTCAGGGTTTCATGGTTTTCGAGGTTCGGGGTTTACAGTTTCTGGGTTTGGCGGTTCGGGGTTTCGATTTCGTGGTTGCGCGTTTCGGGTTCGGGGTTTCACGGTTCGGTGTTTTGGGTTCGGGGTTTCGCTGTTCGGGTTTCGGGGTTTCACGGTTCGGTGTTTTGGGTTCGGGGTTTCGCTGTTCGGGTTTCGGGGTTTTCGCATTATAAGGTTTTCGAGGTTCGGGGTTTCGAGGTTGCGGGTTTCGGGTTCTGGGTTTTGGCTTCGGTTTCGCGGTTCGGGGTTTCGGGGTTTCGGGTTCGTGGTTTTCGCGGTACAGGGTTTTTGAGGTTGTGGGTTTCAAGGTCGGGGTTTCGCCTGTTCGGGGTTTCGCGGTTCCGGGATTTCACGGTTTCGCGGTTCGGGGTTTCACGGTTCAGTGTTGCGGGTTAGGGTTTCGCGATACGGGGTTTCAGGTTTTGGGTTTCGGTGTTCGGGGTTTAGGGTTCAGGGTTTCACGGTTCGGGGTTTCAGGGTTTCGCGGTTCAGGGTTTCGTGGTTTGGGGTTTCGGGGTTAGGGGTTACGGGTTTGGGGTTTCGCATTTCACGGTTTCGTGGATCGGGGTTTTCGCGTTACAGTGTTTTCGAGGTTCAGGGTTTTGGCTTCGGGGTTTCGCGGTCGGTGTTTCGGGTTTTAGGCTTTCACGGTTTCGCGGTTCGGGGTTTCGGGTTGTGGGTTTCAGGTTCCGGGTTTCAGCTTCCAAGTTTCAAGGCTCGGGGTTTCGGGTTCGTGGTGTCGAGGTTCGGGGTTTCGGGGATTCGTGGTTAGGGTTTACGGTTTTCGAGCTTTTCGAGGTACAGGGTTTTAGGGGTTCAGGGTTTCGCGGTTCGGGGTTTCGGGTTCGGGGTTTCGGGGTTTTGGGGTTTTGGGGTTTCAGGTTCGGGATTTCAGGTTCGGGGTTTCGCTGTTCGGGGTTTCAGGTTCAGGGTTTCGGGTTTGAAGGGTTTCGGGTTTCGGGTTCTGGGTTTGAGAGTTGCGGGTTTAGGGTAGAGGGTTTCGGGTTTTGGGTTCATGGTTCGACGTTCGGGGTTACGGGTTTGAGGGTTTCGGGATTTTGGAGGTACGGGGTTTTCAGGGTTCGGGTTTTTGAGGTTCGGGGTTTCGCGATTCGGCGTTTCGGGTTCGGGTTTTAGGGTTAAGGGTTCGGGTTTTTCGAGGTTCAGGGTTTCGGGTTTTCTCGGTACGGGGTTGTCGAGGTTTGGGGTTTCGCGGTTCGGGTTCGGGTTCGGGGTTTCGCGGTTTTCGCGGTACGGGGTTGTCGAGGTTCGGGGTTTCGAGGTTCGGGGTTTCGGGTTCGGGGTTTCGCGGTTTGGGTTTAGGGTTCGGGGTTTCGGGGTCAGCGTTTCTCGTTCAGGGTTTCGCGGTTCGGGTTTTCGAGGTTTCGGGTTTTGGGTTTCGGCTTAGGTGTTTCGCGGTTCGGGTTTCGGGGTTTCACGATTCGGGGTTTCGGGTTTCAGGTTCGGGGTTTCGGGGTTTTCAAGGTACGGGGTTGTCGCGGATTGGGGTTTCGGGTTTCGCGGTTTCGTGTTTCTGGGTTTCGGGTTCGGGTTTTTGCCGAGTTTGGGGTTTTCGCGCTACGGGGTTTCGAGGTTCGGGGTTTCGCGGTTCGGGGTTTCGGGTTCGGGGTTTCAGGTTAGGGGTTACACGGTTCGGGGTTTCGTGGTTTTCAAGGTACGGTGTTGTCGAGTTTCGGGGTTTCGCGGATCTGGGTTTCGGGTGCGGGGTTTCTCCGTTCGGGGTTTCGCGGTTCAGGGTTTAGGGTTCGGGGTTTGGGGGTTTAGGGGTCGGGGTTGAGCGGTTCAGGGTTTCGGGGTTTTCGTGTTTCGAGTTGGCCGTTCATGTTTTTGCTGTTGGGGTTCGGGTTTTCAAGGTACGAGGTTTTCGAGTTTCGGGGTTTTGATTTTCGAGATTTCGCGGATCGGGGTTTCAAGGTTCGGGGTTTCGGGTTCTGGGTTTCGGGGTATCCGGTTCTGGGTTTCACGGTTCGGGGTTTCGGGGCCTCGGGTTTAGGGTTGTAGGTTTTCGGGTTTAGGGTTTTTGTTTTCAGGTTCAGGGTTTTCGTGTTTCGAGTTGGCCGTTCATGTTTTTGCTGTTGGGGTTTGGGTTTTCAAGGTACGAGGTTTTCGAGTTTCGAGGTTTCGATTTTCAGGATTTTGCGGATTGGGGTTTCGGGGGTTCGGGGTTTCGGGTTCTGGGTTTCGTGGTTTCCGGTTCTGGGTTTCACGGTTCGGGGTTTCGGGGGCTCGGGTTTAGGGTTGTAGGTTTTCGAGTTTAGGGTTTAGGGTTTTGGTTTTCGGGTTTAGGTTTCGGGGTTGGGGTTTAGGGTTTCAGGTTTTTGCCTTTCGGGGTTGCGGGTTTCAAGTTTCACTGTTTCGGGGTTTTCGCGGTACAGGGTTTTCGAGGTTGTGGGTTTCGAGGTCGGGGTTTCGACGGTTCGGGGTTTCGCGGTTTCGGGTTCGTGGTTTCGGGGTTTCGCTGTTGCGGTTTCGGGTTCGGTGTTTCGCATTTTGGGGTTTCGGGGTTCAGGGTACGGTGGTTTTCCAGGTTCGGGGGTTTCGATATTCGGGGCTCGGTGTTTCGCGGTTCGCGGTTTCGGTTTGGGTTTTTGCCTTTGGGGTTCGAGATTTCGGATTTGGGGTTCCGGATTTCGCGGTTGGGGTTTGGGGTTTTCGAGGTTCGGGGTTTCGCAAGTCGAGGTTCCGGGTTAGGGTTTCAGGTTTCGGGTTTTCGCGGTACAAGGTTTTCACGGTTCAAGGTTTCGAGGTTCGGGGTTTCAGGTTCGGGGTTTCCGGGTTTGGGGTTACGCAGTTCGGGGGTTTCAGGTTGTGGGATTCGAGTTCAGCATTTCGGGTTTCGGGGTTTCACGTTCGGGGTTTCAGGGTTCAGGGTTTCGGGGTCGGGGTTTCTCGGTTCAGGGTTTCAGGCGCGGGGTTTCATGGTTCAAGGTTTCGGGTCCGGGGTTACGCGATTCGCGGTTTCGGGTTCGGGGTTTCGGGTTTCAGGGTTTCGGGGTCGGGGTTTCGGGTTCGGTGTTTTACTGTACGGGGATTCACGGTTCGGTGTTTTGGGTTTCGGGGTTTCGGAATAGGGGTTTCGAGCTTCGGTTTCGCGGTTCGGGGTTTCAGGGATTCAAGGTTTCGCGGTTCGGGGTTTAGGGTTCAGGGTTTCGCGGTTCGGGGTTTCTGGGTTACGGGTTCGGGGTTTCGTGGTTCAGGGTTTCGTGGTTTGGGGTTTCGGGGTTAGGGGTTATGGGTTCGGGGTTTCGCGGTTCACAGTTTCGTGGATCGAGGTTTTCGCGTTACAGTGTTTTCGAGGTTCAGGGTTTTGGGGTTCCGGGTTTCGGCTTCGGGGTTTCGCGGTCGGTGTTTCGGGTTTTAGGCTTTCACGGTTTCGCGGTTCGGGGTTTCGGGTTCCGGGTTTCAGCTTCCCGATTTCACGGCTCGGGGTTTCGGGTTCGTGGTGTCGAGGTTTTGGGTTTCGGGGATTCGCGGTTAGGGTTTACGGTTTTCGAGCTTTTCGAGGTACGGGGTTTTCAGAGTTCGGGGTTTCACGGTTCGGGGTTTCGGGTTCGGGGTTTCGGGGTTTTGGGGTTTTGGGGTTCCGGGTTCCGCGGTTCGGGCTTTCAGGTTCGGGGTTTCGCTGTTCGGGGTTTCAGGTTCTTGGTTTTGGGTTTTGGGTTTGAGAGTTGCGGGTTTACGGTAGAGGGTTTCGGGTTCGGGGTTTCGCGGTTCGGGGTTTCGGGTTCATGGTTCGACGTTCGGGTTTACGGGTTTGAGGGTTTCGGGATTTTGGAGGTACGGGGTTTTCAGGGTTCGGGTTTTTGAGGTTCGGGGTTTCGCGATTCGACGTTTCGGGTTCGGGTTTTAGGGTTTTGATTTCCAGTTTTCGGGTTTCGAGTTGGCGGTTCGGGTTTTTACCTTTGGGGTTCGGGATTTCGCGTTAAGGGTTCGGGTTTTTCGAGGTTCAGGGTTTCGGGTTTTCTCGGTACGGGGTTGTCGAGGTTCGGGGTTTCGCGGTTCGGGTTCGGGTTCGGGGTTTCGCGGTTTTCGCGGTACGGGGTTGTCGAGGTTCGGGGTTTCGGGTTCGGGGTTTCGCGGTTTGGGTTTCGGGGTCGGTGTTTCTGGTTCAGGGTTTCGCGGTTCGGGTTTTCGAGGTTACGGGTTTTGGGTTTCGGCTTAGGTGTTTCGCGGTTCGGGTTTCGGGTTTCAGGATCGGGGTTTTGAGGTTTTCAAGGTACGGGGTTGTCGCAGATAGGGGTTTCGGGTTTCGCGGTTTCGCGTTTCTGGGTTTCGTGTTCGGGTTTTTGCCGAGTTTGGGGTTTTCGAGCTACGGGGCTTCGAGGTTCGGGGTTTCGCGGTTCGGGGTTTCGGGTTCGGGGTTTCAGGTTTGGGGTTACGCGGTTCGGGGTTTCAGGTTCGGGGTTACGCGGTTTGGGGTTTCGTGGTTTTCAAGGTACGGTGTTGTCGAGCTTCGGGGTTTCGCGGATCTGGGTTTCGGGTTCGGGGTTTCTCCGTTCGGGGTTTCGCGGTTCGCGGTTTCACGGTTTCGCAGTTTGAGGTTTCACGGTTCAGGGTTGCGGGTTGGGGTTTCGCGATACGGGGTTTCAGGTTTTGGGTTTCGGTGTTCGGGGTTTAGGATTCAGGGTTTCGCGGTTCGGGTTTTCGGGGTTACGGGTTCGGGGTTTCGCGGTTCAGGGTTTCGTGGTTTGGGGTTTCGGGGTTAGGGGTTACGGGTTCGGGGTTTCGCATTTCACGGTTTCGTGGATCGGGGTTTTCGCGTTATAGTGTTTTCGAGGTTCAAGGTTTTGGGGTTCCGGGTTTCGGCTTCGGGGTTTCGCGGTCGGTGTTTCGGGTTTTAGGCTTTCACGGTTTCGCGGTTCGGGGTTTCGGGTTTGAGGGTTTCGGGTTTCGGGTTCTGGGTTTGAGAGTTGCGGGTTTAGGGTAAAGGGTTTCGGGTTCGGGGTTTCGCGGTTCGGAGTTTCGGGTTCATGGTTCGACGTGCGGGGTTACGGGTTTGAGGGTTTCGGGATTTTGGAGGTACGGGGTTTTCAGGGTTCGGGTTTTTGAGGTTCGGGGTTTCGCGATTCGGCGTTTCGGGTTTGGGTTTTAGGGTTTTGCTTTTCCAGTTTTCGGGTTTCGAGTTGGCGGTTCGGGTTTTTACCTTTGGGGTTCGGGATTTCGCGTTAAGGGTTCGGGTTTTTCGAGGTTCAGGGTTTCGGGTTTTCTCGGTACGGGGTTGTCGAGGTTCGGGGTTTCGCGGTTTGGGGTTTCGCGGTTCGGGTTCGGGTTCGGGTTTAGGGTTCGGGGTTTCGTGGTCGCCGTTTCTGGTTCAGGGTTTCGCGGTTCGGGTTTTCGAGGTTTCGGGTTTTGGGTTTCGGCTTAGGTGTTTCGCGGTTCGGGTTTCGGGGTTTCACGGTTCGGGGTTTCACGGTTCGGGGTTTCGGGTTTCAGGTTCGGGGTTTTCAAGGTACGGGGTTGTCGCGGATTGGGGTTTCGGGTTTCGCTGTTTCGCGTTTCTGGGTTTCGGGTTCGGGTTTTTGCCGAGTTTGGAGTTTTCGCGCTACAGGGTTTCGAGGTTCGGGGTTTCGCGGTTCGGGGTTTCGGGTTCGGGGTTTCAGGTTCGGGGTTACGCGGTTCGGGGTTTCGTGGTTTTCAAGGTACGGTGTTGTCGAGTTTCGGGGTTTCGCGGATCTGGGTTTCGGGTTCGGGGTTTCTCCGTTCGGGGTTTCGCGGTTCGGGGTTTCGGGGTCGGGGTTGAGCGGTTCAGGGTTTCGGGGTTTTCGTGTTTCGAGTTGGCCGTTCATGTTTTTGCTGTTGGGGTTCGGGTTTTCAAGGTACGAGGTTTTCGAGTTTCGGGGTTTTGATTTTTGAGATTTCGCGGATCGGGGTTTCGGGGTTCGGGGTTTCGGGTTCTGGGTTTCGGGGTATCCGGTTCTGGGTTTCACGGTTCGGGGTTTCGGGGCCTCGGGTTTAGGGTTGTAGGTTTTCGGGTTTAGGGTTTTTGTTTTCGGGTTCAGGGTTTTCGTGTTTCGAGTTGGCCGTTCATGTTTTTGCTGTTGGGGTTCGGGTTTTCAAGGTACGAGGTTTTCGAGTTTCGGGGACTCGATTTTCAGGATTTTGCGGATTGGGGTTTTGGGGTTCGGGGTTTCGGGTTCTGGGTTTCGGGGTTTCCGGTTCTGGGTTTCACGGTTCGGGGGCTCGGGTTTAGGGTTGTAGGTTTTCGAGTTTAGGGTTTAGGGTTTTGGTTTTGCCTTTCGGGGTTGCGGGTTTCAAGTTTCACGGTTTCGGGGTTTTCGCGGTACGGGGTTGTCGCGGTTCGGGGTTTTTGCGGTACGAGGTTTTCGCGGTTCGGGGTTCGGGGGTCGGGGTTTCATGGTTTTCGCGGTACAGGGTTTTCGAGGTTGTGGGTTTCGAGGTCGGGGTTTCGACGGTTCGGGGTTTCACGGTTTCGGGTTCGTGGTTTCGGGGTTTCGCTGTTGCGGTTTCGGGTTCGGTGTTTCGTGTTTTGGGGTTTCGGGGTTCAGGGTACGGTGGTTTTCCCGGTTCGGGGTTTTCGATATTCGGGGTTCGGTGTTTCGCGGTTCGCGGTTTCGGTTTGCGGTTCGGGTTTTTGCCTTTGGGGTTCGAGATTTCGGATTTGGGGTTCGGGATTTCGCGGTTGGGGTTCGGGGTTTTTGAGCTTCGGGGTTTCGCGGGTCGAGGTTCCGGGTTAGGGTTTCAGGTTTCGGGTTTTCGCGGTACAAGGTTTTCGCGGTTCAAGGTTTCGAGGTTCGAGGTTCGGGGTTTCAGGTTCGGGGTTTCCGGGTTTGGGGTTACGCAGTTCGGGGGTTTCAGGTTGTGGGATTCGGGTTCAGCATTTCGGGTTTCGGGGTTTCAGGCGCGGGGTTTCATGGTTCAAGGTTTCGGGGTCGGGGTTTCTCGGTGAACGGTTTCGGGTTCGGGGTTTCGGGTTTCAGGGTTTCGGGGTCGGGGTTTCGGGTTCGGTGTTTTGCGGTACGGGGATTCACGGTTCGGTGTTTTGGGTTTCGGGGTTTCGGATTAGGGGTTTCGAGCTTGGGGTTTTAGGGTTTCCAGTTTAGGATTCGGGGTTTCGGGTTTCGGGTTTCGGGTTTTGAGTTGGCAGTTCGAGTTTTTGCCTTTGGGGTTCGGGCTTTCGTGTTTGGAGTTCGAGGTTTTCGAGGTACATGGTTTTCGAGGTTCGCGGTTTCGAGGTTCAGGGTTTCGGGTTCGGGGTTTCGCGATTCGGGGTTTCGGGGTCTGGGTTTCTTGTTGGCGGTTCGGGGCTTTCGGTGTACGGTGTTTTCTAGGTTCTGGGTTTAGAGGTTCGGGGTTTTTGGTTTGGGGTTTCGAGGGGTTTGGTTTTCGGGGTTACGGGGTTCGGGGTTTCGGGGTTTTCGCGTTATAGGGTTTTCGAGGTTCAGGGTTTTGAGGTTAGGGGTTTCGGCTTCGGGGTTTCGCCGGTTCGGGGTTTCGGGCTTTCACGGTTTCGGGTTCGGGGGTTTCTCGGCTCAAGGTTTCGGGTTGGTGGTTTCGGGGTTTGGGGTTTGGGGTTTCGCGATTGGTGTTTAGACGGTTCAGGGTTTCGGGTTTCACGGTTTCGGGTTCGGGGTTTCGCGGCTCAGGGTTTCGGGTTTGGGGTTTCAGGGTTTCGGGTTTCGGGTTTCGGGGTTTCGCTGTTAGGGGTTATGGGTTTCGGGGTTTTCGAGGTACGGGGTTTTCGGGGTTCGGGTTTCGCAGTTCGGGGTTTCGGGTTCGGGGTTTCGTGTTCGGGGTTTCACGGTTTTGCGTTTCGGGGTTTCAGGTTCGAGGTTTCGCGGCTCGGGGTTTCGGGTTCGTGGTTTCGAGGTTCGGGGTTTGGGGTTTCGGATTTTCGCGAGTTGGGGAGTTGTGGTTCGGGGTTTCGGGTTCGGGGTTTCGCGGTTCGGGGTTTCGCGGTTTAGAGTTTCGGGTTTCGGGGTTTCAGGGTTACGGGTTACGAGTTTGGGGTTCCCGGTTTCGCGGTTCGGGCTTTCGGGTTCGGGCTTTCGGCTTTCGGGGTTGGGGTTTCGAGGTACGGGCTTTCGGGTTCGGGGTTTTTGGGTTTCGGTGTTTCGGGGTTGGGGTTTCGGGTTCGGGGTTTTGCGGTTCAAGGTTTCGTGGTTTTCGAGGTTAGGGGTTTTCGAGGTTCCGCGTTTACAGTTTCTGGGTTTGGCGGTTCGGGGTTTCGGTTTCGTTGTTGCGCGTTTCGGGTTCGGGGTTTCGCGGTTCGGGGTTTCGCGGTTCGGGTTCGGGTTCGGGTTCGGGTTCGGGTTTAGGGTTCGGGGTTTCGTGGTCGCCGTTTCTGGTTCAGGGTTTCGCGGTTCGAGTTTTCGAGGTTTCGGGTTTTGGGTTTCGGCTTAGGTGTTTCGCGGTTCGGGTTTCGGGGTTTCACGGTTCGGGGTTTCACGGTTCGGGGTTTCGGGTTTCAGGTTCGGGGTTTTCAAGGTACGGGGTTGTCGCGGATTGGGGTTTCGGGTTTCGCTGTTTCGCGTTTCTGGGTTTCGGGTTCGGGTTTTTGCCGAGTTTGGAGTTTTCGCGCTACAGGGTTTCGAGGTTCGGGGTTTCGCGGTTCGGGGTTTCGGGTTCGGGGTTTCAGGTTCGGGGTTACGCGGTTCGGGGTTTCGTGGTTTTCAAGGTACGGTGTTGTCGAGTTTCGGGGTTTCGCGGATCTGGGTTTCGGGTTCGGGGTTTCTCCGTTCGGGGTTTCGCGGTTCGGGGTTTCGGGGTCGGGGTTGAGCGGTTCAGGGTTTCGGGGTTTTCGTGTTTCGAGTTGGCCGTTCATGTTTTTGCTGTTGGGGTTCGGGTTTTCAAGGTACGAGGTTTTCGAGTTTCGGGGTTTTGATTTTTGAGATTTCGCGGATCGGGGTTTCGGGGTTCGGGGTTTCGGGTTCTGGGTTTCGGGGTATCCGGTTCTGGGTTTCACGGTTCGGGGTTTCGGGGCCTCGGGTTTAGGGTTGTAGGTTTTCGGGTTTAGGGTTTTTGTTTTCGGGTTCAGGGTTTTCGTGTTTCGAGTTGGCCGTTCATGTTTTTGCTGTTGGGGTTCGGGTTTTCAAGGTACGAGGTTTTCGAGTTTCGGGGACTCGATTTTCAGGATTTTGCGGATTGGGGTTTTGGGGTTCGGGGTTTCGGGTTCTGGGTTTCGGGGTTTCCGGTTCTGGGTTTCACGGTTCGGGGGCTCGGGTTTAGGGTTGTAGGTTTTCGAGTTTAGGGTTTAGGGTTTTGGTTTAGCCTTTCGGGGTTGCGGGTTTCAAGTTTCACGGTTTCGGGGTTTTCGCGGTACGGGGTTGTCGCGGTTCGGGGTTTTTGCGGTACGAGGTTTTCGCGGTTCGGGGTTCGGGGGTCGGGGTTTCATGGTTTTCGCGGTACAGGGTTTTCGAGGTTGTGGGTTTCGAGGTCGGGGTTTCGACGGTTCGGGGTTTCACGGTTTCGGGTTCGTGGTTTCGGGGTTTCGCTGTTGCGGTTTCGGGTTCGGTGTTTCGTGTTTTGGGGTTTCGGGGTTCAGGGTACGGTGGTTTTCCCGGTTCGGGGTTTTCGATATTCGGGGTTCGGTGTTTCGCGGTTCGCGGTTTCGGTTTGCGGTTCGGGTTTTTGCCTTTGGGGTTCGAGATTTCGGATTTGGGGTTCGGGATTTCGCGGTTGGGGTTCGGGGTTTTTGAGCTTCGGGGTTTCGCGGGTCGAGGTTCCGGGTTAGGGTTTCAGGTTTCGGGTTTTCGCGGTACAAGGTTTTCGCGGTTCAAGGTTTCGAGGTTCGAGGTTCGGGGTTTCAGGTTCGGGGTTTCCGGGTTTGGGGTTACGCAGTTCGGGGGTTTCAGGTTGTGGGATTCGGGTTCAGCATTTCGGGTTTCGGGGTTTCAGGCGCGGGGTTTCATGGTTCAAGGTTTCGGGGTCGGGGTTTCTCGGTGAACGGTTTCGGGTTCGGGGTTTCGGGTTTCAGGGTTTCGGGGTCGGGGTTTCGGGTTCGGTGTTTTGCGGTACGGGGATTCACGGTTCGGTGTTTTGGGTTTCGGGGTTTCGGATTAGGGGTTTCGAGCTTGGGGTTTTAGGGTTTCCAGTTTAGGATTCGGGGTTTCGGGTTTCGGGTTTCGGGTTTTGAGTTGGCAGTTCGAGTTTTTGCCTTTGGGGTTCGGGCTTTCGTGTTTGGAGTTCGAGGTTTTCGAGGTACATGGTTTTCGAGGTTCGCGGTTTCGAGGTTCAGGGTTTCGGGTTCGGGGTTTCGCGATTCGGGGTTTCGGGGTCTGGGTTTCTTGTTGGCGGTTCGGGGCTTTCGGTGTACGGTGTTTTCTAGGTTCTGGGTTTAGAGGTTCGGGGTTTTTGGTTTGGGGTTTCGAGGGGTTTGGTTTTCGGGGTTACGGGGTTCGGGGTTTCGGGGTTTTCGCGTTATAGGGTTTTCGAGGTTCAGGGTTTTGAGGTTCGGGGTTTCGGCTTCGGGGTTTCGCCGGTTCGGGGTTTCGGGCTTTCACGGTTTCGGGTTCGGGGGTTTCTCGGCTCAAGGTTTCGGGTTGGTGGTTTCGGGGTTTGGGGTTTGGGGTTTCGCGATTGGTGTTTAGACGGTTCAGGGTTTCGGGTTTCACGGTTTCGGGTTCGGGGTTTCGCGGCTCAGGGTTTCGGGTTTGGGGTTTCAGGGTTTCGGGTTTCGGGTTTCGGGGTTTCGCTGTTAGGGGTTATGGGTTTCGGGGTTTTCGAGGTACGGGGTTTTCGGGGTTCGGGTTTCGCAGTTCGGGGTTTCGAGTTCGGGGTTTCGGGTTCGGGGTTTCACGGTTTTGCGTTTCGGGGTTTCAGGTTCGAGGTTTCGCGGCTCGGGGTTTCGGGTTCGTGGTTTCGAGGTTCGGGGTTTGGGGTTTCGGATTTTCGCGAGTTGGGGAGTTGTGGTTCGGGGTTTCGGGTTCGGGGTTTCGCGGTTTAGAGTTTCGGGTTTCGGGGTTTCAGGGTTACGGGTTACGAGTTTGGGGTTCCCGGTTTCGCGGTTCGGGCTTTCGGGTTCGGGCTTTCGGCTTTCGGGGTTGGGGTTTCGAGGTACGGGCTTTCGGGTTCGGGGTTTTTGGGTTTCGGTGTTTCGGGGTTGGGGTTTCGGGTTCGGGGTTTTGCGGTTCAAGGTTTCGTGGTTTTCGAGGTTAGGGGTTTTCGAGGTTCCGCGTTTACAGTTTCTGGGTTTGGCGGTTCGGGGTTTCGGTTTCGTTGTTGCGCGTTTCGGGTTCGGGGTTTCGCGGTTCGGGTTCGGGTTCGGGTTCGGGTTCGGGTTTAGGGTTCGGGGTTTCGTGGTCGCCGTTTCTGGTTCAGGGTTTCGCGGTTCGGGTTTTCGAGGTTTCGGGTTTTGGGTTTCGGCTTAGGTGTTTCGCGGTTCGGGTTTCGGGGTTTCACGGTTCGGGGTTTCACGGTTCGGGGTTTCGGGTTTCAGGTTCGGGGTTTTCAAGGTACGGGGTTGTCGCGGATTGGGGTTTCGGGTTTCGCTGTTTCGCGTTTCTGGGTTTCGGGTTCGGGTTTTTGCCGAGTTTGGAGTTTTCGCGCTACAGGGTTTCGAGGTTCGGGGTTTCGCGGTTCGGGGTTTCGGGTTCGGGGTTTCAGGTTCGGGGTTACGCGGTTCGGGGTTTCGTGGTTTTCAAGGTACGGTGTTGTCGAGTTTCGGGGTTTCGCGGATCTGGGTTTCGGGTTCGGGGTTTCTCCGTTCGGGGTTTCGCGGTTCGGGGTTTCGGGGTCGGGGTTGAGCGGTTCAGGGTTTCGGGGTTTTCGTGTTTCGAGTTGGCCGTTCATGTTTTTGCTGTTGGGGTTCGGGTTTTCAAGGTACGAGGTTTTCGAGTTTCGGGGTTTTGATTTTTGAGATTTCGCGGATCGGGGTTTCGGGGTTCGGGGTTTCGGGTTCTGGGTTTCGGGGTATCCGGTTCTGGGTTTCACGGTTCGGGGTTTCGGGGCCTCGGGTTTAGGGTTGTAGGTTTTCGGGTTTAGGGTTTTTGTTTTCAGGTTCAGGGTTTTCGTGTTTCGAGTTGGCCGTTCATGTTTTTGCTGTTGGGGTTCGGGTTTTCAAGGTACGAGGTTTTCGAGTTTCGGGGACTCGATTTTCAGGATTTTGCGGATTGGGGTTTTGGGGTTCGGGGTTTCGGGTTCTGGGTTTCGGGGTTTCCGGTTCTGGGTTTCACGGTTCGGGGGCTCGGGTTTAGGGTTGTAGGTTTTCGAGTTTAGGGTTTAGGGTTTTGGTTTTGCCTTTCGGGGTTGCGGGTTTCAAGTTTCACGGTTTCGGGGTTTTCGCGGTACGGGGTTGTCGCGGTTCGGGGTTTTTGCGGTACGAGGTTTTCGCGGTTCGGGGTTCGGGGGTCGGGGTTTCATGGTTTTCGCGGTACAGGGTTTTCGAGGTTGTGGGTTTCGAGGTCGGGGTTTCGACGGTTCGGGGTTTCACGGTTTCGGGTTCGTGGTTTCGGGGTTTCGCTGTTGCGGTTTCGGGTTCGGTGTTTCGTGTTTTGGGGTTTCGGGGTTCAGGGTACGGTGGTTTTCCCGGTTCGGGGTTTTCGATATTCGGGGTTCGGTGTTTCGCGGTTCGCGGTTTCGGTTTGCGGTTCGGGTTTTTGCCTTTGGGGTTCGAGATTTCGGATTTGGGGTTCGGGATTTCGCGGTTGGGGTTCGGGGTTTTTGAGCTTCGGGGTTTCGCGGGTCGAGGTTCCGGGTTAGGGTTTCAGGTTTCGGGTTTTCGCGGTACAAGGTTTTCGCGGTTCAAGGTTTCGAGGTTCGAGGTTCGGGGTTTCAGGTTCGGGGTTTCCGGGTTTGGGGTTACGCAGTTCGGGGGTTTCAGGTTGTGGGATTCGGGTTCAGCATTTCGGGTTTCGGGGTTTCAGGCGCGGGGTTTCATGGTTCAAGGTTTCGGGGTCGGGGTTTCTCGGTGAACGGTTTCGGGTTCGGGGTTTCGGGTTTCAGGGTTTCGGGGTCGGGGTTTCGGGTTCGGTGTTTTGCGGTACGGGGATTCACGGTTCGGTGTTTTGGGTTTCGGGGTTTCGGATTAGGGGTTTCGAGCTTGGGGTTTTAGGGTTTCCAGTTTAGGATTCGGGGTTTCGGGTTTCGGGTTTCGGGTTTTGAGTTGGCAGTTCGAGTTTTTGCCTTTGGGGTTCGGGCTTTCGTGTTTGGAGCTCGAGGTTTTCGAGGTACATGGTTTTCGAGGTTCGCGGTTTCGAGGTTCAGGGTTTCGGGTTCGGGGTTTCGCGATTCGGGGTTTCGGGGTCTGGGTTTCTTGTTGGCGGTTCGGGGCTTTCGGTGTACGGTGTTTTCTAGGTTCTGGGTTTAGAGGTTCGGGGTTTTTGGTTTGGGGTTTCGAGGGGTTTGGTTTTCGGGGTTACGGGGTTCGGGGTTTCGGGGTTTTCGCGTTATAGGGTTTTCGAGGTTCAGGGTTTTGAGGTTAGGGGTTTCGGCTTCGGGGTTTCGCCGGTTCGGGGTTTCGGGCTTTCACGGTTTCGGGTTCGGGGGTTTCTCGGCTCAAGGTTTCGGGTTGGTGGTTTCGGGGTTTGGGGTTTGGGGTTTCGCGATTGGTGTTTAGACGGTTCAGGGTTTCGGGTTTCACGGTTTCGGGTTCGGGGTTTCGCGGCTCAGGGTTTCGGGTTTGGGGTTTCAGGGTTTCGGGTTTCGGGTTTCGGGGTTTCGCTGTTAGGGGTTATGGGTTTCGGGGTTTTCGAGGTACGGGGTTTTCGGGGTTCGGGTTTCGCAGTTCGGGGTTTCGGGTTCGGGGTTTCGGGTTCGGGGTTTCACGGTTTTGCGTTTCGGGGTTTCAGGTTCGAGGTTTCGCGGCTCGGGGTTTCGGGTTCGTGGTTTCGAGGTTCGGGGTTTGGGGTTTCGGATTTTCGCGAGTTGGGGAGTTGTGGTTCGGGGTTTCGGGTTCGGGGTTTCGCGGTTCGGGGTTTCGCGGTTTAGAGTTTCGGGTTTCGGGGTTTCAGGGTTACGGGTTACGAGTTTGGGGTTCCCGGTTTCGCGGTTCGGGCTTTCGGGTTCGGGCTTTCGGCTTTCGGGGTTGGGGTTTCGAGGTACGGGCTTTCGGGTTCGGGGTTTTTGGGTTTCGGTGTTTCGGGGTTGGGGTTTCGGGTTCGGGGTTTTGCGGTTCAAGGTTTCGTGGTTTTCGAGGTTAGGGGTTTTCGAGGTTCCGCGTTTACAGTTTCTGGGTTTGGCGGTTCGGGGTTTCGGTTTCGTTGTTGCGCGTTTCGGGTTCGGGGTTTCGCGGTTCGGGGTTTCGCGGTTCGGGTTCGGGTTCGGGTTCGGGTTCGGGTTTAGGGTTCGGGGTTTCGTGGTCGCCGTTTCTGGTTCAGGGTTTCGCGGTTCGAGTTTTCGAGGTTTCGGGTTTTGGGTTTCGGCTTAGGTGTTTCGCGGTTCGGGTTTCGGGGTTTCACGGTTCGGGGTTTCGGGTTTCAGGTTCGGGGTTTTCAAGGTACGGGGTTGTCGCGGATTGGGGTTTCGGGTTTCGCTGTTTCGCGTTTCTGGGTTTCGGGTTCGGGTTTTTGCCGAGTTTGGAGTTTTCGCGCTACAGGGTTTCGAGGTTCGGGGTTTCGGGTTCGGGGTTTCAGGTTCGGGGTTACGCGGTTCGGGGTTTCGTGGTTTTCAAGGTACGGTGTTGTCGAGTTTCGGGGTTTCGCGGATCTGGGTTTCGGGTTCGGGGTTTCTCCGTTCGGGGTTTCGCGGTTCGGGGTTTCGGGGTCGGGGTTGAGCGGTTCAGGGTTTCGGGGTTTTCGTGTTTCGAGTTGGCCGTTCATGTTTTTGCTGTTGGGGTTCGGGTTTTCAAGGTACGAGGTTTTCGAGTTTCGGGGTTTTGATTTTTGAGATTTCGCGGATCGGGGTTTCGGGGTTCGGGGTTTCGGGTTCTGGGTTTCGGGGTATCCGGTTCTGGGTTTCACGGTTCGGGGTTTCGGGGCCTCGGGTTTAGGGTTGTAGGTTTTCGGGTTTAGGGTTTTTGTTTTCGGGTTCAGGGTTTTCGTGTTTCGAGTTGGCCGTTCATGTTTTTGCTGTTGGGGTTCGGGTTTTCAAGGTACGAGGTTTTCGAGTTTCGGGGACTCGATTTTCAGGATTTTGCGGATTGGGGTTTTGGGGTTCGGGGTTTCGGGTTCTGGGTTTCGGGGTTTCCGGTTCTGGGTTTCACGGTTCGGGGGCTCGGGTTTAGGGTTGTAGGTTTTCGAGTTTAGGGTTTAGGGTTTTGGTTTTGCCTTTCGGGGTTGCGGGTTTCAAGTTTCACGGTTTCGGGGTTTTCGCGGTACGGGGTTGTCGCGGTTCGGGGTTTTTGCGGTACGAGGTTTTCGCGGTTCGGGGTTCGGGGGTCGGGGTTTCATGGTTTTCGCGGTACAGGGTTTTCGAGGTTGTGGGTTTCGAGGTCGGGGTTTCGACGGTTCGGGGTTTCACGGTTTCGGGTTCGTGGTTTCGGGGTTTCGCTGTTGCGGTTTCGGGTTCGGTGTTTCGTGTTTTGGGGTTTCGGGGTTCAGGGTACGGTGGTTTTCCCGGTTCGGGGTTTTCGATATTCGGGGTTCGGTGTTTCGCGGTTCGCGGTTTCGGTTTGCGGTTCGGGTTTTTGCCTTTGGGGTTCGAGATTTCGGATTTGGGGTTCGGGATTTCGCGGTTGGGGTTCGGGGTTTTTGAGCTTCGGGGTTTCGCGGGTCGAGGTTCCGGGTTAGGGTTTCAGGTTTCGGGTTTTCGCGGTACAAGGTTTTCGCGGTTCAAGGTTTCGAGGTTCGAGGTTCGGGGTTTCAGGTTCGGGGTTTCCGGGTTTGGGGTTACGCAGTTCGGGGGTTTCAGGTTGTGGGATTCGGGTTCAGCATTTCGGGTTTCGGGGTTTCAGGCGCGGGGTTTCATGGTTCAAGGTTTCGGGGTCGGGGTTTCTCGGTGAACGGTTTCGGGTTCGGGGTTTCGGGTTTCAGGGTTTCGGGGTCGGGGTTTCGGGTTCGGTGTTTTGCGGTACGGGGATTCACGGTTCGGTGTTTTGGGTTTCGGGGTTTCGGATTAGGGGTTTCGAGCTTGGGGTTTTAGGGTTTCCAGTTTAGGATTCGGGGTTTCGGGTTTCGGGTTTCGGGTTTTGAGTTGGCAGTTCGAGTTTTTGCCTTTGGGGTTCGGGCTTTCGTGTTTGGAGTTCGAGGTTTTCGAGGTACATGGTTTTCGAGGTTCGCGGTTTCGAGGTTCAGGGTTTCGGGTTCGGGGTTTCGCGATTCGGGGTTTCGGGGTCTGGGTTTCTTGTTGGCGGTTCGGGGCTTTCGGTGTACGGTGTTTTCTAGGTTCTGGGTTTAGAGGTTCGGGGTTTTTGGTTTGGGGTTTCGAGGGGTTTGGTTTTCGGGGTTACGGGGTTCGGGGTTTCGGGGTTTTCGCGTTATAGGGTTTTCGAGGTTCAGGGTTTTGAGGTTAGGGGTTTCGGCTTCGGGGTTTCGCCGGTTCGGGGTTTCGGGCTTTCACGGTTTCGGGTTCGGGGGTTTCTCGGCTCAAGGTTTCGGGTTGGTGGTTTCGGGGTTTGGGGTTTGGGGTTTCGCGATTGGTGTTTAGACGGTTCAGGGTTTCGGGTTTCACGGTTTCGGGTTCGGGGTTTCGCGGCTCAGGGTTTCGGGTTTGGGGTTTCAGGGTTTCGGGTTTCGGGTTTCGGGGTTTCGCTGTTAGGGGTTATGGGTTTCGGGGTTTTCGAGGTACGGGGTTTTCGGGGTTCGGGTTTCGCAGTTCGGGGTTTCGGGTTCGGGGTTTCGGGTTCGGGGTTTCACGGTTTTGCGTTTCGGGGTTTCAGGTTCGAGGTTTCGCGGCTCGGGGTTTCGGGTTCGTGGTTTCGAGGTTCGGGGTTTGGGGTTTCGGATTTTCGCGAGTTGGGGAGTTGTGGTTCGGGGTTTCGGGTTCGGGGTTTCGCGGTTCGGGGTTTCGCGGTTTAGAGTTTCGGGTTTCGGGGTTTCAGGGTTACGGGTTACGAGTTTGGGGTTCCCGGTTTCGCGGTTCGGGCTTTCGGGTTCGGGCTTTCGGCTTTCGGGGTTGGGGTTTCGAGGTACGGGCTTTCGGGTTCGGGGTTTTTGGGTTTCGGTGTTTCGGGGTTGGGGTTTCGGGTTCGGGGTTTTGCGGTTCAAGGTTTCGTGGTTTTCGAGGTTAGGGGTTTTCGAGGTTCCGCGTTTACAGTTTCTGGGTTTGGCGGTTCGGGGTTTCGGTTTCGTTGTTGCGCGTTTCGGGTTCGGGGTTTCGCGGTTCGGGGTTTCGCGGTTCGGGTTCGGGTTCGGGTTCGGGTTCGGGTTTAGGGTTCGGGGTTTCGTGGTCGCCGTTTCTGGTTCAGGGTTTCGCGGTTCGAGTTTTCGAGGTTTCGGGTTTTGGGTTTCGGCTTAGGTGTTTCGCGGTTCGGGTTTCGGGGTTTCACGGTTCGGGGTTTCACGGTTCGGGGTTTCGGGTTTCAGGTTCGGGGTTTTCAAGGTACGGGGTTGTCGCGGATTGGGGTTTCGGGTTTCGCTGTTTCGCGTTTCTGGGTTTCGGGTTCGGGTTTTTGCCGAGTTTGGAGTTTTCGCGCTACAGGGTTTCGAGGTTCGGGGTTTCGCGGTTCGGGGTTTCGGGTTCGGGGTTTCAGGTTCGGGGTTACGCGGTTCGGGGTTTCGTGGTTTTCAAGGTACGGTGTTGTCGAGTTTCGGGGTTTCGCGGATCTGGGTTTCGGGTTCGGGGTTTCTCCGTTCGGGGTTTCGCGGTTCGGGGTTTCGGGGTCGGGGTTGAGCGGTTCAGGGTTTCGGGGTTTTCGTGTTTCGAGTTGGCCGTTCATGTTTTTGCTGTTGGGGTTCGGGTTTTCAAGGTACGAGGTTTTCGAGTTTCGGGGTTTTGATTTTTGAGATTTCGCGGATCGGGGTTTCGGGGTTCGGGGTTTCGGGTTCTGGGTTTCGGGGTATCCGGTTCTGGGTTTCACGGTTCGGGGTTTCGGGGCCTCGGGTTTAGGGTTGTAGGTTTTCGGGTTTAGGGTTTTTGTTTTCGGGTTCAGGGTTTTCGTGTTTCGAGTTGGCCGTTCATGTTTTTGCTGTTGGGGTTCGGGTTTTCAAGGTACGAGGTTTTCGAGTTTCGGGGACTCGATTTTCAGGATTTTGCGGATTGGGGTTTTGGGGTTCGGGGTTTCGGGTTCTGGGTTTCGGGGTTTCCGGTTCTGGGTTTCACGGTTCGGGGGCTCGGGTTTAGGGTTGTAGGTTTTCGAGTTTAGGGTTTAGGGTTTTGGTTTTGCCTTTCGGGGTTGCGGGTTTCAAGTTTCACGGTTTCGGGGTTTTCGCGGTACGGGGTTGTCGCGGTTCGGGGTTTTTGCGGTACGAGGTTTTCGCGGTTCGGGGTTCGGGGGTCGGGGTTTCATGGTTTTCGCGGTACAGGGTTTTCGAGGTTGTGGGTTTCGAGGTCGGGGTTTCGACGGTTCGGGGTTTCACGGTTTCGGGTTCGTGGTTTCGGGGTTTCGCTGTTGCGGTTTCGGGTTCGGTGTTTCGTGTTTTGGGGTTTCGGGGTTCAGGGTACGGTGGTTTTCCCGGTTCGGGGTTTTCGATATTCGGGGTTCGGTGTTTCGCGGTTTGCGGTTTCGGTTTGCGGTTCGGGTTTTTGCCTTTGGGGTTCGAGATTTCGGATTTGGGGTTCGGGATTTCGCGGTTGGGGTTCGGGGTTTTTGAGCTTCGGGGTTTCGCGGGTCGAGGTTCCGGGTTAGGGTTTCAGGTTTCGGGTTTTCGCGGTACAAGGTTTTCGCGGTTCAAGGTTTCGAGGTTCGAGGTTCGGGGTTTCAGGTTCGGGGTTTCCGGGTTTGGGGTTACGCAGTTCGGGGGTTTCAGGTTGTGGGATTCGGGTTCAGCATTTCGGGTTTCGGGGTTTCAGGCGCGGGGTTTCATGGTTCAAGGTTTCGGGGTCGGGGTTTCTCGGTGAACGGTTTCGGGTTCGGGGTTTCGGGTTTCAGGGTTTCGGGGTCGGGGTTTCGGGTTCGGTGTTTTGCGGTACGGGGATTCACGGTTCGGTGTTTTGGGTTTCGGGGTTTCGGATTAGGGGTTTCGAGCTTGGGGTTTTAGGGTTTCCAGTTTAGGATTCGGGGTTTCGGGTTTCGGGTTTCGGGTTTTGAGTTGGCAGTTCGAGTTTTTGCCTTTGGGGTTCGGGCTTTCGTGTTTGGAGTTCGAGGTTTTCGAGGTACATGGTTTTCGAGGTTCGCGGTTTCGAGGTTCAGGGTTTCGGGTTCGGGGTTTCGCGATTCGGGGTTTCGGGGTCTGGGTTTCTTGTTGGCGGTTCGGGGCTTTCGGTGTACGGTGTTTTCTAGGTTCTGGGTTTAGAGGTTCGGGGTTTTTGGTTTGGGGTTTCGAGGGGTTTGGTTTTCGGGGTTACGGGGTTCGGGGTTTCGGGGTTTTCGCGTTATAGGGTTTTCGAGGTTCAGGGTTTTGAGGTTCGGGGTTTCGGCTTCGGGGTTTCGCCGGTTCGGGGTTTCGGGCTTTCACGGTTTCGGGTTCGGGGGTTTCTCGGCTCAAGGTTTCGGGTTGGTGGTTTCGGGGTTTGGGGTTTGGGGTTTCGCGATTGGTGTTTAGACGGTTCAGGGTTTCGGGTTTCACGGTTTCGGGTTCGGGGTTTCACGGCTCAGGGTTTCGGGTTTGGGGTTTCAGGGTTTCGGGTTTCGGGTTTCGGGGTTTCGCTGTTAGGGGTTATGGGTTTCGGGGTTTTCGAGGTACGGGGTTTTCGGGGTTCGGGTTTCGCAGTTCGGGGTTTCGAGTTCGGGGTTTCGGGTTCGGGGTTTCACGGTTTTGCGTTTCGGGGTTTCAGGTTCGAGGTTTCGCGGCTCGGGGTTTCGGGTTCGTGGTTTCGAGGTTCGGGGTTTGGGGTTTCGGATTTTCGCGAGTTGGGGAGTTGTGGTTCGGGGTTTCGGGTTCGGGGTTTCGCGGTTTAGAGTTTCGGATTTCGGGGTTTCAGGGTTACGGGTTACGAGTTTGGGGTTCCCGGTTTCGCGGTTCGGGCTTTCGGGTTCGGGCTTTCGGCTTTCGGGGTTGGGGTTTCGAGGTACGGGCTTTCGGGTTCGGGGTTTTTGGGTTTCGGTGTTTCGGGGTTGGGGTTTCGGGTTCGGGGTTTTGCGGTTCAAGGTTTCGTGGTTTTCGAGGTTAGGGGTTTTCGAGGTTCCGCGTTTACAGTTTCTGGGTTTGGCGGTTCGGGGTTTCGGTTTCGTTGTTGCGCGTTTCGGGTTCGGGGTTTCGCGGTTCGGGGTTTCGCGGTTCGGGTTCGGGTTCGGGTTCGGGTTCGGGTTTAGGGTTCAGGGTTTCGTGGTCGCCGTTTCTGGTTCAGGGTTTCGCGGTTCGGGTTTTCGAGGTTTCGGGTTTTGGGTTTCGGCTTAGGTGTTTCGCGGTTCGGGTTTCGGGGTTTCACGGTTCGGGGTTTCACGGTTCGGGGTTTCGGGTTTCAGGTTCGGGGTTTTCAAGGTACGGGGTTGTCGCGGATTGGGGTTTCGGGTTTCGCTGTTTCGCGTTTCTGGGTTTCGGGTTCGGGTTTTTGCCGAGTTTGGAGTTTTCGCGCTACAGGGTTTCGAGGTTCGGGGTTTCGCGGTTCGGGGTTTCGGGTTCGGGGTTTCAGGTTCGGGGTTACGCGGTTCGGGGTTTCGTGGTTTTCAAGGTACGGTGTTGTCGAGTTTCGGGGTTTCGCGGATCTGGGTTTCGGGTTCGGGGTTTCTCCGTTCGGGGTTTCGCGGTTCGGGGTTTCGGGGTCGGGGTTGAGCGGTTCAGGGTTTCGGGGTTTTCGTGTTTCGAGTTGGCCGTTCATGTTTTTGCTGTTGGGGTTCGGGTTTTCAAGGTACGAGGTTTTCGAGTTTCGGGGTTTTGATTTTTGAGATTTCGCGGATCGGGGTTTCGGGGTTCGGGGTTTCGGGTTCTGGGTTTCGGGGTATCCGGTTCTGGGTTTCACGGTTCGGGGTTTCGGGGCCTCGGGTTTAGGGTTGTAGGTTTTCGGGTTTAGGGTTTTTGTTTTCGGGTTCAGGGTTTTCGTGTTTCGAGTTGGCCGTTCATGTTTTTGCTGTTGGGGTTCGGGTTTTCAAGGTACGAGGTTTTCGAGTTTCAGGGACTCGATTTTCAGGATTTTGCGGATTGGGGTTTTGGGGTTCGGGGTTTCGGGTTCTGGGTTTCGGGGTTTCCGGTTCTGGGTTTCACGGTTCGGGGGCTCGGGTTTAGGGTTGTAGGTTTTCGAGTTTAGGGTTTAGGGTTTTGGTTTTGCCTTTCGGGGTTGCGGGTTTCAAGTTTCACGGTTTCGGGGTTTTCGCGGTACGGGGTTGTCGCGGTTCGGGGTTTTTGCGGTACGAGGTTTTCGCGGTTCGGGGTTCGGGGGTCGGGGTTTCATGGTTTTCGCGGTACAGGGTTTTCGAGGTTGTGGGTTTCGAGGTCGGGGTTTCGACGGTTCGGGGTTTCACGGTTTCGGGTTCGTGGTTTCGGGGTTTCGCTGTTGCGGTTTCGGGTTCGGTGTTTCGTGTTTTGGGGTTTCGGGGTTCAGGGTACGGTGGTTTTCCCGGTTCGGGGTTTTCGATATTCGGGGTTCGGTGTTTCGCGGTTCGCGGTTTCGGTTTGCGGTTCGGGTTTTTGCCTTTGGGGTTCGAGATTTCGGATTTGGGGTTCGGGATTTCGCGGTTGGGGTTCGGGGTTTTTGAGCTTCGGGGTTTCGCGGGTCGAGGTTCCGGGTTAGGGTTTCAGGTTTCGGGTTTTCGCGGTACAAGGTTTTCGCGGTTCAAGGTTTCGAGGTTCGAGGTTCGGGGTTTCAGGTTCGGGGTTTCCGGGTTTGGGGTTACGCAGTTCGGGGGTTTCAGGTTGTGGGATTCGGGTTCAGCATTTCGGGTTTCGGGGTTTCAGGCGCGGGGTTTCATGGTTCAAGGTTTCGGGGTCGGGGTTTCTCGGTGAACGGTTTCGGGTTCGGGGTTTCGGGTTTCAGGGTTTCGGGGTCGGGGTTTCGGGTTCGGTGTTTTGCGGTACGGGGATTCACGGTTCGGTGTTTTGGGTTTCGGGGTTTCGGATTAGGGGTTTCGAGCTTGGGGTTTTAGGGTTTCCAGTTTAGGATTCGGGGTTTCGGGTTTCGGGTTTCGGGTTTTGAGTTGGCAGTTCGAGTTTTTGCCTTTGGGGTTCGGGCTTTCGTGTTTGGAGTTCGAGGTTTTCGAGGTACATGGTTTTCGAGGTTCGCGGTTTCGAGGTTCAGGGTTTCGGGTTCGGGGTTTCGCGATTCGGGGTTTCGGGGTCTGGGTTTCTTGTTGGCGGTTCGGGGCTTTCGGTGTACGGTGTTTTCTAGGTTCTGGGTTTAGAGGTTCGGGGTTTTTGGTTTGGGGTTTCGAGGGGTTTGGTTTTCGGGGTTACGGGGTTCGGGGTTTCGGGGTTTTCGCGTTATAGGGTTTTCGAGGTTCAGGGTTTTGAGGTTCGGGGTTTCGGCTTCGGGGTTTCGCCGGTTCGGGGTTTCGGGCTTTCACGGTTTCGGGTTCGGGGGTTTCTCGGCTCAAGGTTTCGGGTTGGTGGTTTCGGGGTTTGGGGTTTGGGGTTTCGCGATTGGTGTTTAGACGGTTCAGGGTTTCGGGTTTCACGGTTTCGGGTTCGGGGTTTCGCGGCTCAGGGTTTCGGGTTTGGGGTTTCAGGGTTTCGGGTTTCGGGTTTCGGGGTTTCGCTGTTAGGGGTTATGGGTTTCGGGGTTTTCGAGGTACGGGGTTTTCGGGGTTCGGGTTTCGCAGTTCGGGGTTTCGGGTTCGGGGTTTCACGGTTTTGCGTTTCGGGGTTTCAGGTTCGAGGTTTCGCGGCTCGGGGTTTCGGGTTCGTGGTTTCGAGGTTCGGGGTTTGGGGTTTCGGATTTTCGCGAGTTGGGGAGTTGTGGTTCGGGGTTTCGGGTTCAGGGTTTCGCGGTTCGGGGTTTCGCGGTTTAGAGTTTCGGGTTTCGGGGTTTCAGGGTTACGGGTTACGAGTTTGGGGTTCCCGGTTTCGCGGTTCGGGCTTTCGGGTTCGGGCTTTCGGCTTTCGGGGTTGGGGTTTCGAGGTACGGGCTTTCGGGTTCGGGGTTTTTGGGTTTCGGTGTTTCGGGGTTGGGGTTTCGGGTTCGGGGTTTTGCGGTTCAAGGTTTCGTGGTTTTCGAGGTTAGGGGTTTTCGAGGTTCCGCGTTTACAGTTTCTGGGTTTGGCGGTTCGGGGTTTCGGTTTCGTTGTTGCGCGTTTCGGGTTCGGGGTTTCGCGGTTCGGTGTTTTGGGTTCGGGGTTTTACTGTTCAGGTTTCGGGGTTTTCGCATTATAAGGTTTTCGAGGTTCGGGGTTTCGAGGTTGCAGGTTTTGGGTTTCGGCTTCGGTTTCGCGGTTCGGGGTTTCAGGGTTTCAAGGTTTCGCGGTTCGGGGTTTAGGGTTCAGGGTTTCACGGTTCGAGGTTTCGGGGTTACGGGTTCGGGGTTTCGCGGTTCAGGGTTTCGTGGTTTGGGGTTTCGGAGTTAGGGGTTAGGGGTTACGGGTTCGGGGTTTCGCGGTTCACGGTTTCGTGGATCGAGGTTTTCGCGTTACAGTGTTTTCGAGGTTCAAGGTTTTGGGGTTCCGGGTTTCGGCTTCGGGGTTTTGCGGTCGGTGTTTCGGGTTTTAGGCTTTCACGGTTTCGCGGTTCGGGGTTTCGGGTTGTGGGTTTTAGGTTCCGGGTTTCAGCTTCCCGGTTTCACGGCTCGGGGTTTCGGGTTCGTGGTGTCGAGGTTCGGGGTTTCGGGGATTCGCGGTTACGGTTTACGGTTTTTGAACTTTTCGAGGTACGGGGTTTGCGGAGTTCGGGGTTTCACGGTTCGGGGTTTCGGGTTTGGGGTTTCGGGGTTTTGGGGTTCCGGGTTTCGCGGTTCGGGCTTTCAGGTTCGGGGTTTCGCTGTTCGGGGTTTCAGGTTTAGGGTTTCGGGTTTGAGGGTTTCGGGTTCTGGGTTTGAGCGTTGCGGGTTTAGGGTAGAGGGTTTTGGGTTCGGGGTTTCACGGTTCGGGGTTTCGGGTTCATGGTTCGACGTTCGGGGTTACGGGTTTGAGGGTTTCGGGATTTTGGAGGTACGGGGTTTTCAGGGTTCGGGTTTTTGAGGTTCGAGGTTTCGCGATTCGGCGTTTCGGGTTTGGGTTTTAGGATTTTGGTTTTCCAGTTTTCGGGTTTCGAGTTGGCGGTTCGGGTTTTTACCTTTGGGGTTCGGGATTTCGCGTTAAGGGTTCGGGTTTTTCGAGGTTCAGGGTTTCGTGTTTTCTCGGTACGGGGTTGTCGAGGTTCGGGGTTTCGCGGTTCGGGTTCGGGTTCGGGGTTTCACGGTTTTCGCGGTACGGGGTTGTCGAGGTTCGGGGTTTCGAGGTTCGAGGTTTCGCGGTTTGGGTTTTGGGTTCGGGGTTTCGGGGTCGGCGTTTCTGGTTCAGGGTTTCGCGGTTCGGGTTTTTGAGGTTTCGGGTTTTGGGTTTCGGCTTAGGTGTTTGCGGTTCGGGTTTCGGGGTTTCACGGTTCGGGGTTTCGGGTTTCAGGTACGGGGTTTCGGGGTTTTCAAGGTACGGGGTTGTCGCGGATTGGGGTTTCGGGTTTCGCGGTTTCGCGTTTCTGGGTTTCGGGTTCGGGTTTTTGCCGAGTTTGGGGTTTTCACGCTACGGGGTTTCGAGGTTCGGGGTTTCGCGGTTCGGGGTTTCGAGTTCGGGGTTTCAGGTTCGGGGTTACGCGGTTCGGGGTTTCCGGCTCGGGGTTACGCGGTTCGGGGTTTCGTGGTTTTCAAGGTACGGTGTTATCGAGTTTCGGGGTTTCGCGGAACTGGGTTACGGGTTCGGGGTTTCTCCATTCGAGGTTTCGCGGTTCGGGGTTTCGGGTTCGTGGTTTGGGGGCTTAGGGGTCGGGGTTTAGCGGTTCAGGGTTTTGGGGTTTTCGTGTTTCGAGTTGGCCGTTCATGTTTTTGCTGTTGGGGTTCGGGTTTTCAAGGTACGAGGTTTTCGAGTTTCGGGGTTTCGATTTTCGGGATTTCGCGGATCGGGGTTTTGGGGTTCAGGGTTTCGGGTTCTGGGTTTCGGGGTTTCCGGTTCTGGGTTTCACGGTTCGGGGTTTCGGGGGCTCGGGTTTAGGGTTGTAGGTTTTCGAGTTTAGGGTTTAGGGTTTTGGGTTTCGGGGTTGGGGTTTAGGGTTTCAGGTTTTTGCCTTTCGGGGTTGCGGGTTTCAAGTTTCACGGTTTCGGGGTTTTCGCGGTTCGGGGTTTTCGCGGTTCGGGGTTTCATGGTTTTCACGGTACAGGGTTTTCGAGGTTGTGGGTTTCGAGGTCAGGGTTTCGACGGTTCAGGATTTCGCGGTTTCGGGTTCGTGGTTTCGGGTTTCGCTGTTGCGGTTTCGGGTTCGGTGTTTCGCGTTTTGGGGTTTCGGGGTTCAGGGTACGGGGGTTTTCCCGGTTCGGGGTTTTCAATATTCGGGGTTTCATGGTTCAAGGTTTCGGGTTCGGGGTTACGCGATTCACGGTTTCGGGTTCAGGGTTTCGGGTTTCAGGGTTTCGGGGTCGGGGTTTCGAGTTCGGTGTTTTGCGGTACGGGGATTCACGGTTCGGTGTTTTGGGTTTCGGGGTTTCAGATTAGGGGTTTCGAGCTTGGGGTTTTAGGGTTTCCAGTTTAGGATTCGGGGTTTGGGGTTTAGGGTTTCGGGTTTCGAGTTGGCAGTTCGGGTTTTTGCCTTTGGGGTTCAGGCTTTCGTGTTTGGAGATCGAGGTTTTCGAGGTACATGGTTTTCGAGGTTCGCGGTTTCGAGGTTCAGGGTTTCGGGTTCGGGGTTTCGCGATTCGGGGTTTCGGGGTCTGGGTTTCTTGTTGGCGGTTCGGGGCTTTCGGTGTACGGTGTTTTCTAGGTTCTGGGTTTAGAGGTTCGGGGTTTCGGGGTTTTTCGTTTGGGGTTTCGAGGGGTTCGGTTTTCGGGGTTACGGGGTTCGGGGTTTCGGGGTTTTCGCGTTACAGGGTTTTCGAGGTTCGGGCTTTTGAGGTTCGGGGTTTCGGCTTCGGGGTTTCGCGATCGGTGTTTCGACGGTTCGGGGTTTCGGGCTTTCACGATTTCGGGTTCGGGGTTTCGCGGCTCAGGGTTTCGGGTTGGTGGTTTCGGGGTTTGGGGTTTGGGATTTCGGGGTCAGGGTTTCGAGGTTTGGGGTTTCGCGATCGGTGTTTCGACGGTTCGGGGTTTCGGGCTTTCACGATTTCGGGTTCGGGGTTTCGCGGCTCAGGGTTTCGGGTTTGGGGTTTCAGGGTTTGGGGTTTCGGGGTTCGCTGTTAGGGGTTACGGGTTTCGAGGTTTTCGAGGTACGGGGTTTTCGGGGTTCGGGTTTCGCATTTCGGGGTTTCGGGTTCAGGGTTTCAGGTACGGGGTTTCGGGTTTCGGGGTTTCTTGTTCGGGCTTTCACGGTTTTGCATTTTGGGGTTTCAGGTTCGAGGTTTCGCGGCTCGGGGTTTCGGGTTCGTGGTTTCGAGGTTCGGGGTTTTGGGTTTCGGATTTTCGCGAGTTGGGGGTTGTGGTTCGGGGTTTCGGGTTCGGGGTTTCGCGGTTCAGAGTTTCGGGTTTCGGGGTTTCAGTGTTACGGGTTACGAGTTTGGGGTTCCCGGTTCTGCGGTTCGGGCTTACGGGTTTCGGGGTTGGGGTTTCGAGGTACGGGCTTTCGGGTTCGGGGTTTTTAGGTTTCGGGGTTTCGGGGTTGGGGTTTCGGGTTCGGGGTTTTGCGGTTCAGGGTTTCGTGGTTCAGGGTTTCGTGGTTTTCGAGGTTAGGGGTTTTCGAGGTTCGAGGTTTACAGTTTTTGGGTTTGGCGGTTCGGGGTTCGGGGTTTCGCGGTTCGGTGTTTTGGGTTCGGGGTTTCGAGGTTGCGGGTTTCGGGTTCTGGGTTTCGGCTTCGGTTTCGCAGTTTAGGGTTTCAGGGTTTCAAGGTTTCGCGGTTCGGGATTTCGCTGTTCGGGGTTTCGGGTTCGTGGTTTCGTGGTTTTCGCGGTATAGGGTTTTTGAGGTTGTGGGTTTCGAGGTCGGGGTTTCGCCTGTTCGGGGTTTCGCGGTTCCGGGATTTCACGATTTCGCGGTTCGGGGTTTCACGGTTCAGGGTTGCGGGTTGGGGTTTCGTGATACGGGGTTTCAGGTTTTGGGTTTCGGTGTTCGGGGTTTAGGGTTCAGGGTTTCGCGGTTCGGGGGTTCGGGGTTACGGGTTCGGGGTTTCGTGGTTTGGGGTTTCGGGGTTAGGGGTTACGGGTTCGGGGTTTCGCGGTTCACGATTTCGTGGATCGGGGTTTTCGCGTTACAGTGTTTTCGAGGTTCAGGGTTTTGGGGTTCCGGGTTTCGGCTTCGGGGTTTCGCGGTCGATGTTTCGGGTTTTAGGCTTTCACGGTTTCGCGGTTCGGGGTTTCAGGTTCCGGGTTTCAACTTCCCGGTTTCATGGCTCGGGGTTTCGGGTTCGTGGTGTCGAGGTTCGGGGTTTCGGGGATTCGCGGTTAGGGTTTACGGTTTTCGAGCTTTTCGGGGTTCGGGGTTTCGAGGTTCGGGGTTTCGGGTTCGGGGTTTCGGGGTTTCGGGGTTTTGGGATTTTTGGGGTTCCGGGTTCCGCGGTTCGGGCTTTCAGGTTCGGGGTTTCGCTGTTCGGGGTTTCAGGTTCAAGGTTTCGGGTTTCGGGGTCGGGGTTTCGAGTTTCGAGGTTCCGCGGTTAGGGTTTACAGGTTTTTGAGGTTTTCGAGGTACGGGATTTTCGGAGTTCCGGGTTTCGGGGTTTCGGGGTTAGGGGTCACGGGTTTTGGGGTTCGTGGTTTAGCGGTTCGGGCTTTCGCGGTTCGGGGTTTCAGGTTCGGGGTTTCGGGGTTTCGCGGTTCGGGGTTTCGGGGTTCATGGTTTCGGGGTCCGGGTTTGGCTGTTCGGGGCTTTCGATGTACGGGATTTCGAGGTTCAGGGTTTACAGGTTTGGGGTTTGGCGGTTCAGGGTTTCGCGGTTCGGGGTTTTGCGGTTCGGGGTTTCGTGGTTTCGCGTTTGGGGTTCGGGCTTTCATGTTTGGGGTTTGGGGTTTTCGAGGTTTGGGGTTCCGGTTTCAGGGTTTCGGGGTCAGGGTTTCGCAGTTCGGGGTTTCGAGTTCGGGGTTTCGAGTTCGGGGTTTCAGGTTCGCAGTTTCGGGTTTCGAGGTTTCGGGTTTCAGGTTTCGCGGTTCGGTTATTGGCGGTTCGGTGTTTTGGGGTTCGGGGTTTCGGCTTAGGGGTTGCGGGGGTTTCAGGCTTAGGGTTTTATGGTTTCCGGTTTAGGGTTCGTGGTTTGGGGTTTAGAGTTTCAGGTTTCGAGTTGGCGGTTCGGGTTTTTGCCTTTGGGGTTCGGGCTTTTGTGTTTGGGGTTCGGGGTTTTCGAGGTACAGGGTTTTCAAGGTTTGGGGTTTCGGGTTCGGGGTTTCGTGTTCGGGGTTTCGCGGTTCGGGGTTTCGGGTTTGGGGTTCAGGATTTTCGAGGTACGGGATTTTCCAGGTTCAGGGTTTCGAGGTTCGAGGTTTCGGCTTCCGGGTTTCGGGTTCGGGGTTGCGGGGTTCGGGTTTCTTGTTGGCAGTTCGGGGCTTTTGATGTACTGGGTTTTCGAGGTTCGGGTTACGCGGTTCGAGGTTTCAGGTTCTGGGTTTCAGGTTAGGGGTTTCAAGGGTTGCAGGTTTAGGGTTTTAGGGTTTCCGATTTAGGATTTGGAGTTTGGGGTTTAGGGGTTCGGGTTTTTGAGGTACGGGGTTATCAAGGTTCAGGATTTCGAGGTTCGTGGTTTCGCAGTTCGGGGTTTCGGGTTCGGGGTTTCGCGGTCGGGGTTTCGACGGTTCGGGGTTTTCGTTGTTCGGGTTTTGGGCTTTCACGGTTTCGCGGTTCGGGGTTTTGGATTCGCGGTTTCGCGGCTCGAGGTTTCGGGTTCGTGGTTTCGAGGTTCGGGGTTTTGGGTTTCGGGGTTTCACGAGTTGGGGGTTGCGGTTTGGGGTTTCAGGTTCTGGGTTTCGGTGTTCGGGGTTTCGGGTTCGGGGTTTCGTGGTCCGGGTTTCGGGGTTTCGGGGTTAGGGTTTACGGGTTTGGGGTTCGGGGTTTCGCGTTTTGGGCTTTCGGGTCCGGGGTTTCGGGTTTCGGGTTCGAGGTTTCGCGGTTCTGGGTTTCGTGGTTTGGGGTTTCGGGGTCCGGGTTTCTAAGATTAAACCCGGATGCAAGCTAATTAACCAGCATATATAAAACAAGACATACGGAAGGAATTAAGCAAAACATTATCTCTCATGCAAGTTTCAAAAGTATCTTATGCATATATCTTATCGTTACCTTGAATTAGAAGTTGTGTAGCGATGAAATCCGGAGACAAGGGATTCCAAAGCATGATGTAGTGAAGACCATTGCTTGGTTTCAAGCTCCTACAAAGACACAAAATCGATATCTTAGACTAAGCACATAAATTCTCAAGAAAGTCAGAGAGACAAATGTAGATAACAAAAAAGAGTTGGTAATTAATCTAACAATCCAAGGAAATTGAAGCCTGGAAATGTTCCCTAGTAAATTGGAGGTTTCCTAGAAAAACATGCAAGGGGAATTCAAATAGTAATTATAATTTAGGAAATTATTCTTGTTGACTAGAATGAAACAGAAAAGTAAAGAAACACTTGTCTAGATCGAAAATCATAAGACCAGCTAGGAAACACTTTATGTAATCTTGTTGAAAACATAAACATCTAGACAAATTAAAACAAAATAATGAAGATATGGATGGGGACACCATTTGACAATCTTACGCCTTGTGAGTATTCATGAAACCATAATGAAACATGATCACTACCAGCTGATAAATTGAATATAAATAACCCGTCACAACCCATAAAAAAAGCACAGAGGGGGAGCAAAACTTAGAGTTGATGTAAGAAGTTGAAACTATTAAGTTTTCATCAAAATGAGAGAGCATGTTGCAAGTTGTGGTGAAAATCCTCACGTGTTAAAGTTGAAAAGCACATGGAGATAAAAAAGGAGCAAACCCAACAGCTGTATTGATGAGGTCAGTTATGAAGCTGGCAGAAAGGTGATAATAGACCACGTCCAAAGCCTCAAAGAACTACAACAGTCTTCCTTAAAACAGTTGATACTCTCCTGAAAGTACACACAATTGAACTCAAATGATAAACCAGTATAAATTTTATGGAAATCTACAAAAGCAAATTAAAATTGAAAATCCTTGATCCAACAAAAAAAATCCAGGTTAAAGATGCGTTGCCCGTGGTAGTCAAGTGATCAGCTCCAGAACATCTGCACTAATTGAAAACAAAAGGATGCAGCCAAAGCAATGCCAAGTTAATCAGTTCCTTGAGTACTTGAAAAGCACATGCTCTGTTTTGCATTAAAAATCTATATTAGTGGCCTGGGAGCTACATACAAACAGAAAACAAAAAGTCAATCGCAGTACACAAATAGAAGCTGTAACAAATCAATACAGACGGTCGCTTATAAAAAACATCATGTGATAAAGAAAACCTGTTCACATTCACGCTTCTGGAAAGATTCCAAAGCAAAACAGAAAGACACAGGTAGATAAAAGAGAGTAAGGTAATGAATCAAACACTTCATCTAAGTTGCGGTCCATATATGTTCCTCGATAGCTTGGGGTTCCTAGAAACACATGCAAGCAGAGTCCAAACACTAGAAGGAAAAAAAAACACCCACATCTCAAAAATTAAAAGGAAATAAACAAAAATGTTGAAAGAAAGAAAGAAAGTTCAATCGAAAGGAACAAACAAAGATAGATCATGAAAATAATGGAAAAGAAAAACGACTCATCTTTTGAAAGCTTGTCCTGAGCTATAATTCTTTGTTGACTTCATGGCATTCCTTGATGCTTGATGCTATCCTAGACTCAAAAACTAAAAGATTAAACTCGGATGCAAGCTAATTAACCAGCATATATAAAACAAGACATAGGAAGGAATTAAGCAAAACATTATCTCTCATGCAAGTTTCAAAAGTATCTTATGCATATATCTTATCGTTACCTTGAATTAGAAGTTGTGTAGCGATGAAATCCGGAGACAAGGGATTCCAAAGCATGATGTAGTGAAGACCATTGCTTGGTTTCAAGCTCCTACAAAGACACAAAATCGATATCTTAGACTAAGCACATAAATTCTCAAGAAAGACAGAGAGACAAATGTAGATAACAAAAAAGAGTTGGTAATTAATCTAACAATCCAAGGAAATTGAAGCCTGGAAATGTTCCCTAGTAAATTGGAGGTTTCCTAGAAAAACATGCAAGGGGAATTCAAATAGTAATTATAATTTAGGAAATTATTCTTGTTGACTAGAATGAAACAGAAAAGTAAAGAAACACTTGTCTAGATCGAAAATCATAAGGCCAGCTAGGAAACACTTTATGTAATCTTGTTGAAAACATAATCATCTAGACAAATTAAAACAAAATAATGAAGATATGGATGGGGACACCATTTGACAATCTTACGCCTTGCGAGTATTCATGAAACCATAATGAAACATGATCACTACCAGCTGATAAATTGAATATAAATAACCCGTCACAACCCATAAAAAAAGCACAGAGGGGGAGCAAAACTTAGAGTTGATGTAAGAAGTTGAAACTATTAAGTTTTCATCAAAATGAGAGAGCATGTTGCAAGTTGTGGTGAAAATCCTCACGTGTTAAAGTTGAAAAGCACATGGAGATAAAAAAGGAGAAAACCCAACAGCTGTATTGATGAGGTCAGTTATGAAGCTGGCAGAAGGTGATAATAGACCACGTCCAAAGCCTCAAAGAACTACAACAGTCTTCCTTGAAACAGTTGATACTCTCCTGAAAGTACACACAATTGAACTCAAATGATAAACCAGTATAAATTTTATGGAAATCTACAAAAGCAAATTAAAATTGAAAATCCTTGATCCAACAAAAAAAATCCAGGTTAAAGATGCGTTGCCCGTGGTAGTCAAGTGATCAGCTCCAGAACATCTGCACTAATTGAAAACAAAAGGATGCAGCCAAAGCAATGCCAAGTTAATCAGTTCCTTGAGTACTTGAAAAGCACATGCTCTGTTTTGCATTAAAAATCTATATTAGTGGCCTGGGAGCTACATACAAACAGAAAACAAAAAGTCAATCGCAGTACACAAATAGAAGCTGTAACAAATCAATACAGACGGTCGCTTATAAAAAACATCATGTGATAAAGAAAACCTGTTCACATTCACGCTTCTGGAAAGATTCCAAAGCAAAACAGAAAGACACAGGTAGATAAAAGAGAGTAAGGTAATGAATCAAACACTTCATCTAAGTTGCGGTCCATATATGTTCCTCGATAGCTTGGGGTTCCTAGAAACACATGCAAGCAGAGTCCAGACACTAGAAGGAAAAAAAAACACCCACATCTCAAAAATTAAAAGGAAATAAACAAAAATATTGAAAGAAAGAAAGAAAGTTCAATCGAAAGGAACAAACAAAGATAGATCATGAAAATAATGGAAAAGAAAAACGACTCATCTTTTGAAAGCTTGTCCTGAGCTATAATTCTTTGTTGACTTCATGGCATTCCTTGATGCTTGATGCTATCCTAGACTCAAAAACTAAAAGATTAAACTCGGATGCAAGCTAATTAACCAGCATATATAAAACAAGACATAGGAAGGAATTAAGCAAAACATTATCTCTCATGCAAGTTTCAAAAGTATCTTATGCATATATCTTATCGTTACCTTGAATTAGAAGTTGTGTAGCGATGAAATCCGAAGACAAGGGATTCCAAAGCATGATGTAGTGAAGACCATTGCTTGGTTTCAAGCTCCTACAAAGACACAAAATCGATATCTTAGACTAAGCACATAAATTCTCAAGAAAGTCAGAGAGACAAATGTAGATAACAAAAAAGAGTTGGTAATTAATCTAACAATCCAAGGAAATTGAAGCCTGGAAATGTTCCCTAGTAAATTGGAGGTTTCCTAGAAAAACATGCAAGGGGAATTCAAATAGTAATTATAATTTAGGAAATTATTCTTGTTGACTAGAATGAAACAGAAAAGTAAAGAAACACTTGTCTAGATCGAAAATCATAAGGCCAGCTAGGAAACACTTTATGTAATCTTGTTGAAAACATAAACATCTAGACAAATTAAAACAAAATAATGAAGATATGGATGGGGACACCATTTGACAATCTTACGCCTTGCGAGTATTCATGAAACCATAATGAAACATGATCACTACCAGCTGATAAATTGAATATAAATAACCCGTCACAACCCATAAAAAAAGCACAGAGGGCGAGCAAAACTTAGAGTTGATGTAAGAAGTTGAAACTATTAAGTTTTCATCAAAATGAGAGAGCATGTTGCAAGTTGTGGTGAAAATCCTCACGTGTTAAAGTTGAAAAGCACATGGAGATAAAAAAGGAGCAAACCCAACAGCTGTATTGATGAGGTCAGTTATGAAGCTGGCAGAAAGGTGATAATAGACCACGTCCAAAGCCTCAAAGAACTACAACAGTCTTCCTTAAAACAGTTGATACTCTCCTGAAAGTACACACAATTGAACTCAAATGATAAACCAGTATAAATTTTATGGAAATCTACAAAAGCAAATTAAAATTGAAAATCCTTGATCCAACAAAAAAAATCCAGGTTAAAGATGCGTTGCCCGTGGTAGTCAAGTGATCAGCTCCAGAACATCTGCACTAATTGAAAACAAAAGGATGCAGCCAAAGCAATGCCAAGTTAATCAGTTCCTTGAGTACTTGAAAAGCACATGCTCTGTTTTGCATTAAAAATCTATATTAGTGGCCTGGGAGCTACATACAAACAGAAAACAAAAAGTCAATCGCAGTACACAAATAGAAGCTGTAACAAATCAATACAGACGGTCGCTTATAAAAAACATCATGTGATAAAGAAAACCTGTTCACATTCATGCTTCTGGAAAGATTCCAAAGCAAAACAGAAAGACACAGGTAGATAAAAGAGAGTAAGGTAATGAATCAAACACTTCATCTAAGTTGCGGTCCATATATGTTCCTCGATAGCTTGGGGTTCCTAGAAACACATGCAAGCAGAGTCCAGACACTAGAAGGAAAAAAAAAACACCCACATCTCAAAAATTAAAAGGAAATAAACAAAAATGTTGAAAGAAAGAAAGAAAGTTCAATCGAAAGGAACAAACAAAGATAGATCATGAAAATAATGGAAAAGAAAAACGACTCCTCTTTTGAAAGCTTGTCCTGAGCTATAATTCTTTGTTGACTTCATGGCATTCCTTGATGCTTGATGATATCCTAGACTCAAAAACTAAAAGATTAAACTCGGATGCAAGCTAATTAACCAGCATATATAAAACAAGACATAGGAAGGAATTAAGCAAAACATTATCTCTCATGCAAGTTTCAAAAGTATCTTATGCATATATCTTATCGTTACCTTGAATTAGAAGTTGTGTAGCGATGAAATCCGGAGACAAGGGATTCCAAAGCATGATGTAGTGAAGACCATTGCTTGGTTTCAAGCTCCTACAAAGACACAAAATCGATATCTTAGACTAAGCACATAAATTCTCAAGAAAGTCAGAGAGACAAATGTAGATAACAAAAAAGAGTTGGTAATTAATCTAACAATCCAAGGAAATTGAAGCCTGGAAATGTTCCCTAGTAAATTGGAGGTTTCCTAGAAAAACATGCAAGGGGAATTCAAATAGTAATTATAATTTAGGAAATTATTCTTGTTGACTAGAATGAAACAGAAAAGTAAAGAAACACTTGTCTAGATCGAAAATCATAAGGCCAGCTAGGAAACACTTTATGTAATCTTGTTGAAAACATAAACATCTAGACAAATTAAAACAAAATAATGAAGATATGGATGGGGACACCATTTGACAATCTTACGCCTTGCGAGTATTCATGAAACCATAATGAAACATGATCACTACCAGCTGATAAATTGAATATAAATAACCCGTCACAACCCATAAAAAAAGCACAGAGGGCGAGCAAAACTTAGAGTTGATGTAAGAAGTTGAAACTATTAAGTTTTCATCAAAATGAGAGAGCATGTTGCAAGTTGTGGTGAAAATCCTCACGTGTTAAAGTTGAAAAGCACATGGAGATAAAAAAGGAGCAAACCCAACAGCTGTATTGATGAGGTCAGTTATGAAGCTGGCAGAAAGGTGATAATAGACCACGTCCAAAGCCTCAAAGAACTACAACAGTCTTCCTTAAAACAGTTGATACTCTCCTGAAAGTACACACAATTGAACTCAAATGATAAACCAGTATAAATTTTATGGAAATCTACAAAAGCAAATTAAAATTGAAAATCCTTGATCCAACAAAAAAAATCCAGGTTAAAGATGCGTTGCCCGTGGTAGTCAAGTGATCAGCTCCAGAACATCTGCACTAATTGAAAACAAAAGGATGCAGCCAAAGCAATGCCAAGTTAATCAGTTCCTTGAGTACTTGAAAAGCACATGCTCTGTTTTGCATTAAAAATCTATATTAGTGGCCTGGGAGCTACATACAAACAGAAAACAAAAAGTCAATCGCAGTACACAAATAGAAGCTGTAACAAATCAATACAGACGGTCGCTTATAAAAAACATCATGTGATAAAGAAAACCTGTTCACATTCATGCTTCTGGAAAGATTCCAAAGCAAAACAGAAAGACACAGGTAGATAAAAGAGAGTAAGGTAATGAATCAAACACTTCATCTAAGTTGCGGTCCATATATGTTCCTCGATAGCTTGGGGTTCCTAGAAACACATGCAAGCAGAGTCCAGACACTAGAAGGAAAAAAAAAACACCCACATCTCAAAAATTAAAAGGAAATAAACAAAAATGTTGAAAGAAAGAAAGAAAGTTCAATCGAAAGGAACAAACAAAGATAGATCATGAAAATAATGGAAAAGAAAAACGACTCCTCTTTTGAAAGCTTGTCCTGAGCTATAATTCTTTGTTGACTTCATGGCATTCCTTGATGCTTGATGATATCCTAGACTCAAAAACTAAAAGATTAAACTCGGATGCAAGCTAATTAACCAGCATATATAAAACAAGACAAAGGAAGGAATTAAGCAAAACATTATCTCTCATGCAAGTTTCAAAAGTATCTTATGCATATATCTTATCGTTACCTTGAATTAGAAGTTGTGTAGCGATGAAATCCGGAGACAAGGGATTCCAAAGCATGATGTAGTGAAGACCATTGCTTGGTTTCAAGCTCCTACAAAGACACAAAATCGATATCTTAGACTAAGCACATAAATTCTCAAGAAAGTCAGAGAGACAAATGTAGATAACAAAAAAGAGTTGGTAATTAATCTAACAATCCAAGGAAATTGAAGCCTGGAAATGTTCCCTAGTAAATTGGAGGTTTCCTAGAAAAACATGCAAGGGGAATTCAAATAGTAATTATAATTTAGGAAATTATTCTTGTTGACTAGAATGAAACAGAAAAGTAAAGAAACACTTGTCTAGATCGAAAATCATAAGGCCAGCTAGGAAACACTTTATGTAATCTTGTTGAAAACATAAACATCTAGACAAATTAAAACAAAATAATGAAGATATGGATGGGGACACCATTTGACAATCTTACGCCTTGCGAGTATTCATGAAACCATAATGAAACATGATCACTACCAGCTGATAAATTGAATATAAATAACCCGTCACAACCCATAAAAAAAGCACAGAGGGCGAGCAAAACTTAGAGTTGATGTAAGAAGTTGAAACTATTAAGTTTTCATCAAAATGAGAGAGCATGTTGCAAGTTGTGGTGAAAATCCTCACGTGTTAAAGTTGAAAAGCACATGGAGATAAAAAAGGAGCAAACCCAACAGCTGTATTGATGAGGTCAGTTATGAAGCTGGCAGAAAGGTGATAATAGACCACGTCCAAAGCCTCAAAGAACTACAACAGTCTTCCTTAAAACAGTTGATACTCTCCTGAAAGTACACACAATTGAACTCAAATGATAAACCAGTATAAATTTTATGGAAATCTACAAAAGCAAATTAAAATTGAAAATCCTTGATCCAACAAAAAAAATCCAGGTTAAAGATGCGTTGCCCGTGGTAGTCAAGTGATCAGCTCCAGAACATCTGCACTAATTGAAAACAAAAGGATGCAGCCAAAGCAATGCCAAGTTAATCAGTTCCTTGAGTACTTGAAAAGCACATGCTCTGTTTTGCATTAAAAATCTATATTAGTGGCCTGGGAGCTACATTCAAACAGAAAACAAAAAGTCAATCGCAGTACACAAATAGAAGCTGTAACAAATCTATACAGACGGTCGCTTATAAAAAACATCATGTGATAAAGAAAACATATTCACATTCATGCTTCTAGAAGCAAAACAGAAAGACACAGGTAGATAAAAGAGAGTAAGGTAATGAATCAAACACTTCATCTAAGTTGCGGTCCATATATGTTCCTCGATAGCTTGGGGTTCCTAGAAACACATGCAAGCAGAGTCCAGACACTAGAAGGAAAAAAAAACATCCACATCTCAAAAATTAAAAGGAAATAAACAAAAATGTTGAAAGAAAGAAAGAAAGGTCAATCGAAAGGAACAAACAAAGATAGATCATGAAAATAATGGAAAAGAAAAACGACTCCTCTTTTGAAAGCTTGTCCTGAGCTATAATTCTTTGTTGACTTCATGGCTTTCCTTGATGCTTGATGCTATCCTAGACTCAAAAACTAAAAGATTAATGCTTGATGCCATCCCAAACTCAGAATTCCAAGGCAAGAAAGAAAGAAAAGGAGCAGGTAACACTAAAAAATACTGAAGTTCTCGAATGTTCCATATAGCGTAGATCTCTTCGAGGACCCCTGCAAAATGAGCACACAAACTCAAACACCGGGTTCCAGAAATTTTCATCCATGAGATGGATGTAAAAAAGAAAAAAATCCCATCCATTTGACAATCTTACGCCTTGCGAGTATTCATGAAACCATAATGAAACATGATCACTACCAACTCATAAATTGAATATAAATAACCAGTCATAACCCCTAAAAAAAGCACAGACGAAGCACAATGAGAGAGCATGTTGTAAGTTGTCGTGAAAATCCTCACATGGTGAATGAATGTAGAAACAATAATTGCTTAGATAGTTAAAAAATCATATGTAGAACAAACAACAATCGAACGAATAGAGGTTTCATGGTATCGTTCTTCAAGTATATGCTCTTGGAAAGACATAAACCTTCATCTTAGACTAAGCACTCAAAATGTTATCCGCACAAAATAAAACAAAAGCAATCATGTACCACAAAAAATATAAGACTGCAACCTCCAAAACATCATGTGATAAAGAAAATTGTTCACATTCATACTTTTGGAAAGATTCTAAAGCAAAACAAAAAGACACGAGTAGATAAAAGAGAATAAGGTAATGAATCAAACACTCCACCTAAGCTGCCATCCATGAATGTTCCTTGATAACTTGGATCCCTAGAAAAACATGCAAGCAGAGTTCAAATACTAGAAAAAAACACATCGTTTTCACACATCACTAAAACCCTATACTAATTAGCAAAAAGAACAAAAGAAAGAAACGAAACGAAACGAGAAGAGAGGCTACAAGAACCTAAAATCAAATGACTAATGTTGTCGTCACCATCCAATACTACGTTAAATCATATGCCAAGTAAAATAAAGAAGCTAAGGGTATAAAATGCAAAATTAGATTTAAAACTTTGCCACTCAAGTTCTGAAACATCATATACATTTAAAATCCCATGGTCCTGGAAAAATGATAAGAAATTGAATCTTGAACTCTCAAATTTAGTGTTAAAGGTAAAAGGTAATAATAAACCACTTCCAAAATCTCAAAGAACTACAACGGTCTTTCTTAAAACAGTTGATAGACTACTGAAAGTACACACAATTGAACTCAAATGCTAGCTAATAAACCAGTATAAATTTTATGAAAATCTACAAAAGCAAATTAAAAAAACACATCTCCAACACAAGTTTCAAAAGCATCCCTTACACATATCTTATCATTCAAAGTATGTGACTATGAAACCAAAAGCGTAGAATAATCATCCCAGTGTTACCTCTTTTCCACACACACAAAAAAAATATAGCAAGCATTGAAATTGAAGAGTAAATTCATTAAACACCCCCAAGGTACTAGTAGTCTTACATGTTAGCTGAAAACCGACTAATCCAGCAAAAACATGCAAAACAAAAGACAAATGAAAAATCCTTTATCCAACAAAAAAAAATCCAGGTTAAAGATGTGTTTTTCGTTGTAGTCAAGGATCAACTACAGAACATCTACACAAAGTGAAAATAAAAGGATGTAAAAGAAAGGTGAATAAACAGTTTTCTTGATATATAATCAAAAGACAAGTTAGGAAACACCTACGATTGAAAATATAATTGATTAAAATCAGAAGGCAAAATCACGAACAATCACTGAAAGGACATAAACAAATCTACATTGCACATAACATATGAACGATATAATCTATATCTATTTATATATAAAATTATAGACATAGACAAAAGCTTAAACTCGATATAAGAAGTCAAGACTATAAATTTTCTTCAAAATGAGAGAGCATGTTATAATTTACATGAAAATTCTCATAAAGAGATCATGAAGCAAAGGCTGCTCATGCATCAAATATATTTAGCCAACTAGTATTGAAAGAACAAAATACTTCTAGCATGAATAGAGCAATAAAAAAAACATTTCGCAAGAATACCTAAAGCAGTTCATACACCCCTAGAAGAACATGAAATTAAACTCGGATGCTAGCTAATTAACAAGCATAAATAATACAAGACGTACAGAAGGAAGCGGAACATTATCTCCTATGCAAGTTTCAAAAGTATCTTATGCATAGATCTTCTCGTTAAAAGTTTGTAACCTTGAATTAGAAGTTATGTAGCAATCAAATACAGAGACAGGGGATTCCAAAGCATGATGTAGTGAATCAAACACTCCATCTAAGTTGTAGTCCATAAATGTTCCTTGATAACTTGGGGTCCCTAGAAAAACATGCAAGCAGAGTTCAGACACTAGAAAAAACCACCAAGTTTTCAAAAAATGAAAGAAAATAAACAAAATATTGAAAGAAAGAAAGGGTTTAATGGAAAGGAGCAACAAAGATAGATCATGAAAATAATGGAAAAGAAAAACAACTCCTCTTTGTTAAGGTTGTCCTGACTTATAATTCTTTGTTGACTTTATGGCTTTCCTTGATGCTTGATGCTATCCTAGAGTCAAAAAATGAAAGTTTAATGCTTGATGCCATCCTAAACTTAGAATTCTAAAGCAAGATAGAAAATACAACCAAAGAAAGAAAAGGAGCGGGTAAAACTAAAAACAAAATGAAGTTCTTGAATGTTCCATTCAACTTAGAACTCTTCTAGGACCCCTGCAAAATGATCGAACAAACTCAAACACTAAGTTCCACAAATTTCATCCATGAGATGGATGCCAAAAAGAAAAATTCCCATCAATCTTACAATCTTGCTCCATGCGAGTATTCATGAAACCATAATGAAACCTGATCAATATCAGTTCACAAATTAAATAAAATAACCAGTCATAACCCATAAAAAAAGCACAGAGAGGTAGAAAAACTTAGAGTTGATGTAAGAAGTTGAAACTATAAGTTTTCATCAAAATGAGAGAGCATGTTGTAAGTTGTCATGAAAATCCTCACAAGTTGAACGAATGTAGAAACAATAACTGCTTAGATAGTTAAAAAAACATATGTAGAACAAACAACTGAACGAATAGACCTTTCATGGTAACATCATAAAACTCTATTTAACTAATAGACACCCTACTTAATTGAAATACACAGCCCAAGCAATGCCAAGTTAATTAATTCCCTAAGGGCACGAAAAGCGGACTTATTTTCCATTCCAAAACTAAAGTGGTTTGGGGAGCCACAAAAAAATGGTATCTATATATCAGACCATACCTCCATTAAAGAAGTAAAAATCATGTACCAAAAAAAAATACGACTGTAGCCTCCAAAAACATCATGTAATAATGATCGTTGTTCAAGTACATGCTCTTGAAAAGACACAAAATCCGCATCTTAGACTAAGCACTCAAAATCTTATCTGCGCAAAATAAAACAAAAGAAGCAATTGTAGATACAGAACTGTCAAAATTAAAAAGGATGTGGAGATAAAGGAGAAAAAAAAAACAAAAAAAATGGCTCAATGCCTTTTAGGTAAGGAACTAGATAGGTTGTTTGCGCTACATAGTGAATAACTTTGAACTAGATAGGTTGTGTGTGCTACACAGTGGGCATCTTCGAACATGCAAGTGAATTATGGTGTTTAAGTAGTTGATCAATGTAAGTAAAAAAACAATAGGACTATGAGAGGGCTTGGCTCAATGCCTTTTAGGGAAGAAATCAGATAGGTTACCTGTGTTACATTGAACTGGATAGGTTGCATGTGTTACACAGTGGCAGTTTGAACTGGATAGGTAGCATGTGTTTCACAGTGAGCAACTTTGAACATGTAAGTGAATTTATATTGTTTAAGTAGTTAATCAATGTAAATTAAAAAGAGCAAGATATAGCCATACAAAGCCATAATCTTCATTTAAGTAGCTGATCAAACAAGATTTATAGTATATAGCGATGTATTTAGCATAACAAAGCAATGTAAAAAAGCTTAAAGTTTATGTACAGCATGGGCAAAAGCCCAGCCAAAGAGTAAAAGACTTTGTCTCAAGATCAACAATTTCAAGTCATACAAAGCCAAACAATGTCTGCATATGTGGAGTCTCATGTTGCTGCACACACCAAGCAATGCATCCAAAAAGCAAAATAAGTGATTCTGTAACAAAGAAATGATGCAAATGTTACCATCAAAAACATTAGAAAGAAAGGCCTAAGTCATTCCCAATAAAGTGGCTAATTGATCATGTATAAAAAACTGCAATAATGGTTTGTAAGAGGCCTAAGAGGAAACAAAATGTAAGGGCACAACAAAAGCATATAGTGGCATTGAGTATTTTTTATTAGTAGATAAAAAGCTTGCAGCTTAATCGCAGCGAGGTTGCAGTAACAAAAAAGTGGTTGTTTTCAGAAGATCCAAAACCTTTAAAAACTCGTGTAAATGTAACCAGCATGTTTAAGTTAAGCTAAAAATATTCCATGGCTCAAAATCATCAGAGTGTAATAGGGGAAGAAAGAATCTAGAATGAATGTGAACAATAATGAGGTATACAAGAGGGTAAGCATTTTAAGACAAGCATTCTTCATTCCTTTCCAAAACCATATTATGAATCCATAAATAACTAAAGTTAAAAAACATGTGTCACATGCCTAGTATAAAAGAAGATGAATGAATGTGAACAATAATGAGTCACATGTGTCACAGGCCTTGTAAGGCAATTGCAAATGAAAGCATCTAGAATGAATGTGAGCAATAATGAGTATACAGAAGGGTAAGCAATTTAAGACATAAGCATTTAGACTTTTTATGGCAGAGAAAACCAAAGTTAAGAATAAAGTCATATGATTTGTATACTGTAGTTAAAATTTCTTGAACACATCACATTTACAAATATCTAGCATATAACATATTGAATCTATTGTAAACAATTCCCTTAGATGTCTAAATACCAAACATGTCAACCACCAACATAGCAGAGGAGGAGGAGGAGGAGGAGGAGGAGGAGGAGGAGGAGGAGGAGAAGAAGAAGAAGAAGAAAGATTCGGGACTTATATCACTAACCCAAAATGTGATATACTTTGATCTTAAGCTGTAAAAGTAATCCCTACCCAGACATGTCATTATATATTAGGTTCCTAACCAAACAAAAAATTGAAGAGCAATATGAAACTCTCTTATGAAGTATTTTGGCAAGTAGGATCCTACCCACATTCTGCATTTGAGCTTCTACTTATGCAATGTATATTTTAAATAACCATACACTATTTGCATCATTTTTCAGGAAAATCAATCCACAGTTTACTCAACATGGATATCACAGCTCTATTCCTTAAAGGATTCAATTTCAAGTTACATCATATGATGAATGCATCCAGTATTGTTTTGAATTGTGCGCACGCACCTTGCTCCTTCACTAGACACTCACTCCTCTTTCCTAGCTACTAACTAACAACCAACAGAAATATCAAGCCCTCTACGTAGACAAACTCAAGGCTGGCCATGCAAAAGTAAAAGGCATGTAGAGGCTAAAAAAACATAAATGATTACAAAGCAGGTAACAGATCATCTGTAAAGGGCATAACCTGGCAAACAAAAACTCAGTGATCTCTATTAGTATTGTTTTGAATTGTGCGCACGCACCTTGCTCCTTCACTAGACACTCACTCCTCTTTCCTAGCTACTAACTAACAACCAACAGAAATATCAAGCCCTCTACGTAGACAAACTCAAGGCTGGCCATGCAAAAGTAAAAGGCATGTAGAGGCTAAAAAAACATAAATGATTACAAAGCAGGTAACAGATCATCTGTAAAGGGCATAACCTGGCAAACAAAAACTCAGTGATCTCTATTGAGTAGAATGTGTATATTAATTGTTCTTTCCAAGTTTAAAACACATGGACTAGATCATCCTATGCATTCTATAGAGCAAAACTAGAAACCATATCATAGCATTTTCAAATTATTCTACCCAGTTGAGTTGTCCCTGACACAAAAGAGCTGATAGAGAAAATGCTGCAAAATTCCTGCTAAAGAAAAAAAAAATATAAACACAAACAATAAAGAATAAGGCATGATAAAATATTACCAACTAAGCCATCATGTATTAAGCCAAAGAAGTGATTCAACCATAATTTTAAGTAAAAAACTTACAATCCATTGCAAGGTGTATCAATGGAGACCCATCATATAAGGTGTAGGAGCATCAATATAGTCAACTCCACTGAAAAATAATTACGGAATGTAGACATGCTTCAGCACAACAAACATAAAAATAATTAGAAGTGAGCTGATAAGAGAATCACATGATGACATAAATATATGATTAGCCTATTTAGAGAAAGAAAAACATTTCAGCTGTAATTTTCATCTAGGAAGATGAAAAAAGGCTCCACCATAAGAAGACAAACCTAGAAGTGATATTCTAGTTTGGTAAATGAGCAGTGAACTTCCAAATAATTAAAACTCACCTGCCACGTAAAGGGATAAATCAAATGACAGATGGCCTCTAATGCTAGGGTTAAAAGTGAATACCTGCATTAGAAGTTGAATATAGTAAAATTAAAAAATTAAAAGATATTAGCAAGTATTATTTGAACAAATTGTACTAAGAATATAGTGAAATTCTTGATAAGATAAATCAAGAATTTGCAGATAAACAATTGCTTTGGTAAAGAATGCAACCAACATTTTAGCATAGCCTATGGCCTTGAGTAAGATAGCATGTATATATGAAAAGGAGTTGAATATATTTAATTTCAAAACCAGTCTTTTTAAGATTTTTACAGAATTTCCATCTTCAGAAAGACTGCTGACTAGAAATTTCAGATCATGATAATTGAAATCCAATGCATTTCAGATCATGATAATTGAAATCCAATGCTCATGACAAAAACAGATCCATTAAATTTCTAATGTACTTTTCCTTAATTGTACATGAACCTAGGGATTAAAAATTGGAAAAGAAGGTAATCAAACAATGGGAGCTAGTGGCTAGAGCAGCACATAAATACATCTAAATGAAGACCACGCCAATTATCAATGACATATTTGATGTTGACTCCTCTAATATTCCCAAGAAATCAAATTCAAACCATAATCTGATAGTGGTAAACAAAGCATACAAGATTGGTTCAACTAAATAATAATCAAACCAACAATATACTTCACCTCTAATAACACACACCCATGGAGCCTTGCACAACCCCAAGTCATCTCTGCCATTTAGTGTGCATTTAAAAAGATATTACATACCCAACATCACTAACTGAAATTCACCATATCATTCTTGTATGCATAACATAACAAAGTTGAAGCAGAATTCAAGGCTATTAATACATAATCAGGAACCTAAAGTTGAGCAAATGATGATTCAGAAAATTGACCAATAAAACCAATGCACAAGTTTTAATAAGCATGCAAACAAACCCCTGGTGACTTCTGAAAACTTTCAATGTAGTGGGAATAGTTAAGAGAATCAAATAAATGGTAATTAAATTTGATTTCTTCTCTTAAACAATTTATTATCTCTGCAGGGTTCAGAGAGATACTTGTTGGAACAAAGTAAAATTCTCCTTTTAAGAAAAACAGCAGTAAGAAGTTTGAGCAAGTTGTCCACATCCAAACACTGTACCAATGGCTGAAATGATATCTGCATTCAGCAAAAAAACATATTACAGGCATGAATAATAAAATTACCTTCACAAATGCCAATCAAGTGTCTCAGATGATTAATGTCCTTGACAACTTCTTCAACTAGCTTTTCCACAATGATCCCCCTCTGTTTACCAGAAGAAAAACAAATTATTAGACATGCTAACTCCACTATAAATATTGATCAACATTTTCCAAAAACCAGCTGCTACCTCAGGATCATCCAAAAGCCTAAGGTGACCAGATTCACGATTCAAAAGGTCTATAACACTCTCGTTGTAGATCTCCAACGCAGACACTTTAAGAACAAATGCCCTCTCCTGAGTCTGTAATTTGAAAAATGTCGTCAGCATACAAAAAGAAAAATACATTCCATTCCACTCCACCTAAAAATCTCTTAATCCCAACAATTCATAACAAAAAAATATATATATTGCATAACAAAAATTAAGCAATTACAAGGCCTTTCACTTCAAGCGTGAAAATTCACTAATTATTTCACTTATAAAGCACAACTTACATTTTTTCTGTGCTCAAAGATGTCCGCAACAGCATTCTCCGTGATTCCTCTCATTGTATATGTCTTCCCACTACTAGTTTGCCCATAAGCAAAAATTGTCGCTACAAAAATAAAATTTCCTTACTGAAACTTCCCAAATATCTCTAAAAACAAATTCACCATCATCAAATTCATCACCACCATTATCATCATCATCATCATAATAATAGTAATAATTACCGTTGATTCCGGTAAGAGCAGACAAAGCAACATTCTTAGCTCCCTCCTCATAAACCTTGAGCGTCGAACAACTCGGATCAAAAACCTTATCTATCAGAACATAATAATTACTCCACCAATTAACGCAAACTAAAGTAATTACTAATTCCATCATCCAAAATCACAAATAACTAAATAATTATAATTACCAAATTTATAAGAAGTAGCAGGTCGCTCCTGGTTAGGATTCTTGAAAAGAATAGTGTGATCATCCGGACAATCCCAAGCAATTAAATCATACAATGCTTGTTCTCTCCTGCTTAACGGCCGAACCCTAACTGTTACTAGAATCTTCTCTTCGCGAACCCTAGTTCCACCGCCTGGAGTTGTCGACGGCGTTCTCTGTATCATCTTTGATGCTGGTGTTACCGGTGTTCCTACCATCTTTCCCTAGTAACATCCAGAGAAAACTGCACCGTTTTGGTCGCAACAAGTGAGAGATTCAAGAAATGCAAAGGCTTTGGTATCTGAGAATTAGGGAAATCAAGAAGTGTAGTTTATATGATTTGTTATTTCTTTTTCTTTTCTTATCTTCTTAAAAAGAGAAAGAAATCAACAAAATTCACATGAATTGAAAATTAAAGAGGAGAAGTTGAAAGATTCGCAACTGAATTTACAAGAGAGAGAGATGGCCAGGGTTTTTGGGATTTGTTTTATGTTAGTGGCTCAAGCAAGAGAGAAGGGGGGGAAGGACGCAACGGCTACTTTTGTTTTAGTGATTTTTGTTTTATTTATTTCCGGTTAGTATTGAATGTTGTAATGGCTCGAAATAACATCAGTTAATGAATTATTTCGATTATTATTATATTTTAATTATTATGGTTCTTAAATTGTTATAATTATTACATCTATTATTATAATTATTATTGTAAATAATTAATATTCTAATTATTATTGGCATTATTATTGTAATCGTTGTCATTATGACAACAATAATCATCACGATAACCAATGTTTTTTTATTAATATTATTTCAATTATAATTAGTATTATTATCATTATTATAATTGTTCTTATCATTATTGATATTTTTATATTATTTTATGAGTTATTTTATTATTATTATTATTATTATTATTATTATTATTATTATTATTACCATCAAAGCCATAGTTAGTTACATCATAAACACTATAACTATTACAATAAATAAAAATCATTAATATCATGATAATTTATAATGTCATTATTATCATCAAGATCATAACACCTTAAATTATTATTAGTAGTACTATTAAAATAATAAAAATTATTAACTTACCCTGAGGAATAAAAAAACTCAATTTTTTTAACAAAAGAATAAGTAAGAAAAAACACAACTCAGATTATTATTATTATTATTATTGAATATATAATGAAAAAAATAAAATTATCTCGAAGAATAAAAAATACTAAAAATCATAACAAAAGAGTAAACAAAAAAATAAAATAAATTACAAAAACAAATATTAGCCCTAACAAAATCATTCGGAAAAAAAACGTCTCAAATGATTATTATTATTATTGCATAAATAATATGAAAAAACAAAATTATCTAGAAGAATAAAAGAAATAAAGATATAATAAAACAGTAAGCAAAAAAATATAATAAATGACAAAACAAAAATAAATATATTAGCCTTAAAAAAATCATTTGAAAAAAACATATAAAATTATTATTACTATTATTGCATAAATAAAAAAAACGGTTACCTAAAAGAATAAAACGACAAACAATTATAACAAAATAGTAAGCAAAAAAATTAAATAAAAACAAAAATAAATATTATTAGACTTAAAAAAACATTTGACTTGAAAAAAAAACAAAAAAAATATATTAATTTTTATATATTTTAAGGCAAAAATAAGAGTCATTTGGCCTGCGCTCCACAATAGCGAGAATTGTTTTTTACCTCGTTTCAACATATTTAATTTTTTATTTTTTATTTGGGTTATTATTCTTTTATTTCTTGATATAGTTTTGATTCCTTTATTTTTTTCGGTAATTTTGATATAATTCTAAATAATTTATTTGTATTATGTATTTATACTCTTAGTTTGCCTTTTAATTTTTATTGTAATTTATTTTTGTATTAAATACAGCTTCGGTTAAAAAATAAAGTAAGTTCAGCTTTGGTAATGTGAAATGAAAATGAAACCCTCTCTTATGCGTGTATAGTGAATCTTTTATTTTCAGTTATTTGTTATATTTTTTAAGTCATTAATCCTAAACAAATATCAGAATATATAATTATTTTTAAGAGAAAAAACCTTGAAAATAATCTTTTTCATTATTTTAAACGCATTATTTATAATAAAGTGAATATATATTAAAAAATTTAATAATTGAAAGTCTCGTAGACTATTTATTTCCCTCAGATGTATAACATTGTTAAAAAAAAATCAAGAACCATTAATATTTTTTGACATGTTAAAAAAATTTGTTTTATCGACGGCGAAACACATGGAAAGTGACTCATATATTTTTTTATTTAAAGATAATTTGATCCAAATTTTTTATCTATTTTGTCTATGTGTAGCTTCGTATATTTTTTATTAACGTGATATTATATTTGAAATATCATACATAAAAAACTATAGAAGTCAATTTTTAACAAAAACAACATCGCGGGGTTTCGCGATTAATCAATTTCATGCCAAAGTGAGAACATGAGAAACAATTAATGAAGTAATTTTCAAAGCGTTCTCAAATTTTTTTTTTTAAATAAAAGATTAAAAAAATCATGAACTCCATCCAGGATTAAAATGAATGAGCTATGGCTTAAAATGAACATAATAAAACCTTTGAGATTTTACATTGTGAAACAAAAATCAAAGTGAGAACATGGAAAGCTGCTGTACTCTCCGTAGCAAAATCAAGCTGAGAACATGGCAAACAAAATTTTCGTTGTGAATATACAAGATAAAAAAGAAAACAAGAAAAGAATTCTTGAAAGCCTTCGAACCAAAGTGACAAGACCACAGCCTAAATATGAGGATTACAGTCGATTCATTTTCAAAGTACAACTTCAACTATTACAAGGGAATTCCTTGTCATGCAAGATAAGCTCCGCCGCACGACAAGTCCACTACCACTGTAAACACCGTGTGTTATTATCTCAGTCAGGAACCATTCACCTCGGCAGAGATTCCGGCGTCCATCGCATTTTCCACAATTGATGATTGGTCTTGCTGAGGAGGTACTGGCTGCATTTCTGATTTCTTCTTGTCTTTGAGAATCACCTGCCTTGGCATTACCTCCAGTAGAAAGCTTCCTCCATTCCATGCAGCTGCTGAAACCTTGAGTATCTGGAAAACCACATGCAATTCATAGGACAGGAAGATGGGAACCGTGAGTGCCATGGTTGCCACAGTGAATATAGCTTGCAGCAGAATGTACATTAGCGGACGGTTCTGGTCCCCAAGCAAACCACTCAATCGCCACCATATATTGTTTGCTTTCCGGGCTTTTTTTGATAGCTCCCTGCCAGCCAAAAACAGCAATCAGAGTAAACGAATTCAGATTGTATGCACAATATAAGCTATTGAACGCATATAGTTAAAACAGATGGGTGCAAATATCCATGTTGAAAGAAAACTCCGAACCTGTAAGATGTCATGACTTCAGGATCTCTTAATAGCCTCTGCCGACGCAGGACATTGACAATGAGAAAATAAAGAACCTGCCACAGGGTATAGGCAAACAAAGGCACCCAGAACAACCATGTCATCAGGTAGGATTTATCTTCCACTCCATATGGCCATGAGATTCTGCTGGAAGTTTCTTCTTGATGCATGGCTGCAAAGGTTGCAGGATTCCACCACCGAATAGTGAAGAAAACCAACCCTGAAAGGAAAACTACTTGTCAATTCTGGAAAGTAAGCGATGATTGACCGGAAAAAATTAACTTGGTACTTCTTTTAAAAGGGCTCCATTAGCCAGTCTGATTCAGTAACAGTTTTGAAAATTTGGACAAAACCAAGTGGCACAAGTCTGATTTGTTTAGATAGACTGCATATATAGGTTCACTGAAGGAGACATTTTCTCAGGTCTAATGGCCCCAAGTTCAATCACAAACATGTTAGCCCTCAAAAGTTGGATGAACAATCCTTCTCCACAGTCTAGATTCAGTAACAATTTTGCAAATTTGGACAAAACCAGGTGTGGCACAAGTCTTGATTTGTTAAATAACTTGCTTATACAAGTTTACTGAAGGAGACATTTTCTCAGTTTCTGCAGGTCTTATTGCCCGGAGTTCAATCGCAATTGATAACTTTTTTACCCACTATGAAACCTCATCTCCAATTATTTTGTATGACATGATTAAGACATACTAATATGTTGATCTGCCTATCAATACTGCCGGTGAACACTCAGCAAAACAAAAACAATGAAGCTATACAAGAAAATAACATCAAGTCTGCTCAAATGAACAGCAGAACACTCAGGATTCAGGTTTATGAATAATAAACTGAATTAAAAGTTTCTCAATCAAAATTTGCTATTTGGTTTACTTCAAAATTAGTGTGATTGCAGAGATAAGTAGTTTATATGCGATATGAATACATGCATGGTTTCACTGTCTTGGACATATTTGGAAATAACACATCAATCTTGATTAAAGAGCAGCTCTCTCCCCCAAGCAAAAAAGAAAGTGATTCTAATAATATAACCCTTTCTCGGAGAGTAATTATGAATTTATAATACTCTACTATTTAAGATGTGTTCTAAAGTTGACCTTGAGAGGAGAAGAACAATCTCACCTGGTAGAAGATGTATTAAGGCACTGACAAGTTTGTCAGCAGAGCTAAAAACCAAGCTACAACGCCAAACAATCAATGCCCATGCCAAAGGTCCCTGCAGCAGCATTTAAAAGAGTAAGAAGGACAAAGTGATGCGTCCATCAATTACAAGGTTGAGCTACCACCAGCATATTCTCTTACTTCAGCAAAGGAGAAGCAAACCATGAAAAGCTTTTCATTCTTTGGATACAAAACGAGGTGAACCACGAATATAGTATTGGCATAATAGCAAAAATCCTGAAACCCAAAACAATGATGTCAATTGATCACTTGTCAGTTCTTGTCAATCTAGTAAGGAAATAAACTTGAAAGGCAAAGGATTTGTGATTAGATATCTCAGTTTTTTTAAACCTCTGCAAATTACACAGCTTCAACAAGCGTACACAAATTGACAGGGCGGCTAACTAATAAAGAAATTCTACCAACGTGCTTTAAAAATGGCCTTTTATTGATTGTTTACTCAAGTTAACATCGTAAGTCATATGAATTCCTACAAAGCTTAGCGGTCCTTCAGGCCCAACTATTAGCAGTGCTATACCACTCTACTCATCCGAGATCAAAATACCTCAAACATGTAGAGGATCATGGACCATAACAAAGACATGATTGAACATATTGCTTCCTAGAAATGACCTTTCTCGGTGTCTACGCTCGCAAAAATTTAAATATAGAGGATCATGGACCAGTGACAAGTAACAAAAATAGGCAGGAGAACAGCATACCAGAAGATAATAATGCAGTTTCTTGAACCGATAGTTTATCCACCGCAGAGGAACAAACGTGACATAGAAGAAACAATACACATAAGGAATATCTTGTGGCCCTGAACATTTATCAAACATATCAACAGAGTAATTCTTCAAAACAACTGACAGTAACAAATTCCATAATCAGACAGTATATTATTACTCACTCGCTCCCAGAAGGAAGCAAAAACCCCCGAAGCCAAGAACACCAAGAACATGAGTCACCTACAGCGACAAGAAAAGAAGAGGAAGAAGAATCATATTAAGTTCGTGTCTTTTGCTGTGAACATGCTCATATAATAATAAAAAAAAAATAGCATGCATCACAACAAAAGCCAAAAGGATGACACAATTTTTTTTCCTATAGCAAAACCAACCAATGTTTACATGAATTGAAAAAACAAAACTTTCAAGTTCCAATGAAAAACCAACCATGAAATGAATAAAATAAAGCAAAAACAAAAAGGGCGAACCTTGTTAATAAACTTTTCATGCTCCCCGGCTTGTTTGGCAATCTTAGAAGCCTGTTTAGACAGGATCTCTTTGGTTTGGTGCGCTTGTTTTGACATCATCTCCTTCGTTTGATCCACTTTCTAAACAAAAAACAAAGTATATACCTAAAACGTCAAAACAATCAGAATCACTAGAACCAAAAAGAAAAACAGAGATTTGAAGGTTACCTGGGATCGGTCCTGGAGCCTCTGTTTGACCTTTTCAAATGAATCTCCATTTGTTGTGCTTATTTCCTCCGCATGCTCTTCGTTGTTCGACATTTTTCCTTTACTATGTGGTTTATTTCTTTCTTTCGTAGTAGTATTGAAAAGAAACAGACAAAGGCGAAGAGGAAAAGGAGGTGCTAGTTATATGGAGACACGGCTTGTTTAGTACGGGTTGATATTCTGCGCAAGATGCTTTTAAAAGTATTTAAATAAATAAATAAAATACTTTTTATATTTTTTTTAATATTAATATATTATAGTTAATAAAAATATCTAAGAAGCATCAATTTAAGATGATAATAAAAGCATCCTTCTTTTAAACTACTGCTTTTTTTTTTTACTCTAATTACTAATGTTCAATTATTGTTATTCTTGTGATCTTGATAAGCTAGCTTATAATCACAATAATTAAGGTCAAGTCAACTTAAAATATTTTATCAAATTTATAGATCATAAAATTAGAATAATTCTAATAAAAAATAAAAAAACTTTGTCAACTTTTTAAATTTATGATCTGGATTATTAGACCTAAAACATCTTATTTGAAAAATCATTAAATTCAATTCTTAATCAATCAAATATTGAATGATATTTTTTTAGAAAACAATTATATTAAAGGATTAAAAAATAACAATTGAAAAAATGAAAAATAAAATATAAAATAATTTGTATATTTGATTAATGTGAGGTTGAAAAGAAAAACTAGTATAGGAAAGAGGACTGATTTTTTTAAAAAAGGTTTTTGATCAAGGAGTAAAATTGAAAAGAATAATAAGTTTTACAAAAAAAAAAAACAATAAGGATCAAATTAGAAAAATCACTCTACATGTTTCTAGTTTATTTTAATTTCTATTATTAATTATCCATGGGTTCAAATTTATGTTTTTTTCTGAATAATGTCCTATGAAATAACTCTTTTGTTTTTCTTCTGTATGTTCAATATATTTGTAGCTCTTGAATTACCGGTGAAGTGAGCTATGTTCGTACTTAGTACAAGAAAAACAAGTCCTCGTGAATAAATCGGAAAGCATACCGGCTTAAAATGTTGCCGACAATGGATTTAATTTCAATTCATGAAAGTTGGTCTACAAGTTATAGTTAAGGACAATAATTTTCTACCAGTTATTTAATTATTAATTTGTTGGGAAAATCATATTGTTTTATTTAAATTAAAAAATAATAATTTTATCAATTCCAACATTCTAGACTCACTTGTCTCTTAAATGTAACTAGGATGATGCCTGGGAAACACTCCAAAAATATTTTAAAAAAATAAATAAATTTGGTTTTTAAATAAAAATTTCTTTTGTGTATTCAGATCATCTTAATATATTGATATCACAAATAAAATTTTAAAAATAAAAATATTATTTTCATATATTTTAAAATAAAAATTATTTTGAAAAATAACTATAAATACATGGTCAAACACTCTCAAACACGAACATAAACAGTTTGTAGCTTAATGTTTGTCTCAATTATTAGTAATTGCTCCTATGTTAATATTTTTTGTTCGAAAATTAAGGTCAATGGTTAATTGATGTGTGGAAAAATCATTTTCACATAAAATGAAAATTGGACCGACATGCTGAGCAAACGATGGATGTCATTTTATGACTAAAAACTCCATAAAAGTAGAAGGATTCGCGAGCATCCACTACCTATATTCACTCTAATCTCTAATTTAGTCAACAAAACAAAAAACAAAATATTATGGAACAAACCATTAACGTGTAATTGTTTTGAATAATAGAGAAAAACAAAAATATAATTTTTTATTTCTTAAAAACATCTTAAGCTAATGGGATGAAAAACCATGAAGTTTAATTCTTACTCAATCAAATATTGAATGATGTAATTGAAAACAATAATTTTAATTATATAAAAGGATTAAAAAACAATTAAAGAAAGAGAATCAAAATAAAAATATAAATAAATTTTATATTCAAGTGAAAAGAAAAAATAATTTAAAAAAATGATAAAAAAAATTAAAGATCAAAATTGACATAAAAAATAATTGAAACTCTTTTGTGTTGCTTTGCTATGAAAATCATTTTATCTCCATATATCTTGAAAAAAAAGATTGTTAATTTCTCCTGCCACGTAATGAATTCCAGGTAATCTAAACTTAGCAATCTTGATTTTTTATAAGAGTGGCCTTTCTCTTAATCTGATTGCAACCAGACCCTTTCTCTTGGTGTTTATCGGGGAATATGGTTGAAACTGTTTTAAAAATTGATTTTTGTTAAAAAATATATCAAAATAATATTATTTTTTATAAAATTATCTTTGATATCAGCACATCAAAATAATTTAAAAACCTTAAAATTTTTAATTTAAAATAAAAAACAAATTCAATTTAAAAAAAAAAACATTTTTGAAACTCAATATCAAAAAAGCTTGAAATGTTTGTTTAGAGGTGTGTCGTGGTGATAAATAAAAATATTTTTTGTTCATAAATACATCACTTATCTTTTCATCAATTTGATGTTCTTTTCCAACTTATCCCACTCTTTACTTTTATTTAAAAATGATTAAATAAAAGAGAATTTGGCAAGATTAGATTTTTGTTAGTACAAAAAAAGATGTTTTTAGAACAAAAGGCTAGTGGACTACTTGGAATGAGGATGATCAATGTCGGTTAAGTGATCATTTAATTATTTTTAATAATATAAATTTAATTAACTAGCTCAATAAAATAAAAAATTAAATTAAAATTAAATCTTTTACATCTTATTCGCATGACTTTTAAGAAACTATCAACATCAACATGCATTTATAATCCTAATTATAAAATTTGGTCAAAACTAACAGTCAATAAGAAACCCAACTAACTCATGACATAAGCTAGTGTGGGTCCAAGAAAAAATAGTATAAGGTAATGACATGGCTTGATCTAAATAAAACTCGAGTTTATTAATGAAATGAAAGTGTCTATTAATGATCAAGAGACTAAAAAATAAAAATGAGGTAAGGTATTGATAAAACTTGCTCTAGTTTGCATGATATAAAAACTATTTTTTTTGCGTTTTAAAAATATCTTTTAAAAAAATATTGTTTTTTCATTTCAAATTAACTTTTTGATATTTTTAAATTGTTTTAATATTATTTTTGGATTCTAGAAATCCACACCTCTCTTTAGACAGTCTTTGTGAATCCGAATTAAATGAGTAAAACTCTGACTGTCCCAGACTCTCACAAGATAAGCATACTCTGACTCGAACTCGAAACTTACAATGCATATCCGATTTTTTTTATCACCACGACACACCTTAAAAACAATCATTTTAGTACCTTAATATTAAAAATAAAAAAATATTATTTAAATAAAACATATTTTAAAAAACAAAACCATAACAATTACGTCTCTTGCAATCCACGTAAAAGACACGAATCAACATTATTTTCTCAATTAATGATAAGCTTATTAATAATTGAAGAGATATTTTTTTTAAGTTTAGTTGTGTGATGGTGAAGAATACCATATGACTCGATCACCAATGCATGCATATACGTGTCATCACTGGAATATTCTATACAATTACCTAGTGCCAGGTTGCAGATAACGCGAGGGCCTGTTTCACTTCTTTTATTATATTACCACGTCACCCCTATTTTTACGTGGAGTGACGTGATCGTTGACTTGACTCCAGTGCAGAGCTCGCACCGGAGAGGAATTTTTTCGTGGGGTTGAGTTTTAGACTGTTTTTTTTTAATATATATATATATTTTTTTTTAAATCCATTTTTAATATTAGTGTATTAAAATAATTTAAAATAAAATTCTTTAAGAAATTTAAAACCTGAAAATTGTCTCGCGTCTCAATGAGGGGATAAAGCCTTGATTAGAATGGCTAACAACAACTCTAATTGTAAAAGTAATTTTAGAAAGCTAAATTGATAAAATAAAATTTTAAATAGTATAGATATAGTTTTTTTTGTTTATGTGTATTTCAATGATAAAAGTTATTTAAAAAAACTATTTTTTGTATATCATTTTAGTTGTAGTGTAATTATTTTGTATATAATATAATTATACAATTAATATAATTAATTTATATTATCTTATTTTTGTAATTTTTTTTACTTCATATTATTATTAAACACAAAAAAGTATCTGGTAAATAATTTTTTTTAACATTACTTAACAAAAATTCTGTCAAAGCTTATTATTTTATCCAAATGTGTAGCATTATATATAAAAAATACATTTTTGCCATTTATTTTTTACATTTTAAAGTATTTTATATTTAATGCTCACTTAAACCATCTATGTGCCATCCATTAGCATTTAAGTTTATGGGCTCACAAAAAACAAAATCATTTAGCACCAAAAAACTATTTTACAATTAAATAATGTGCAAGTTCAAGTCAAGTGTAGGGATGTGGTTTATCCCAAAGCTTGCATTGCCTAGGTCTCTTCTCGTAATAGGCTTGGGGTGCTATTGTAAATAGGTTTACAAGTTTGATATTAGATTGAGTTTTTTTTTTTTTTTTTTTTTTGAAAAAGTAGAGATCTCAGAGTGATTCTCGAGGGAGGGAGGGAGGGAAGGAATGTCCGAAAATAAACAGGAGATGACTTGAGATATATAAAACCATCACATGCTTCTTTTATTAAATTAATGTCCGTGTTTTAAAAATATTTTTAAAAATAATTATTTTTTTTATTTGAAATTATTTTTTTTATATTTTTAAATTATTTTCATGTTCTAATAGTAAAAATAATTTTAAAAAATATATTATTTTAATGTATTTCTGAACGAAAAAATACTTTTAAAAATAACTTCAACTATACTCCCAAACAATCAATTATAAAATGAAAAACCATCCTCATCCCCATATTCCCGTAGCATCAAAAAAATAAAAATCAATGACACTTTTAAAGTATAGAAAATAAAAATAAATAATCGTGTGGTTGACTGCATCACATCTTCGTTGCTTCAGAATAAAATAAAAAAAACTTGTGTGTTTGTGAAAGGATTCAAATTTATTTTTTTGCCGCTTTGAGAGTATGTGGTAGATGCAAGCAAAGCATTTCCAAATGGCAAATGGGACAGCTAAGCCTCGCCTCCTAACGCTCCCACGTCCAAACAAAACACAGATTTCCATTTCTTTTTTCTTTTTCCTACTCTCTTCCCACATCATCGTTCACGCTCCTCGCCACAAAACTAATTTGCTGTAGGTTTTGAATGTTAATTTTTAAAATATTTTTTGTTTCAAAAAATATTATAATGATTTTAAAAAAAAAAATTATTTTTGATAGCAGTACATCAAAATAATCTAAAAATACTAAAAACAATTAAATTAAAATAAAAATAAAAATATTTTTTAATTTTTTTTCAAAAATATTTTTGAAAAATAGTGCATAGTGTATATTAATACTTAGATACAAAAAATAGCTATATTATATATGTTCTCTTTAACACACACAAGATCCTATTTTGGAGAGAAAAAAAAACTAAAACCAATGAAAAATAATTTGAAAAAAAAGAACATATTTTTACTTAATTTCTGAATTTTGAACTAGATTTTTTTAAAAATAATTTAGGATTTAGAAATTAAATCAAAAAAATAATTGAACTGAATTCACTTTAAATATAAAATAGTAAAGTTTAAATTTCTTTGCAAAACTATCTATAAGAGAGTGACTTTTTTCAACTCATTTATTAGTATCATACTAATATATATATATATATATATATATATATATATATATATATATATATTAAATTACTATGATTTTCTCTCTTAATTATTTTTTATATCACAAACAATGTTCTATATAATTATTTTATTTATTTCTTAAACCAAGCCCTTACAACTTGACATGCATTCTAAGGACCTAAGGTCTGGATTCAAGTCTTCTTATTTATATTTTAGAAGAAAAATAGTATATTTATGTCCAATTAATAATTAGCATTATTCATAAAAAACCATAGACTATGACTTACATGTAAGCCTGCAATGTATGGACAAGTATAAAACATAATATATTTTTATAAAGAAAAAGAATAGCGAATCAAAAACATTAAAATATATTGGAACCTAGATTTACATATTTACTAGATTTAGTAATACGGTGCTTAACATTTTTATAAAAATAATTTTTATTTGAAAACATATTAAAATAATATTTTTTTGTTTTTATATAATACATTCAAATTATTAAAAAATATCTAAAAATATTAATTTAATATATTCTTAAGTAAAAAATATATGAAAAAATCTTATAATGCTTATAAATAACTAATAAATTAGTTATTTTTGAGCACTATAAAATGAATAAATAAAGCATACACAGTAATAATTTATTTATTTAAAAGAAAGGGGCCGCAGGTAAATAGCAACTCGCTGAAATAATAAATATATATTAAATTTACCTGGTAGTTGGTTTGAAGGCAAGTTAGGATTAGAAGAGAAGGCAGGGGGGGGGTTCAAAGGGAGAGGAGAGGAAAAGTATTACTACAACCTGGGATTTAAACGGAGCGGAGTTCAGACAGGCATCCACTCAGAGCTCTCTTTCTCTCTCTGCTTTCCTAATCTATTTTGGGGTTGTCTCTCTCTCTTTAATCCTATATTTTTTTGAAAAATCTTTGACCCCGCTGTTTTAGGCTGTGTCCCGAATATAAAGAGTTTTCGCCATTCCAGGTATGCTGTATATATCCTTTTTTTGTTTGTTTGTTAAAAGACCCGTACTCTTGTAATTTAATTACCATGAACTGGAAGGTAAATTAAACGGTTGATTTTTAGTTAATGTCTTGTGATATTTGTCTTATGAGTTTATGTTTCATGGTCATGGGTTTTTCTTGTTCAATAATCTGGCTGTTTTGTTTTTGTTTGTTGAATTTGTGAAAAGATGATGTTGTCGAAAATTGAAGGTGGGAAAAAGATCAGAGAGGATTCAGGTAATGGCAAGTTGTTGAGTGAAATTGAAACGATAAGCAAAGCCCTTTATCCCGACAAAAACCTTTCAAGAACGGCCTCCGTTTCTACATCTAGTAATCGACCCAGATCAACTGGAAAACCCCATTTGGTAGATTCTAAATCGAAGCATAATAATAAATATGGTGGTGAAGACCCGTCTCGCAAGGACAAGAAATCAATTTGGAATTGGAAGCCCTTAAAAGCCTTTTCAAATGCAAGGAACCGTGAGTTCAATTGTTGTTTCTCTCTTCAAGTCCATTCCATCGAAGGGTTTCCCTCCACTTTTGACAATTTAAGTGTTTGTGTTCACTGGAAGAGACGGGACGGCGAGTTGGTGACGTGCCCTGTCAAGGTTTTTGAAGGCATTGCAGAGTTTGAGGAGAAGCTTATGCATACGTGCGTTGTATATGGGAGTAGGAGCGGGCCCCACCACTCAGCTAAGTACGAGGCTAAACATTTTTTGCTCTATGCAGCTGTATTTGGGGCAACGGACCTGGATTTGGGGAAGCATAGGGTGGACCTCACAAGGCTGCTTCCTCTCACATTGGAGGAGTTAGAGGAGGACAAGAGCTCGGGAAAGTGGACTACAAGTTATAAGTTGTCAGGAGAAGCTAAAGGTGCTACAATGAATGTTAGTTTTGGGTACACAGTGGTTGGTGATACTCCCGTCTTCCCTGGAAATAATCAGAATGTTAATGAGCTGTTGAGGGTGAAGCTGAATAATGCAAGAACAGTGAAACCGGCACCTAAATTTTTCCAAGGTGATGGCAAAAGCATGGTATATCGTACTGGAAGTCTTCCTGGTAATTTTAACCAGCAGCGCCGTGCTGCATCTCGTTCTGTAGAAGATGTAAAAGATCTCCATGAGGTGTTGCCAATATCAAGTTCAGAACTTGATGTTCCGGTAAATATCCTGCACCAGAAACTTGAAGACAAGTTGGATGCTTCTGGTTATAAGCCTGAATTTGATGTGTTCACTGAAAATATCGAGCCAATTAAACAGCTCTCCATCTGTGATTCAGATTTGATAAAAAAAGGAACAGAAAATGAGAGTGAAAATAGTGAATTTGCTGTGATTGATCAGGGGACAGAATTGTCATCAATGGAAGTTACCATAATGTCTGCAGATGTTTCTACAGTAGATGTTAAAATGGATACTGGTTGTCATGTTGATTCTGAAGAGGTCACTAAGCTTCATCTGCATGATGTGGAAAACAGCAGTCATGAAGACGAGCTTGGGTCCCATGATTGCAATTTCAAGGATGAAATATGCTCAAAAGAGTCTGTGATGGAAGAATTGGAATCTGCACTAAAAAGCATTTCCATTTTGGAAAGTGACGCGCTTGATTCCCCTGAAGAAAAGGAGGATTACATGGAAGTAAAAACTGATTATGAAACTATTAGTAGGGGGACGTCGCTTAGCTTGGATGAGCTAACAGAATCTGTGGCAAATGATTTTCTGGACATGCTGGGGATGGAGCAGAGTCCATTTGGCTTGGGTTCAGAGAGTGAACCTGAGTCTCCTAGGGAACGCTTGTTAAGACAATTTGAGAAGGATGCCTTAGCTGCTGGTGGTTCTCTGTTTGACTTCGATGTGGACTATGGTGACCAAAGAGAATGTGACTATGATTCCTCAACTGCGTCTGGGTTGGGAGAATTCTCTGAGGATTTTGAACTGTTATCAGTTATCCAAGCGGCTGAGGAGGAGGAGCTGATGGGAACTCAGGCTGTCAGTGGAAAAGCAAGGGTCAGAATGTTGGAAGATTTGGAGACTGAGTCTTTAATGCGTGAATGGGGCTTGAATGACAAGGCTTTTGATTGTTCTCCACATAAGAGCTCTGGCGGCTTTGGGAGTCCTATCGATTTGCCTCCTGAAGAACCGTTTGAACTGCCTGCTCTTGGAGAAGGACTGGGTTCATTTCTACAGACAAAGAACGGTGGATTCTTGAGGTCCATGAATCCTTCAATTTTTAGGAATGCGCAAAACAGTGGGAATTTGGTTATGCAAGTTTCTAGTCCTGTTGTAGTACCAGCAGAAATGGGTTCTAGTATAATGGATATACAACAGCAATTGGCTTCAATTGGAATTGAAAAGCTTTCTGTGCAAGCAAATAAGCTCATGCCTTTGGAAGATATCACTGGGAAAACAATGCAACAAGTAGCATGGGAAGCTGGTGCCACTCTGGAGGGACCTGAGAGGTTTGTGCTGGATTGAACACTCATTTTGAAATTAGAAATGCATGCTGTACTTTTTCTTGAATATCTTCAAACTATCCATTTACTTTATTGTTTTTTTTCTGGCTCAGGCCAAGTTTGTTACAGCAAGAAAACACTATGGATGATGCATCTATTACGCAAAAAAGTGTGAAGGACAGATCTTCCGCACCCAGATCTAATAGGTTCAGCTCAGGCTCATTGGTTAGTGAGATGGGCCCAGAATACGTATCTCTAGAAGATCTTGCACCTTTGGCTATGGATAAGATAGAAGCACTCTCAATTGAGGGATTGAGAATACAATCTGGCATGTCAGATGAGGAAGCACCCTCAAACATCAGAGCACAATCTATTGGAGAAATTTCCTCCCTCCAGGGAAAGGGTGTTGACATCAGTGGCTCACTCGGTTTGGAAGGAACCGCTGGTTTGCAACTGTTGGACATAAAAGATAGTGAAGATGACATCGATGGATTAATGGGTCTGTCACTGACTCTTGATGAATGGATGCAGCTGGATTCTGGCAATATTGGTGATGAGGATCAAATCAGCGAGCGAACTTCTAAGATACTTGCTGCCCATCATGCGAGCTCCTTAGACTTGATTCGAGGAGGGTCAAAGGGGGGGAGAGGACGTGGAAAGGGATCTGGTAGAAAGTGTGGTTTGCTGGGGAATAATTTTACTGTAGCGCTAATGGTGCAACTTCGCGATCCTCTTAGAAATTATGAACCTGTAGGTGCACCAATGCTTGCTCTGATTCAAGTGGAGAGAGTTTTTGTCCCTCCAAAGCCAAAAATATACTGCAAGGTCTCAGAGTTAAGAAACAACAATGAAGAAGATGATGATGAGTCAGAGTCAGTGGAGAAGCAGGAGGTTGAGAAGCAGACAAGAGAAAAGGCTCTGGAGGAAGAAGGAATTCCCCAGTTCCAAATCACAGAAGTTCATGTCGCTGGTATGAAGTCCGAGCCTGGCAAGAAGAAACTATGGGGTACCACATCTCAGCAACAATCCGGTTCTCGTTGGCTGCTTGCTAATGGAATGGGGAAGGGTAACAAGCATTCGTCTATAAAATCCAAGGGTGTTGTTACAAAATCAGCACCCCCGCTGACAACAAAGGCGCAGCGGGGTGACAGTTTATGGAGTGTCTCATCTCGTGTTCATGGTACTGGTGCAAAATGGAAGGAACCCCATAAAAGGAATCCGAATGTGATTTTTCCAAATTAAACTATCAGGTTGCTATGAGTTGAGCTTGTATTGAAGTCTGTTCAAAGGGGGTCACTTCACCGTTTGCATTGGAAATTGTGGAAATCTCATCCTGATTTGTTACAATACACGGGATTCATGTTGAGCCATATGATATATGAAGTCCTTGGAATTGAGTTGTTTCACTTAGTGCACACAGTTTACTGGATGACCCTTGAGTCTATACGAGATCGATGTATTCTGCCTGAGTTCTCGTATTTACTTTAGGTTTGATCTACCAGCATGAATCATGCAATGCAAGATAAACTATACGGATTGCTTAGCTGTATCTGTATTCCTCATTTATAAATTAAATTTGTAGGGTCATTAATCATACCACTGTGCATCGTAATTTATGTCCTGTTGAAGAAAGTGTTTTTGCAACTTATTTTACCTGCAAGCATGATGCAGCCATTTATGGACCTCGATGAACAAAGCGTTCAAAATGCAATTTTCCATGCTTGTTTACTTGTCTTTGTTTGTCAAAACCAAGAAAATTGTGTTGATTTCCACATAGCTCTCTGTAATGTTTTTTGCAGTTGCTTTACACTGTTTCATTCTATAATTTCATTTATTTGAATAATATTATGCTTGACAGAGCACTGAATAATCGGTGGACATGTGTACTAGTGCAGTATATTCTAACTGCCTGCTCAATCCTTTGCAGAAACCTGGGGTATCATAGCACTTCTTGATGAATCCTGTTATGCAGCTAGTTTTTTATTCTACCTGATGCATCACTGCTCATACATTTTATGGAGCATGCAGAATTCTATCAAAACTGAACTCTATTCATGTCTGGTTACACTGTGCAGTTTGTATACTCACATTTGTATGAATTGAAAAACATTTCTTGGCTGGAGACTCGTATACTTATAATGGCTTCTCACAGCATGTTTCCTAAGGCACCGTTTGTTTATGTGGTGGAAAAGTGCTTTTAAATGATTTAAAAGATTGTTTTTTTTGTTTTAAATTATTGTTTGTTTTATGTCCTTAGATTATTTTGATGTGCTGATGTTAAAAATAAATTTTAATAAGTAAATAAATATTATTACGATGTGTTTCCAAGTGAAAAATACTTCAAAAATAACTTAAATAGCCTGAACCCACACATGAAACATTTTGTCAGAAAATATACCTGACATTAAAAAACAACAAGAGGTTCATCAAGCCTAAGCTTTCTCGTTCTAGCTTTACCATATCTCTCACTATGCAGGGGAAGTAAAACAATTTATCTTTATTTTTTCTTTTGATTAGTTTTCTTAAACTTAAATAGCTTCTAAAACATCTGCTCCCTTTTATCCTTCCAGGTGATGAATCTGGATGATCGTTCATAGACAAATACAAAGATCATGTAGTGGAAGAACATAGATCTTTTGACAGCTTCCTAATGCCCCATTTGCAGCTGGCCTATTTCCTCCACTTGCAGAGGAATCATCAAAGTCATCTAAATTTTCTTACATTGGCCACGTTTGAAGGCATGAGCGGATTCACTTTCTTCTCCGATCTCCACTTTCTTCTCAGTTCTCCTAGATTGAATGAAGTGAAACTGTTGCTGCTATCATTGAACTTATTTTCTGATAACAAGAGCCCAGTTGCGGTACCTGATTGTTGATTATGGAATAAACTAATACGCTCATTAGCAATGTGAAGGCGATGAATTGTTTCTGAAGGGAAGTATATATTGTAATGCATGTTGGTGATTCCATTTGATTAAGATCACACAGATCGACCTGACATGCTGCAACTCAAAGTTCACAGGGAAAGAACAACGTTGTTCTTCAGCGTAGAACAATAATGCAGTAAGAACATGTTTACCATGTCCAAATACTAAAGTCTCTCCTGAATGCAATAGAAGTGTGTGTAACTTCAAAAGAATTTGTTGTGTCACAATAATGCAATGGCACATTTCATCAATCAGGGAAAAGCAGAGATGACAGACACAAACCTTTCGAACTGTAACATTTGTGGCTAGAAAATGGTAAAAAGCTGGTGCTATCATTATTTCAAATGGCTATGAAACAGCTTCTTTATTCTGAGTAGGTGTTTAAAAAATAAATTGATAAACCCTTAAAAAATAACAAGTTTAACCACATTACCACACTTGCTTTTAAGTGTTAGCCTTATTTTATAATCTCGTCACCCGGTAATTCTAAGTACTCAGTTTGAGCTCAAGTCGTATTTTAAATCAGCTATGTTAAAGTTAATATGATTATTTTAGCAGGTTAGGTCAGCTCATTATTAATAAAAATATTATTATTAATAATAATTTAAGAGGGAAGTGTTTTGTATTTTAGAAAATTGTTTCATAGTATTATTTTGATAAAATCAAAAGGTCACGCCTCAAATTGTGGAACTACATTGAAAAAAAATATGTTATCGATTGCAAAAACCATAAAAATCTCTGTTTGCTAACAGAAAAATCATCTCTTTTAGCAACATTACACTTATAGATCTATGGCATTATGCATAATTGCCTTGGATCCAATATAGGTAATAAAAACCTAACATGATTGCCACTGAAATTGATAAAATTTCTTGTAAGTAATTAAACAAATATCACACAACAAATATAGAAAATACAAGGAGTAACCATCTAGAAGGTGGTGAAGTGATAACAGTTTGGGACTAAAGAATTTGTTCATTTTTTAGTTGCTAATATGATAGCCACTGAAAGCCGATATTAACTATCTAGAAAGTGGTCAAGTGATAACAGTTTGGGACTAAAGAATTTGCTCACTTTTTAGTTGCTAATATGATATCCACTGAAAACCGATATGGTTGTTAACTTCAGGGCCCGTCAGAACGAGGACGGCTTGAAATTGCAGTGAGATTTCCTTAAAACCTACACTATGGACTCAGCACAAGCTTGAGCAAATACAGCAATGAATTATTGCAGTCTTCTAGCTACAATGGATCTTTGTCTCCCTCGTTTCCTTGCATTTCTCCTCATCGGAGGGGTGCTTGCGAGGAGAAATGGCGACGCTAGCTTTGATCAGAATTATGATATCACCTGGTAAACGATCACGTTTTGTCCCTTGATGAAGGAACACAGAGATTCAGCTCTCGTTGGATAATTCTTCTGGTCTGATTTCTGCTCCTCCTTGAAAGCTACTGGTCTCTCTCTCCCTCCCTCCCTCTCCATCTCTCTCTCTTAATTATATATATATTGAACGGTAGGAAATAAATATTAGTATTCAGATTGGGTTTAAGCCTCTTGCTTTGATGAATTGTACTTTCCATGCTCATGCAAGGATATACAGCCATGAATCTGATTGGCCTACAATTATTATGATCAAATCGAATAAAATAAATTGTTAATTTTAACATTCCTAAATCCAATCTGACCCTTCATCTTGCTTCAAAGCAATTGTGAAGATCATGGGAGATGTCTTCCTAGTGGCTGCTGCTGCTTTTTTTGGTGTGATCTCCCTCCGTTATCTCAGTTTGTGTACACTTGAAAATGAAAACGAATAAGTAGATGGGAAAACCCCTTTCCAGTTTCTTGCTGGGATCTAGCGTGGGGCAGCTGTGTCCTAGCAATCAATGGAAAATTATGTTACAAAATTTTTTATTAGGCCATACTTTGTTTGCTTATTTAGAATATTTATTTCCTATGTTATTTTATGATATTCCTATTTATGTTATAAATCATTACTCAATTTTATAAAATAATTCACACAATTTCATACTCAAGTTTAGGTCTTTAAATATAAAAATGGGTGTGAATTTCTAAATTGACCTCTTACTAATTTCTTAAGAGCTCATAGCATCCTTAAACAAGAAACATAGTATAAGAACACAAAAGAATGTTAGAACTAACATCTTCTAGAGGTAGCTTGATCATTATGTTTTACTAAGCATGTTCCTAAACATATCTTTGTTGATGTTCCCATTATTATCTTCCTTATGAATAAGAACCCTAATAGTATTATTGATCATCAAGCCCTTTTGAGGATTTTTATCGCGGTTCCATTTAAATGGCCTATCTACATACTAAGAATCACATGCCTGTGCAAAACAATATGATATAACCCCAACACCATTGTAGATCAGTTACACACAAAGTATCTAAAAATCAAAAGCAAATTGCTAGTCCTTCAGATAGGAAATCTTGTCGCCACTTAATTTTCACGGAGCACAAAGCAGACATTAAAAAGCAGCCACTCTTGCTTTGCCAAAATTTGTAAAGGGGTGTGGATAATTAGAACATTCTGCCATTATGACACAGAATATGATTTCCTACGCGCGGGAAATTACACAGATCCTAAGACAGTATCAGCAGTGAATTGTGATGGGTCTGCATGCTACTAAATACACAACATCATGCCCACAAAAACAGAGTACTGAATACATACATGCTGTGGCAACATGGCACAACATAGAAAACCTGGCTAGCTAAAGAGTTAGCTGAGTTGAGCATGGGAGAGACTCGCGGAGGTGAGGACCCGCCACCGTATTAGTATCAAGGTCTAGCTCTCTTGTTGCTGCATGATGGGCATTTGTACTGCTTGATGTGCTCAGCTCTGGCAGGAGTGATCTTCACGCACTTGCCATGGAACCACTTTTCACATATGTCGCAGCAAATCCAGAACTCGTCTGCGGCATAGTTCTCTCCGCACGCCCCGCATAAAGTATCCCCGTGCTCATCCTCCTCATCCTCCTCATCCAGTCCCTCCTCCTCATCCTTTGGTTGCCCCTTCAAATATTTGACAGATTCCGATCCTCGCTGTTTTCATATCCATCAATCAAATTAGAACGTAATAGTGGCCAGAATTAGCATTGAAGATCACATTATGACATCAATAATCATATTGGAAAAGAAAATTTGTCTCTAGGAAAAACACAAACATCTGATGTTGCAGTAGTGGGAAACAACATTGTGTTTACGGCGAATCTTGCTCCTATAATATTTTTAAGCATTCAGGATTTGGTCATTAGTCCACAATCATACCCTTTCCTTTTTAACATCTTGATCATTGACTCAGACAAAAACAGATGTGGTACTCTTGCAACCTATTACCATGAATCTTCAACTCCTTCAGACCATTGCAGACTCACTACTGACTGGAACTATGATGATTTCCATATGCACGAGAGCATCTGAACTAAATTCGGATTGAAAAGCAAGTTCTTAATGAAAAGGGGCCAAACCCTTGTACATGTTACTAGTATACCCATATTTTGGCACGGTTTGACCAAAGTAGTGAAAAGGTCATGAAGTAAAGAAACATAATAGAGACGGATAGAACTAGATTTTAGGTATGGGGTGTTCAATATAAAATAAATTAGTATACATTAGGAAATAAAATTACCAAATAATTTTTGGGAGGGCCAAAATGTATATATTTTTCAAACAAACCTTAAATTCAAGTATATATTTAAAAACGCTTAAATTTTTAGGATTTCTAAAATGAAAACTTTTTCTAATTTTGGTGATGCCATGGCTCATTGTTTAATGTTTGTCGGTCCACCCTTGAACATATTAAACCAAACCCAGTGACACTGTGGACATGAAATCTGAGAAGAATGAGAACGAAATGTCCAGGCACCTTTCCAAAAAAGTCAAAAAAAAAAAGGGAGGGGTGATGGTGGTGTGAGGAGGTCATGTAAAAAATCATAGCAAAGAAATCAGTCCAGTACACAATTGGTCACTGTAAAACAGAACCTTTTAAATTTCATAATTGAGTTCTTGAAAAATGTAATGGTGGGAACCAAATATTAAATTTTAGTTAATCTTCTTCTTCTTAGAGGCTAAAAACAATATATCCGTCTCAGTTCAGCAGTCGAAGGAATTACATGGTGTAGCTGATATTCCAATTCATTTAATCAATCAAGAAAAAAGAAGGTAATTTTACCCCTTTTGAGTTTGACTTGGACTTGTTACTGCTATGATTTGAGACGGATGATTTCTCCTTTGCTTGTTTCTTCAAAGCTCCAGTTACAATCTCAAATATTGTCGGGAGCTCATTTATCATTGTGAAAAGACGTTTCCTGTATCACAAATTGCATTATATGATTGGGAAATGAAAGTTGATAGACAAATTATTCACATCAGCTAGCAACCACATATTGCAAAGAAGGAACGAAAGAAAAGAAAACAAATAAAAAACACCAGAGAGGTAAGTTTCTATGCTCTACCATGAAAATCTATCAAGCAGTGTAAGCTAGTTTCAGGGGGGGGGGGGGGGGGGGATATCTTGTTAATGCAACTGTTGTTTCATTACTTTTAGTAGCAGTCTCACCAAGATGAGGTCATCAAAGAGTTAAAAACACAAACTACTTTATCTAGCAACAAGCTCTTACATCTTGTCCTAAAGTGACAGGAGAAAAAGTCTTTTCATATAGAACTGCATCAAGACACGTTAAAAATCTAAACTTCACAATACTATTAAAAAAGGTAGAGGCATCAGTATATGACAAATATTGGTATACAGCATTAACTTGGTTGTTTACATTCTACAGTTTAAATGAATTGTAGTAAAAAATGTCAAACAACTTTCATTCAAATAAATTATTACTTCTGAATTTTTGATAAATGATACGAGCATTTCTCAGCCTTTCAGACCTTGAAATCAGAAGATGAGACCATAAAACAAATAGCTACCCTTTTCTCTTCCACTAAAAATGTCACAAACATTAAATTGTGGGCTCTGAGAACAATGTTATTAAAAATCTCCATAAAATGGATCTGGTGTGGTTAAAATTCCCAACAAGAAAACCAAGTCCTAAGCTTCGGTTAAATTACAAAATGAAGAACATAACACAAACATTGTGAATGTGCTGACTATGAAAGTGCATGGACATCTGATCCCCTCGCCCGCCGGCACCCCTCTTTTTTGGAAAAAAAAATAACTAGAAAGAGCAAAAGATTCTCTTATTTAGACATTGAAACACCAAAGTTGGAAGCAGGAGAGGGGGGGGGGGGGGGGACTTGCCTATCAGTTTTATCAAAACCAAATCTAGATCCAAAGTAGAATGCCACAGCAAGCAACCACGCATCACTATGAACAGCAACTAGAGAGAGCCAGTCTTTTTCTTGCATCCCATCCCTGGCAAAGTTAATTCCAAGTGCAGGCTCTGGGAGCTCTGGAGGCACTTCTTCAGCAGGCAAGTTGACTTCCCACTGTTCATTAGGAAGCCCATACAGGCAAAGATTCTCCTTCTCTGCAGGGAACACTAGTTAGTTATATGTATATTTGAACACCATCCACAGTTAAAAATGAAGTAAGAACCTACAACTATTATTAAAAATAAAATAAGAGGCAATAAGTTTAGAACTCAATTTGTCTCTTTTGCAAGCTATCTAAATCACTTGGCAAACAAAGATCACAACAGAAAAAGTAATATCAGCATCCATCTCACAGAATTCAAATGCAATCACATATGCTGTAAGGTGCAAATGCTATTGGAAGTGATAAGGTGCAGTTCCTCCTTAAGCTGCAAACACAACGCATACAAGGAAATATACAGAAACGCCACACTGAAACGTATGAAAAACAAAACTCCTAATTATCACCCTTGGCTTTGTTATAGATGTCAAGAAAAGTTAGTAAGCAGAACCAAATGAGAGAAAATAAAGAAGCTTGATAATCGTAAAACAAATGTAAGAGATTGTTTGAGTTCTACATTCAAAGATGAATTTTCTGTGGTTTGAAACCAAATCAAGCATACTTCTAAGATCCTATAAATTTCAACTTGTTGAAGACAGAAATCTGAAACCACAAATAATACAAAATCCAGCATATCGATATTTCAAATCATGACAAACAAGTGGAGTATAAGCAGGAAGTTGAAAAACTCAAGAAATATATCAAATAGAATTCATCTCGACACAAATAGAAGAGTCCACCCGGATCAATGCCAAATGTTTCCGATGTACAACAGAGAATGTTTCGCACAGGGATCTCTAAGCAAATTTTGCTTGAGTTTTTGAAGAAAATGCATCTCTGTCCCCAACTCAAGTGTGTGGAGGCTGGAAACGTAGCTTATGGAAAATGCATGTAGTACTTCTCCTTCTTAACAGTCAAGCAACGTCAATAATTGTTTGTTTGAAAAGAATAACTTAAATCTCAAGTGTGAAGCCAAGAATAAGTAAACTAGAACACATCATATCAAAAAAAAAAACCCTTCAAATCACCCCAAGACAAAAATAAAAAAGCGTAGTAGAAAGATAAAAGAGCCCTGACCAGGATCACACTGCTGATAAAATTCTTCTACATCTGCCAAAAAACACAAACATACGTAGCAAAACTCATAATGCGAAATTAAAAGCCAAAAAGAGAGCTGAGAGAGAGAGAGCAGTACCAGTGGTTAGGGCTTTGATAATTCCAGCTCTACGGCCTTTAAGATCCCTGAAAACCTCCTCTACAGTTCTGGGATTGTACGGTGCGCCTCCGTCCATTTTCCGTACAATTGAAACAAACAAACTGTTCTGCAGCGAGACCAAGACTGAGATAAATACAGATAATTTAAGTATTATAGAAGAGACCGGGGAGGGGGGGGATAGTAAAGGAAATCTATCTTGTTTTGAAGGGGTATTTATATTTACGAAGAATCCAAAAATGAACTTCCTTTTTTCTTTTTCTCAGTACTGGGGAGCAGAAGCAGGAGAGAGGGGACAGGGACAGGAAAACACAACCAGTCCCAGTTACTAATAAACTTCTGGTTAAGTGCTGGTGAATTCTTACTTAATATATTATCAAAGTAACTCTTATAGCATGGTGGTGACTCCAACTGTATCGGTCCTATCTATGAATTTCAAAAAAAAAAAAAAAAAAAAAACTTAAGGGCCCAACGCACCCACCCAATCTGTATCACTCTTCTTTCCTTTCAACTCAAGTCGTTTCAGAATTTTCTTTCACAATCATCATCCGAGACTGGGAGGGTGTTCTTCCATGCTTCGAATAAAATTCAAAGCTGGCTTTTGAGACATGTAATTGAAGTGTGAATCTTCACGACGAGTTCAGTAAAAAAAGTATAAACTAGATCCTGTCTGTCTGACTTTCTCTCCAGTCCACACGTTTAAGAAAACAAAACAAGTTTAGTTTGACGTGGATGATGGAGACTCTCTTTATTATCCACGTCGCATTCGGTCCTTGGCTGGAGGATCCATGACGTGACGTTCCTGGGGCTCACTCAGCTCAGAGACAGCCTCAGGCACACAGATTTCTGGGATCCAAATCCAGAATCAAATGCTATCTGATGCTAAAGTGAGCTGGGGTGGTTTTCTCTCTCTCTCTCTCTCTCTATATACTAGCTAATTGCCCCGCGTGTTGCCGCGGGTATTCTTGTGTATATAATTTAATATAATTAAATCCACAACGATAAATTTATATGATATAAGTAAATAAAAGTTATAGATTAGAAGATAAAATGTATAAAATTTTGAATTGAGTTTGTTACGCAAGCATAGATTACATCTTTTAGAATATAGGTATTGCGTCATAAACGATCACAAAAGAGCGCGAACTAACATTAGAAAAAAGAGCAAAATATTTTTATAAGAAAAAAATAATAATTACTGAAATCATTATTGTGCAGATAGTAAAATTATAAAAATTATTTAATACAAAGAGCAAATAAAAATAAAATAAAAATAAAGGGAAAAATGAAGCAATATTAATTTAAAATATTATAACAATAGCAACATCGGAGTCTTAACATCTAAAATTATTATTGTCGTTAGTATAAAAACAATAAAAATTATCAAATTATACCGAGGGTAAAAAATAAAAAGCATGAACAAAATAGCAAGTAAGAAAAAAAATTAAAATATTATTATCATTATTATTATTATTATTATGAAAGAATAAATAAATGAATGAAAGATTAAAAAAATTGTAAAAACTACAAAAAAAAGATAAAACAAAAAAATACAATAAAAACTAAAAATTATCATTGTTATCACTTTCAACACAATAAAAACTATAAATTGTTCTAAGGGAAAAAAATCCTCAAAAACATCAGCAAAATAGTAAGCAAGAAAAATAATTAAATTATTATGATTATTATTATTCTTATTATTATTATCATTTATTTATTTTATTTTTGTGTTAATAATGAAACGGAAAAAATGGAAGAGAAAAAAAATCCTAAAAACTTCAACAAAAGATTAAACAAAAGAATAAAACAAAAACAAAGACTATCGTTGCTATCACTGTCAAAACAATAAAAATTATCAAATTATCCCGACGAAAAAATCTTCAAAAACATTAACAAAAGAGTAAGCAAGAAAAACAATTAAAAATTATAATTGATGATAAAACAAAAATAAAAATTATTAGCTGAAAAAAATCATTTAATCTGAAAATTTAAAAAAAATATATGTTCTACGTTGCGGGTTGAGCGAACAATTTTTATAGGATTTGCTGGATCAAAATTAAAATACAATATTTATATATGCAAAATTTAATATAATAAAAAAGCTCAACACACCTTATCATAACAATCTAAAAATTACAAAAAAACCTCAAAGAATCTAAAAATACTACAAATATCCCCTGTAAATGTCCAAAAATCCTCCGGTACTGAGGGTTAAAATTTTTCAGCATAAGAGATAAAAATGATAATTTTATCGTTGAAATCCATAATAATCTTTATTTAAGAACACAATCAAATTACAACACGTTTTATATTTTTTTTCATATCCTAAATTTCTAAATGATCAACAACAATTTTATAAGTTTTTTTTTTTAAAAAAACAATTACACGCTCCAGGTCACAAAATATTGTTTTCCCCTCTTGCTAAACACAAATCCACACTGCTGCTACTCTACAATAGTATATTTTATTTCATTGTACCAAAGTCTCCACCTCACACACAGACACACACCCTAATCTTGTGTCACCACGCCACAGTTACTACCGTTTCAAAAAAAAAAAGAGTTCCCACAAGTTCCCCTCCTCTTCGACGCCTCTTCACTCCAAAACAGTTCCCCTTGCACACCGCTGCCACCTCAGCGTCTCCGATTCTCCATGCTCCAGTCAAACTCAACCCACCACCAGACGTCGCCAGGTGTTGCTCACTCCTCTCCTTGCCCTCGGCGTTTCAATCCTCTAACTTATCTTGAGCTTCCCTGGGCCACAATTTGTCTGTGTAGTGAAGAAAGGGGTTGCAGATGATGCTCTTTTTTCTTGTCTTCTCCGCGCGCCCGAGCAAATAGACCCTCGCCCTCTCTTTTCGAAAAGAAGAGACCCAAGAGACGCAGAGAGAATAAACAGAAAGGCAAAAGCCAAAGACGCCCCCATACAGAAATGAAAACAGGCGGGCTCATTAAGGACAGAAGGGTCCGACACTGTCACAATCCACGGTCATTTATCTCTTAGTGCACAGTAGCTGTAACAGTGAAATGGCCACGAGAATTATATATTAGGTAATACGAGCGGTATACCCGCGCGATGCGGCGGTTTTTTTTTATCTATGTAGAAAATTGAGTGTTTTTATATGTATTGTATTTTATTATTTTAATATTTAGTTAGTATAATTATAATTGATAAAATCTATGTAATCAAAATGAAAAGCGACCTGTATATTTTTTAATTGTAGATAACCTAAGTAAATTTATATTTTTTTTTAGTTTACTTTTTTCCACGGTAATATTATATTTAAAATATTAAAAATGAAAATATTGTAAATTTGTTTTTTTTTTTAAATCCTACGTCATGTTTTATTCTCTCTATATATATTCCTATGCGATAATATTCAATAAATATTAGAACATATAATTAATGATAGACTAAAAATATTCAAGAAACTTTAACAAAAGAAAAAAAAATTGTCATTGCTATTACTGTTAAAACAATAAAAATTATTAAATTATCCGGAGTTAAAAAAATATTAACAGAAGAGTAAGCAAGAAAAACAATTAAATTATAATAATAATAATAATAATAATAATAGTTATTATTATTATTATTATTGTGTTAAGTACAAAATTAAAATTCGAAGACAAATTTTTTTTATGTTATCTGATTTATTCATTATATGATTATATTAAATGTATTTAAGAATACTGATATTATTTTTTTTTTATTCAAAAAATCCTAGGTCATGTTTTCTTCTCCCTATATATATTCCTGTGAGATATTATCCAATAAATATTAGAACATATAATTCATGAAAGACTAAAAATATCCTAGAAACTTTAACAAAAAATAAATAAATAGTATTGCCATTTCTGTCAAAACAATAAAAATTATTAAATTATACGGAGAAAAAAAAACATTAACAAAAGAGTAAGCAAGAAAACTAATTAAATTATTATTATTATTATTATTATTATTATTATTGTGTTAAGTACAAAATTAAAATTGGAAGACAAATTTTTTTTATGTTATCCGATTTATTTATTATATGATTATATTAAATGTATTTAAGAATACTGATATTAATTTTTTTAATTCAAAAAATCCTAGTTCATGTTTTTTTCTCCCTATATATATTCCTATGAGATAATATTAAATAAATATTAGAACATATAATTAATGAAAGACTAAAAATATCCTACAAACTTTAAAAAAGAGGAAAAAAATAAATATCATTGCCATTATTGTCAAAACAATAAAAATTATTAAATTATACGGAGGGAAAAAAAATATTAACAAAAGAGTAAGTAAGAAAAATAATTAAATTATTATTATTATTATTATTATTATTATTATTATTATTGTGTTAAGTACAAAATTAAAATTGGAAGACAAATTTTTTTTTATGTTATCCGATTTATTCATTATATGATTATATTAAATGTATTTAAGAATACTGATATTAATTTTTTTTATTCAAAAAATCTTAGGTCATGTTTTCTTCTCCCTATATATATTCCTATCAGATAATATTTAATAAATAGTAGAACATATAATTAATGAAAGACTAAAAATATCCTACAAACTTTAACAAAAGGAAAAAAAATAAATATCATTGTCATTTCTGTCAGAACAATAAAAATTATTAAATTATACGGAGGAAAAAAAAACATTAACAAAAGAGTAAGCAAGAAAAACAATTAAATTATTATTATTATTATTATTATTATTATTATTGTGTTAAGTACAAAATTAAAATTGGAAGACAAATTTTTTTTATGTTATCCGATTTATTCATTATATGATTATATTAAATGTATTTAAGAATACTAATATTAAATTTTTTTATTCAAAAAATCCTAGGTCATGTTTTCTTCTCCCTATATATATTCCTATGAGATAATATTAAATAAATATTAGAACATATAATGAATGAAAGACTAAAAATACCCAACAAACTTTAACAAAAGGAAAAAAAATAAATATCATTGTCGTTACTGTCAAAACAATAAAAATCCTTAAATTATACGGAGGGAAAAAAAACATTAACAAAAGAGTAAGCAAGAAAAATAATTAAATTATTATTATTATTATTATTATTATTATTATTATTATTATCATCATCATCATCATCATCATCATCATTATTATTATTATTATTATTATTATTATTATTATTATCATAATCATCATTATTATTATCATTATTCTTAAATTTATAGTATAGAAGGATAAAATTGAAAGAAATAAAACTTTGATACCAAAAATATTAAGGATTTATAATAAATTTGCATGGAAGGATGAAATTGAAATCAATCAAAACTTTGATACCAAAAATATTTAGAATTGTAGCCCAACTCGCAAAATTAGAAGCCTGAGGACCGAATTGAAACTTCAATATATAATCAATTTGAATGGAAGGACGAAATTGAAACAAATCAACACTTATATAATAGCATTAAGGGCAAGAAAAACGAATTCTATAGTTCAGGGACTGAAATGAAGTTGGCAAAAAAACAGCTTAGCTGACGTCAGCTGGCGCAGGCAGGAGAGAGAAATGAAGGGGGAAATTCAAACGACCATTGACGCGTATCCAGACACTATAGTGACACACGCGCCGCACCTGATGGAAGAGCACAGGCAGGAAAATGATTCTAGAAGGCGGTTGAGCATTTTTGGACGTCGGAGGAGGCCGCACGCGCCGTCCGAAGCACGCGTGAGGGCGGAGACGAACGGCGCGTTACCTGACGCGCCAACAGTAATCAGCGAAAAAAAATAATAAAAAAATTGGTTAATGACTGTGAAGCCCCTGACCGCCAGACGTTTTTTTTGTCCTTATCGAGGGACAGAAGCGTGAATTCACTGTGCAATGAATAATTTAAAAATTAAAAAACCGGTTGGGCGAACCGGGCCGAAAGTGGCTAATAACTTCGGGGCCCCTGAAACGGCGGCGTTTTTTGTCTTTTTCGGAGGCTTTTTTCGCCAATACACTGTTGAAAAAGCAAAAAAAAAAAAAAAAGGTAGTGGTGCACCTGCGGAGCACCGTGACAAATGGCCAATGAACAGTGGCCATGAGTCACGGTGAACAGTAATGAATAGTATAAGAACGATCTACTTTAGTGTTTTTGTTAATATATATATCACCTGTGAATTAAGGAGAGTACCAGGGATGATCAATCAAGAGCCAACTTACCTTACGGTGATTGAAGATCAGGCACCTAACATACACGTGTCATGATGGTTTTCTTTTTTATGAAATATGGACGGCTCTCTTGGCTGTCAATTGCTTTTTAAAATTGTTTTTTTATATTAAAATAATATTTTTTATTTTTTAAATTATTTTTACATCAAAACATATAAAAACACTAAAAAAATCTAATTTGAAATAAAAAAATTCTTAAAAATACTTTTGAAATGCCTTTGAGTGCACCTACAGCTGACTTCAGTGGACAAATTTAGCATTGTCACGTAAAAATCATAAAAAATAAATTTTTATATATTTTTAAATAAAAAATAATGTTAACCACCTCCCAGTATAAATTATAGCATTGAGAAACCGCCGAATAGGAAGACATGAGCATCTGAAGGTTTCAGGTCAATCACACGAAGATTTCAAGGGATTAGAAGAAGACGCACTAAATCCTGAAGATGATCTTGGGGAACTACAAAATCAGAAGTCACACCGCGATCGAGCTCAAGGCTTGAGATCTTCTTCACAGGAAAGGAAACTCACGCAGAAGTCAATTGGTTAGCAGATTCGGAAGAACAAAGAAGAAGAAATCGATGATGTTGATGTTTTTATGAACTTCACAGAGAATCAGAGAGAAAAGTAAGAGATAAAACAACATCGGCAAAACTCGTTCAACCCTGGAAAAACCACAGACCTCAACAAGTATATGGAGGAACTTCCTGGTGTAGAAATTGAAGAGCAAGTTTTCAAGAAAGATTCACCTTCTTTGATGGATGATCTTGAAGTTGGGACACAGGAGCATGAAACAATGCTAGTTGGCGAGATGGACTGGAAGCAGCTGTTCATGAACGTTACGGAGCAATGTTTGCTAAAATCGCATTTTGAATCGTAAAATCGTATCGCATAAATTTAGTAAAATTAGATAGAAAAATCAAACTATGTTAAAATTAGATCTCACTTATTAAAATTGATTAGAATTTAAAATAATTTTTTGATTTTATAATCTGATTTTACAATTTAATTTTACGATCCGAGTTCAAATAACAAAACTCTACTAACAAAGCATGCTTCTATGAGGAGGTACTCATGCAATACCTCCTTCATTGATGTAAAGCTATCCATTATATTGTTAATTTAAAGTTTGAAAAAAGAGTTTGGAACTAAACTCAACAAGAACCTCGTCCTAAAGAACTATTGGAGATTGTGAGATTAATTGAAGAATTGGAGGTTGTGCATATTCTGTCATAACTGCCATAAATACATTAGGCAACGGGAAATAAGATCGTTAGTTGCTGTAATTGTATTCTTTTCTTTCCATAGACCATTAGTTTCTGTTGTATATAAGCTGTTGTAATATGTATCATAAAATTATGATGATTATTTCTATCTTGCTGTAATATCAGCACACCATCTTTTTCTTCATGGTATCAGAGCGGTGATCTTGCTGTCTTGCTCTGTATTTTTATTTTTTTCTCTCTTCTTGTTGTCTGTTGATAAACATGGATTATCAAGAGACTGTTGATAATACTAAAGGAGTAGTTGTTGTTTCCTCAAGCATTGACAGTGATGCTAGCTCCTCTCAAAAGGTGACTACTGTGTTGCTAAATGGATTTAACTACCTACCATGGTCAAGAGCAGTAACCATTGCTCTTGGAGGCAGATCCCGACTGGGGTTCATCAACGGCAAAGAACAGGCTCCTGATAGCAGTTCTCCAGGATTTGAGAATTGGCTAGCGAAAGATCAGATGATTATGTCTTGGATTTTGAATTCAATGGAACGAAATCTTGCTGAGATTTTCAGTTATTATCAATCCTCTCTGGAACTTTGGGAAGCTGTTAGAGATATGTATGGCAACCAGAATAATTCTGCACTTATTTTTCAAATACAACAAGATATTGCCAGCCTTCATCCAAATGGTAAGCCATTCGTGAATCTATTGAGTAAACTTAAAAGCCTGTGGAATGAATTAGAGGTTTATAGACCTCATTCAGTTGACCCAACTGTCTTACGTAATCGAAAGGAAGAAGACCAAAATTTTCAATTGCTGGCTAGTCTGGGATCGGACTGTGAAGATCTAAGGAGTCATATTTTAATGAATGATGAGCTTCCTTCTTTAAAAGGTGTTTGTGCAACCATCCAACGTGAAGAAATTAGACGAAAGGTGATGACTCGTGAAAACCCAGTAAAAATTGCAGATGCTCGTGCCTGTATTGCCCAACAATCTGCAGAAAAGGGATTCTTCAAAGGTAAGCGCCCTAACCTGAAATGTGCATACTGTAACTCTATCGATCATTCAATGGATCGTTGTTGGAGCCTTCATCCAGAATTAAAACCGAAAGACATGCAAAATCGACAGACAGGGAATCACAAATGATTTTTTAAACCCAAAGCTAATGTTGCTGCTCATACTACGGAACCTATATATTCTAGCCCCATGTCCTTGCTAAATGAATTTGATAGTTTTCTACAAGAGAAGTGTAATCTGGGAGTTGAAGGGACTGCTGCCGATGAATCCAGTGCTCTTCTGAGCAAATTTGTTGGGTTATCAACCGGTGAAAATTCAGAAAATTGTCAAGGTATGTATATTGCTCTTATGACTGCCCTAGAAATAAGTAATTTACATGATATATGGGTTGTAGATTCTGGTGCTAGTGATCACATGACAAATAAATTAACCAAAATTCATGATTTCACTCCTTTTCCGATATCATCATTTGTTTTGATTGCTAATGGATCTACTGTAGTAGTAAAAGGCAAGGGAAAAATTAAAATAGCGTCAAAAACTATTAATTCAGATATCCTATATGTGCCTTCATTTCCATTTCAGTTACTATCAGTTCAAAGGTTAACTACTTCTCTTAATTGTGATGTTATATTTACTCCGTTTAAGGTGTTTTTTCAGGACCATTACACCAAACAGAAGATTGGTGAAGGATTTCATTTGAATGGTCTCTATTTTTTCTGTGATTCTGAAGTTCCGAAAGGATTACAAGCTATTTATTCTCCTATCAATGATCATCATTTGTGGCATTTTTGTCTGGCTCATGCGTCCGACTCCGTCATCTCAAAAATAAAACCAAATCTGTCAAAAAGAACGTATGATTGTGAGACGTGTCATTATTTCAAATCAAGCAGACTTCCGTTTAAATTATCTCTGTCCAAAGTTTCTCAGGTTTTTGAACTTATTCATTCAGATGTATGGGGACCTTTTTCTATCTCAATTGATGGTTTCAAATATTTTGTCACATTTATTGATGATTTTTCAAGAGTTACGTGGATATATTTATTAAAATCGAAAACTGAAGTTTTTAATTGTTTTAAAGACTTTCACAAACTAGTTTCTACCCAATTTTCTACACATATTAAAACCTTCCGATCTGACAATGGCTCTGAATTTACATCTCATGATTTGGAAAATTACTTAATTTCTAATGGAATAATTCATCAAACTAGTTGTGTTAATACTCTCCAACAAAATGGAATTGCTGAACGCAAGAATTGGGATTTATTAGAAAAAACTAGAGCCATTATGCTTCAAATGAATGTTCCAAAAAAAATTTGGTCCTATAGAGTTCTTACTGCCACTTATATTATTAACCGCTTACCCAGTCAAGTACTGGATTTTCAGTGTCCTCTTGAAATATTGCAGGGTAAACCTCCCAATGTCTCGCATTTGAAGATTTTTGGGTGCCTGTGCTTTGTTCACTTACATTCAAATCAACATGATAAACTTAACCCTCGAGCTGCCAAATGTGTCTTTTTAGGGTATTCACATACCAAGAAAGGGTACAAATGTTATGATGCTATTCGTCAGAAGCTTTACGTCAGTAGGGATGTTTGATTTGTCGAAACCAACCCTTATTTCTCTGCCTCTAACCAGGGGGGAGTCCTTGGAGGACTTAGTTCCATTACCTAGATCAGAGATCTGTGGCCTCGACTTGACTAGACCCAACGACCCAACTGCCAATCCACCCTATCTCACTGATATCATTCCAGTTGACGATTCTTCGTCTGCTATCGTGCCAACAGAACAGATGTTCCCAAACTCGTCGGATGAAGTACCAGCTCCAAGACGCAATCCTCCACGAGCTCGACATTGTCCTTCCAAATTTCAAGACTATGTGGCTTACACAGTCAGGTATCCTGTCTCAAATTATTTGGATTACTCAAAACTCTCACCCTCGTATTCAGCTTTTTTGTCAGCTATATCCAATGATCATGAGCCTAGAAATTTCGCTGATGCTCAATCTCAACTGGTGTGGAGAAAAGCTATGGAGGAGGAATTAACAGCTCTAGCTGACAATCATACTTGGAGTCTAGTTCCCCTCCCAAAAGGTAAACATGCAGTTGGCAGTCGATGGATATACAAGACCAAGTTCAACTCTGATGGATCTGTTAATCGATACAAAGCTCGTCTTATGGCTCAAGGATTTACTCAAGAATTTGGTATTGATTATGAGACATTTGCTCCTGTTGCAAAAATGATCACTGTAAGAGTTCTTTTATATGTTTCTGTTAATAATGGATGGTTCTTATCTCAAATGGACGTAAAAAATGCTTTTTTACACGGGAATCTTGAAGAAGAAGTTTTTATGAAGCTTCCTCCTGGCCACTCTTTAAGTGACACTCCCAATTTGGTGTGTAAACTTCATAAATCTATTTATGGGCTAAAGCAAAGTCCTCGTGCATGGCATGCAAAGCTCAGTGGAGCCCTTGTAACATTAGGTTTTAGCAAAAGCTCTGCAGATTCCTCCCTATATGTCCATTTCAAAAATGAAGACAAATTGATGGTTCTAATTTATATAGATGATTTAATTATCTCAGGCAATAATATTGAATCAATTGCTCAATTGAAGAAAACTCTTCAACAATTATTTCCCATTAAAGATCTTGGCCCCTTAAAATACTTTCTTGGGATTGAAATGGCCTCGTCTAAGAAAGGATTTTTTTCTCAATCAATGTAAGTACACTCTTGATGTGCTTCAAGATGCAGGTATGCTCTCAACTAAACCTTCCGCTACTCCTGTTGATAGCAAACTAAAATTATCTCTTGCAGGTACAGCTCTTAACTCACCTAAATATTATCAACAACTTGTGGGTAAACTTATTTATCTAACGATTACTCGTCCAGATATTACCTACGTTGTAAGTCTTGTCAGCCAGTTCATGCATGCTCCAACCGTTCATCATTTAAGCATGGTTAAACGCATTTTGCGATACTTGAAGGGAACTATCGGTCGAGGAATTGTCATGATCAGAAACAACCATACCAACGTAATGGGATATACAGACTCCAATTGGGCTGGAAATCAACTTGACCGACGCTCGACTACTGGATATTGTATTTTTGTTGGAGGTAATCTTGTGTCATGGAAGAGCAAGAAACAACATGTCGTAGCTCGATCTAGTGCCGAAGCAGAATACCGTGCAATGGCGGCTGCGGCCTGTGAACTTGTGTGGCTTCGGAGCCTTCTAACAGATATGGGTTGTTTATCTATCACTCCGATAAGTCTCTTTTGTGATAATCAAGCTGCCATGCATATTGCCAAGAACTCTGTGTTTCATGAAAGAACTAAACACATCGAAGTTGATTGTCACTTTATTCGTCAGCAAGTTCAATCAAACAACATCACTACTCATTATGTGCGGACCGGTGATCATCTTGCCGATGTGTTTACCAAAGTCGTGCCCTCTTCCCAGTTTCATCGTCTCCTATGTAAGCTTGGATCCATAAACCCTCTCGATTCAGCTTGAGGGGGAGTATTGGAGATTGTGAGATTAATTGAAGAATTGGAGGTTGTGCATATTCTGTATTAGAGAATGTGCAGAGTAATTTGATATTGTGCTCATTCATAACTGCCATAAATACATTAGGCAACGGGAAATAAGACCGTTAGTTGCTGTAATTGTATTCTTTTCCTTCCATAGACCATTAGTTTCTGTTGAATCTAAGTTGTTGTAATATGTATCATAAAATTATGACGATTATTTCTATCTTGTTGTAATATCAGCACACCATCTAATATCAGCACACCATCTAATATCAGCACACCATCTTTTTCTTCAAGAACCCGATTTTTATGTAATGTATCACTCCTATCCTATACCTATAACGAGTATATATTGCAATGAAGTTGATCAATCATTCAAAGAGTTTGCGTGTTCAATCATGAATTTGGTATGAGCACTCAACCATACAAAGAGAAACAAAGCACACAATATACAAAACCTTTTGATAAAATTTCATAAACTAAAAAATATGTTAAAAATTGGTTTGTATAATTGAAAGTTAACCCTAATTTGACGTAATGGACCCAAACTTGATAAATAAACCTTAACAAATCAAAAGCTAAAAATAATTAAAATAATAAACCTTTTAATTTCTATAGGCCTGACATAAGCTAAAAGATGAATATATAATAGCTCAACTAATTAAAACAAGACCAAAATTGAATTTTATAATTTGTTGTCATAATTGAAGCTCAACTCCAAATGAATGGTACTCATTCATATTGATGAATTAGAAGACATACCATATGTCAATAGAAATATATCGATGTTTATTTTCTAATGTAACTATAACCACATCAAAATTAATTTTGTAGCTTTAGTTATAGCTGAAATAATAGAGATAAAGATAAGAAATTAATAGGTTTGAATCTTTTTATTCCAGTATTTTCTATTTTCAAGCTCTCATACAAGCTCTTCTTGAACATGAATCAAATTAATGAATGTTTGTTCTTTATTATTTGATATCCTCTTCAATTACACCTTAACCAAAGTATCTTGAAGAAGTTTATTAATTGCATCCTTGAATCTCTTTGCTTTACGTCTCGTGACTAGACCTAATAGAACCTCTAATAGATCTTTTGGTGTAAAACTAATATTGTTTTATTCCATCTCTTCTTGAAAGGATTTTCCCTTGAGTTTACTTATAGTATAAAAAGAAAGGTCAAATACATTAAATATAACACCAACACCATATCCATCTGGTAATTCTACTTTGTAAATGTTATTATTGATCTTTTCATTGATTTCGAATGATTTGTATCCTTTTAGCATCAACTCAGATCTCTTTTAAGCATAAAATATTGTTTTATCTTGTATGCACCCAAATTTAATCTCCTAGTTCAAATATTTTTTCCTTCCTTTATTAGCTTTAAATGCGTATTGCTCATCTATTTTTTCAATATGTTGTCATACCTTTGTACAAAAATCTTTAAAAAACTTGTGATTTTCTATTCTCATCAAAACTAACTCTTTCACTAATAGGTAAAGGCAATAAATATAATAGAGTTATGGTGTGTTTGATATTATTTTTGCTTTTGTAGTTGAGGTTTAAAAAAAACAGTTTCATGAAAAACACTTTACTTGCGATTCAAAATAATTTTTAAAGTGTTTGGTTAAAACTGTGGTTGAGTTTGAGGTTAATGGAAAGCAGTTTCAAGTGTTTGGTTACCAAATTTTTTATATTGATTTCAACTTATGAAATTACTTTTAAGTGTGTGTGTGTGTGTGTGTGTGTATTGTTTTTTAAATATTTAATAATTATAATAATAAAATATAATTAATAATTCAAGTAAATTAGACACTTGTTTTTATTCTCTCATCAAACTACTTATAATTTCATCACGAACTATAAATTCATACGTGAAGGTCTCTGCGATCCCAAAACAACATATAGTAAAATATCATCTGAAATAAAATTAGGATTTTGAGACAAAAATTATATTGTGATCTCCTTCTACTATATTTATTTATATTTTAATTAATTTTTAGATTATTTTAATATTAAAAATATATTTTTTTATATAAAAAAACCTTTAACTCCCTAGACCCCCCTCCCTCTCTCAGCCACACACACACACCCGACCTTAGTCCAGCAAAAAGCAAGAATTCAAAAGGCAAGAAAAGCAACTAATTCTTGCTTTTCTTACACGACGGTTCATATGGTTCTAATTTGTGGGGCCTAGCTAAATTTTTTGCTTTTAACATTTAACCAAATACTAGGATAGGAAGCTTTTTTGCAACCGGAGGTTGCACCACAAAAACAAACACCCTCTTAAAAGAACCATAACTCCCCAGACCCCCCCCCCCCCCCCCCCTCTCAGCCACACACACACACACACCCGACCTTAGTCCAGCAAAAAGCAAGAATTCAAAAGGCAAGAAAAGCAACTAATTCTTGCTTTTCTTGCATGACGGTTCATATGGTTTTAATTTGTGGGGCCTAGATAAATTTTTGCTTTTAACATTTAACCAAATACTAGGGTAGGAAGCTTTTTTGCAACCGGAGGTTGCACCACAAAAACAAACACCCTCTTAAAAAAACCATACATAATTTCAGAAAAAGAAAATTGTATTGTAAAATGCATATTTTTATTATATGTAAACCCAATGGATGACAAACAATCTATCTAATTTTTTAGGTTCTTTTAAATAATAATTCTAAATAATTGAGTTAAAGTTTTATTCACCACTTTTGTTTGACCATATGTCAATGAATGACAAGTAACAAAAAGCAAGCTATTTTTTTACTTACCCCATAATTTTTTTTAAAAGTAACTTATAAATTTGGCATCTCAATCAAACATAATGTTTCATGGAACATTATGTAATTGAACTATTTCTCTAAGTAAGAGATTCATTATATTTGTTTCACCGATAGTTTTCTGACATAATTTGAAATGCATCAACTTAGATAACTTATCTACAATGACAAAAATTGAATCTCTACTTTTTTAGACCTAGATAACCTTAAAACAAAATTTATGGATATATCAATTTAAGGATATATCAATTTAAGGTTGCTAAAGTATTAATAAATGTGTATACAAATCATAAGATATATTGTATACTTAACTTGTTTACATGCATCCATCATATACTTTTTATACTTCCCTTTCATGTCAAGGCAATAAAGATGCTCATATAACATATTCAAAATCTTAGTTACCCTATAATATCCTATTAAACTACTTCTATGAGGTTCCCTCATAAGCGACTCACCTAGCAAACATTTAGACATACATACTCCTACTTGTAAATAAATCCTATCATGCCTAAAATACTTATCAAAAGCCAAATTCTCACATTACCCATACACTTAACCAAAGTCATAATCATTCATGTAAGGAATGATGACCTTCCTTCAAATAGAGAATAGTTATTTGGTTATTTTAATCCTAAAATTTGATTATTAGAGATTTATCTTAATAATCAATGTCCAAATGAATGATGTGCCCGTCTCGATGGGGTTAAGTTAGGAGGAAATGGATGACCACATATCAATATTGTCTTAATAATCAATGTCCAAATGAGTGATGCGCCCGTCTCGATGGGGTTAAGTTAGGAGGATATTGATGACCACGTGTCAATAATGGATCATCAATAGATGTTGAAAATGATGACAATACAAAATGAGCAACTTTGGTAATAAAGTCTACACATAAAAATATAATTGATATCACGGTTGTGAACCATGATATCAATTAAAATGATATCAATTAAAATCATCATAATTTCCAACTATGACATCAATTTAAACATTACAATTGTAAAACATGATATTATTGAAATGACACGATTATCAACAACGACATGTAAGAATATACTTCACCAAAACTATATTATTTCACTAAAATGTTTTCAAATTGTGTTATTGATCATGATGGGCGGTGTGTGGTCTCTATCCAGAGGTATCCCTTAAATAAATAGGCAAATATGACTCAAATCTAATTTAATTTAAAGGTTGATGAAGTATGCCAACACTAAAGATTTCTATAAGAATGTTAAATGTTTATTTACCATAGTAGCTAGAATGGCATTTTGGTCGGATACCTAAAAACAAAAGGCATGCATTGTTACTAATATACCATCAATGGCATTCCAGATATAACTGGCAAATAGGATCGGCCATTGCAATGCCCAAGTCCGTTAAGAAAATCTATTTTAGTTTCTTAATTAACCATAATTAAAGCTTTTGATAGATCGATAAACTATTATTAATAAACTAGTCTCCTTGGCTCCTTATAAATTGACCCTTAGCGGAGAACCTTAAACTAGAGATTATGAGCAGGTTAAGATAAGTGCTCCCAAACAATATAAATGATAATTAGCATCGAGGAAACTTCAAAACACCTAGAATGTAGAAGTAAAAACTGTGGAAACATACAACCAGTCCAGCATCTGAACAATAATATATTTCAATTTTCTGACTTCATACAATTATAACAGGTCAGAGTTAAATAGCTAAGTTGATGTATATGAAAATGGTGTATACTATACCAATGGGCATTCATATTTTCTGAACATCTGCTGAAGCTTGTGAGACCAATATAAAATCTCTGAGAAAACCAGAATGCCTTGAACTGATTTCACTGTTCAGTGAGCAGTCTCACAAAGTACTTTTACTTTCCACAACTTCACAGAAAAAACAGAATAGAGGTACCGATACTTTTGAGTTCAAGGTGCTGCCCTGAGCCAATTTTATAACATCTCAAGATTCTACATGAAGTCACCTCCCCTCAATATCTGGAAAGCAGAAATATGAAAATCTTCATCAAAATGTGAGTGAGCTTGGGCCAACATAGCAGTGATAAGAATCTTCATCATAACTCAGATTCTAGAGCTGGTTATTCATAAGACAGGTATGGTAATAACATTGAAATGTCAAATACAAGGTCGCACAACATGAAACAGGCTGTAAAGGGGATTCCCATGAAAAAGAGCTGGTTATTCCACATTTATCATAAGACAGGTATGGTATGATAATAATATTGAAATGTCAAATATGAGGTCGCACAACATAAAACAGACTGTAAAGGGGATTGCCATGAAAAAAAGGGGGGATACAGAAATCATCAGGTGGTTTTTCTCAGGTAAACAATGTCTTCGCGTACAATGAAAGAGCCTGATTCAGAAAAAAGACTTTTCAATTGAATTCAAGCTCATCAGACCATCATAGTATAGAGCTTGAAAACTGACAGATCGTCTTTCATTTACAAAAGATTAGCTGCAATGGTCATCAAGCGCAACAAAAAGGAAAGGCTAAAGAGATTTTGCAGGCTGTCTCTCATAAAGGCTAAAAGTCCAAACAATGGATCATGCAAAAGTAAACATCAAATGGTGTAGAAGAAGAAGACTAGAAAAACCCAAATCCAGGGACAAAGTCCATCCCATCAAATATAATCAGATCCCTGTTTTTCTTCAGTTATTACATGAAAGGGAATTCTTTCCAGACATAATTTCATAAGATTTCAAGAAGAAAAGGAATCACCTTTGCATCATGGGATGATTCGTGTTCCTTTATCTCTGGAACATGCTTTTCAAGAAACAGCTGAATAGTTCTCCAGTAGTGATCACCACCAACGAGCCAAGTGTCCATATGCATGCCATTAGGAAAATCCACAAAGACGCATTCCCTATTATGAGCAGCTGCTTTATCATAGAGCATTTGCATATGGAATGGTGGAACCATTTCATCTTGCAATCCAGAAAGGAAAAGAATTGGCTGCTTAATCTGCAATTAAGAAGGTAAATCCATCAGTGACACATCGAAAGAGGAGAAAAAAAGAGTCGAAAAATAGAAAAGAGTCGCCGAACTGTAATTGCCATTTCCAGAAATGCAATTCTGAAAATAGCCAGTTCAACTTCAACAAGCTATGTTATATAAGGAAATCATACAGGATCAGCACATGCACTTTAATTCTTTCACAACTGAAGAGAAGAAGGGAAGACATCCAGCCTATAACTCCAAATATATATTCTCGAATAATAGAAGATATAGATTAATTGCTATGGGTGGCAACAAATGATTGACATGGTCTTCCACTCGTTTTCATGCACACGTGCTTTGCATTCACAAATAGTCAATAATTAAAAACATGAGATTCCACTGGCATTTAACCTCACCTGGCCAACAATGTCAATGGTGCTCCATGGAGAACGTACAAGAAAATTAAGAAGTTTAGGTGCTTTTGAACCCGTGCCTCCAATAAACCACTTTAGGAAGGGAAATAGAACTCCAGCCAAATCCATAATGGATGTAAAAGTGTTTTCCAGGATCAATGCATTAACCTGAAAGGATAGACCAGCTAAAAAATGACAACGACCACACAAGAAAAAAAAGGGGGTGAAAAACAAATTAAGACTCACAAATGTAGTCTGATGACCTCTGAAATGGAAAGTGAATAAATTCCAATAACTCCAATAAACAGTAAAAAAGATAAATAGTCACTAATAAGTGTGCAAATTGGATTGCAATGAGCTTGGAAAATCACTTTTATTTGGTTTCTTTCATGTTGATGAAACAAATAGTTAGGAGAAAAGAAAATGAAGGTATAGCATGTCAAGATTGTCATATTTTAAACTGGAAGGGAATGCAAGATGAAAGCAAAAAATAAAAGGGGAAGAATAAAGAACTGTCCTAGCCATCACAAGAGCATCTGCAACAAGATGACTACCAAGTGACTGTATCATCAAAATTTATGAGAAGCTAAAAGCACAATGCTAGTGATTTTAAACAACATGAAACTGCATGACATGATTAGTGAAAGCATGTTCAATTATTCAGGAAAAAACATAAACAAGATTTTAAACTAAATAAATAAACAGCACATAGTACTAATAGAACTATCTGGAGCAATACCTTATCAGGATTGTTTTTTGTGAGCAGAGCCCCCACTGCACCCCCAAGTGACCGCCCAAACACGACTATTCTAGATGTGTCAATGTCAGTCCTCTGTGAAAGATGATCCAATGCAGCCTACCCAAAGAAAGAAAAGCTTATAAAGATCGAGAACAAAGCTATAGTCTACACATGTAACCATTAGGAGATAAAGGTGACAGGGCCAGGAGAAGACACACCTGAGCATCTTTTGTGATTCCGTGCTGCGAAGGATATCCATCACTTTCTCCATAACTGTTTAGATAAAAGAGATGACGAAGCATTTGTTTTCAATCACACAAGCAGCAAAAATACAGAAATATATACAAAATGAAATGTGGTTAGCAAATGCATACCCTCGATATGAAAGCATGAACACATTGCACTGCAGCCTCTGAATCATTATGCGGACCATTTCAAGACGATGGGCAATGTCTGAAGGTTAATAGTTAAGGCCTCTACTCTCAGAGAGACAACAAGTAAAATAACGAAAAAAACCTTCAAGCTGAATGAACCCAATACAGAAGACATATACTTATAATGGTGAATCATGGTAAGGATACTTCCAGCATTCTCTTGGAAAAACAGGACAGTCGGACCTGCAAAACCATCAACACTAATTTCTGAGCTTCAAATTTAAGCTAAACCCTATAAAAATTAATTTCTTTATAAAAAAAAAAAAAAAAAGCAATTTAATCCTTTGCTCAAAATTAAATTTCAATTTCATGTCCGCCTGTTTAAACCCTAGCTGAGATTTAAAAAATAAATGAATGACCGAAAATACTTGGAGTGATGACCTCGGCTTTTAGGGAGTACTTTAATGAACCATGCGTGAAGGCGGACGCCATCGGATGATCGGAGCCAAACATCCTCGTAAAGGAGACGGAGTCGGGCAGGAGTGACCTGGTAAGATTTAGTGAGACCGGGTAAGACCGGGACGTAGACAAGCTTCTCTTGAAAGGCTACAAGCAAAGCCATTACTGCCACCACTATGCCTACAAATCCGTACAGCACCGCACCCATGTACGACACCATTTCCTACTGTTGCTCTTGTCGTTTTGATTTGACAGTCCTCTCTCTCTCTCTTTTCCGGTGACCGTGATTGTGTATGGCACCTGTTTGTTGACGGTTTGATTAGAAACAGAGAAACGTTGATGTTTGTGTTTCTGTCCATTTTTCTTTGGATCCTGGGGATGAAAGAAATGGGTTGGAGAATGGGTGTGGGGTCCATTTTGAGTGATGGCGTAAAAGCGGTTGGAATTGGTTAGGAGCATCGGTGTCAGACCCTAGAACCTACCTGAGTTTTAACCCGACTCAAGGCTCGGGTAGCTGGTTCATTGCTCTATTCCCAGGTCAACCTCGATCATTATCAAAGAGTCGTTTTGGATTTTTAAGAGGAACGATTTTATCTGGATAAAAAGTAATAAAATAAAATGAATTAATCTTGTTTTGCAATTTTTTTTTTATTAAAGTTCAGTGTTTGTTTCGGTCAATCAAATTATAAGTTGACCTGCTAGATTATTTAAATTTGACCACATTAATTTTCAATAATTCAATAATAAACTTATAAGAGCTGACACATTTCAACCACAAACAAAACACTACGAATAGCGTTGTGTATCTTTTTATAATTTATTTTGTTTCTTTATTTTATTTTGTGCAATTTCATCCTAATTAAAGATCGATTTCATCTAACTTATTAATCAATTGCAAAATTAAAATTAAGAGAGTTAGAATTAAAACAACATCAAATAAAGATGACGTGTTAGAAATTTCAAGAAAGATAAAATCTGATTCTTGAACTTTAAAAATAATGAATATTATCTTTAAGTGTTTTGCATCAAACTAGATTGAAAAATATTTTTGGATAAAATAAAACTTAAGCTTTGATTTTTCAGCTACCATAGTGGTTGAAATCTTGACAAATTTAAATGACGCTTTGTTTATTTTTTTTAAAAATAGGGTGAACAACATATAGCAAAAAAAATAAGGGTCTATTCAAGCACTCCTGTCGGGGTAAGCCCAATAGGTCAAGGTAGGATGGCTTGACCTTCTCTTTTTTTCTTTCTAATTTTTTAAATTAATAATTCTTTTTACATTTTTTAATTTTTTACATTTATATTTATATTAATACTCATTCTCTATTTTATTTAGAGAGCCTCCTTTAAATAACGATTATTTTTTTTGTTATACATTTAATTTTTTAATAGGTTTTTTTTATTGATCTATATTTTTTTATATATATGTTGTATAGATGGACTTTATTTTTATAAATAAAAAATAATTTTAGATAATATTTCTAATATATGCAGTCTTGCATAATAGGTTTGGTTATGTCTTGGTTGTGTTTCATAAAAGAACTTGAAAATATAAAAAAACAAGTTTTAGAAACCGACGACTTTTTAATCAGGTTCTCATAAACAACACTAACTGATGAGCTTTAAAATCTAGAATGCTTAATAATAAGGCTAATATGTTAGACAATTAAGTAATATATTAGTTCAAGCAACATGGTCCATTCTTCCTAGTTAAAGTGTCTAGTGGCTTGATATGAAAGGTCTAAATGGTTGGTAGTAGTAAGTGATACTTGACAAGTCAAGGTGATTGGCCACTACTATTTGCAAAAGGTTTTCTTTGATGGACGTTAAGGCTTTTCGATGATAAAGTTAGTAACTTTATAAAAAGAGAGCGTTATATTATTTTAGAGAGATAAACTTTAAAAATATACATCCTGAAAATATTAAGAATGAAGAGGTTATGAACTTTCAGCTTGAAGGATTTATACCAACACTGCATACCTTGTTAGGCATGTCATGCCCTGCATTTACATGCACCCATGCTCATTGCCTAGTTGTTGAGTGTATGTCTATGTTAAATGCATGAGCTCATAACTTTGCTTGAGCCCTTGCCTTTAAGAGTTAGGTTCCTTGCTCAAACTTATGCTTTTTAGAAGTTAAGATTAGGCTACAATGTTTAAGTCCATACTTCTTGGATGCTTTTTAATTTCATCTAAAAATATATATTAATTAAAATTAAATTTAGTTTTATTATATGAATTTTAGTTTTTTTCTACTATAGAAAATTTAATATTGAAAAATAACTTTCTCTTGTTCTATCTCTCTAGGGCTTTGTAACTTATTTTTGTTGGGAGATCTTGAGATCATCTCACTCTTGCTTGTTAGTTTGCACTTGATAACATGATTTGATAAGTGAGGTTTCAACAGGAAATAGAGGTTTTGTATTTCTTATGCATAAGTAATTAGATAGTTTAAGGCTTTCAGTCATTTTTTATTATAAGCTATAACTAATATAATTTGATCTAAATTGCTAATTAATTGTGTATGTGATTTGATTTAAATTATCAAGGAATGATGCATTTTCATCCAAATTATAATATTTCAAAAGCAAAACATTAAAAGTAATTTATTTCTAATAGATAAATAAAATTATATATGATAAGAAGTCCCATTTTCAAATTATAAAGGGCGTCATATTTTTTATGTTTATTAAATTAGATATAAAAAATGAAATCATAATCTATAAATTATGTTAATAAAACAAAAAAGAAATGTTTTTCTATTAGTGTGTATATGCGCTAAAAGTTGAAGTTTGGTGAATAACTTGCTTGCATAGTTGAAGTTATTCCAGCCGCAATCTCTATAACAAACCATGGTTAGGCTCATCATCATCACACTATTTTTAAGAAAATTCTATTCTAGAAGAAAATAAAAATTAATTAATTAATGTCATCCCTTGTTTTTCTAGCTAAAAGTATCAAATGAATATTAAATAATCAACTTTAAACTTGATTGCTTAACTGTGGTGCCTTCATACAAACATTTATTTGACTTCTTCATCATCTGTGGGAATACTTTCAACTTTTACTTGATTCAAATTGTCTTAAAAAGTTAGATTATAAATAGCATTTTAAAAGCTTTCTCTACCGCACTTCAAAACAAGCCCTACAACCTGAAAAACCAAAGTGTTTCATGTATTTGTCTTTGGCATTGTTCAGCGTCAATATGGACAACTATCCAGGGTAACCAAAAAATTTGAAAAATTGATTAAATTGAAAAAAATTAACCGATAAAAAACAAACCATTAAAAAAACTCGATTAAACCAATTAAATTTTTTAAAAAACTTCCGGTAAAGTTTGGTTTTTGAAGGGAAAAACCAGTAAATCAAACCAAACCGATTCAAATTAAAAAAAATACTATTTAATTCTTCTAATTCAGTTCAATTTTTTTGGTTTGATTCATTTTAGTTAAATAGTAGAAGAGGAAAACTTGGTTAAAGAAAGAAAAAAAACTAAAAAATCTAAAACTATTTATTATTTTTTATTTAAAAAACCAAACTAAACCAAACCAAACCGAAACAGATAAGTTTAAATTAGATCCGATTCAGTTTTTTTTTGAAACTTTTTTTTTCCTGTGTGGTTGTTTTTATTGATAAAAATCAAACCTAAGGGAAAATGCTGCATCTATCTGAACCTTGTTGGCAGCTAGATAATAAACAGCATTGGAAAAACTCTCTACCACGCTTCAAAGCAGGCCCTCAAACCCGAAGTGTTCCATGTATTTGCCTCTGGCATTGTCGGAGTCAATATATACAATTATCTGAACCTTGTTGGCAGTTAAAAGAAAATGATAGGCCATGCTACTACTCCAAGTCTGATAATTTATTTGATAATCTGACGAGCAAACACTTGCATAGTTACCATATTTAACAATCAGTGCAACCAAAGGATGGATTTCAAAAACAAACTCCTTTCAACCATTTTGACACACGGAGGATGTCTATAGAAAGCAAACAGCAGAGAAATCAAACACATAACAGTGTCCTTCGTGCACTTTTTGTACCAAGTAAAGAGACAAAGCCAAGGATGAATTGCCTGGACCGGTGACGCGGTCCTTCTTGTTCTGCATTTTCACCGAACAACAGAAGCATGGTGTCCGTTGCTCATAAGCCCACCATTGATCTGCACGCCTCCACCAAGGTGAGCAGCAATACCTGAGAATCGGTGATCTGGCTGCTGAAAATTGACATCACTGTTGGAGACACTGGTGATATCAGAGCAGGTTGTATTTGAGGCACCAGATTGACCAGTTCTTGATTGGCAGCTTTCAAGTTCTGATGCACCGTTCTTTGGGTGCAAGCGGACGGTATCTGAGACATTGCACTGACTAGGAGAGGAAGTGGGATTTGATCGCTTTTTTGTGCTGAGAAAGCGTCCACCAGATCCTCGAACCCTATTTAAGGCATGGATGTGCCGAGACTCATGAAGGTATGGCTGCAATCCATTAAGAGTGTCGATCATAAATTACAAATTACAAGCTTTTTATTGATGTTATGATTATGAAATTTGACATCGAATATTGCAACTCAAGTAGATAACAAAATACTTCATTTTACCACTACTCACGTTAAAATTCCAGCCCTGAAAATAAATGGTAGCTGGATAGGCATACCTTTCGATTTTTCACAAGTTTGTTTTGAGCCTCAAGTTTTGCCCGTGATTGTCTCCTTCTCAGAATTCCATGGTACTGTTTCGCATTAACATAAATGGGTCCATCATCTGCAAGATCAAGAGGCAGTGGGACTCGTCCAGCAGTCATCCCCACCATATGAGAACCCATCTGGGGCTGAATCTGGTCAGGTTCCAATGATAATTAGATCAAATAGGAGCAATAGTTACAACAAATCAAAAGGAACATAAACAGTATAGAAACAAGAACTCTTATATCATCACTCTAAAAGGACCAGGATCATCTTTCACCCATTAATGTAGGGCCCCAAAAGTGCCCTAACAAAGTAGATTGCAAAACCATCCAAAAGGAAAATTACATACAAATAGTGGTCATTAACATATAAACTCAACGAAAATCAATGCTGCAACAGATAACAAGACCATAGCACTGCACAACTCTACCTACAAAAAGATGGTGAACTCATGTACTCAGTAATACTTACAAAAGCATGTGGTCCATATGGATTAAACAGCCCACCAAAGTACGGATCAGCACATGGATATGAAGTACGAGCCTGAAATGATGAAAGTCATTAATCTATAATTATAACCAAGATGACAATCAGAAACCCACGTAAAACCATCTCAACCTACCATTGAATAGCTAAAATCAGCTTGTGAATGATTGGACACACTATCTGGAGTACTCAGCAAGAGAACCGGCCTCATTTTGCCCCCCACACCCTTCCCACAACTTTCATCTTGACCCAAGTATATGGAAAAACAACCATTTCATGTTAAAGATATGCGGGTAAAGTAGCTGATTCAACCTCATAAAGCATAGCAAATGACATACATCACAATAGATGAGACCATGGGTATCATAGGAAACATGTTAAAGGGTATCATTCCATCAAAAGAACTGATATAGTATTGCACGTTCTAGTAGTAGCAAGTTATTGATCCATGCAACAATCTCTTTTAACTATATATCCTAAACTACCAAGAGGAGATTCCAGTGGAGCCAAAAAGTGGTGAGAAAATTATTTCAGATTTCTTCAGAGTATAAACTGGTCACGGAAAATGAAAAATCACAGAAATGAGATAAAACCTACATTATCAGAGGGAAAGAGACTAGAAATGAGAAAACAGATGAAGAATTGAAAATCCAAATCTAGACATCTCATAACCCACAAACATTTTAAAATGCATTCGGGGAAAAGGAACACATGCACACAGGGTTGTTGAGAAAGCTTCAGATGTCAATGTCCAGAATAGAAAAACCTTACATACTGTAAGGGTGTTTAATGGCTGAAAAAAGCACGTTAAATATATCACACAAAGCTTTCAGATGGTTTGTCTTCAATTGAACTCCCATGACTTCTGATAATGTGCAACAAGAAATCATCTGAAAACAATTGGAGTATTTCTCTGTTATCAACAAAGATAAAGGGGAGCATGTGCACAGCAGAACCAAGTGATTTCATGTGTGTTTAGTATTGTGGTGTGGGGTGTTTTTCAATTGAAAATACATAAAAATATATTTTTAAGATTTTCTTTTTTTCATTTTTGATATAAGCACATCAAAACCATCCAAAACACCTAAAACAGCATCAATTTGAAAAGAAGGTTGCAATGCAAAAACACTCCATGTATTACATATAGTTTGAAGTTTTCGAAAACTGAATTTATGGAAGAAGAAAAAACGAGCTCCAATTAGCTTCTTGTAAATCCATCTAGAAAATATTAAGTGACGCTAAAAGTTATGAACATCTCACTGAACACTAACTGTAACTCTTATAAAAAAAAACACTTATTTTATGTTAGAAGGGATTTGTAGCCCCCAAATTTCCCCAGAGCACTAAAAACTGCTTTGAAAAGAAAATAAATGCCCCTATGTTTTTCTTCTGCTATTGATAACAATATGTACCTCCAAGTTAAGTCACATCTAACTTGTAGCCACACCTGCACTCTAAAGTCGAGGAAACAAGTTGTCTTCCCTAAGACTAGTTGAAAAATAAAAAGTTTGTGCTTTGCAAATGTAATGCATAAGATAAAGCACATAACACAGTGAATAAATGAGTGCTATAAAAAATAAGTACCAGATTCAGACGAAATACATTGACCTTGTGAATTGGTCCCTCCCACGACACTCATTTCATTGTGAGATTGACCTATTGACAGAGTTGAGGACGATTCCTGGTCCGGAAGATGAAGTCCTAACTGCTTTGCTTCATGATAAGGTTGTGGTAGAGAGTCTGCTTTAAAGCTTATGTTCTTGGATAAAGATGGTGAAAAGTGCTGTTCATTTGAATTCCACCATGATGGGCAACTGACAGTAAGGTGTGGTTCATCAAAGTTTTTCTTCAGCAAGTTCTGAATTCGTAAAGCCATCTAGTTTATATATCTATATATATCCTGGATTTGAAGAAAATCCTTAAGCAATCAAAGATTATGTGGTTCGCCTTTGAGATTACTGTTTAGCTGCCCAGGAAAAAAAAGAATAGAAAAAAGATCCAATGAGCCAGGCTGCTTCAGTTAAATAAGAAAATGTGATGAAAATAAATTAAAATCAAGTCAAAATGGATAGATGGATCAAGATGAAATACACTAAATAGAGTAATTTTTCACCATGAAACTATCAGATGAAGCTTTTTGGCACAAAGAGATATAATTGCATACTGAAACAACCAGTCAGCTTCAAATCACCACAGTAAGGAAAGCTGGAGTTACCTAGAGTTTGTAATTTGAATAAAAAATATTGAATACTCAAAAAAGGATGGGAGACACTTAGAACTGTACAAGGATAATTCAATATTGAAATGAAATAATAACAGGTTATATATATATATAATATTAACTAGAAATACTTGTTTTCAGCAGTTCTAGGTAATTTTTGGAAGTTAGAAAGGCAAGTTTCTTAGAGCTTTATACACCACTTATGCAGCAACTGATGACTGCAGTCATTTCAGGCCTCAGCTATCACAAAAGAATCTCATGGTTTACCCAAGTTTCCAGGAAACTTGTTCAAGGCAAGTGATAACTAAAGTCATATGCATCAGAATCCAACACCCAATTCTCCATCAGTATCACTAAAGTGCAATGGGTGTGCATGCATGTGTGTTTGCTGGATTGAGGTTGCTTCTGTGGTTGACAAATTTACCATGGACAAGTTGGGGAAGAAGTGGTCCTGTCTAATTGTAAAGAATCAACAGAAGGAAAGCATTTTATGATACAATCGATAAACAAATCATAACTTCCGATAAAAGGAAAAATCAACTCCCTGACATGAATGTTCACACTAACTTGCTACCAATGAATATTCACTACCATAGCATGAGAATCTTTCATAGTAACTTAATTTCTTCCCAGGCGAACAAGCTAAATAACTAAACAAAACATGCCCTGTTCAAGAACCTGACCTGTCACCAATATCAGAAATGAGTTTCAATCAATCGATGATTCCTGCTGCACCCAAAAAACAACATAAGAAAATATAGTCTATGACAAACCGCTAAACAGAATTGGCGTGCCTAAAATTTTCCAAAATTGGGTGAAACATGCACTATTCAAGCTCATTACGAATTGAGCAAGAATGTGTGTCATCCACTGAACCCGCAAAATCAGTGGAGCTAAGAAAAACCACTGATCTTGGCATGCAGCGTGAGAGCATGTATACACCGCAGATACTTGTCCAACATATTGATTCAGACCTCAATGACTACAAAAGGAATGATTAATATATATGTAGAAACTAGTAAATATAGCAATGAATAAGCATGCATGAAATCAAAGTCCATCAACAACAAGCAAGCCCACTATTATACTCTTCCTCTAACCTCTTGAATGCTTTCGGCATACCAAGAGTAAGATGAACATAACCACAACGGAAATCATCAAGAAACCCATTCCAATATCAGGGGAAAAAACATTCAGTCAATGCAAAACCTAACCTACTGAGAACCAGATAGTAAAATAAACTAAAAATGCAGAGAAAAAAATCCAAAAGTCTAAGAGTTAAAAAAAGGGGAGGGATTGTAGTGAGACCCAAAAACCAAGCATAGCAAAACGAGTAGATATAGAACCACTTTCCCATCACCATGGTCTCAAACTCCACATGCACGCATAAAACACAGCAAACAAAACATACCCACCTGCCACCTGGGTTCTATGCCCATAAGTTTTATGGAAGCCAAGAACAAGCAGAGAGAAGAAAAGAACATCAAGAGGGAGAGAAAAAGAGCGATAAATACAGTGAAAGAAAAGAAAAGGAAAAAGATAAACATTAGAGAGAGAGAAAAAAGATAAGACCTTTGGGATCTGATTAGCAAGTCAATGAGTATACGTTGAAGAGGAAGCAAAGAATTTCAAGAGGAAGCTGTAGGGAAGAAGTTGGGCATGTCTCCTTCTCTTGAAACTCTCCAGACCACCATCCCGCAGCAACCTATCCCTATCCTACGACTATAAATTTCTCTCTCTGAGTTCTGCCTTGCTGTGACAATTCACATGCCTCCAAAGCTACTAATAATTTCCAAATAAAATAATAAAATCACTCCACCACTACCACCACCACCTTCTTTGCTTATTGTTGTTTTCTTTCTAATACATTTTCTAACGTTTTCTTTTTTCTTAAGCTGGGCCCCACCCAATTCCCACCCCAACAGCCCTTGCTCTTTTGGCTTTATTCATAGCCGCCCTTCACTGTCCATTCCATTCTCCACGCGCCAGCCTACCCCACTATGTTGTCCTTGTGGCACTTATCTAGCTCTCAACCGTCACTCTACTCTTAAAGATCTTCTTGATCTCATCCCCGTAATTAAGATTATCGTATGTTCGCTTGTTTTTTAGATTATCTCTGGTTCACAAATAGATAAAATAGTTTTTATGATTCTACTTTTAATATCAATTCATTAAAATAATCTAAAGTTTCAAAAGTAATTGATTTAAAATTAAGAAAAAATCATTTTTTTTTGGAAAACACTTTTAATCTAAACCTCTCCATAGGTTACTTTCTTTTCTTTTTCTTCATTATTTAAAATACAGAGAACAGGATAATAATAATAATAATAAAAAACAGTATAACAATATGGAATTTCTCATGAAAGTAATATTTCTATATTATTTTAAATGTAACATTTAATGAAAGTTAATGAAAGGTGTGGAAAGTTAGTAGTTTTTCTTTTTATCCAAGGAAACCGAAATACAAATAAACACGTGTCATCATTCTCACTCCTTTCCTTTATTTATTTCTTTTAAAAAAATCACACCATACTAGTTATAGAATTGCTAAAAGAGATCCGGTTTTCAGCACTAATAAACAGTGAATTTTACTGTTTATTACTGTCAAAATCAGACTTATTTTAGACAAGCATCCTCAAAATATAAATGAATGAGCAGTGTCGGGGTTTTCAACAGTAATGAATAATGATTTTCACTGTTCCTGATGAAAACCGAATCTCTTTTAGACAAGCACAAAATACAAATGCAATTTATTTTTAGGATGGTAGGATGGGTTAGTGCCGACAAATGAATAATTAATAAATTAACAAGTGGTGGTATTTAAGTCGAGGAAGCTCTCTGCTTCAAAAATTGTTTACATGGTTAAATATAAATATACCTCCATATAAGACAAAATAGAAAAGTAAACTTCGAGGTCAGTAGGGTCATTGTACTTTTTTTTTAAAAGGCCACACGAATTTCGAACGGAGTGTGCAGCGAATTCTGGCATGAAAAAAAGCCTAATTGGCGTCTAGAATTATTCTTCGCCATGTTATCTTTATCATGGTGTGGCGCGTGGGGTTTCAAGATGGACGAAGACGTGTCAATGGTTGATTGAAGTTCCCTCATTTTCTCTCTCCTACGTGCAAAAGTACATGTCCGCCCCCACTGTTTATTAGGTTTTCATTTTAGTCCCAGATCTTTCGATTGTTTTTTATGGTTCTGATTTCTTGTATATAAATTTTGATTTATTTCAATTTGGTCTTTCAATTGCAATTGATTATATATTGTAGTTTCATTTCTATCCCCGGTCTTTAATTTCCTGATTGGTTTGCAATCTTTAACATTTTTTGGTATCAGAGTTATGATTTGTTTCAATTTTATCCCTTAATTCAAATTGATTTTATATTTTAGTTTCATTTCGGTCACCAGTCTTTTAATTTTCGGTTTTGTGTTAAATTCTTTAATTTTTTTAGTATCAAAGTTTATATTTGTTTCAATTTTGTCCTATAAATGAAATTTATTATATATGTATTTTTCATTTCGCCCCTTAAACTTTTAATCTTTGATTTTATTTTAATTTCTTTATTTTTTTATATATATTTCTTATATGATTCCTATTTTTTTCCATCTTTATATATACACTTTGGCTCTTAGTTTTTATTTCCAAATTTTATCATTTCCACTGTTATTAAGCGGGGGTTTTAATGTTAAAATTTTAATTTGTGTTGGTGATCATTTGAAAAATAATATTTATTATTTTCACTCTTTCTCTTTGTTTTTTATTTTTGTAATTATTCTTCAAGTCAAATAATTTTTTTAAATCTAATAATTGTTTTTTGTCATTCAATTTTTTTAATATTGTTGGGTGTTGAAATTTATATTTTTTATAGATAAGGCATTCAAAAAATTAATAATGATTATTTTTAAGTTTTTTTCTTATAAATATGTTAGACTAATTATATATTTTTATATTCCTTTAATATTAGCGCCTTAATATATATAAATAAATAAATAACTTATTTGTTTTTTTAAATAATTTACTATCAGTGTTCTAAAATAGTTTTAATATAATAATATGAGGAATTAATCTTAAAAAAAAAAAATCTTTTTTTAATAATAATCATGGCGTCATAGATAGTATGACCAATAATAATTAGAATATTAATTATGTATAATAATATTTATAATGACAGTTATACTTATTGTGACAAAATGTTATGTTTGTGAAAAATAACTTCTGCGTCTTTTTTTATGTTTGATATCTCATATCTCATATCACGAAAAACAAATATATGAAACCACACGTAAACAAGACAAGAGAAAAATTATTCCAAATTATCTACAATAATAAATAAAAAATTGTCATGCATTTCGCCACAGTCAGTGCCAAATTTTTTAACATGTAATAAAATTGTTTATGGCCCAATTTTTTTAAAAAAATGTTATACATCTGAGCTAAATAATTAACTTAAAAATTTTAAGATTATTTTGTTCTTATATATATTTATTTTACTATAGATAAGACATTTAGAATAATAATTATTATTTATTTTTTTACTTTTTTCTTAAAAAATAGAAGAGACTAATTATGTATTATGATATTTTTTTATATTAACAACTTAAAACATATTTCAAAAATAAATTGATTTTCTTTATAAATCTCACATTAATTTAATCTTGGTGTTCTAAAAATACTTTCAATATAATAATATGAAGAAAGAATATGAAAAAATAATCTTTGATAAATTTTAGCAGTTGCATTTCTGCTATATGTTAAATAAATTATTTGTCAAATAATTAAAATATATCCAACAAATAATTAGTATGTTGCAGGCAATAAATAATATATCCAACAAATAATTAGTATGTTGCAGGCAATAAATAATATATCTTTAGTCAATTTGATCAATTGCGGCTTTGTTATCTACCAATTAAATTGTTACCAAAGTAGTTAAAACAAAATCAACAATCAAATTGTTTGTTACGTAAAACAAATCACTCATCTGTGTCAAAATTCATCGATTGTAATTTTACTTTTTGCTAATTAAATAATTCATGAAACAAATAAACATACAAAATAATCAATTAGTATGTTACACGAAGCACGTGACTCGTTTTAACAGAATTTTAACGATTCCAATTGTACAATCTACTGATTATATAATTATTAAAACAATTCTAATAGTAGCAACATTCAATCATTTTTAGACGAAAAAAAAACTCATTTCTAACATATTTTATCAATTACAATTTCACTAATTAAATATTAAAATAATCAATTACAACACGTACAAAATTAATCTGTTTTCTACATAGAAAAAAAATTCAGCGCAGCACGCGGGCAAGTTAGCTCGTTCTTTCTAATCTAAGATATTAGATACAACCTCAAAAATTTAAACCATCAATATTTCATCTTAACCTTATAATATTGTCCTTTACTCTGTCTACAAAAAATATTAAACTAAATAATCATCACACAAATATAAAGAAGATAAGCTTCACCAAGTTATTATACAATTTAGGTAATGTTTGACACTACATTTCACAAATGTTTTTTTTTTAAAAAAAATGAAATTTATTTTATTTTATTGATGTGTTTAGATCACTTTCATGTGCTGATATCAAAAATAATTTCTAAAAATTAAAAAAAATATCATTTTGATCCATTTTTGAAGAAAAAAAAATTTCAATCACGCTACTAAACAGGCACATAGTTTTTTTGTCATAGGCTTTTATATTATTTTTCATTTTGTAAAGGAGAATGATAAGAACCTTGGAAAATGGCTAACCATTCAATATTTTTTTATAATAAAATAAAGATATTTTGAAGAGACTAATATGCATGTTAAACATGACTAAATGTATTTTTAGAAGATCCTAAAAGTGCTTCTCTTTTATATTGACATGTTGTCTTCATAAAAAAGTTGATAAATTCTTATGAGTGTTGGTTATATAGTTTAACCATCAAATTAACCTTTTACTGTTAATATTCAAGCTTTGCATGTTATAGTTTTTATTTTATTTTTTAAAAGAAAACTACTCTCATTATCCTATAGTGTACTTAATTTTACATTTGGCCTCCATTGTTTCAAAAATTATAAAAAACCTCTTGAATTTTATAAGTTTATAACATTTTATGTAGCACTGTTATCCTGTAGTTTACTTAATTTTACATTTTGCCTCCAATGTTTCAAAAATTATAGAAAACATCTTGATCTTTATAAGTTCATAACAATTTACATAGCATCGAGAGAAAAACCCAACAAAAAATCCAAAAATTTATAAATGATAAAAGAATCTTTGATGCAATAAATCAATGAAAATCCTAATATCAAAAATCCAAATATTCACACATTAAAACACACTTAAGTACCCACCAAAAAACATTATCATAACTCTTAAAAAATCATCGACCAATCCAACTACCAAGAATCCTTGAATCTAATTGCTAAAAAATATTCAAGCCAATTGTTAAAAACTCTTCATCTCAATTGCCAAAATATATCAATTATAACGTCAAGATTCCAACAACCAAATAGTTAGTAAATTTTTAAAACTTCAATGTTTAACCATTAAAGATATTATCTTCATTATAAGACAACATTTATTTATCTTGAATTTTGTGTTATCTAGAATTTGTCTCCTGTTAGAATATTTCACAGCCTTTATCATCTATATGTTGAATCCAAAATGCATCATAGAAGATCATGAACATTTTTTCAAATGCTCAATCATATTAAAGTATTAAGTAGAAATGGACAAATAAGAGGAAAAAACGAGGGTTCTTTGAATATAAATGTCATGCATTGAATTGATTAGAGAATAGATCATGTTGCAAAATTTAATGGTGGTAGATATGTTATATGCCTTTATCTTTTAAAATAATCAGAAAATAATGCACAAATAAAAAAACATTTTTATAATAAGTAAGATAGATGTTGGTTGACAATTCAACATGATTAGCTTAATCACCTTAATATTTAGTTTTTTAAACCTGACTTAGACGTTGACTTGGGAAAAATACATAGTCATGAGTCAAGTAGGTAAACTTAGGTTAACTTAATTGACACCTAACCTAGCCTAGGTCCTATATATCAATCCTAAAATTTCATATCAAGTTTTAGTACTTTGAATAGTCATATTCATGTAAAATGACCAAATTGTGTTTTTAACATAGTCTCTTATACATAGGCTCTCTCAATCATCTCATAAACATAAATTCTACATAGAGCAAGCCTGATAACAAAAAAAAAAGAATCTTCCATTTAAAATAATAAAATTATCCAATTTAAATAAGTTTTTACAGAGTTTTCTTTAAACAGGGACTTACCTAAAATTTTATCATGTATTAAGACTTGTAATCACAATCACAATCCAATCATATTCTACTCATGTAATTAAGGGTGAGCAAAAAAAACCCAAAAAGAACTGAACCATTAAAAAACCCGATTAGAATATTTTTAATAACTTTTGGTCTGATTTGGTTTTGATTATTTAAGACTAAAACCGGTAAACCAAAACCAAACCGAATCAGTTCAAATATACTATAAAAAAATAACAAATAAAAAAACCAATATTATCGTACAATGTATTCCACATTTTCAAGGTATAATAAACCAATAGATTTCTGTTTCTAAAACTTTCACATCGATTATAATACTTAAAAGTCAAAACTAGCATCACATTATGTGCTAGAAGACACAAGTTCTCGTTTTTTTAAATTTCCCTGCCCTAATCTATTGCTATAAACTACTTGTCAATTCAAACAAACGCCCTCCATTATAAACTATCTATAATCAAGCTACATTTCTTATTATGTCATAATTATAAGAAGAAATGTAGCTTGATTATAGATGATGGTAGTTGCACTAATATAACTAGTACTAAATTGGTGAAAAAATTAAATTTGCACACCACCAAACATTTCATACCATATAAATTATAATGGTTGAATGATAATGGTTAGGTGAAAATGAATAAGTAGGTTTTTGATGTTTTTTATTGGTAAATATTATAATCACGTGTTATGTGATATTGTACCAATGTAAACTTGTCATTTGCTGTTTGGCAAGCCATGTCAATATGATAAGAGAGTTATGCATGATAAAGTGAAAAACATGTATTTCCTTAAGATGATTACGAGAAGTTGAGTAACATAGTTACCTTTAAATGTCATGATTACAGGAAGTACGAGTAGCATTGTTACCTTTAACAATGGTTGAGGTGGATTTTTTCTTTCTAAGGTATTCAATGTTGTCCTCTTTATTCAATAGTGATGGACCACATCTGGTGTTAGCCTTCCAATTTGGGTTTTTAAAGTGTTGAAAGGCCTAAAAGCCAGTTTTGTTAACGACGCCCTTTCGTTTAAGTTGTTTCTTTAACTTTACGACTATATACACCATCTTCTTTAACTCTATATAATGATGCAACTCTATTATATAAGTTATATAGTGATTAAAGGTTATTCATGAATCTAACTATAATAAACTTCATATCCTCCTTAATATTAGTTTGAATTATAACAAGTTTCATCTTTTTTAAGTACTCATTAATATTTTTATATCTTGACTTAAGCTCTGCAATCTTTGATACAACTTTTTATAATAGTGGCTAGGCATTAACCTCCTCTTCATTAAAGATAATTCATCACATCTCAAGTATCAATTTGCCTTTTATTATTATTTTAAATAGTTTTTAATTAATTGATCCTGCTAGATAATGATATAGTTAGTAAAAACACTCATAGCAAACTTAACTTTATTGAACTTTATATAATTATGGCACTTAAAATCTATTTTCTCTACTCCCATTCGAATAAACATTTGGATCATTTTTCTCCTAAAAAAAGTGATATTTCCAATTTTATTGTACTCAAATCTCTACAAAACTTAGCATTATGGTCTTGATACCTACTATTATCCTTAGACAAAATTATCACCATATCTCTCTCTCTCTCTTTTAAATCGATGATTCCATTGTTATCAAAAACATTCTCTATCTCCCACGAGCATTTCTTTAAACTCAACATCACTCATATTTGCATTATCAGTCATAAACTCATCCATATCAGTGTTAACTAGCCTAATAACCCTTCTAACATTCACTCAGACCTATTGTGAATCTCCATAATGATCATTAGCATGTTTCTTTTCCAACCTATCCAACTTATCTCCATATCCATTAGTCATCTAATTCATCCAATGATTCATAATGTGAAACTAAGTTATAATTTCATTGTCTTCTCATAAGATGCCATGTTATTGCTTGTTTTTGACATATTTGAATATTAAAATTGGTTAGTTGATAAAAAAAATACACATTCTCCACTCACCCCTTTTTATATTCATGTTTCTCTTGAATATAAATTTTTCACTCAAATATGTTTGTTACGTTTTTTTCTCTCGTCTCACCTTTCTTAGAATTTTATGGAAATAATTTCAACACAAAATATAATAGTCTTGTTAGCATATCAAAATATGTGTATAATAATAAAAAAAATCAAGAAAATTATGAAAACAACAAGACAAAACTATAATTATAATGTCACGAGTAACAAGGGAATTTGTATGAAAAAACAAATTAAGACACAAAAGAAAAATATGCAAAGGTTATAAGAAATAAATCAAATGACACCTAAATATATCAATTATTATGTTAATACTTTTAGAATTAAGAAATAATATAAGCAAAACAAGTTTGAATTACTAACGTAAATTAGACTTGTTACAATGAGTCTCAATCTTGAATTTAGTGCCCATAAAAAAATAACTCTAAATTACCTAAACTCTTATATAGTGTTATATCATAATCTTAACATCAATCATATGAAAATTTAGAATTTTCTAAATTTATTTGACTTGAAATTTTCTTCTAATTGAATATGACTTGTTACAAGTCTTAGTCCTGACCTTGATTATTATATAAAAGAGTCTATACATAATAAATTTTATATAGGGTTTTATTAGGGCTTCTAGAAACCTTTTATAAAATATTATAATTTTATGAACTATTTTGATCCAAATTATCCCTTGTTTATGAGTTGTGAAAAAATTAACAAAAATAACTTTTGGACATTTTTCTTTTTTTATTCTTTATGCTATGATATATTTTGAGATAACTATAAACTAAAATAACACATTTTTTCAGGAATTTGGACGCAAACTCGAAATGATCAAAAACTGAATAAAAAACAACTTAAGCTAGAAAAGTTGACACTAACAAGAAAATAGAGGATCAAACATGATTTTACAGCCCATCTCCAATAATAATGGATATGGACCTTTTAATCACGAGGCCAAGCAACCTCAACGAAGTAGATAACAACCCATAAAGACAAAAATCGGGTTTGATAGAACCCTGATCCAAAGGTAACTATATACCTAAAAATCAAATGTATTAAACAAAAACTGAGACCAGAGATAACCTTGTATTTAAGAATCCTAAGTATACAAAAGATGTCGCGTAGCCAATTAGTCTTTGATAAGTTATTGTACAATATTTGTTTCCTATAAATAAATGTTTTTTTTTTCAAAAACAAACAAAGAAACATAATATAATATCTTCTAATTAACCCTAATAAATCTTTTTTGAGTTGCAAATTAATGGATCTAAACTAGTAATTAACTAAGATAAGTCTAATAGTGAAATAAACTCCTAAACAATATCTAATGGGCAAGAACAAACCAAAATTTATAAATAAATAAATATGATGACAAAAACAAAGTTTTCATGCTAAAATTCCTCCATGTAACTCGGATCTTCAATTTTCATATATTCTTGGATATTTTAATCCTAACTTAAAACACATTGTTCTTTTTTGTTTGGATGAATTGTTGGACCTACCATACATGATTAGAAATATTAAGATTTGTTTTTTCATCATAACTTGAATTGCAATCAGATTCCACCTATAGCTTCAAATATGTCCCAAACAGTACACAAAGATCTAGAATGACAGATTTGACAAGATTTATCAAGTAGTTTCGAGCATTTGAAATAATATTCTCCATAACTTTATTTGATCTGAACATTTAACACAATATATCTTTGTTCATATAGTATCACCTTGTAAGATTTTGGATCAATTCGACATACGGTTTGAAAGATATACTTGATCTCGTAAAACTAGTCAACATACATTTTAAGATCAAATCTGAACCTAACAAGTTCAAATTATTTTGTTTTTTAGTTTTAAGTGATAAATATTGTAGAGAGATTCCAGTCAGCTATTGTGATGAGAAGAAATAACTTGTTTATAAGATAATCAACTATAAACAACAAAATTTGTGATTTATAATTCATTTAAGTTTAATTTTGATTTTGAACGAAGAAAGTTTTAATTATGAAAAGATAGAAGGTTCATGGGAGTTGTTTGGTTGTTTTCTAATGTAACATATATGATTTTATTTTGGTCAATTTGATTTATTTGAAATTTCTTGTTTGCCAAAAATGTTTCTCTTAATAAAATTAATACAATAAAGGTAAAGCATAAAATTAAGTGAACTATATGATGATTATGGTAAAAAAAATTCTTTTTAAATTTAAGAGTTTTGGAGACATTTCATATACAAGTTTCTTTGTCTTTTTTTGAAACATATATTTTACTTCTTTCCTTTTTCTTTTTCCTCAAGATTATAAAAGAAATACAAACCCTAGATTATAAAGGCAATAAGACCCATATGTCAATTTACATGGGTACTTAGAGCCTATTTTGTATGACATTAATGGTTGTTTTCAAGATATTTTTTTTTTATAAATATATCAAAATAATATATTTTTAAAAATTATTTTTGACATTAATACATTAAATTAATCAAAAAATACTAAAAAAATAAAATAAAAAACTCAAGTTTTGTCCTAAAACACTCTTAATATTTAAAATTTAGAAATAGAACCCTTAATGATTAAATGAGGGTTTGGATTAAGAAAATTAATTGACGAAGGCCGATATTAGTGCCTGTTTGAAAGTATGATTGAAGTTAATTTTAAAAATATTTTTTATTCAAAAATACATTAAAATAATTTTTATTTTTTATTTTTTTTATATTAACACATAAAAATAATCTAAAAACACCAAAAAATTTAATTTTAAATAAAAAAAACATTTTTAAAATAAAGTGTCGAACCCCTTGAAACGAAAGTAGAAATGAAGCAACAAGCTAATTAACCCGAATTGCGTGCAAAAACATTAATTGCCATTGCTGTGGCTAGTCAAATGGGATCTAGTAAAAATATCAAGAAAATTTTCATCATCTTGCATTAAAAATATTTAATGAACCATGGCCCACAGCAGACGAGTGTTGCCCATTGAACCTTGAAGATTCAAATGTTGCTGTGATGATCATTTAAGCTAATTGCAATAAATAATTTTGAAGACTTGGTAGTACACTAATTAATTTAAAATATAAACAAAAATATTAGAGACAGTATCTAAGTTTAACAATTAAAGAGCACTGGCTTCCCACCCAGATAAGCTCTGACAAAATGAATAAAGTATTCATTTCGACATCGAAACGCAGCTGATTATTTTGTCCTGTTAATAATCAATGGTCTGCGAGAGTTGGTGTGGAGTCAAGGTTTTTGCACCAGAAATTAAGGCTGGCTGGGCGTCCACCGAGGAACCATTTGAACATTAATAAAATATATCATTATCTGAACCCTAAATTGGAATAATAACAAATTAATATCTGGGTGGGTGGTTTTGGTGATGCATCCTTATCTGGAAAACACAACAGAGCGCTCGGCTCGCCTGTTGATGAACAAAACTAAGCACCGATGATCTATAAAATGAATGTATGTAATTCCACCCATCTGCTTGCTTAAAACAAACAGAAGTGTTAATGGAGCCCAAGAAGAACTGTCTCACCTGCTAGATCCATGCCGGTCCTTGTCAGAGACCACCGGTCACAGCACCACCGCAACTATCTCTCTAGTTGCTCCAGAATCTTGAAATGAGAAGGAGGGAAGAAAAGGAAGGAAGAAAAATCAAATCTGAAGTGATTTTGGCTCTTTTAATCTTTCAAGTAAATAACCCCAACACACCAGATGCCGATGAAGCAGATAACGAGACAGGCATATTAATGGGCTCACAAATGTTCTAGAAATGTTAAATTTCAAGCCTGGAGTCCATGGGCCGCTACATTAATAACGGGCCTTTGTCATTGCTCAGAGCTCAATGTTATCTCGAATGAAGCCCCTATCTAGAAGGAAATTCGGTGGATGAAAATGTACTTTTTCAAGAGAGTTTTACACTTCCATAAGATTTCTCCCTCTTTTATACTTTGATCCTTTCGTTTTGAATTGTGACTTTCTTGAAAAAACTTTAATAATTCGGTCATCAAATTGGTCATAGAAGACTATAATTGAGAAAAATAATATTTTTTTTTAAATAGAGTTACCGTGAATTGCTATAGTGAAAAAAGCCTGAGCCTTTTAGCACATTTTATAATTTATAATTGTTATCGCAAGTGATTTTTCATGTATGACTAACAATATTCTATTTGCTAAATTAAAAATAAAAATCAGAGCAAAATTAGCATTAAAAACTAGGGTTTTAGAGGGGAAAAAAGTTATGTTATAATTTAAGAGTTATGTGGTACAAACATTTAAAAAAAAAAAACACAATGAAAACAAGATATACAAATTTATGTGTTTTTTTCTTTCTAAAATTAAAATTAGCAACTAAGTTAGTCTAAGACTATACGAGGCATATAGGATCAAGTTGGGACTAAAACGAGGGCATCCTAGATTAGGGTAGGCACCTAATTGCAAATATCTTGGATTCAGTGTATGACCTAGATTTAAGTACCATAGATGTAGGGCTTGATTAAGTTTAGGGTGTTTGGGGTTCAGGCCGGGTCTAGTCCGAGTCATTAAGGGTTGGAATCAAAATTATCAATAGGGTTCACCCCACTGGAAGTTTATCAATGATCTACAAGTTTTATATCAAGACTCAGTCTAAGACATTAGAGATACAATCCAAGACATCATATAAGATGTTCAAAGCTTAAACTAGGATCCAACATGGGATGTTCAAAGTTCAAACCAATACCATGTTTGGGTGCTGTGGAAACAATTCAAGACCAAGTCTAGTTCGTTTTAGAAGCATCATAGACCTAGTTAAAGACATATATAATTTATGTTGTGACTTAGTTCGAGGCTCTTGAGTGTTGATATAAAACATTTAGGGTTCAAATCAAGACTAGTATTGTGAAGTTAGGACTAATTCCAAAGCTTAAGAGAGCTAAATGTCGATCAAGAACCACTATTGATATGTTAGAGTTCAAATTAGGACAAAATCCAAAACAAATATTCAGAATTGAACATAGGCACACGAGAATTGAACCTAGACTATGTTTACATTGTCTAATGTTCATGTCAGGATTAAGTTATATCTAGAATTGGATTGAGGGTGTTTGGAGTTGGAGTCATAATAACCATTTCCAGAGCACTCATAATACAAACGAAAAACAAATATAGAGTCCGAGGTCAAATTCCAAACTTTGAGAATTTAGTATGAGATTTTAAAGTGTTGAATTACGGTTAGGCCTATGTTGAATTAAGGTTAGGCCTATATCGTCATGAGATTGAGCCAAGGACAACCAAGTGTTGAGTCAAGCGAATATAATAATTAGTCTTAATAAGTTGAATATTTGATATAAACTAAATGTGTTTTTTTTTTAAAATAAAAAATATCCAAAAACAGAAACGAAAAAACGAAAATAATATGATAAGACACTGATTTTTTAAATCAATCAGCTATAGAAAAAATAAAATAAGTTGAATACGAGTAAATTTAGAGAAAGAGGTGGGAAGTGACTTCTTAATGTTTGGTTCATATCGGGTAAAATAGCCTTCCATGTCCCAGCCCAAACTCCAACAAAAGAGTGGCACGAGGCCCATAATGTGGATCACGAGGCCCATAATGTGGATCACGAGGCCCAAGTCCAAATAAAGATCTCCCATGACCCAAAAAAGAAAAAAAGAAAAGAAAAGAAGAGCATTTAGTCTAGTTTGAAGAATCCAAGAGACAGACAGACAGAAAGCAGCGGCCTGAATGCACAGCAATTCCCTCAACATAATCAAGCTAAAGGCTCTAAGCATCAAAGTACGAAATAAAAGAAGCCTCAACTTCAACCAACAGTTCTATCTCTCTGCCTCACTCTCTTCTTCAACCCCTTGTTTATGGAGATTAATCCCCTCCACCGCCACCGCCACCGCCACCACCCTATTTATGCAAGCTAAAAATGCAGTCCTCCTCCTCCTCCTTTCAAGGTGATTCCAGTCTCTCTCTTGCCTCTCCTTTTTTCTTTCTCCCTTTAAAAGTTTTCAAGAATTTTCATCTCCTTTTATTATTGTTGACAGAGAATCTCTGATCGTGTTATTTAAAGCGCGCAATTAAACGAAACGCTGCATGAGCACTCGACTCAAGGCTCCTCTCGTTATTCGCGCCTTGCTTTCCTCTCCGATTTCCCATTCTTAATTTCTCACTAGCGCGGTACGGACCAAATACTTCTCTGAGTTGTGATTGGATTGTCAATATTGGCAGCTTTTATTTGAATCAAATAATTCCATTTTTTGTTAAATTTCCGAATATCCAACATTGCCTCTCAACTGTTGCATCTGTTGGCGATAAACTGCCTGCCTGCAGCAGAATTCAAAATGCTGACGTGTATAGCTCGTTCTAAACAACCCGGTGATGAATCACTGAGTCAAGCCGATGACGCCGCCGCCACCGCCAATCATCATCCCTCCGCTGCCAAACAGCAACAGCAACAACAAGCAATCAAGTCCCTCACCTCTCAGGTACCTCTTCTTCAGTTCCAAATTTGTTTTTCAGAAAGTTCAAAAAACCATTGCTCTTATAATTTTATCTCTTGCCATCTCTAACTGCTTTTATCTATGATTTTTTTTAAATATTATTTTTATTATAGTTGAAGGACATGGCATTAAAGGCATCAGGTGCGTACCGCCACTGCAACCCATGCACGGCGCCAACCACAACAACTCAGAGTCAACTCAGAAACAACTCGACTGAGTCGGACGCCGAGTTTGAGAAATTCAGGTGGTCGCTGCGTCGGACGGGAAGCTCGAGCTCGACGACACCGCGTACATGGGGAAAAGAAATGGAGGCGAGGCTGAAAGGGATCTCGAGCTCCAGTGGTGAAGGGACTCCGAATTCGGTAAACGGTAGTGGGCGTCGGGTCGACCCGCCAATAGTATTCGTTGAAGAAAAGGAACCTAAAGAATGGGTGGCCCAAGTGGAGCCCGGTGTTCTCATCACATTCGTCTCGCTTCCTAGGGGAGGGAATGATCTCAAGCGGATACGCTTCAGGTAAGTAGTTCTCGATTTTTTTTATTGGATGGTGGTGATCTGCTTCTGATGTGATTGATTGTTCGGTTTTCCTTGTTACTGTTTGGGTAACGATGACTGAGAGTGTGGAGCGGACCGCGTGCTCGCGGATTAGACACGTCATTGATTGGCTGAGAAGTTTGTTACTTTAAATTTTTTTCTTTTAATTTTATTCTTTTTAAAGCTTTGAGGTTTTTGTTTTTTAACAAAAAAAAAAAGTATGCCAAATAAGCTGGGTGCTGTTTGGATGTGAAATGCTTGCACTTTGGAATTCAATGACTTATTTTGTTTTGAATATTTTTTTTTTAAAAAAAATCTAGAAATATTTTTCACTAACCTACAAATTTTGATGCAAACTTTGATTTACCATGTTATAATAATTAATTTATTTTCTTGAAAATTTTAAATGTTAGATGGGTGTGCCTTGTTATATAGATGAGGTGTTTGCAAAATGAAAAAACGATAGATACATACATAAAACTAGCTGATTCGAACTATAATTTGAGATTGCTGTTATTGTGTTTTGAGATCGTTTAAATTTTTCCCTAAAAAAGGTAAAATTGCTAATAATATATGGTGGGGTGCATTATTAGTAATTTGAGTATTGAGAATCCCTTTTGATTTTGTATTCCTGACAAGTAATATGTGTTTTGAGATCGTTTAAATTTTTCCAAGATAGAGCCCTTGGAGAGTATTGACTAAATTAACCTAAAGGCTAGCAATATTTAAGATATATGAAACAGCAATTCTTATGATTTTGTTTTTAACTACTTCGCTATTATTAAAGCATTAAGGAAGACAAGTCCATGTTTGAAAGGAGCATTGTGCTGCTCATATAGAAGGAGGAATAAGTGTAGGGCCTACAACCCCACAGTAAATTTCACGCCTAGAGAAAAAGCAATCTAAGAAAAAGTCCAAAAGAGGAACTCATTGTGCCTCGTTGGTGGTGGTGGGGGCTGATTTGATTGTGTTTGTCACCTTTTTCACCGAGTATTGTCGTCGTGTCGGGAGAGGGCTCTGCCCTTTTCTCTTTCAACATAAATACAAGTATTTTCATCACGCCTATGCCTGATTCTCCGTGACTCTGTCACCTTATGTGACAATTTGTTTGTCATTTACTTTATCAAAAGGCCACATCATCCGCCACACTTTAACTAATATAGAGGACAAGGTATGGCCCTCAAATGAGCCAAATGTTGGCACCGTACATATGGGCAATGGCTGGAGAGGCCAATAGACTTTTCTTGGTTTACAGGGGACATCGATAAAGTATTTTCCTTGCTCATTACTTGTGATGGTTACGCTTTTGTTTCCCCTCCTTAGTGACCACACCCTATATTTGACTCCCTGTTCATTCTTCTTGGATGATTTTTTTTTTCTTTTTGACTTTGTTATCCCAAAACTCACTGGTCTCAATCCCATCGATTCTTCTTGTTGCTTGGTCTTATCCCGTAATATTTCCACTGGATTGGTTTTGAACACTACCCCTCTCTCTTCATGGAAAGTAGCCTTATTCTTTTGACTGATTATACCCTCTACTTCAATAATGTTGCTACCTAAAATGCATTTTAAGCACCGAAGGTTAGATTTTACAATCTTTTTAGTGCTCTTAAAATAAGTGGTGTGTTCTTTTGAGTCAAAAAGCACCTTGTGTCCAATTAAGTGGCTTAGATAATTATTGAAGTACGCATATAAGACTATAATTGATGGTGGGTTCGATCCTGAAGCGGTAGGCATGTGAACTAGTTATAGCTAGCATGATGTAAACTCGAATGATTATTCTATTTGTAAAATGTCAGAGGACGTGGTTCAACCCGTAGGGAAATTTTTTCATCTTTACCACATAAACCTTTTGTAACAGTGATGTTTTCTCTCGTGTCCATGAAAGATTTCACATTTTATTTTGCTCAATCGCTGCGTGGTGCTTTAATTTTGGCCTTTGACCAAATGGATGTCATGCGCCAAATCATTTGATGCCGACACTAATTCAGTGTTTCCATGATAATTCTTGAAAATCAAGATTCTGAATTTAGTATAATCTCCTTGATTAGTCGAGACATGTTTAACAAGTGGCAAGCTCAAAGATGGTGGGCAGAGAACTATGACAAGATAATGGAGCTTTACAATGTCCAGAGGTTTAACCGCCAAGCTTTCCCACTTCCGACACCCCCGAGATCCGAGGATGAGGTGAGTTCCTTCCTTATTTAACACCTAAAGGCAGGGTCATTCAGAGTAATGTTTTCAGATGGCTAGTTGGAACATTATAAAGTAGGTTGCCAAATCACAAATCTGTATGACTTGGATGGAACAGCATTCAATTTAACCAATATAAACATGCAGTTGGGCCAACTCCGCATTTTGCATTGAATGGTCTCCTTGCACAATATAGCAATATGCAGTATTATTATACTGGGAAGTGAGTTATGACAACACCAGTGATGTCTAACCATGTCATTCTCTAAACCCTGTTACAGAGCTCAAAGATGGAATCTGCAGAAGACAGCCCGGTAACACCACCACTGAATAGAGAGAGGCTACCCCGTAACTTGTATCGTCCAACAGGGATGGGAATGGGCTACTCATCCTCAGATTCACTTGACCATCACCCAATGCAGGCCCGTCATTACTGTGATTCTATTGGTTTCACCTCCACCCCAAAACTCTCTAGCATCAGTGGAGCTAAGACAGAAACGTCATCAATGGATGCATCTATAAGAAGTAGCTCATCGAGGGAGGCTGATCGCTCAGGAGAGCTTTCCATCAGCAATGCCAGTGATATGGAGACTGAATGGGTTGAGCAGGATGAACCAGGTGTTTACATCACTATCAGAGCCTTGCCAGGTGGAAAAAAAGAGCTCAGACGAGTCAGATTCAGGTAAGATTCCGTGCCTAATTGTTTGATGAATTGATAGTTTCTGAAAAGATTAAACAGTTGCCATGTTGGAAAAAGAGCCAACTATGCAAAGCACACATATGTAGGCTGTTAGCATTGCAATCACATTATTCACAGCCCTGTGGTTAGCAGCATTGCAATCACATTATTCACAGCCTAGTGGCTTTAGCTTACACATATATTTCAATTTGGTGGCGCTACCTGATCAATGACCTAGTGGTTACTTATTCTTGCAATTTTCTGACCAGAATCTAGAATCATTTGATCATATATTTTCTGCCTATCTGCCCATACCTCAAAAATCAAAATGATCTGATTTAGGCATCAGGGCAATAGTTCCATAATTCTGTGATGTGGGAAGAGAATTTAGAGTATACGAGGATATGTTTTCTCATAAGCAGCTGGCAGTATTTCCCCCTTAACAACGGGGATGATTTAGAGACAAACAAACATGGAACATTGCACTCCCACTTGAATGCTGTAAGAAAAAAAGTCCTTGAGTGGATTTGAGTTGACTCGATGCAAATGGTTTGGGCATGATTCAAAGGCTATGATTGAGTTCCAGCTTATTTTCAATCATGACCACAAATGATAACCCGTAGAAAAATTGACTGGCAGCAGTTAATCATTCTGCTTCCACTAATATTGCCCTTTATTGCTGACAACAGTACACACACAGCTTGAATCACTCGTCCAGAATATAAGCTTCTAACACTTTTTTTTTTGCTTTTTTTTATATATATCTTTTTTGTCAGCAGTTAATCATGCAACTTCTTTTTCTTCTTATCTTAGAAGAAAAAAAGCAGTAAATAAATAAAATCTTGTTATTGTATTTACCGGGTATTCTTGTTTGACATGCATATGAATTGCAGCCGGGAAAGATTCGGGGAGATGCATGCCAGAGTGTGGTGGGAAGAGAACCGGGCCAGGATACATGAACAGTACTTGTAATTGAGGAGCAATACAGTGGCTGCTGGTTCTTTGTAATTGTGGGGGGGTGTGTTTTTTCCCGATATTTTTTCAACTTTTTTGTCTCGGCCTGCCATACCAGTAGAATCTCTTCCATAGATATCTGAAAGGTGCTGCTGGCACCTGTCGATGTTGGGTTCACCACTTACTCCTCCATCCTTGTGAAGTTTCCCAGCGCATATCTCCTTCGAGGGACGGGGACCGTCGATTTAAATCTATATTTTTAACAGTTTCCTTTAATTATGGGTGGGTAAAAGAGCAATGGTTGTGTATTTTGAAGTCATTTGGGTGGTCGACACATCAAGTATCAATGAAAGAATGTGTTTTCTCCTCCTTGCCCCTCTCTTCTTACCGAAGCTTCGATGCTCATCGTCCTCTTCTTATTCCGGCCATGATTCTCCTGTCCTGTTTGTCACTGTTTTTTTAAAAAAAATGATTTTTTTTTAATTTTTTATATTAAATTAATTGTTTTTTCGTAATTTTAGATTATTTTGGTATATTGATATAATTTTTAAAAATTTAAATATTTATAAATACAAAAATATTTTCAAAAATGAGGACCATCACCAACAACACTTCCTCGAGCCCTTAGCGGATTAGGGGCTTGCCTTTCCTCGTAATCATCCAGTCTAGGTTGCTAGTAATCCTATTCTCATGAATTGATTAGCAATCCTTTCCTTTCTCTAGTAGAGGAGTGCAAATTGACCCTGTTATTCCCATCTCCGTCAGGATTTTGCATGATTTATACGTACAAATCATGAAACATCATTTTATTTCTTTTCAACTCTATCATTTGAAGTTGAAGTTTTCATGTTTTAAGGGCTTAAACATGTTTTGATTTGTTTTTCCTTCGTTACTTTATATGTTGTTAAATGTTTCTATATTAAATTAATAATGGGTTTTTTAAAAATAAATTCTTGGCTTCTACCTGAAAAAAAATGAGAGAATAAGGACCAGGTTTGACATAACAGGAGAAACAGAGGATTTCTCCACAGTAGGTGTATGAATGTTCCCTTTAATCCATCAAGTTTCAATTTTTCATATTTTATTCTTTTAGGTTATTGCATTTTGATTCTACATTTTATTTTTTTATTATATTTTAGCTCCTTAAGGACTAACAGAAAAGAGGGAGAGATGAGGAGAGAGAAGTCTTTTAGGTGACCGAAACTCATTCATTGATAATTTGGATTTTCGTATCTATGAAAAAGAACTTTCAAAACAAATCTTAGAGCCCGTTTGGCACTGCGGTCAAACTGTTGTTTTGTTGAAATTCATTTTTTTTTATCATTTTAAATGAATATATTTTGGTGTTTTTAGATCATTTTGATGTGCTGATGTTAAAAATGATTTTTAAAAAATAAAAAAACATTATTTTGATGTATTTCGACACGAAAAACACTTTGAAAAACTACTGCAACCGCTCTTCCAAACAGGTCTTTAGTTAATGGATGTTGTTTTTACTTTTCATGATGCTTAGTTCAATTCTTATGAAAATAGTTTGATATAACTGGCGAAACAGAGGGCTTCCCCATAATATGTGCGCAAAAGTTCCATTTAATCCATCAAGTTTCAATTATTTATATTGTATCATTATTCTCTTAGGCTATTGCATTTTGATTCTAAATTTTATTTTTATCATAAATTAGTCCCTGAAAAACTAAGAGAAAGGAGGGAAAGATGAGGAGAGAGAAATCTTTTAAATAACCAAAATCCATTCATTAATAATTTTGATTTTCATGTCTATAAAGTTGTTTTTAAAAATAAAACTCAATGGATGTTTTTTTTTTTTCACTTTTTTATCATGTGTAATTCAATTCTTAAAAAAATATTTGAAGTTTGAATTTTTAAAATAATTAAAATATGTTTTTTTTGTTATAAATACATAGAATGTTTATTTTATTTTTAATGTTTTGACATTAAAAATGAATTGAAATTTACAATGTGTTTAACATTGCATTTCAAAAATATTTTTTAAAAAAAATTAAATTTTATTTTTTACTGTAAATAAAAAATAAATAGTATTTTTAGATCATTTTTCATGAGCTGATATCAAAAATAATTTTTAAAAAATAAAAAAATATATTATTTTAATATATTTCTAAACAAAAAAACACTTTCAATAACAATTTTAAAAACACAATTAAACAGTCCATTAGTTTTTTGAAGCGAAAAGCCTTAGAAGTTAGAACTGTTTTTAACAATTTTAAAAAACACAATTAAACAGTCCATTAGTTTTTTGAAGCGAAAAACCTTAGAAGTTAGAACTGTTTTTCTAATTGTTAGAGACAAGTCTGGTGATCGAAAAATTAAACCAGGTATTGACAGGTAGGCAGAAGGCGGGGCATCGCCTGTAATTAAAAATAAATAAATCAATCTCACAATCTGACGCGTGTCCAGTTTTACCTAAAACAAAAATAATAAATGGCTGCAAGACCTAGGCTCCATGACACCTTTTTAAAGGCCACCGCCTAGGCCTGACCTTCTAGGGCCAAATAATATTTGATCTTATTATAGAAATAGGAATGTTGTCAATTAGTCTATTAAAAAAATCTATATAAATCTAGTATGCATAATCTTTTTAAATTGATCATGAATATAAAGTGAAAAAAAAATATATTTTTATATAATTTTAATAAATTACATTGGGTCCTTGGATTTCAATGTCTTTTTCAATTTAATTCTTACCTTTATAATTTTAAACTTTTATCTAATTTCACTTATTTGTTTCTTAAGTTCACCTCTAATTGTGTTGTAACTTGCAAATGATCTCTTAACTTCTATGCCCTTTTCAATTTAGTAATTGGCTTTTCAATTAGCCAATCTCTATCCTTTTCTCATTTTTTTTTTAATTTCACCACTCATTGTAATTTTTTCAATTCTTTTTTAAATATTTTTCTTGTTTGATTAAAATAACATGTTTATTTTCTTAGGATATTTGAGAGGGGTAAAAAATCAGGTTATAACAACAAAAATGCTCAAATATAATTAACATTGTATATGTTTCTTTTTTTCTTTTCCTTATTCTCTCCCATGATAGGTCTTTACTAGCCTTGGGTTGGACAAAATTCAAAACTAAATTGAAGAGTTATCAAAAGAAAAATAGAGGAAAAATTGAAAGAAAAGGGTTTACCCTTAGAAAGAATAAAAATTAAGGCTCAATTGAAAAGTTATTATAGATATAAAGACTAAATTGAATAAAAAAAAGGAGAGAAGGGTTTGATATTTGCAACATAATCTTTAACGCGTAGGACAAGATGTTGCATTAAGGTAAGGTGTACGGGCTCCTCTAAATTTAAAAGGATGTTTTCCCTTATATAGTTGAAACATGGTGGAATGGACTTTCCCTAAAGGTGAAGTGTTTAAACTATTCACCTTCGGAGTGTCTCCAACAAATTTTTTTCTTTTCTTTCTTTTCCTCTTTACTTTTTTTATTTTATTTTTATGCATGTTTACTATTTTTTTATATAGAAAATGGTTGTTTTTTTTTAAAAAAAAAATTAATTATATCCCTTATATTTGCAATGAATTGTTTGACAAAAATATCCAAACAATTTTATTTGTAAATTAAGCATCAATTCGCTATTAGAATGTTTTTTCAACACTATAGGAACCTGATAATAAACAAATTTAACGAAACTATAAATAAATTCTCAATCAAGATCACTATGAAAGGAATGAACTCGAAAACAAAAAACAAGTCCACAATTATCAGTGAAACACCCAAGCCAATTAGTTTATTTCTTGTAATAATCTTTAGCGCGTAGAACAAGACGTTGCATTAAGGTAAGGTGTACGGGCTCCTCTACATTTAAAGGGATGTTTTCCTTTATATAGTTGAAACGTGGTGGAATGGGCTTTCCCTAAAGGTGAAGTGTTTAAACTATTCACCTTCGGAGTGTCTCCAACAAATGTTTTTTCTTTTCTCTCTTTTCCTCTTTACTTTTTTTATTTTATTTTTATGCATGTTTCCTATTTTTTATATAGAAAATGGTTGTTGTGTTTTTTAAAAAAAAAACAAATTTAATTATATCCCTTATATTTGCAATCAATTGTTTGACAAAAATATCCAAACAATTTTATTTGTAAATCAAGCATCAATTCGCTATTAGAATGTTTTTTCAACGCTATAGGAACCTGATAATAAACAAATTTAATGAAACTATAAATAAATTCTCAATCAAGATAACTATGAAAGGAATGAACTCAAAAACAAAAAACAGGTCCACAATTATCGAAACAGTGAAACACCCAAGCCAATTAGTTTATTTCTTGTAATGTCCTTCTTTGATGACAAATGCAAAGGGATACATAAAAGTGAGTGGTTGCAGTTGAAGTGTTTGAAAGTGTGGTAGAGATTATATTTTAAAATGTTTTTTTATTTAGAAATAATTTAAAATAAAGTTTCTTATGTTTTTTAAAATTATTTTTGAAATCATCGCATCAAAATAATTTGAAAACACAAAAAAACCTAATTTGAAGAAAAATAAAATAAAAAGATTCAAATTTTTAAAAGAGATTTTAAAATGCTAAAACAAATAGGTCATGTATTTAAAAGACAACTAAATTGTTCAAAATATATATAAAAAATAACTAAGTATTATTTATTTTTTTACTTTACAATCAACTTTCAAAATATTATAGCTTTCACCCTAAATTTTGAAAATGGGTAACATTGTTAAAAATTAAATGTTTTATTTCATATTTATTAATATTGGTTGGTAGCTTTAGTCATTGGTAGATTTGACCACGTCTCTTGGTATGTAGTTATTTGATTTCATGGTTGATAAAGTGGCTTATGTTTGTTTCTATTTATAAGAGTGTGGTTAGTGATAGGTCAGAGCATTTTGATATAAAAGCCTATTTATAAACCATTTTCTTTATAAATAAATATTATATAGGGTTTTCTCCAAGGTAGTCAAAATCGCGAGTCAACTCGCAAACTCGTACGAGTTTGCGAGTTGGCTCAGAAAACCTGGTTGGACCGGAAAGAAAAATCGAAACCGGTCAAACTCGGTCAAACTCGGATTGACTCGTGAAATCGGACCGGATCGGTCCGATTTCACGATCCCAGTTGTTCGGCTTTCACTCTTCACAGAACACAAGTGGCTTGCCAAAAAGAAGAAAAAACAAAGCCTCGTCAGTGCCTTTGGATGACTTTGAAGGATCAAGTTGTTCCACACAAAAATCCAGTGAAAGACTTCACTTCAATCTTTCTTTTTCATAGTCACTGAAGAAGATGAGGAGGAAGAGAGTAAAGGAGAAGAGGAATGAGGGAGAAGAGGATGAGGTGGGCGGCGGCCTTTCTGAAGAAGATTAAGGAGATTTAGCTTTAGGGTTTTTACTTTTATAATTTATACTAACTTTACGGGGGGGGGGGTTCACTTGTTATAAATTAATAATAATAATAATATATACGGGGGAGGGGTTATAACTTATAATATTAATAATAATAATAATAATAATAATAATAATAATAATAATAATAATAATAATATATACGGGCGAGGGGTTATAATATTAATATTAATATTAATATTAATAATAATAATAATAATAATAATTAGCATAAAAAATAGTTAGCATAAAAAATAATTTTAAAAAAATCTATTAATTTAAGATAATAAATAACATTAATTAATTTCAAATACAACAATCATAAAAAAATATACAATTACTTGTACGCCAGCTGAAGATTTGTTTTAAATTTGTTAGTTTTTAACTTATGAACTTTTAGGGACATAATTATTTTGTAATGTGTTTTGAAGTTATTTTACATCATGTATGAACCTAAACTAATTAAGTTTTATGTCCATAATTATGCTATTTTGTATTCAGAAATATTTTACAAACGATTTTACGATTTTATGATTTTTGTACGGACATTTCGGGTACGATCTTTCTACGATTTTACGATCCGATCTTACGATCCGATTTTTCGGAACCCTTTCCGATCCGTGTCAAAATCTCGATTTTGACTGCCTTGGTTTTCTCATTCCAACATGTCTATTCCCCCCTGTATTCGTGGTATCAGAGCAGAAACCGTGTGAGAGAAAACAAGAGATGAAGAGTTCCTAAATAGTGAGATTTCTCTAAACCATCCAAAATAACAATTATTTTATCCTCTAGCTTTATTAAAAATCACCTTTTTCAAACCATGATTGTCCTATATAATGGAAACAATTCTTAGTAAATAAATTACAAAAGATATTGAGATTCCATGAAAAAGAAATATAAAAGCTTTTCACGTGCATAACTTCAAACTATTATGCTAAGCCTATGGAAATAAGCAATAAAATTCGATTTCACTGTGAGAAGATGGAAGATGTCACCAGAACATCTTGCATTCCCTAACACCAAGGTTTGATTATATTGTGTTCAATGGAATAATTGAAAGACATAGATGCAAAGAACGGTTTATAGAAACAATTTTTAGTGTCTTTAGGAGAGTGGTTGCATTTGTTTTTGAAAGTATTTTTTCATTCAAAAATACATTAAAATTATGTTTTTTTGATTTTTTTAAAATTATTTATGACATCAATACATCAAAATAATTAAAAAAACACCAAATTTTGTTAATTTAAACTTTAAAAAAAATTCATTTTTTTAAAAAATACTTTTAAAAAGAACTCTCAAACACCCCTTAATGTCTTCTTATTTGGAAAGCAATTTGCTAAGTAAAGAAAAGGGTGCTTGTGAGATTTATGATCCTACTAGAGGAGTTCAAACAAGTTATTTCCATTAAAGATTAAAAGTGTGCAATTTTGTTTGATAACTAAAGTAAAATATTTTTGTTTTGTTTTTCTCACCATCGTATCAAGCAATATATTGTATCACTATTTATTCACAAGAATGTCTAAAAAAAATATTTTATTTTAAATTAAACCCAATGAAGAGAGCCTACGGTAAATTCTGAAAGTATGATTGAGGTTATTTTTGAAATTATTTTTTATTTATAAATACATCAAAATTAGATTTTTTTATTTTTTAAAAAATATTTTTAATATTAGTACATGAAAATTATTTAAAAACAATATAAAATTTAATCTAAAACAAAATATAAAAATAAAAATTTTATTTTTTAAAAAAACATTTTTAAAACAACAAATACAATATACTTTTCTCTCTTGTATTTTACTCAGCATCTCCTGTTTTGTCTCGGGAGAAGTTAAACTGAGATTCCCTAATGTGAAATGATCGTGACACATGAGCCTTCTTGTCTGGTCTCCAAATAAGCTTTATGGAGAAACCGACAAACAGAGCAGTGTTTCTCGGTGAAGAGAGCAGCGGAGCTCTTGAATTTCCGACTCAAAGATTCAGGTTGACACGTACACATTCTCATGCAAATAAGATTCCAGGCTAGAAAACCCTCGATTGATCATCATGTAAATAGCCATCAGATGTGATGTTATGTAGATGCATTATGAACAAGTGATTCCAAGTACCTGTCATTCCTGGCCGGCACCGGTGCATGCTGTCGTCGTGTTTCTTTCCTCCCGCTGTTGCAGGACGGCCATCTGCTCTGAACTCACTCAAGTGGGTCATGTCCAGAAATGAAAAGTAGGGCCTTGAACAGGTGCTCATTAACCAGATGGGATCCAGCATTTTCCCTTTTTTTTTTTTTTTAGAGAGAACAACTCTTCAACGGACGATGACCGGTTGAAATTGATTATTGATGTTTTTTAAAGTTTTTTTTATTTAAAAATATATAAAAATTATTATTTTTAATATAAACATATAAAAATGATTTAAAAATATTAAAAATATTTAATTTAAAATAAAATTTAATTGTTTTCAAAAAAACTTTTAAAATACAATACTAAATAAGATGAAAGAGAGGAAAAATCTTAAAAAAATAAAAATAAATAGAAAAGCACATGCAAGGTTTGACAATGATTTTTTTATTTTATTAATATGAGTATTTGAATTAATTTGTGTTTATTTTAATTAATTATACAGATTTTAAAATTAAGAATCATATAAAATCTATTAATGAATATAAGACTCGATCCTAAAAAGACATGCAAACAACCCTTAATCTCAATATTTATGTTTGATTGAATTTTTGTTTAGATTTCTCTCTCTATATTTTCGTTTATTGAGGGGTGCGAGAGAGGTTAAAAAGTGAGCGTAAATAAAGAGAATTACTAGGGTCATAATTGTTATTTTAGTATTTTTATTATTTTATTGATTTTCAGATTTTATTGAGATAAAAAATATAATATTAGAAAATTTGATTGTTAAATTTTATTTTAAGGATAAGTTAAAATTATTTTTCTTATCGTTTATCTACATCCTTTTCAGAATCCAGTGAAACCATTTGTCTTGACTTTTCTGCTGACCATCGTCGCTAAAGATACCTCACAATAAGAGCCTAGACTAAAGGATGAAAAAATATATTCCACCTGAAGGAATAATTATAAATCTTTTTTACAACGTTCAATACCCATTTTTTTTCTTAAAAAATATTACGTTTTACATCATATATATATATATATATATACTTAATTTTTTTTATTAATTTTTATAAAAAATTATATACATACATACATATATATATATATATATTAATACTTAACATGATTTAAAAACAATTTATATATATTAACACTTAACATTTTTTTTAAATCAATAAAAATATTAAATTATTTACAACATTACTATTATTTGTTGTTTATTAATAAAAAAATCATTATAATATTAATATCACAACTTGACTATCAAACTGATATTATAACTTTACAATTACACTATAAAAGAAATAGAACTCAGTAATTCATCAAATAACACAAATGCTAAAACAGAAACTAATCTCACTGATCTCTGTTTGATACTGTGTTCATAAGTATTTTTTTTTATTTCATGTTAAATTTGTTTTCTTGTTTTTAATTGATTTTGATGTAAAAAATAATTTTAATGCAATTCTGAAAAAAAAAGGCATAATATTGAAACAAAAAACATGCATTCGCCAAAGCTGTCTCTATGAATCACAGTTCTTCACGTAAGTACGGAAGGCAACATCTTTGACAATCTCGAACCTATCTTCCCATTTGAGATTAGTTTGGGCTGCTCCCCTGGCATGAAATGATAGACAACCTCGTCGGCATGACCATGCAAACCAAATTCTTGTGGTGGAGACGACAAAGTACGTAGAAACCAACCAGCAATTACTACACAAGTCATCAGCAGGGTTCATTTACTCACTCCAGCACCATCCCCAGATTCAACCCAAGTGGTCTTCTCCACGACCACGACAGAAGCTTGTCTCGGAAAAACATGGCTTGTTGATGGCATTCATGTTAGTTTTTGATGCAAAATAGAAGTTTCAAACGTTACAGCAGCAGGATGATATCCATCAAAGTAACTCGCCGACCAAATAAATGTTCTTACTAAAACTTGAGGTGAAACCGCAGCACACATGATATTATAATGATATCAGACACAATAAGACCTTCAAATTGAGACACCCTAATTTCACATTCTTCCAGAGATAGGCAGGTGGTTTCCACCCCACATCCTACCATCACAAACCCTCCTCCCCCTCCTCCTCCTCCTCCTCCCCTGCCCCTTCACCACGAATCCCGCCGGGAATCCATCTCTGTCACCACCACCAATAATTTGAGTTTTTTTAAGGTTTTCAGAAAGCCCCAAGTATTAACACCAAGTAGAAGAGAGATCTATCGCTTCTGGAAATCAATTTTGGGTCTGATTTTCTCAGAGGGAGCGAAATGGTGATATGTAAGATGGGCCTAAAATGAAAAACAGTTTGTTTTCTGACGTTATGGAGGAGGTTCTGGTGGGAAATTTAGACGGGAAACAGTGCTAGTGTGATTTGTGTTCTATATAAGAGGACGATTTTATCTTTTAATTTTTTAAAACTTTTTTATTTGATATAAAATATTATCTATTATCTATTATCTATTATCTATCTATCTATACAGCTAAACCAAAACGCACAAATACTGTGCAAATAACACTGTTCATCCACTCTGCTTTTACTGTGGATTTGAACAGTGATTCTTTTTTTTTTTTTTAAGAAGAAAAACTGATTTCCTTTTTTTTTTTTTTTAAACGTTTTTTTCTTCTTAAACGTTTTTTCCTTTTTAAACATTTTTTTTTAACCGTGGTGTCCAGGGCAGCTTATGCGCACCATGATTAATTTCTCGGTCCACTTTTTATTAACATTTTTTATTGTTTCTTTTCCTCCACTTATACAATTTTTTTTAGTTTATTTTTTGATAACCGGGTTGTCTGTGTTGGCTTACGCACATCACTTTTTATTCCCCAAAATTAACAGTGATTTTCACTTTTTATTACTGTTTGATATTTTTTTTCTTTTTTTCGCTCCTTTTTTTTTTCATTATTTTTTTTCATGAAATATTTTTTTTTCTGGTTATATTTTTTTTCTACTTATATATAATTTTATTTTATTTTTTTATAATAGAGGTGTTTGGGTTAACTTAAACACACCACAATTAATCCTCAGATCTTATTTTTTTATAGTTTTTTTTTTCATATTTTTACTGATTTTGTTTTTCATTTTTTTTCATTAAATATTTGTTTTTATTGGGGTGTCCGGAATACCTTAAGCGCCCTATAATTAATCCCCGAATCCTTTTTTTTTCTTATTATACATACAGCTAAACGAAAACATGGATTCACTGTACAAGTGAGTACTGTTCACACAGACTCATGGGCACTATTCATGTGCACTTTGACCCGGTGCTTCATGGGTGTATGTCCTCCTTTTTTTTTTTCGTTTTGAAACAGTGTATGCACGAAATTAGCCCCCGAAAAAGACAAAAAACGCCGTCTTTTTCAGGGGCTAGACGGTCATTGACCGTTCCGGCCCGGTCCGGCCGGTTTTTTTTTTTTTTTAATATTAGAGTTAACAGTGCAGCGACGATTTCACCCCCCGAAAAGGACAAAAACCATGCCTGGGGGTGAGGGGCGTTCCGGTAATTAGCCAATTTTTTCTTTTTTTTTTCGCTGACAACTGTCGGCGCGCCACGGGACGTGCCGTTCGTTGCAGCGCTGACGCGTTCTTCGGACGGCGCGTGCGGCGTCATAAGTCGTCGAAAAACGCCCAACCGGCGTCTAGAATGATTTTCAGGCATGTTCTCTTCCACATGGAGCGGCGCGTGTGGCAAGATGGTGTCCGGAGACGTGTCAATGGTCGTTTGAATTCCCCCCCCCCAATTTCTCTCTCCTGCCTGCGCCAGCTGACGTCAGCTAAGCTGTTTTTTGTCAAAGTTTATTTCAGTCCCTGGACGTTTGATTTTGTTATTCTAGCCCTTAATGCTATTATATAGGTTTTCATTTCTTTCAATTTCGTCCCTCAATTGAAATTGATTATATATTGAAGTTCCAATGCGGTCCTCATTCTTTTAATTCAATGGATTGGCCTGGAATTCGGAATTTTTTTGGTATCAAAGTTTTCATTGATTTCAATTTCATCCTTCCATGCAAATTTATTATAAATCCTTAATATTTTAGGTATCAAAAGTTTGATTTCTTTCAATTCTATCCTTCTATGCAAGTTAATTATGGATTTCAGTTTCATTTCAGTCCCAGTTCTTTTAATTTCTGGTTTTGTTTTGAATTATTTGATTTCAATGTTTGGGTTTACTTCAATTTTGTCTTTTAAATTAAAGATATTATTGAAAGTATATCAAATTAATTATATATTTGTATATTTATGTCAAATTAAAGTATGTAAAACTAATATTATGTTCAAATATTTATTGAATATTATCGCCTAAAAATATATAGAGGGAGAGGAAAAATGACCTAGGATTTGTTGAATGACAGAAATTCATATCAGTATTCTTAAATACATTTAATATAATAATACAATTAATAAATCTTATAAAATTAAAAAAATATTAACTTCAAGATTAAATTTTGTTTTCTTTTGTTTAAGTTTATTTCTTCATATTTATGTCAAATTAAAGTATGTAAAACTAATATTATGTTCAAATATTTATTGAATATTATCGCCTAAAAATATATAGAGGGAGAGGAAAAATGACCTAGGATTTTTTGAATGACAGAAATTCATATCAGTATTCTTAAATACATTTAATATAATAATATGATTAATAAATCTTATAAAATTAAAAAAATATTAACTTCAAGATTAAATTTGTTTTTCTTTTGTTTAAGTTTATTTCTTCAAATAAATTTGCAGTGTTTTGACTTTTTAATTATATATTTGTGTATTTATGTCAAATTAAAATATGTTAAACCAATTATATGTTCTAATATTTATTGAATATGATCGCCTAAAAATATATAGAGAGAGAAAAAAATAGCCTAAGATTATCCTTTAAATTAAATATATTATTGAAATTATGTCAAATTAATTATATATTTGTATATTTATGTCAAATTAAAATATGTAAAACTAGTTATATGTTTGAATATTTATTGAATATTATCGCCTAAAAATATATTGAGAGAGAGGAAAAATGACCTAAGATTTTTTGAAGGGCAGAAGTTCATATCATGTTTTCTTAAATATATTTAATATAATAATATGATTAATAAATCTTATATAAAAAAAATATTGGCTTCAAAATTTAATTTTGTGCTCTTTTATTTAAGTTTATTTCTTTACAAGAATTTCCAATGTTTTCATTTTTAATATTTTAAATCTAATATTACTGGAAAAAAAAATCTCAGAAAGAAATTATTGACAAATTTACCTGCATTATCTACAGGTCAAATTAAAAAATATACAAGTCACTTCCCGTTTCCATTAGACTGTTCTTTTTAGACGGCAAATAAATAATTATAGCACAAAAAAAAATTAAGTTTATGTTTTAAAAACAAATTACAATATTTTTATTTGTAATAATTATAGCACACAAAAAATATAAGTTTATGTTTTAAAAATGATTTTTGAGTAAAAAACAGTGTTTTCTATTGTTCATAAGTGTTTGACATGTTTTTTTTCCAGTCTTTTTTTAATAACTGTGGTGTCCGGGTCAGCTTATGCGCATCACAATAAATCTCTGAACTTAATTTTTTTCTACAATTTTCACTGTTTATTAATGTTTGAAAATGTGTTTTCCTCTTCTTTTTTTCAGGCTTCTTTTTTTTTTTTTTTTTTGATACTCGCGGTGTCCGGGTCAGTTTACACGCACCACAATTTTTTCCTCTCATATATATATTTTTATATCCGGGGTAGGTTACACGTGTCACGAATAATCCTTGGACATTGTTTTTTAATTTTTTCCAACTTATAAATTTTTTTTATAACTAGAATGTTCAAGCTAGCTTACGTGCACCATGACTATTATTTTGTACATAGCCAAAGGAGATCGCAATTTCAAAGAGTAATAAACAGTGATTTGAAATGTGGTTTTTGTTGTTCATTACTATTTTAAAAAGTGGATTGAACTATGATTCTGGTGAGAGATGACAGGAGTGTTTGGTAATGCGTTTGAAAATCGCTTTTGAACAAATTTTAATTTTTTTTAATTTTAAATTAAAAAAAGTGTTTCTACATGATTTTGATGTGCTAATGTCAAAAATATTTTAAAAAAAAATTACAACACGTTAAAAATCAATTATTTTTCTACATAAAAAAAAGCTCAGCGCAACGCGCGGGCAAATCAGCTCGTAATTTTCTAAATTACAGCAAACATGATTAAATCTTGTAATATATATTTCTTTTATAATTATTCCTAATATGACACATTTGATAATTCTAGTTTTTGATGCTTGAATATACATAGGGGACCCAATATCAAGATCTTTCCTAGGATTATGATCCCTGTTAAAAAAAAAAAAAAAAACAAGAAAGGTAAATCAAGTAATAGAGTGGGCTTGTTTACGAGAACTTGATCAGTTTTTCTCCCATTTAATCCAAAATTTCAGAGTAATAAACCCAAGTAATTAACGTCCCTTCATATTCATTTATCCCTTAAAAACAGAAACAAAAGTCATCAAATTTAAACGATGTAGGCATGTTTAAAACTGTATTTTAAAAATATTTAAAAAAAAATTATTTTTTTTATTTTAAAAAAAATTAAATCATTTTTATGTGATGATTTCAAAAAATAAAATAAAAAAAATCATTTAATGTATTTAAAAAAAATATTTTTAAAAACAATCACAATTATATTTTTAAATGGTCACATAATCAGTGGTAAGAATTTTGAATTAAAAAATTTATTTATTTTAATATAATTCCTAATATAATAATTATTAGAGAGTTCCAAAACTATTAATTTCATAATAAGATTAAAAAGTTAACTTAAATACTGATATTAAAAAAAAAAAGTAACCAAATTGATAAAGAACATTCTTCACTTATTAGTTATTACATCACACATCAGTAAAGAACTGAAAAGGTTACTCTTCTTTATCTCGACAACCCAGTGAAGGCAAATCAATCACCCTGCCACCCTGTCCATCCCATCTAGCTTCGAACCACTATAATATACCCGCACGCGCGGCATTTCCTTTTAAAATTTTTCCACCGCCACACTGAGAGAGAGAGAGAGAGAGAGAGTCTGCTTTTCCATTGTTGACGTCGTGCATTGCAGAGATCTGTGCTTCCACTCCCTCTCCTCCCTCCTTCCTGTACCTTACTATTTTATTTAGTCCGCTTTCCTTCTGCTTCACATGACAGTACCTCTGCTTTCATTTTCCTATTTCTGTGTCTCGCAGCTTTTGCCATTCTTTTAGAAGACACTAAAGCTCCCTTGAACTCCCTTAATCTACTATCCATCGCTGTCCTTTCGATCTCCGCCTCCACCCTCTTCCTCCTCCACCCTCCAGAGCTTCGGGTTTTTCCCCCACCTGTAAATACCACGGCCTGCGTTCTACATTTTGCGTGCATAAATCATGTACAAGAAGGAGAGATCATCGAGGGAAAGCGCATTTCCTCCGAGAAGAAGAACCCCGTCTTTCTCTTCAACTCTTCTCGACTCTATTTACCGTTCGATTGACGAGCCCAGCGGTGAGGAACAGCTTGTGACGGGGATCAAGAAACAGAGTTGCAGCTCTGTTTCTACATCCAGGCGTGACGCGTCGTTTCGTGAAGAGGAGAAAGAGGGGTGTACTCCTCTCCGACGAGCTGTCAGGAATGAAAGCTGGGTGGAGAAGAGAAGCACCCGTGGCTCTACGCAATATAACTCGACCTCAAGCTCGTCGGATTCTAGCTCTGCCGGAGGCGGAGGAGGCGTGTTCTCTTCCTCCGAAAACGACTCGAGTGTCAAAAGAAATTCGAGTTTTCGCCAGCAGAGAACAAAACCACTTTCAGATAAACCACACCAGAAACCGAAATGTGAGGGGGGAGGGTTTCATAAGACAAAGCTAAGAGCATTGAAAATCTACGGCGAGTTAAAGAAAGTTAAGCAGCCGATTTCACCGGGTGGTCGCATTGCAAGCTTTCTAAATTCTATTTTCAACTCAGCAAGTGCTGCAAAAAAAGTGAAAATATGCTCTATTGGGGCCATGGAAGATGTAAGTTTTGAGCGTAAATCAAAAAAGCCTGCTTGCTCATCGGTCACTCCCTTTTCAAGATCTTGCTTGAGCAAAACACCTCCTCCTCCAAGAGGGAAACCAGGCAATGGCACGAAAAGGTCAGTTCGATTCTATCCTGTCAGCGTCATTGTTGACGAGGATTCAAGACCTTGTGGGCATAAATGTATCTACGAAGATGATCCAGGACTGATGCCAATGCCTAGAAAAGCTGTCAAAAGTAATCCTGTCAAGGAATTAGAGGTTGCTAAAGGAGCAGCAGCAGATTATTTAAGAAGTTATCGTCAAAAGAAGAATGCTAGCGAGTTTGGTTTCAGGGGCTTCCACAGTTTTGGTGAAGATGACAGTGACAGTGACGACGAGAGCTGTGCAAGCTCCGATCTTTTTGAGCTCGATCATCTCGTTGGGATTGGAAGGTTCAGAGAGGAGCTCCCTGTGTATGAAACAACTAATCTCAAAACCAATCAGGCCATTGCTAATGGCTTTTTCCCGTAATGGATTTCAATCATGCTGTTACCAAAATCCAAGTCAAACCATCAATGTAATTAATGTTTCTGGGAATTATCTAATCAACAATTTAATTTCCTTCTGCTTGATCATACAGTTTCTTTTCGGTCAAAGACAAATTGATTAGTCCTTCGCTCTCAAGATTTCAAGCCTCCCATCTAATAATAATAAATAATAGATAATTAAAAAAGGGTGCAGCGTTAAAGCAAAACACAAAGGCGAGCTAACAAAGTGAGAAAAGGATAAAAGGTGGTGGAAAAATCTTCTCCCATGAGAATTGAGAAGTGATGTTCTTGCTTTTTCGCTGCCTAAGCACATGGCATCAACCTTTCTATTCAATTAAAGTCGTAGAAAATGATTGCAGCTTATCTGCAGGATTTTCCATTTTTCTGTGATTTCACTGCACACCTAACACTCTGCCTTTCTTTTTATCTCTTCCAGCTTTCTCACCTTCCCGTTGATTAAGAACACCAACATGAACAGATATATTCGTAATGCTTTTTAAATCTTTTTTTTTTTATCTCGATCTGTGAAGGGTTAGTAGAGTATGATCCCAATTTGTTTCTTCAACATTACCTTTTTATATTTATTAATTAAGTTAAGTTGATTTATTATCATTTGTACTTTTTTTATATTAAAAAAAATAACAAGACCATACCTTATCATGGCCCAAGTATCTAGTTAGAGCACTAACACTAATCATTTCCTTCTTCTGTTTTTTTCTTCTTGTCGTTGAAATTGCAACCCCTTTAATTTGGACATGAGTTCCTTCTTTTTGGATTATCATTTACCAGTTTAATTTTCTTGACCCACCGAGGATCTAATTTAATTCTTGAGAATTTGAAATTAAAAATATAAAACTTTTAATAAGAAGAAAATATTAATGATCTCACTACTGTAATTAAACACCAGATGAATAGTAATCATACAGGTACTCCAGACAAGTAGGGTCACACCCCCAGAAATCTCAGAAGTCAAAAATCAAAATATGGCAGGATCAGACATGATAGCTTGCAAAAATACAATTCAAAGCAATTTTTCAAGTGCCTTTTACACTGTCTTTCAAAAATAATTTTAAAAAAATTAAAATAATTTTATTTTATTTTTATTCTTTATTTAAAAAAAATATATTTTTAATATATTTTTAAATAAGAAATATTTTCAAGAACCGCGCCCATTTTAACTATATGATTACTGGAATCGGACACCAGTGGCCACCATCGTTGACCTTTAAATCATCACTAAATTTTGAAAGAAGAGAAGGAACAAAACACAACTTGATGGAAAAAGCAAAAAAAAAAAGAAAAAAAAAAGAGAAGGGTAAAGGCAAAATTACTCCTCCTTCCTCACTGATTGAGAAAGGCAATTACAATGTTGTACCAGTAATTGTTGAAGAATTAATAACTGTTTATTTTTTCTATTTCAAAAGCATTTTTTGTTTTAAAATATTTCTTTTAGTAAATTCATATCAATATAATGACATCAAAAATAAATTTTAAAAAATAAAGAATATTTCAGTAAGAAATACTTTGAGAATTAATCACCACTACAATACAAAACATACTCTTAGGGGTGTTCAAGAATGCAATTGAAACCTAGTTTTCTAAGAAATTGAATTTGTTTTGGATAAAATTAATATTTTTTATATTTTAAAATTATTTTGATGTGCTAGCATCAAAACTAGTTTTTTCAAAATATATTATTTTCAATAAAAAAATTATTTCAAAATACTATTTAGATATCTGAATATTCTTATTTTTTAATAACGATAATTTTATACTAGTGATTTGATTGAAACTTATTAAATAGATAAATTTATATATTTTATTATAAACCTGTTCTCCACAAGAATTCTATATAAATTTATTATTTTATCCAAATTTATAATATAAAAAAAATCTCATAATTTTATTTTATTTTTTTGTTAAAAAAAATATGGTTTAAACTGTGATAAGAAAATAAGTGAATTACTATAGTGTCTGTATATATATATATATAATGATGACGATGAAGACTTCTTGTCTCAAATCGATTAGTCATTGTCAATTTGAAGATATGGTCATATTCGAATATCATCAGCATATAATATCCAAAGCATAAAAGCAAATCTGATGACTTTTTAATATTCTCAAAAATCCAATAGAGAATGGAGAAAAAGGATACAAGAAGAAAAGAAGAGCATCTTGATTTTGTGTAGGGCTGAAAAGCTTTTAGGAAGCAAGAAAGAAAGTGTTTCTGGCCTGAAAAGAAGAGCAGTGCTTAATTAAAATTAATAACCTCTTTGGCACAGCTGTTATTGTTGTGGTTGAGGTTGATTTTTTTTTTTTTATGAAAAGTACTTTTAGTTGCGGTTCAAAACTGAAATTGAAGTGTTTTGTTAAAATCGTGCTTGATTTGAAGTTTAATGAAAAATAGTTTCTAGTATTTGGTTACCATGCTTTTCATATTGCTGTCAACTTGTGAAATGACTTTAAAGGACACACACATATATTTTTTTAAATATTATAGATTTAATTATCATAATAATAAAATATAATTAATAATTTAAGTAAATTACACACTCGTTTTTATTCTCCCATCAAATTACTTGCAATTCCATTACGAACTAAATTCATATGATACGTCAAGGCTGTGGAGTAAAATGAAGTAAAATCGGTTACGATATCCAATTTTCATTTTAAAACATGAGAAAGATGCAACATATTTTTTTACGAAAAATAGGATGGGAAAAACCTTGGAATTCGGCTGTATGCATGAAAACAACACCTTTTTATCTTCTTTTTTAATTTTTTAATTTTTATATATTTTTAATAAAATAAAACAAAAAAAATCAATGGGCTGATTGTCCAGCCCTAATGGGTCGGGCCTCCAGCCTAGGTGGGCTTCCAGCCCACCTCCCTTATGTGTTTGGGCCGGGCACAAAGCTCGACCCACTGGCCACTTCACGCAAGCCTGCATGTAGGCGACGAGGTGAAGAAGATGATGAATAATTAATTTTTGAGTGTTACGAAAGGTATACCTGTTATTGTTGTTGGGTAGAGGAGGTCGAGGTGATGATTCCTGTTGTGATGGCGTTAGAAATGGTGGTCTGTGGTGGCCAAAGGAGGCTTCCAAAGGTGACAGAGCTCACGTTGCAATTGCTGCAACCGTGGCTTTTGCCTCGCCGGAGAGTGTGGTTGGGTTGCTAGAGTGTAGGGGAAGTTCACGATGGTGATAACGGTGATGTTGGGTGGTTGGGTGGCCTCTAAGGTAGAGAGAGAGAGACTCGACAAAGCTGATTTTAGAGAGAGAGAGAGAAGGAGTTGGTTGCCGAGGGGAATGAGGGATGATGGTGTAATTTTTGTGTGATATTTCCTTGTTTTTTGCTTGTTTTTCCTTGCTAAAATTTCTGTAAATTTCCCTAGAATTTCTCGTTTCTTCCTTGGTCTCTCTCTTGCGACAGCAACGATGAAGATGATGGACCCATAGTCTGCGTTCATGTAGTAGTCTGTGTTCGTTTAAATATTTATGTTCATTTAAATTTAATGAAAGTTCATCTGTTAAATGCAAGAAACGCAGGTAATACCCAAATAAAATGCATCCAAAAGCATCAAATATTTACTTCTCATAAACGGCAATTCAAATGTAATTTTGGTGGGTCCCACCACAATTAAAATTGCGGTTTTCTAATTACAAAACTGATGCAAATTGTGTTTTTCTTAAAATGCAGCTTGCACCGCGTTGCCAAATGACATCTAAGTGGCTGTTTGGTATTGCAATCAAAATCGAGTTTCGATTAAAAAACAATTTTGTGGTGTTTTGTAATGCAAAAACACCAATTATACTATAAAAGCAATCAAGATTAGATTATCATATCATGATAAAATATAAAGAAAGATATGGTTAAAATTGAAGTCGAGAGTATTCTAAATGTTTTTTGTATATTCAAAAATAAAATATGTGTATGTTTGTGAGAGGCTATTCTAGGCTATAATAAAGTATTCAATCACTGTAAGCACAAGATTATCTAATTACATGAGATTTATTATTAACAAAACCATAAATATAAAATAAAATTACTCAGCACTACACTTGTCAAACATGTATAAAAAATATATATTTATTAGATATTTTAAAAGAACATGTTATAATGTTACTCTGACTCAATACTCTGCTTTGGAGAGAATTTTCATATTCTAAAAATAAAATTTATGATAAAACCTCTTCTCTTTTCATTGTATTAATTAATTACATATTACCAAAAACATAATTGGCGTGGGCATTTTCCTGTGCAATCCACTGTGGCATGTGTCTACAATCACTGTGGATTGTGGCAGTGTGCGCGGCAAAATGGGCGGGTACAACGGGGTCATTTTCGATTTTTCATTTGTTCGTCCTTTTTTTTTTTAAAAAATAATCTGTCATGAACAGTGTATTCATGTTTTCGCCCCCGGTAATAAGACAAGATAACGGCTCGGGCTGAGGGGCAGGCGTTTAATTGCGCGCGTCCGGACCGGTCCGGTCCGCCGCAACTTTTGCTTTTCTTTTAATATTTTCTTAAATGGCTAAATACGGTTATAGCCCCTAATAAGACAAAAACCATGCATTGGGTCCAGGGTTAGAACGGTAATTGACCTTTTTTTTCAATTTTAAATTCGGTGTCTGTCAAGGCGTGAGGCGCACGCGCCAGACGATTTTTCGCCTCACGCCCTGTTTAGGTGACGCGTGCGGCGTCATGCGGTGACTGGAAATTATCTACCGGAGCCGATCTTGATGCCCCTCCGCGTGGTCTTCCTCCCGCGGTGGCACGTGTAACCTAAAAATATATGTGGACGCGGCGGAGGCCGGTTAAAGCCGCCGGCCACGTTTCTCTCTCTCCTGCACGTAAATGTGCAGAAGAGTCCCCCATTTTCTATTACTTTTCACTTCGGTCCTTCTACTTTCAATTTCCGGGTTGGCTGTATATAACTCAATGAATTCGGTACAGAAGTTCCGATTTGTGCAATTTTGTCCTCTGATTTCAATTGACAATAAATTTAATTTGTATTTCAGCCATTTGACTTTTAATTTTTTAATTTAATCCCTTTATATTTGATTTTCATTTCAGCCCTTATACTTTTATTTTTTTATATTTCTAGAATAATCCCTACTTTTGTCCATGTATATATAAATGTATTTAACACAATAATAATAATAATAATAATGATAATAATAATAATAATAATAATAATAATAATAATAATAATAATTTAATTATTTTTTGTTCTTATTCTTCTGTTTGTTTTTTTCTCCCGATAATTTTATAATATTTTTTTTTGCCAGTAATAGCAATAATAAATTTTTGTTTTTGTTTTCTTTTTTTTTATCTTTTGTTAAAATATTTTTAGTCTTTCATTTATTTTTGTTTCTTTCATAATAATAATAATAATAATAATAATAATAATAATAATAAGAAGAAGAAGAAGAAGAAGAAGAAGAAGAAGAAGAATTTAATTGTTTTTCTTGCTTGCTCTTTTTTTAATGTTTTTTTCCCTCCGGATAATTTGATAATTTTTATTGTTTTGACAGTAATAGCAATAATAGTTGTTTTTTTTTTTAATCTTTTGTTAAAGTTTCTAGGAAATTTTGAGCCTTTCATTTATTTTTGTTTCTTTCATTATTAACATAATAACAATAATAATAATAATAATAATAATAATAATAATAATAATAATAATTTAGTTGTTTCTCTTACTTATTTTTTTATTAATGTTTTTGAGTTTTTTTTTACAGGATAATTTAATAATTTTTATTGTGTTAATAGTAAAAGCAATGATAATTTTAGATTTTAAGGCTTTGATTTTGCTATTGTTATTATAAGGTGTGTTGAGCTATTTTATTATATTAAATTTTACATATATCAAAATTGTATTTTAATTTTGATCCAGCAAATCCTATAAACATTGTTTGCTCAACCCGCAACATTGAACATATATTTTTTAAAATTTTCAGATTAAATAATTTTTTTTCAGCTAATAATTTTTATTTTTGTTTTATCATGAATTATAATTTTTAATTGTTTTTCGTGCTTACTCTTGTATTAATATTTTTTAAAAAAAATTCCTTTGGATAATTTGATATTTTTTACTGTTTTGGCAGTAATAGCAACGATAATTTTTGTTTTTGTTTCATTCTTCTATTTAATCTTTTGTTGAAGTTTTTAGGATTTTTTTTCTCTTCCATTTTTTCCCTTTCATTATTAACACAAAAATAAAATAAATAATAATAATAATAATAATAATAATAATAATAATAATATAATTATTTTCCTTGCTTACTGTTTTGTTGATGGTTTTGATGATTTTTGTCCCTCGAAACAATTTCATAGTTTTTATTGTGTTAAAAGTGATAACAATGATAGTTTTAAGTTTTTATTGGATTTTTTGTTTTATTCGTTTTTTTTTTTACAATTTTTTCAATATTTCATTCATTTATTAATTCTGTCATAATAATAATAATAATAATAATAATAAAAATAATAATGATAATATTTTAATTGTTTTTCTTGCTTGCTATTTTTTTCATGCTCTTTATTTTTTTCCTCAGTATAGTTTGATAATTTTTATTGTTTTTATACTAACGACAATAATAATTTTAAATGTTAAGACTCCGATGTTGCTATTATTATAATATTTTAAATTAATATTGCTTCCTTTTCCCCTTTATTTTTTTTATTTTGATTTCCTCATTGTATTAAATGATTTTTATGATTTTACTATCTGCACAATAATGATTTCAGTATTTATTTTTTTTCTTGATAAAAATATTTCGGTCTTTTTTCTAATGTTAGTTCGCACTCTTTTGTGATCGTTTATAACGCAATATCTATATTCTAAAAGATGTAATCTATGCTTGCGTAACAAACTAAACTCAAAATTTAATACATTTAATCTCATAATCTTTAACTTTTATTTACTTATATCATATAAATTTATTGTTGTAAATTTATTTATGTTAAAGTATACACACAAGAATACCCGCGGCAACGCGCGGAGGCAATTAGCTAGTATATATATATATATATATATATATATTTTTTTTTTTTTAATTTTAAAGCAATATATGATTTTGTATTGTACTTAGCCCAATATCGTGAATAACCTGGTCCAATAATAAAGGCCCGTTTCAGCCCTTCCATTTGAGCGGGAAAGGTAGCCGTCGATATAAAGACCACCAGTCCCTGGAACATTTTTTTTCTTAAAAAAAAAATCATGAGGACGACCTCTACTGCATCACTAGAAATAATGGAACTCTTCTCTAAACTGGCAGTTGACCTTCAAACCCTAACTCACAGTTCGCCAATCAATCAACAACAACAAGAGTTCGATGATTCTTCAATTGAACCCTCAATCTCAAAGCTAACTCTGTCTCTCACTCACAATTCTAGGGTTAGGGTTTTGGACACTGCTTTATCACTCATGTGCTTTAAAGCGCCACAGGTCTGTCATTTTTCTTCTCTACTCAAAAGAAATTGTTAGGTAATGCCAGAAGTTGTACTCCTCATTCTCACAAAATTTTGGACCCACCATAGAAAAAAATTCATGGGCTCCACTGAGGGATGAGAGTATAATTCCGGGTCTACTCAGCTTTCTCTCTCTCTAGACTTAGGTTTTATGGCTGTCTACACTGCTTAATTTGAGTAATGGGTTTTAATTTTAGGTTCTTGATTCAGTGGTTGAGTATTCTGTGAAGACAATTGTCAGTGTCTTGTCTTCATCGATAAGTTGTGAGGTGTTCCGGTTTCATAATGAAGAGGTTTTGCAGATCGGTAGCTTCATTTCTCGCAGCCATTTCATGGAATTAATTGAATGTATTTTTGATGTTATTTCAAAATTGAAGGAGCGTGGTGAGTTTTCTTCTCCCTTGTTTCTTTAATCTCCATTGCGTTTTGATGTTTATTGAATTGTGATGGTACTGTTCAAGGACCATTGATTGTGGTTTGTTTCTATTCAATTGTTTTAGTTTGATTTCCAACGAGCTGCGAGGATTAATTTTATTGGATATTTTCTTGACCAGAATCCAGATATGAATGTCTGAACCTCTTTTCTTAATAATAATAATAATAATTTGCTGTAGGGATGCCTATTGATCTGCTCTTATCTGCTGTGGTTAGAGTTGCAGCTTCAACTTCTTGCTATAAATATTTATCCCTATCGAAGCGTGCTCTTAATGTTAAATCCATTGATGGAAGTATCACTGCTATCTCAAAGCTGCTGTGCCACTTGCCCGTGGATTTCTCCTTTAACCACCATGATATACCAACGAGGTTTTCTGCAACTATCTCTCTCCCTACTGAGTGTAGAAATTGTCTCCTTCCATTTTGTTTTAGAGACATGGCAATTAATATTGGTGCACATTAAACTCATCTCAAGGTTTATTAGTTGATCCTTTCAACGAGAATATGATAATAATCAAATAGAACAAAATTAAGAAATTGACTTGGGTGCTTTGCAAACTTTTTTTTTAATATATAAATACACCCTATGTTTTCACTGTTCCACTTATACTTATGTGTTTGTTTTGCAGGCTGTTATTTTGGTACCTTGACCCATTAGCTCTAAAGCATGATATTACAAAAATCTTGCAAGAAACCATAAAAAGACCTTACCTTTGTTTGAGCATGGAATTTTATGAGAGGATGGATTGGCGCTCGATTCTTGTATGCTTGGTGCTTTCTCCAATTATGTTCATTGATACCAGAGCTCTGTTACATGACTGGTTTCTGCAGACGTGAGTTTTCTTGGTTTTATGGATGCTCCATCTTCTTCTTTTTTTGAGCATTTCTAAATACATCTTAAGAATCATCATCGAAACTCCAATTGAATTGAAATTCTTCCTTGAAATTCACTCGTGTTATCTGCATGGAGCTTCTGATGATATTTTCTGCTAAAAACTTGTCATATCAGAGCAACCAGTTTATCACATCATTTTTTTGTGTGCAACAGGGGTCTTAGCTCTGTTTTAGAGCTTCTGATGGAACTAGTTTCACTAATACTAGATGTAATTTCTAGACCAACATGGTGGGGCCTTTCATTAGAGCTGGGATTGAAGCTTCCATTTTCTAATGCATATTTTCCATATAAAAGTGATCTGTTGAATTCTTTTACTGGACCCCTCTCGTATGAAAGTTTCCTACAATTAGTTCACAGGACAAGAAAATCAGCTTCTCTGAATAGAGAACTATGTGATCCAACTATCAATCCATCAGCAGTGAGGGTTGCATTAATAGATCACAAATCTATCTGGTATATTCTTACTCCATGTCAAAGAAAATAGCAAAGGCAATTACTACATTTCAATCCATTTTCCAGAGCTTATTTGAAATGTTTCGTAGCAGGGCCCTGGCAATAAGCTTTCCAGAATGGTTCTATTTTGCTTCAGTTTTACTCTTTTCTGACGACAAAAAATCCCAACAAAATATTCAAGTAAGATGCCCATTAGGGGTACTGGAATTTGGGCAACTAACTGCTGCTGCTGCCACTTTTATTGCTTGGATTCTGAGCCCTGTTAACAAATCTAATCAAGATACACTGTCTGAAAATCTGACTAAACTGTCAAAGTGTTGGAACCTGAAAGAAATCAGCTCGGATAGTGGTCAGAATGGGATGGCTGGCTACAAGAAGAAACTTAAGAAACCCAGGTTTTGTGACAGCAAGGAGGATTCTACTCTTGGAAACAAGTATGATTGTCAAGTCATTATCCTCTGGCTCAAACAATTCCAGAATATCATGAAGCATAATGAAACCATTGATGACATGTCCTTCTGTGAGTCACAATCTTATGCTCTTCTCCAGCAGCATGATAATCTGTTCAGAAGAGTACCACTAGGCATCTTGATTGGGTCCTCCAGTTATATAAACGAGGATGGATGTGAGCTGCTGCTTCATTATGCTGCCACTGGTAGGATACTCAACTCGCTTGGAACTGAGAATACTAGCTTGAAACATGTAGACTATAATTCTTCAGGGCCAGAAGATTTGTTTGGAGGGATTAACAAAGAGGAGGCCGTATCAGCAGCCTGTCTTGTCTTCAGTGTAACTGATGTTGTTACGAGGTTGTCTGTCTCACTATTTGAAACTGAAAAGAGTGGAGAGGACTTTCTATGCCTGGTGAAATTAAGGACTGGCAGGTACTTGCTCAAGTGTATCAAGAGGTTAATCCAGTTTAATGTTGATGCAGACGGAGTACCTATGCTTTTGGATCTCCAAGGTAGATTGGAGAGGTGGAGGCATCAAGGGAGAGAAGTACCAGAGTTTCACAAAGATCTAGATGATGCCCTTGAAAGTTTAAGCACTGAGTTATCATGCTATTCTTAAAGCTACGGAGCCTTTTGCTTATGCACAGCAACCTAGAGAAGTTTTACAATTCAGCATAGGAGATTGAGTCTATTGAAAGCTTATGTGTAAATGGATCCTTGTGCTCTAATAGTGTGTGGGATCATATTAGATGTTCAAAGCAAGAGTTAACTGGTTTAAGTTGGTGTGAGTCCATCCCGAGTTCCGGCTAATGTTATTATCCATTCTTAATAGGTGTCCTATGAATGGAATAAACAGTGGAATAGTTATTAATCCTTACAGTCTCATTTGTCATCAAGATACAAAAACAAGAATTGTGAACTTCTTACACCCAGGGGAATCCAGGTAATCAGGGCTGAGAACACTGTATTATTGAAAAACCACCTGATGGATCACATCAAGAGTTGTGATGGAATAAGGCTAAGGCTCCTCCACTTGAATGTTCTTTTAAGAAATATTTTGACTGTTGGTTCCGCATGTTGGGTGAAAGCAACAAAGACTGAACCAGCAGGCTTGTATGAAACTCAGCAGTATTTTCCACTCAATTTGCTCAGATGTCAAGATGAAGATTTCTGTGGTCAGCTATCAATCCCCTTTGATTGCTTTTTTTCCCCTCTTCTTTCTTTTGCCTTATTCTTACCGTCTGTGTGAAGCTTTTGTTTTCTGGTTGTCAAGTGTTTGGTAGCTTCATTTTCATTTTTAATAGTTTGATATGTGAAATTGATTCACGATTACCAAAAAATCAAAACACTGGAATATTTGGCGGGAGTCCTACTGCAGGATGGAAGGAGAAAACACATTTTGATGTGCCGGTTGCCTGTATATTATGCAATTAATGTGGGGATGCTCTGTAATTCTCAGAAAATTTTAATTAAGTCTTTCTATACATGTTTAAGGTATTCTAATATACGAAGCTAAGAGTTAGGAGGGGGGTATTTTTAAGGCTTGGCAAGAAAGAGAGTATGAAGCTTCAATTCAAATTCCATTGGAATGCTATTAATTATATTCATTTGCATTTTATTTTTGAAGGGGCAAACTTACAAATACTTAACAGCTGCACGCTAAAGACTTGCCTGTATGAATTTGTAAGACTAAAAGCTTTCAGACTATATAATATGCAGCCTGTTTATGATGTATGACAGATATAATAGCTTCACTCTGTACCTAAAGCATCTTTCTAACACTTCGCAATCTTCATCTGGCTTTGCCAAATTCTGGATGTATATATTTTTTTTTATGATATCGCCTATGGCAAGTAACTCCTTCGACCTTGGCAACCTGCAAATCTACAAGCCTGAAAATCTGGGATTTCGAGTATTTGCGCAGAGCTTCTGGGATTTCAAGACCTCAGCCGCAGACAGCCTCAACTGATAGCTTCTTTGCACTATCTGGACATGGATCTCCTCCGAAAACTTCAGGAGCTACAGTCACTGAGCACGACTGCTTTCCAACACAATTCTGCAAAAGGTTCCTCATGGCCGTCACATAAAGTTCATGAAAAATCAGCCAGAATCTCTTATAAGCATGGCAAGATTTTTCAGGCGAAAGATGAATTGAAAAGGAAAAAATGATTGAACTAAAATAAATCTATCATGGTTTCAATTCTTCAATGATGATGTAACTAAAAAATTATCCCCCAATATATTCCTACTAGATTCTTAAAGACCCTGAGAATCAGAGAGGGAGGTGTATAAAATTGTAAACCCTGCTATCTCATCTCACTCTAAAAAGAAGCTGCCGACGTGCATATATATCCAACATGTTCAAGTCACTAAAATAGGTTTTAATTCGTGTTTTATGCAGAGTGGCCTTTTACAACCGTCAAGAGTTCTCATGTAGGTTAAAAAACAGGTTAAAGTACCCTTTCAAAGGCATCGTATGACTTGTGGGCATGGCAGCTCCCCTCTCGAAAGCTTCCGCAAGTACCCTGAGGCATCCCGTAGCTAGCAAACTTGATCTGCGATATCTTCTTCCCCGGTGGACACCACAGGTGGGCTTTGGGTTGCAGGCTGCTGACTTTGCCGGAGGCCATCACCTGCCAGTTCTTCAATGCTGGCTGCCCTTCAAAGATATCAGCACAGACACTTCCGGTGGTTCTTTTCACAAGAGAAATTCCAGATGGATCACCGCCCAATTCTTCAAACACGGCCAGGAGATTCCCGCTCGGCTTCAGCCATGAGCGAGGAACATGGTACCTGAGATTGATGGTATTGTCATCGGAGCTATTCAAGTTGGACAAGCAAAACAAGCTAGACAGTCCTAAGCCCTGCTTACCATCTCTGAGAGGGCTCCCCGCAATTACTCCGACATTTTTTGTCATCAAATGTTCCGGCATAATTGCATTCACCACAGCCACCATGAGCTACATAGGCCGGCCAGTGCCGTCCTATGTTTTGTCCATTAATCCACATCTGACCCTTTCCCATGCTGCTCATATCTAAAGCCAGAGGATCATTGCCTTGTGGTGCATCGAAAGTGGTCTGGATTTATCAGAACATGACGGATTTCTTAGTAAAACTTGGCATCTACTACCTTTGAGCGAAATAAAATAACATGGAAATGCAGCAAGTGCTCATGAAACTCTCTTACTTTGTACCAGGTTAGTGGTTGTTTCTGAGCCAATAGTGACCCTTCCATCCATTCAACAGATGTGCTCCCACTAACAGTATGCAGGCTCGATGATTCACCTTTCAGACCAATCTGCTCAGAAACATGGCAAATAATTTAAGTGATTCTCTAGCTTCTTCTGACTAGTTTTGCAATACAGCACCATGATTTTTCAATGTGGTGAAAGATAACAGAGGTCAGAAATGTTGTAGCAGAGAAAAAAAGTAATCAGAAAACAAACCTTGTATGACCATTTCTGCCCCGACAGGTCTCTCGTCCCCTCATTCAGACCCTTAAGAGTGATTGGACCAAGAACCCCAGCATTCCATTTCTCAAAATGCAGGCCAACGTTCTGAGACCAATCAAAATGATAATATGTCAAGTTCAAATGACTAGATATATTCCAAATCGATGTCACAGAGAACAGAACAAAACAAGAAAAGCGAGAGAGCTAACCGGGAGACCAACAGCAACACTTAACAGAGAAATCTTGTTGATCCCCGCTGTCAGTTTGATGTTCTGGCTAAACGTTATCTTGGGATTTGATAATCCCCCGTACGCGGTTCCTGCCACGAGATTTAACTGAAACTTTAATGCAAGATGGAGGAGAGAAATGAAGTCCATTAGGAATAACAGGTTAATTTGAACAATTATAATTCCATTCCACCCACCTGCTAGTTGATCATTGATAAATACATGCAGAGCATGACCAGCGGAGAAAATTGTGAGAAGAGGATTCTGTCCACTCTTAAGAAATCCTTCATCCGCGTCTATTTTGACACTGAATAAGCCAGAAATGTTCAAGAATGGTAAGCTGTAAGCAAGAAAATATGCAACAACAATCCAAGACTTTCCCCCAAGAATCAGCTTGTCCTAAAAGCTAGGGCCTGTACTCACTCTGTCAGGTACCACAAGTAGTCTGTAGCGTCCCTTGTCATATATATTTGCTCCCACAACCCATCCATTGTAGTTGTATCATCATCATCAGCTGATGCAGTTTCTTCATTGAATGATTGCCATGAAAATGAGGTGCTCGCTGGAACCATTTTCATTTGTGAGCTTTGGGAACCGAGCTGCACAAAAATTACCATCAGACATCAAACTCATTGTCGCAGGTTTTTCCAGGTATTTGATGGACTAAACCTGAGCTTGTTTATTATCTACTAGAACTCCTACGAGAGATCCTTAGAGAAGATCAAGGCCAAACCTTTCTCATCAATTACTAAGTTATTAGGGGAAAACTGACATGGAGAACCACAAAAAGGTGAATAAACTAAGATTCCTGTTGTAAGCAACAGACCATTCCTTACCCTTGCTGTGTTATAAACCGCAGTCTTGCAATCAGGGAGAATGCTGATGGACCAAGGAGGCAACTCATATTGTCCGTTACCAAAGGTCACCTTCACAGAGTATTTTGTATCATAGTTGGCAAGAAAAGCTGCACATGCTGACTTTGACTTGAATACATGAGCCTATAAACAACGACAGTGATGATGAGTAAGCCAGACCAGAAGATTGCAGACACGTAACCACAAAACTTGAACCTTACCTCTTGATTACTCCCAAGTGATGTTACAGTGGGATCAACAGAAACTAAAGCAGGTTCGCATAGCTTGATGGCTTTGTGCAAATCTCTCAAATGCCCCCACTTTGGTTCTCTAGGCAATCCTGGTTCAAAAGATAGGTATCCTTCTTAGATCACAGTGGCTTTGGAAATGTATCTTTTTGCATATTTAATGCATCCTAAAAACATCAGTTTATTATTACATATATGTGTTCATTGTCACAATCCACTTTAGGGAGCATACCGAATTCATCAATAGGGGCATCATAATCGTAGCTAGTGGCAATGAAGGGACCACCAGCGGTTCTTCCGAAGTTGGTTCCGCCATGGTACTGTGTATACATGAAAGACAGAAAAAAAGGAAAGCCCCCAAGAAATGAGTGATCCATTATCCTCTTATGGTAAATTAAATTTGGAAGGTTGCTTACCATATAGTAGTTTATGTATGAACCACCACTTTGTATGAACCTAGCGACTGAAAATGCCATATCTTCAGCTGGCCTATGAGGAACAGCACCACCAAATTCAGTATACCTGAGGGCAAGATGAAGCAAAGAAAAAATATTTAAGGATCATCAGTCAAGTTTCAGCACCAAATATAAAAAAATAAAATAAACACAACCAACTTTTTTTTTCCTTTTCTGCTGTGGACACCCACCATCCGTGTGACTTACCAGCCAGTCCAGGCTTCTGTCCATATCTTGGGTTTATAGTCCTTGTTTGGTTTGAAGTTTTCACAGTAGAATCCATTGCAGGTGTCTATCTGCAAGCCGTATAAAACAAAGATAGGCGCTTGAATAAATGAGATAGGCCCTTGAATAAATGATAACAAGCTGTGTGATTGGCCTATGCAATCCGAATGAATGACATCCTGACATATTTATTCTTTACGAAAAAGTTTCAGTAAATACTTTAGCAGAATCTTCACCATGGAGCTTAAAACAAGATTTGCCATCAAGCAACAGGTTGAACATGCTCATCCTATATATTATTATTGCACCAAAAACTAAAACTTTTGCTTGTCGATTAGAGCACATAAAAAAAAAAACAGAGAGGGGCAGGTAGGACCCCAGAAGAATTAAATTAAATAGGGAAAGCAAGGCCGAATTTAAGGTCCACAACACTCCAAGAAAATGACCCCATGAAAGCCGTGTGAAAAACAATAAAAAGTGGTAGAATTGCTTACCATAGGATCTGGGGCATCTTCTTGCTTGCACATAATCCATGGGACTCCTGTACCGAGCTTCACTGCCATATCAGCTGCCCATTTTGTATAGGCTTTACCAGGTGCACCAATTTCCCATTCCACTGGTCCATATTCATTTTCTATCTGTTGTTGTCGAGCCGACAAAAACAATGTTCAAGCAAACCAAAATCATTAAAATAATCAAAGCACGTTTATAGAATGATGACAAGGACATGAGTCGTATTTTTATTATTCTTTAGGAACTTGTGTTGAGTAATGGACCAATTGACGACAAAATAGAATCAAATGCAATAAAATAAATATAACCCATTTTTCTAGAATGAAAATCAAGGGGTGAATTTCCTACCTGTGAGAGAATTATTGGACCTCCTTGATTTTCAAATAACTTTTCTGATTTCATCATGCCCACAATCTTCTCTGTGAACTTTTGCATTGCCGCCTTCATTGAAGTTGTAGAAAATAAGAAAAGAACACATTTTAAACCCCATCGCATCAATCTGAGTGCCAAATTCAAAGAGATTTGGGGAAAAAAGAGGTCCTCGAAATCGTAACGATAGATTCCGAGTGGGTTCTATATTTCCTACCTTGAAAGGCACGTTGTCGGTTCTAAATTCAATACCAGGAACATATTTTAGCCACACAGGAAATCCCCTGAACCAGAAACAGAGCATGTGATTTTTATTTCCTTTCTTTGAAAACAAAATATAGTTGAAATTTAGGACACAGGTTTCTGTGTTTGTCAAAGCTAATCAAAATAGATAGATTATGAGTGATTATTACCCAAAGTTCCATTCAGCACAAACATAGGGGCCAATCCGCAGATGAAGATAAAGGCCTGCTTGTTGAACCAGCTTGATGAACTTAACCAAATCATACCTGTCCTCAAAATAATACTGTTTTTTTTTCAAAGAGTGAAGATCAATCGAGTTAGAAATTTGAGAAAAAAACAAGAAGAAGAGAAAGAAGGCACAGCAAACGCAAAAGTCAGAGCAGAAAGGAATTTGCATTACATTTCCAGGAGTAGGCTCATGTCCATTCCAGAAGACATAAGTTTGAATCACATCCACTCCTCCATCTTTGGCCTTTTGAATAAGACCAGGCCACATCTGCAGCCATCACAGAATCAAAACCCACATAAGAATTGAAAAAACAAAAAAAACCAGGAAGAAATTAAAAAGAAGAAGAACCCATGAATGAACCACATTGGAATCATCGGTACCTCAGGAGTGCTTCTCGGGTAGTGTATTGAACCAGAAATAAGAATCCTCCTCTGCCCATTGATTATAACAGCTTTATGATCATAGGAAACAGAAGCTGTAACAGAAGAAAGCCATGTAGAGAAGAGCAACAAAAGTTGCAGCAGCAAGAACACGTTCCCCATGATTCGGTTCCTAGGTATGTCACGCACAGTAAACAATAACCTTTTGTCTGTGTATTGAGTGTATGTAGAGAGAACCTTAATTTCTTTCTACATGCATTACGAAAAAAGGAGATTGTAGGAGCCGGAAAAGATATAAATTTCCTGTTTTGAAAGAGAAGGGAAGCTGACTGAGTTTAATGTGAAGATAGAGGAAAGAAGTCTTGTGTTTGTTGTTATTACAGAACAGGACAGGGGAGTGAATGAGGAGGTTCGGTTGAGCAACCGCCTTTTATAGCTTTTTCCCCCCTTCTAGTTATGCATTGATTAAATTATAAATTAATACTCTAGTTTAGCAAAATAAATTAAATACTTTTTTTTTTGTTTTCAACATTAATTAACTCGTTAATCTTCCTTCTCATTTTATATCTTTTCGTGTTTTTGGTTTTTGGTATTAAGAAATAAAATAGAAAACAAATAAATATTATGGAAAGAATGATGGGAAATTAGACAACTTAAAAAAAAACAGTTAATATTAAATTAAGTATGTTCAATCAACACTGATTAGTTCATTTTTGGAATTTAAAATGATTATTTAATTTGTTTTACTAATTTATAAACGTAATTAAAGTGTTAAAAACTGTGCCCCATTTTTGCCCCTGACGTGGGACCACGCTCTCCTCTTCTTTGTGACGTGAACAGTGGCGTGATTAAGTAAATCTAGTTATTGAGATTGGTTTTTTTTTTTTTATCTCACTTAAATCATTAAAAGGTTTTTGTAAGATCATTATTATTTTTTAAATCAGGAAAAAGTGTTAATTTACAGAGAATTAATCAAAAGATTTAAAAATAAAAACCCATCATAATTGAAGTCTGATCTATAAATAATTTGAAATTAAAGCTGTTAGGAGAAGGAATTATTTAAAGCAATTATTTGACCTCCCTTTAGTATTCCTTACGTAAAGATTCCCTAATCCCAATTGTTTTTTTTTCTCTTTGTCGTGTCGTTTTTGTTGGTCCAAGGTTGCTTCTAGGTTACCCATCTTACACGAAAGAATTTCCTTTGTTTTAAATTTTAATTTTACAAAAACCAAAGTATTTGAATGTTTATAAAAAATAAATTCCTTTACCTAAGATAAATAGTATCATTTTCAGAATAATATGCTACACTATTTGCATGTACAAACACACGAAAAATACAATATAAACAAGAATCATAAATTTATAAATGAGTTTTTTAACTAATTATATATTGATAAATCTGTCCAAATAGTAAATAACAATATAAGATAATTAAAATAAAAAACAAAATAATATATATATATATTCCTAATATGCCATCATTTTTCTTTTTTTTTACTGTTTAGGAGTGTGATTGAGGTTGCAATTGAAAATATTTTTTTTTCAAAAATACATTAAAAATAATGTTTTTTATGTTTTAAAAATCATTTTTGACATTGACACATGAAAATAATATAAAAACATTAATTTTTTTTAATTTAAAATAAAAAATAAAAAATCATTTTTCTCAAAAATATTTTTAAAATAAAGAGGATCTTGTAAGCTTAACTTGGGTTAGCATGAATTTTTCATTGCCATTTATTTTCTCATGGATATCAAAAGTGTATACATACATACATACATACATACATACATACATCCATACATATGTATGCATGCATGCATGTATATGCGAAACAAAAGCAAGGTACTAGCATAGGTGGAGGACTAAAACAGCATCATAGAATAGGGGATACATGAGTATGAACAGAAACCCTAATAGAGGATTGACTTAATTATTGTGTGCCTAGACACACGTTGGTGAGAGCTGGATACCTAGTAGATAGAATGAAAAATAAATTGTGATTTTGTACTATTTTGATTTAGTTTTTCTCTAATTTTTCAAGTTTTTAATTCAAGTGTATATATTAAATACATATTAAAACATAAACACACTAGTCTCCCTCCTTCTCTTATACTATATTTGAGCACCTAATTTGATTAGGTGGTTCAAGAAAAACATGGCTAAATAAATATTTTAATTTGCATGCAAATTATTTTTTAATTAATGGTTGATGGAAACCATTAATCACTTTATGAACGTTCCAGAAGTTTATTAAATAAGTGATTAAGATGAAATCAAATTTAGAATTTAGAAAAAAAGGAAAAGAGAAGAAATAAAGGAGAATAAGGGAGACTAAAGGGCTGCTGGAGATGAGGAAGTCACCGTCTGCGTGCGTCTAAAGGTTTTTATTTCTCAAACAAGAGGCCATGGAGTAGCCATCATCGCTTTATTGATTTCTACAAAATAAATTATTGCTATTATCCATAATTATACATCGCAAAATTCCTGCTTCAATTTACAGTTTTGACAATAATAGTATTAATTAAAAAAACGTTGACGTGTTTCACACTTGCAATTCGTGCTTATCTAAACATAGGAAAATAATCGATCTTTATTGTTAAATATTTTATTTTTTCAATTTTAACTCTAGATATTCTTAATTATTCTCTTACTGTTATGGATAAAAACTAATAATAATTTAATTGCTCCCTTAAGTTAGAGTTGATATGATCTATTACATTAAACAAATTGAATATTTTATTGTATACTTTTGCTTTATTTATTAAAATCTACTTCTTTAATATATTAAAAGCAACCAAATCTAGCTGTATTTTAAAACGTTGAGAAAAATGATTAAGCAATAATTGTTTTACATTACGTTTCAAAAATATTTTTAAAAAAAAATTAAATTTTTATTATTATTTTAAATTAAAATTTTTTGGTGTTTTTAGATTATTTTTATATTAAAAATAATTTTTAAAAAATAAAAATAAAATAATTTTAATATATTTATAAATAAAAAATATTTTTAAAAACAATCTCAACTACCCTCCAAAACAGTTTGTAAGAGTTGAATGGCGTGTTTAGGGATGCAAGGTCTCATCCATGCTTGTTTCCAACACGTATCCACTAATCTTTGGACAGAAACATAAACGAGATTAAGACCGGAGATTAACAAACAGGAGATGATGTGATCTTCTCATGCAATCTTCTTTAGTTTTTGTTAATTAAAAAATATTAAGGAAAGAGAGGGCAGTTGTGATGAGAGGTCCGAAAATTGCATTATGGCCTTATTTCGGATGCTCAATCATCATCATTGAATTGAAAATACGCATCGTCTGTTCATCATCTCATGATTTTCTGTTTTTAAAATACTCGGAATTTGGTGGCGGCTTCCTTTGTTCATTTAAGATTCAAGTTTTTGTCATTGCAATCATCCTCATTATTATTATTAGTATTATCATCAATGATGAAGTGAAGATGAAGTTTTGAGATATATAATAAAATTCACTTGTAATGTCTTTGAAAATATTTAATTTACGATTTTGTAGTTACTTTCCTCCCCTGTTTATTCTTTTGTATCGATGCTCTCCAACAAACAACATACTCTTTGTTTTATCACAAATCAACCTCTCACAACAAATTCATCTACACCAGCATTTATTATGATTAGAATTTTATTGAGGATTTCTCGCATCAAAAAGCAAAATTACTCTCATTTTTTCAACTCAATTTTAAAACATTAGTTCTTATTGCATACTTTTGTTTATTCAAATGCTATAGATATGATAGAAATGATAAAAGAATAAAAGAAGATTCTCATTATGATTTGTTTGGAGTTAATACAAAGGCTAGACTCAATGTCAGCGATGCTTTTTTTTTTTCCGTTAAGAAATGCCATCAAGTTTAATACACATACACTATTTTTTTGTATTATATTTGTTTTTAATTTTTTTTATATGAAAGAGTATACAATCAATTTGGGTTTATTCGAGCATCATCAAACAAAAACATGCCTCTCCAATCAGGCCCACCATTGGTTGGTGATTGATGTTCTTGGGCATCCCCTCATTAATTTGTACATAAATACAGGGTTGGTTCTTGATTAATTAGTTTGTGGAAAAAATCAGATAAGATGTCAGCACTCAGTGGGCATGCCGATCCAGAGATACTGGTTCAATTTTATTCTGAAAATTAAGAAAATAAATAAATTTTATTAGACTGCGTAGTTCAAGTCATCGATGCTTTCGTTGGACAAATGGTCAACAAATGGGGCCTGGTCTTAGCCACGAGGTACCAAAATTCAAAGAACAACTAGCCCATCAACGCGAGAGCAACTTGTAACACTTTAAATAAGAAACTAAAAAGAAATAATTTTAACCCAAGTCATTTCAAATAAGATTTATATGATCATTATGATTTTTGTAGGAGACAGTTTTTTTTTCTTTTCCTGCCACGTTGATGTACATGCCGACTTTTAATATTGATAATTTATTATTATCTAACAAAAGAAAAATAAATCAAATTAAGAGGGTGTTTGAAGTCCCTTTTTGAAAAAAAAAAATAAAAAAATATATTTTTATTTTTTATTTTAAATTAAAAAATTTTAGTATTTCTAGATCATTTTGATGTACTAATATCAAAAATCATTTTTTAAAAATTAAAAAAATATTAATTTGATGCATCTCTAAACAAAAACACTTTAAAAAATAATTTTAATCACACTTCCAAACAGGTAATTAGTATATATACAAGAAGCTAGAATAATCAATTGTTGTTAGTTCTTTCCAATTATATATGTGTGTGTGTGTGTATATATATATATATATATATATATATATATTCAACGACTCCTAACTACTTGGTATTTAATTAAGGAAAATAAAAGAAACTAAAATAGTCACTGACTAATTAAGTATATAATAAAAATAACTTATAATATCGATTAGCGCACAACTAAAATTATAAAACATTTGTTTTGTCGGTGATGGGTTAAAGGAGGTATTTTTTTATTTTCCGTGTTTTTTCCCATTTATAAATAGTTCACTTGAAAGTTTTTAGCTGTGAACCACCGAACCAAAAAGCAAAAGAAACATCCAATTCATAATGTATGCTTGCTATATCAATCATGATGCAATTATAACTATTTTATAAGAGTTCAATTTCAGATCTTATGATAAGAAAACCATACAGCTCTACACTTCGCTTTGGATAATTTTTATTTATTTTTTATATTCTAATATCTAAAAATATCATCTAATTAAATTTATACATTACTCGGTTTTAAAAATATATTTTCATATTGATTTAGTGCGTTCAAGATAATAATTGTTTTTTTTTTAAATAATGAACTTAAACTTTCATGGTTATTATGAGAAAAGATCTCAATAAGTTTTTCTTAGAGTTGTTTTTTCTATTCATTGATGAAATCTTATTACAATTTCTCAAAGTTCCAAGAAAGGAACTTAACAAAACTCTTTTCTCTTAAATTTGAATTTTGACTGTATGTTAATAAAAAAAATATTAATTCCCTTTTCTTTTCATTACAAAGTGATTATTTAAAAATGTGATTAAGTTTGTTTTTAAAAATATTTTTTTGTTTAGAAATATATTAAAATAATATTTTTATTTTTTAAAAATTATTTTTAATATCATCACATAAAAATAATATAATTATACTAAAAATATTTATTTAAAATAAAAAATAAAAATAATTTGTTTTTAAAATACTTTTAAAACTTGATAGGAGCAAGACCAAGATAGGTGTTGCGCGCAGTATACGTCTTATAGAAAGAACCAAAAGGGTTTTTTTTCTTTCTGATTTGATATGCAGGGACCCACCATTGGGCTGATTTGTAAACTTCATTGTATACAGTATACACAGAAAAAAAAAGAAAAAAAAAACAGATAACCCCTATTGTAAAAACAAAATAAAATAAAAAATATTTGTTCTCAATCTCAAAATCCAAAAAAATAACCGTCGATAAGAGAGTATTTTTATGGTGCAATGGCAATAATATCCCTCTTTTCGATTTGATTTTGGGTGGGGCCCTCTTGCTTTCTTCATCAAAAGCATCCACACGACTGTCGCAAAGGTTTCAAGTGACAATCATCGTCCTCCGATGATGTTATTACACTGATAACAATCCACACAGTGTGCTCTTTATTTTATTCATCGCTGCTTTTCATGCGGATGAGTTTGCCACGTTTATAAACATTAAGCTCCCCTACCCAATCCATATCCAAATTTCCTGGTCCTGTGGGTCCGGAATTAGGCTTTGGTTCGATAATGATTTTGGCTGGCCATATCCAAAAATCGAGTGACTCATCCATCCACGAGAAGGATATGCCCAGGTGTTTTCTCCCCTGACGTCAGGGCCGGTCACCGGACCCCTAAATCATTCCACCTCCACGGCTGAGAAGTCTTGCTGTTAGAGAATAATATAAATCATATTATAGAGTCTCACTTACAAGCTTAAGTTTTTAGGTGAGATGGTTCCTTAATACTTGCTAGATAAGGTCCATGATAACTGAAGCTGATTTTATCAAGCAAGAAGAAACGAGAATGTAATTAATTTATAAAATCACCAATTACACGTTAGAACAACATGTAATGATTTGATTGATCTTCCTATTTGGGATTTTTCCAATGTTAATTTGTTGCTTGCTACAACGACAACAGAAACCATTTTCACAACCACCACTAATAAAAGCGATCATGATAGATGTTAAATCTTGTAAATTTAATCGAGATATATATAAATTAATCTGAACATGGATGTTAATAAAAAAGATAATAGTGAAAATGACGACGACTTGGATGTCGCAATGACAAGACTCGCCGCGGCTGGACGGCCATGCATATCGCCGTCTTCAGGCATACTCGTGATAATGGGAAACCAACTGAAAACGATTATTCTATGGCGTCAGCATGAGAATGGGACCAGAGACGGTTGTGTGTGGCCGGCAAATTTGATTTTGCAGCACCTTATCTGATATTGTATAGCAAGATTATTCTCGGCGACTGACAGGATCATTTGACTTGATAGCTACTTTTGTAGTGAGATTAGGTATTGTGTTTGAAGTTTTAACAAACAGTTTATCTTCCTTCGCTAGACATCATTGTCTTTTAGCTGCTGCTGTCATTAATTAGTTTGCTGGACATGAATGCTTCTCCAGCACAGCTTTGCTTGACGAAGAAACAATTGTATTTCGATTCTTGATGATTTGTTCAACAACCATCCACTGCTTTGACCGAGATACGCTGCGTTTTTATGGCACTTACTCTCCACCTACTCCTTCCTGATCAACTAATATGTAGTTTTTCCTTGGAGGAGAAGATGGCTAAAACCCTCTCATAAACACCGATACGGTGGTTGGGTGGGGACAGGACCCATGCCACGAGACCTAGCTATGAGTGGCTAGCCGGCCATGGATCATGTCACAACCACCGGTGATAACCGGTTCAACCCCCTGCTGTTATAGACTCTACCCAACTCGCCATTTGGATAACGCTCTCTGCGTGCCAAGGTGGAAGTGCTTTGCATGGTTACTGACTTTCAACGTTGTAAAGTTTGCGATGGCAGAATTACTTAATTAATTGATTTTCATTGCTCAAGTGTGTATAAACATGATTAATTAATTAATTAATTTCATGCACCAGATCGCGACAAGGACTCGATTATTCTTTGAAGATTGGACAGGCTGAATTATAACGCTGAGCAACCATTTCAATTTTGCTTTCCTCCTAAATAATAGTATAATGATGGCATGGCGTCAAGATAAAATTAACATGATGTATTCTTTCTATTCAATAATAAAAATATTATCATATTACCTAACGTCTCAATTAAAAATAAATTTATATTTAAATGATGTTAAAAGATATCATATAAAATTTCAAAAATGTCATCTTCAAAATAATCTAGTAGGAGTCCCAGTGGTAAGAACTTGAAATTAAAGAATTTGCTCTTTCTGTAATCTCAGGATCGAGCCCTATGGTTGTTAATATAATGGTCATTAGAGATTTACATGGTCGTTAACTTCAGGACTTGTAGAATTAGTCAAGGTGTATACAAGCTAATCCGGACACCCATATTAAAAAAAAAAAATCAGCTTCAAGTTTGAACTCACAAAATTTCTTTCATTAATTAACTGTAGATCAACTTCCTTGTATCATGTTCTTTTACTCTAACCTTTTATCACAAAATTATATGGACAAGATTTTACTAGCTAATATTTCCTTAAAATTAAGTAAATATTTAATTTTGTGATAGAAAATCTTGAAAAGGGAAAGAGAGATGCTAAAAAATCCAAAGCAAGTTCTTTCCTTTTCTCTTTCAGAAGCTTAACTGTTAATATAGAGAGTCCCCGATAAATTAGAAACTAAATTGAGAGGAAATAAGCTTCTTCTTTTCTTTTTTCTTTTTCTTGCAGTAAAATGAGAGGAAATAAGGTTAGCTGGTGAATGGAATTAGCTGCTTGAATTGAATGCTAATCTTTCTCTGCCGATGTTTCTTGTTAGGATGTTGACTTTGGATTCACAACCTGACTTTATTTAGTGGGAATTAGCTGGTAATATGCTGGGTCGGGCTTTTTTTTCCACAAATCTTTCCCTTATCCACATCTTTAATTTAAAAAATATAATATTTTTTTATGTTGTTTATTTAATAAAAATCAAAGTATCTAGATCACTTTAAAAAATCAGGACAATTTAAAATAAGGATAAAAAGCACCTCTCTAACTAAGATATCCTTTTCACATTAACATTTTTTTTAACTCTCACTATCAAAATCAACAATTTTACTGAAAACAATATCTATCGGTTTTTAAACTCACTATTCATCAGTAATAATTTTATTGACATCTTTATATATGAAAATCTTCCGTCATTAATTTTTTTTTGTCGATGATTTCATCAGTATTGAATATACCGATGACTTTACCGACAAATAAAGCATGCAAAAAATATTACCCGCTTAATTTTATCGGTATATTAAATGTATAATCGACATAAACTCCAACAATGACCTCATCAGTAACATCCCGTCCATAGTTTTCTAGGTAGAAGTAGAATTTGAATTAATTATTTTCCAACTATCCCGAAAATACCAACAAAACTTTCTGTCTGGGATTCCGTCACTAATATTTTTATTTATTTTAAAAAATATTGAAAAATAATTTAAAATAGTAAGAAGTTAAAAATATATTTTAAATTAATTTTCTTACATTCATAATGCAAATACAATAAATCTAAAACAATGACAACGCTAGAGAAGGAGGAGGAGGTTCGTCGATTGCGAGGCTAAAGAGGAGGAGCACATGGACCACCACAATATGATTGCATTTGCATAAGCATTTGATGTAGTTCGGTCATCTCAGCATAAAATCCAGATTTCTCATCTTGTAGTCAAGTTGCCTCATCATGCATTTTCTCGGCTAAAGCCGCTTGAAACTCTAAAGTTTGCATGGACGAAATTGATTTGGATGATGTAATAGAAAAAACTTTTTTTTACAATCCACTTCGCATGTGAAACGAATGACATAGAGTCACTGGTGTGCGTGGTAATGCAACATAGAAAATATTGATTGCAGTTTTGTACACTGAAATGCAAGCATCACATTTTGCTTGGACATTGCGTGCTCAATATAACCCATTGATATAACATTTGAGATGTATGATGACTTGAATTCCTTCTAGATTACCACATTGTTCTATGTTCAATGCTCCGTAACTCGCATATATTTTTTGGCTCCCCCCCCCCCCTAAAACATAAATCACTCAACCTACATGGTACAAATAAAATATTTGCTAGTAAAATAAAATAAAATTATGACATTAAAAAAAACATTACGAAGGTAGCTGAAAATACCTTGTTGCAGCTTGCAACATCATCATCAACATCCTCCCAATAAATAACAACTTTCTTTAGAAACTCAAAAAAACAATTCATCAACCCAAAAAACCTAAAACAATATCCAAAAATACAAAATTACATAAGATGAAAAAACCCCTCTAAACCCCAGTATACTTTCATAGGAAAGATGAAGGTTTTGAAAGACCTAAACGAGACTTTCTTCAATGAATATATCTCGTTGATACCTAGATTGATCTTTTTTATTTTTGGAAGTGACAAACCGATAACTTTCTCTCTCATTTGTTATTGTTTGGCAACTTTATCTTCCCTCTTTAAAATTTAAAGACTAAAATATAAATAAAATAGAATATTGAACTAAGTCGTATAATTTTTAAACTACAAAGATCATAAAGAGATTTTTTTTTTATCAAATTCATATAGAAAAAGAATTGACACCAATAATTTTTTAAAGGGTTGTCATTTCACATAGATTTTAGTTTTGATACCCTCATTTATAATTTTAGGCAAACAAAAAAAAAGAATTATGTTTAGCAAAATCAGGAAACAACACCATGTTAGGTTTTTTTTTTTTTTTTAGACTACAATAACATAAACAAAAGCAATATGAAACAACTCATCAAGTTGAATCACCTATTAATATAATGTTAAAGATAAAAAACTCGATGGACAAACTAAAAAAACTAAAAGGACCAAAAAGAAATAAAATCTTTTAAAATAAAGGGCTACAATTTCCAAAAACAATTCTATCAAAAATATTTTTTGAGATCAGAAAAACAAAAAACAACAACATGAAATAAATCATTAAACTCAATCACCAATCACCATAGTGTTCACTTACTAGTTATAACGAAACATTGAAAGAAAAAAAATAACTTGTAGTAGTTAATTATTTCCATAAATACACACCTTTTTTTATCTCCATTTTTATTTTTATATTTTCATCACGACCTTCATGTTTAGTTCTTCTTAGACAAAAACAAATTTACTTGTGATTAGTTAAGTTATCATAAAATGAGCTATAATTGTATTTAAAATAATAGTATGGTTTTCTTTTATAAATATTGATTTAGTCTTTATTAATTCTTAAAATAACTTATGTTTTTTTAGTGAGTTCCATAGTTTAAATTTTTTATTTTCATATATTTTTTATTTTGATATATACTATTATTATATATATATACTTTTTATCTCATTAGGTTATTAAAAAAAAAAAAAGAACTACATCTTATTATAAGTTTACGACTGGAATAAATAAATAAATAAATAACATTACTTGTTGATTAGTGACTAGAACTTTACAAGTAACATTGAATAAAATTGAATTTTCCTTAAGAATAAATTAAATTAGCCCCAAACCTACTATAGGTAAATTACAATTATCTAAGATTGAGCTCATTCATAAGAGAGCCAAGTGTGTGTGTATTAATTAGCTTGAGGTTGATTGTGCACTTGTGAGGTAAGTGGTATTTTTTTTTGAGCTTATTATAAATTTAATTGAGTTAATTAGTTATGATTGCACGGTCTTATTTACTATCAAATAAAAAAATGAATTGTTTTTTTTTTTTTTTTTTGTATATATGTGTGTGTGTGTGTGTGTGTGTGGTTTTTTGAGTTTGTCTTTTATTTTTATCTATTGAAATTAAGGTTAGATTGTCATTCTTGAATGCATTCTAATACATGATACACAACTATAAAAATCTTAAAATATGATCAACTCAAACTAGTAGGCTAATATTAATGGTATAAACTTTAGTGTAACCTTTCGTATTTATTTTGGGATAAGAGAGATGAAGAGACTGGAACAATAACATGTTTTGCTGAAGAAACAAAGATAGACATATAAAAATAAATTTGTCCTTAAAAGAGTTTTGGAGTGAAATTTTGTACTTTCAAAATAAAAGTACACATATGACATGTCTCTAACAAAGTTATCAATTCAGTTCCGCCCAGAATGAACGGTATATCACATTCCAGTTTAAAAAATATACGAGATTGAGACTATAAAGTTTGCTTCTCCTGTAATCTCATGTTTGAGTCTTGTAATTGCTAATATGATGATCACTGAAGACTTATATTATCGTTAGCTTTAAAGCCCGTGAAATTAGTTGAGATGAGTGCAAACTCCCAGATATCAATGTTAATAAAAAAATCATTGCATCATGAATCCCAAACCAATACTAAGATGTTGTTTGATATTATAATAAAATTTATATTTTAAATAATTTTTTGAAAATAAATAAAGATAATTTTTATTTTATTTTATATTAGAACATCAAAATGAAGAAAATTTAAAAATAGTTAATTATTTTATTTTATTTTTAAGGAATTCTTTTAGATTAGAAAAAATATAACTTTGTTACTAAATAAATTGAATGAGTGTTTCTTTTTCCTTTCGTCAACTTAAAACATTTAACTATTTGAACTCCGGAGCCCTTTTTTTAATCAGTGATATTATAGAAATGTCTTGCAGCTTCGCAAGTGCTTTTGTTTCCAATCGAGGATTATCCATTCAAGGCTCATCAAAAGAGATACTATATTCCAATATATATTGGACTGGGCTAAAAATAGAAGAAGAATAATGAAGCCCAGAACAGCTGGGAACCTTGATTATTTTTTACATTTATATAATGGGCCGGACTCTACAGACTTCTCTCTTGAAAAACACAAGAATGGTAGTATAAAATTAAAACCCATATAAAATATCTTTGATCAATATTGTTGTTCATGAATAGTCATCTTCTCTTTGATTGATTCACATTTAAGTCTAAAGTATGTTATTGTTTCTCGTAACCTAATTTTAATCCTTTTCAAAAATTCATATCAAGACTTTTTACCACCTTTTTTTAAAATAAAATAAAAGAGGGATAACAACTAAATACTTATTCAAATACAAAAACAAATATAAAAATAATTAATTGAAAATGGATTTGGATAAAATTGGACGAGTAATGAGCTTTTAGAAGCAAGAATTGCACCGAAGTAGGAATACTTAGAGCAAAAAGTAATTTTAGAACAAAAATTCAAGGATTTAATTGAAGAGACATTTTTTTTTTAAAGACTGAAATTGGTCTCAATTGAAATGATTGAAGACCAATGACCGGAATAGAAAAGGATGGAAAAGTTGGAAGTCCAATTTGGTTAATTGAGTACTTAATTGATGATAAAAATTTGAAGTTTAGGAAAAACATTGCAAAAAAAAAAAAAAAATTCAAGGACCTAAATGAAAAAAAAAATAAAACTCACTAATATTGAAGAATGATTGTGCAAGTCATTATAGGTTTAATAGAGACAAATTGAGAAAAGTTTGTCTTAAGGGCCAAATTAAAAATACATAGAACCAAGAATTGTTTTGAAAAAATATTAAAAAATATATTAAAAACTCTCAAAATGATGTCGTTTCGATTAAATAATAAACCTTAATTCTATAGGGAAAATGACACATTGTCTAGATGCTAAGAGTAAAAATGATGCATAGTTCATTTCTTTTTTTTTCTTCAAAAAATTTATTGATTTTCTTGCTAGCATGGGTAGTTTCTTTGATCTCCCTATTTTGAACCTAGGTTAAAACAAAACCCTGCAAGAATTAACTTGAACCTGCTGCGAATAATTGTCCATATCACACCCCAAAGCTGCGGCAGCTTCGGTTCAAATCCAACCAGATATGGGTCAATGGATAGGACCAAGGGCTGTGATAAGGAGTATATTTGGGAAGCTGTGCTCCTTGAAGGAAAACAAAAGCAAGTGGATAAATGACGGCAGCGAAAAAACCATTTAACTATACGAGCATATAATAATTTACTTTTTTTTTTAAAGTATAATCCTAGAAAATTATGCAAGCAGCCCTTCCATATGCTTAATCAAAACTAGGTGGATAAGGGTTTAGGTGGATAAGGGTGGTAAGATCTTGGGATTAAAAAAATTGTTATTTTTATGATTTCAGGTTTTAACTCTATAATTGCTAATATGATGACCAAATAAAATTTACATGATTATTAATTTTAGAACTTATAAAATTAGTCGAAATGCGTATAAGTTGGTCATATATATCCATGTTAATAATAAAAAAAACTAGGTGGAGACCTTTGTATTTCCTGCACACCATCAAAAACTATTACGTGGGATTTTTCCATAAGAACTATTTGGTTACTGATAATTGTTAAAAAAAAAAAAAAAACAAGGGAGCCAACTTTGATGTTAAGTAGATGCGTTTTGCATCAATCATTTAACACACATGTCTACGAAACATCCCACACTAACAAAATTATGACAACGCTCTTATGATATGAAATTCGAGTAATGTAGTTGTTAAAATGATAGTTTTTAAAGACGTGCATAATCATTAATTTTAAAATTAATATATTATTTGAGGTGAACACAAGCTGACATGGATATTCATGTTAGTCAACTTTTTTTTTTATTACAACATCGTATACATGTTAATTTATGATTGAGTTGGCATGTCATCCGCTCATGATTTTGTACACCAAGCTAATTAATTAATTAATTATCAAAACTTTTCTCTTAATGGAGTAATTAGTATTACTTTATTAGCTTATTATTAAGAAAAAGATAGAGAAGGGGAGAAATTCCATAGTATTAATATATAAATAAAAATTGATAAAGAATATCTCCAAGTAACTAGTATGATATCCAAGTGCATAACACATACCCACCTCTTAATTTCTCGTTATTTTTTTTATATGATACACAATTCCACATTTTATATTATGAGTACAACCTCACACTAACCCCCCCACAAGGACTACGTACTCACTCCCATGGAAGGAAACCGCCACTCTCTAGTCTAGATCAAGATTCTGATTTCGAATCCGGTTGTTTAACGCCGGATTCTCCCTCCTGTGACCCAAACAAGAACTCACCAGCTGATCATCTTTTCTTCGATGGAAATCCACAGTAAAATGCCCTCTTGAATTACACAAGAACAAAATAAATTTCACAACTCATTATTCAGAAAAACATCAAACTGGGTTCCTGAATTGATACAACACGTATGCATAGGGTACAAGCACATTAAATCCCTGAAGAGGCGAGCCAGAATTGGGTATAGGATTTTCTTAAAAGTAAATTTTCAATGATTCATTGTTATTATATTATAAAAAAAGCTAAATGAGATTCTGAAAACACTGTTCCAATCTACATTGATGGAACAATGAATTTCATGCCTCATTTGCTTTCTTCTACAGTGGTTACTTGGCAGCAAATAATTAAATAAGAAAAGTGATGTTACAGTTTACTTTGCAGCAAATAAATAAATTAGGAAGGTGATGTGGCAGCTTGGGTACAGAAAAATAGAAGGAAGGGAAAACGACATCACTCACCTCCTTCTAGCCACTTATCCACGCTTTGTTGCAATCAGAATCATATTTTTTTCAACATTAAAAAATCATTTGAATTGAAAAAAAAATGTTTTTTTAAATTATAAATAACTAATTGTTTTGCTGCGCACGCAAGAATTTTTTTTTTGAAATTATAAATAATACTAGCTATTTACCCGCGTTTTGTCGTGGCCGGAACCATATTTTTTCAAAGCAAAAAAAATTCATTTGATAAAAAAAAAAGATATTTTTTTAAAATTATAAATCACAAATTATTTTGCTGTGCATGCAAGATTTTTTCCCCTTCAAATTATAGATAATACTAGCCACTTACCCGCTTTTTATCTCGGTTGGAACCATATTTTTTTTAACGCAAAAAATAATTTGATCCAAAAAAAATATATATTTTTAAAATTATAAATAACTAATTGTTTTGTTACACATGCAAGAAATATTTTGTTTGAAATAATTGATAATACTAGCCACTTACCCGCGCTTTGTCACGGCCTGAACCATATTTTTTTCAACGCAAAAAATTCAATTGATTTGAAAAAAGATAATTTTTTTAAATTATAAATAACTAATTGTTTTGTTGTGCATATAAGAAATATTTTTTTTTAAATTATACATAATACTAGCCATTTACCCGCGCTTTGTCATGACCAGAACCATATTTTTTTCAACGCAAAAAAATTATTTGATCCGAAAAAAGATAATTTAAAAAAAATATAAATAACTAATTGTTTTGTTGCGCATGCAAGAAATAATTTTTTTAAATTATAAATAATATTAGCCACTTACCCGCGCTTTGTTACCGTCGGAATCATATTTTTTTCAATGCAAAAAAAAATATTTGATCTAAAAAAAGATATTTTCTTAAATTATAAACAACTAATTGTTTTGCTGCACATGCAAGAAATAATACTAGCCAGTTACCTGCGCTTTGTCGCGGACGGAACTATATTTTTTCCAATGCAAAAAAATCATTTGATAAAAAGAAATATAATTTTCGTAAATTATAAATAATACCAGCCACTTACCTGCGCTTTGTCATGGCCGAAATCATATTTTTTTCAACGTAAAAAAATCATTTGATCCAAAAAAATACATACAGCTAAATAAGGTTGTGAAATCACTATTCAACCTCACTCATTTTACTGTGGACCGTGACAGTGCATTTCACACCCTCCTATATGTTCTTTTATACAATTAGCATCAACAGACGCTTAGGTGTTCTTTAGATGTTGTTCATGTTAATTGTTTTGCTTCGCATGCATTTTGTTTTTCAAGGATGTTTGCATTTTGATACAATGAACATGAACAGTCTCTTAGGTGTTCTTTTGATATTATTCTTGCTGATTGTTTTGCTGCACATGCAAGAAATAATTTTTTAAAATTATAAATAATACTAGCGACTTATCCGCACTTTGTCACGACCGGAACTATAGTTTTTTTCAACGCAAAAAATCATTTGATCTGAAAAAAAGATTTTTTTTTTAAATTATAAATAATACTATCCACTTACGAATGTTTGTATTTGATACAATTAGCATGAACACTCTCTTAGGTGTTCTTTTGATACTGCGCATGCTAATTATTTTGTGTTTTGTTTTCTCAAGTATCACTGTTCATGCTAATCTTTAATGAATTTATTTGATTGCAATCATTACATAAACAATTAAAACATAATCAACAATCAAATTATTTGTTGTAAAAAGCAAATCGCTCATCTGTGCTACATTTAATCAATTATAATTTTACGATTTGCTGGTGAAGTAATTCACCAAACAGATAAAACATACACAACATTCAATCACTTCAATGCAAAAAGCAAATAACTAATTGTTGACGGATTTTATAGATTATAACTTTACTGGTTAATTATTAGTTAACCAATGAAAACAAACACAACAATCAATCAATTTATTATATAAAAAAAATCTAACACAGCGCGCGAGAAAAACATCTCGTATTTTCTCTTTAGGGAAGAAGTCTATATTGATAAAATTACTTGAAAATATTCTTTCATTTCACACTCCACTGTGTTTCCTCTAATTCTGTGTGGTCTGGAAATGCCTTCCTTATCTATGAACTCATGGCCAGGAGTTAACTCCATCTGGTTTGGTGACAGTCGGAGATTCTAACAGAAGAATTCATCCGTGCATGAGGACTTCAGTTTAATTATGAAATAAGTTGATGTAGCAGGTTCGTCTTCAGTTTATGAAATGTTGTTTTAAAAATTATTATAAAAATAAATTATTATTTAAAACATAAAATTAATTCAATAAAAACAATTAATGAAAAGGGATAAAGTAAATAATAAAAAAATAAGGTGTTGATTGGCAAAGCCAATGAGCTTGGCTTTAATTAAAAAGAAAAACTCAAAACACCTAGTGTTTTTTTTTGTTGATGATACGTTCAATTTTTTTAATTATGTGTTTGACAACCTATTACTAATTGGGTTGTCTACCTAGAATATGACCATCACTATGGTGACTAAAAAATTTAGGGGAGGAGTTAATTGGTATAAAAGTCTATTTTGAACTTGTTTTCACCCTAAAACATCCAATAAACACTATAAAACCTTCATAAACCACTCAACAACCCTCAAATCACTAATAAATAATTAAAAATCAATAAATCAATAAAATATAAATGAACCTCAATCTAGTTTCTCATGAAGAATTTGAGAATGAGCATGAAGTTTCTCATTGTTTTACACTTCAGGTTTCTTTTATCGAATATTTTCTTCATTTAAAAATCTTAATAAGAATTTTGTTTTTTATTAAAAAGAAATGAGGCTATTACAGTATTTCACAGTGTATTTTGTAATTTGATGTAACGGCGTCGTTTTCCTTTGTGTTTTTAAGTAGAAATACACAGTGCTGCTACCTGTGGACCGACTCCATGCCAAACAGAGAATAAAACAGATAGAAGAAGGTGGACGAAAATGTCAATCAGCCTAGCAACTCATTGTTGTCATCATCAAATCAACTCTCACAACGTTTAATAGCCAGCAGACACGCAATGGCATCTAATTTCCCCTTCCTAATCAACAAAACAAGTGGAAAATGACAGAAACCTAAAAAACAAAGTACCTCAAACAGTACTGTTGATGGCTGAATCCAGTAACCCTTCTCTAGAATTCTCCGGTGTGTCAGCCGCCGCCGCGGCCGTTCGTCGGCTACACAACGCGAGAGGAGGATCAACCCTTGAACGGCAAAGCGGACAATCGGAGTGAGAACGTAGCCACATATCTATACACGTGGCATGGAATGAGTGCTTACACCTCGGCAATTGCCTAACCTCTTCTCCCTCCTCGAAAGCCGATAAGCAAACAGCGCATTCATAGTCACTTCCCTGATCCTGATCACCGCCTGTTTTCCCTCCCTTTCTGTACTTGAAACTAGACAGCAAGTTCCTGTTAGGGTTTTCAAAACTTTGGCTTGCTGTTACCTCTATGAACACGTCTGGTCCCTGCCCTGGCCGGCCTCGACGCTGTGTGCACCACCTGATGATGATGAGGTTATAAACAGCTAGAACTACAGCAGCTGTGCCAACAACTACCAGCCCATAGTATAACATCGGCAGGTTTGTTTTATGCGGCGGCGGCGGCTCAAATGAAGGGCTTGTAATGTTATCTACCATGTTTCTTGAGAATGGAGCTCTGGGATATCTAGATAGCAGTCTGCAGGATTCCAATCTTCCGTACTTACCAGCATCAGTATAGTGTTATGTCGTTAATCTAAAAGGCGTGGTTTCTATGCAGCCATGGAAGAAATAAGAAGAATGTAAGGGTTAGTCAAAGAAAGAAGACAAAGGAATGTACAGTCACTAGCAAATCGTTAGTGAGATATTCACACTTTTTCGATTTATTGGAGTGATTTTTAGGAATTGGGTCCTCATCAAGTTTCCATTTTATGGGTGATGTTGGTTCATTTAGGGTTTCAATTTTTGCCATTAATATCGGAGAAAAACACATGTTTTTAAGGATGTTAGAGAGAATAGAGAGTGTGATACCTATAATAGTTGCCAATTAAAAGACAATGAATGTTAGTGTTTTTATCAGTTACACCTATCTACTTTCAATTTAATCAATTAAACACCTATTATATATATATATATATATATATTGTTGATTAATTTTGGTAAGATTTGACGAGAGGTTGGCTCTTTTATAGCTTTTCTTTCTCTCTATTTTATTTTATCATTTAATTCAAGCTTCCCACGGCCCCATTAAAACCCACCCATATCCCATGACCAGAAACCCAAGCAAGCCCCCACCCCTATCTCATGACAAGAAACCGAAGCAAGCCAACCCATCGAAATCCCACAATCAAAAGCCGAACCACCGCAATGAAGCCACACCCAATTAGTATAAAAGAGCTAAAACAGCTCGGCCAGCCACTGTGCACGCACACTCATATGCATTGTGGACTGACCATTTTTCAGTCTTGCTTCGCGCGCGTATGTGCACCTGTCTTTTTTTTTTTTACACAGAGATACTTTTTATAATTTCTATGGGGGAAATGACAAAGGAAAGCCTGTGGTCGAGCGGCTCTTTGCTCGCTGGATTTTCCAGCGTGCAGGGGTTCGAACCCCTCAGCCAACATTTTGATTTTGGCTGTTTTTTTTCTCTCTGAAATACGTTTTTTTGTCCCAGACAATTGCTTTCCCTTTTTTTTTTCCTTTTTTTTATTATTATTATTATTATTATTATTCTAATGAATGAAAGTGCATGAAATACGTTTTTTTGTCCCAGACAATTGCTTTCCCTTTTTTTTCTCTTTTTTGTTTTTTTTTTTTTTTTATTATTATTATTATTATTATTATTCTAATGAATGAAAGTGGCAGAAATTAGTAAAACAGTAAAAAAAATTGAGCGAAATCTCAGACCAGGCAAATAGAAAACAAATTCAGAATACAAATTATTAGGAAAAACGTTGCAATTATTTGATAAACATTAAAATCTATTTCCGTTTATTTTTCACATATTTAAAGAACAGAAACAAATAAAAATTCTGGTTAAAATAAAAAAAACAGAAAACACATTTTCAAACAGTATTGAATAGTGAAAATTATTTTTTACTCAGCCCGCAACATAGAACATATATTTTTTAAAATTTTCAAATTAAATGATTTTTTCAGCTAATAATTTTTTTTTATCATCTATTATATTTTTTTATGTGCTCTTTCTTTAAATTTTTTTATTGGTTTTATTGTCATTATTTTCAAGTTAGATGATTTTTTTCCCTGATAATTATGTTTTGTTTTTTTTAAGTTATTATGATTTTTTTTCTTTTATTTATTTCTGTTCTTTATTCATCATCAACAACAACAACAACAACAACAATAACAATAACAATAATAATAATAATAATAATAATAATAAGATTAATAATAATAATTGAAATCTAAGACCAGGCAAATAGAAAACAAATTCAAAATAGAAATTATTAGGAAAAACGTAGCAATTATTTGATAAACATTAAAATCTGTTTTCGTTTATTTTTCACATATTTAAAGAACAGAAACAAATAAAAATTCCGGTTAAAATAAAAAAACAGAAAACACATTTTCAAACAGTATTGAATAGTGAAAATTATTTTTTACTCAGCCCGCAACGTAGAACATATATTTTTTAAAATTTTCAAATTAAATGATTTTTTCAGCTGATAATTTTTTTTTTTTGTTTTATCATCTATTATATTTTTTTATGTGCTCTTTCTTTTAATTTTTTTATTGGTTTTATTGTCATTATTTTCAAGTTAGATGAATTTTTTTCCCTAATAATTATGTTTTTTTTTAAGTTATTATGATTTTTTTTCTTTTATTTATTTCTATTTTTTATTCATCATTAACACAATAATAATAATAATAATAATATTAATAATAATAATAATAATAATAATAATAATAATAATAATAATAATAATAATAATAATAGTTTTTTTTTCTTGCTTACTCTTTTGTTAATGTTTTTGAGTGTTTTTTCTTTCGGGATAATTTGATAATTTTAATTGTTTTTGCAATAATAGCATAGTCATTTTGTATCTAATATTACTGGGGATAAAAGACAACTCAAGAATAAAAAATAGTCAAATTTACCTAGGTTATCTACAATTAAAAAACGATACAAGTCACTTTTGTCTCGATTACATTGTTCCTTTTAAACGGCAAACAAGTCATTATTATATGTTTTAATATTTATTGCATATTATCGCCTAAAAATATATAAAGAGAAAAAAAAATGACCTCAGATTTTTTGCAGGAAAAAATTTAATATCAGCATTCTTAAATACATTTAATATAATAATATGATGAATAAATCTTATAAAATAAAAACAAATGGCTGTGAATTTTAATTTTGTGCTCTTATGTTCAAGTTTATTTCTTAAAAAAAATAAACAAATTGGATTTTTAATATTTAAGATCTAATATTACCCGGGAAAAAATACAACTCAAAAAAACAAAAGATAAACAAATTTGCCTACATTATCTACAATTAAAAAATATATGAGGCACTTTCCTTTTCGACTACACTGTTCTTTTTAGACGGCAAATAAGTAATTATAGCACGCAAAAAATTTATATTTCTTTTTTTAAAAAAATTATAATATTTTTATTTATAATGTGTCAGATCTAATATTACTGGGGAAAAAAGGCAACTCATATTTTTTTTTTCAAATTTATCTAGGTTATCTACAATTAAAAACATATAAAAATCACTTCTCATTTCGATCACACTATATAGTATGTGAGACTAAGTATATGTGTTTAATATTTATTTAATATTATCGCCTAAAAATATATAGAGAGAGAAAAAAAATGACCTACGATTTCTTGCAAAAAAAAAACGGTGAATTTAAATTTATATTTTAGACTCTTTTTTTTTCTTTTAAGAAATGGTTACCTTTTTTTCACATGTATTTTTTATTTTTTAGTGTCCAAGTCAGTTGTTCTTTTTTAACCGGGTTTTTTTTTTTTTTTAACCAGAGTATCCGTGACAACAAATTTCTAATAAATCATTTCACCTTCTTAGCAAATTTTCTAACAAATTTTATCAAAAAAATTTTAGCAATAGCAATATTCAATCACATTTTGGTTGAAAAAAACAATTTTTAACAAATTTTATTAATTACAATTATACTAATTAAATATAAAAATAACAAAATACAACATTTATAAAATCAATTAATTTTCTATATAGATAAAAAAGCCTAGCGGAGCGGGCAAATCAACTCGTCACCATAAAATGAACTTGAACAACTCAACCAGGCCATGGAGAAGAACCCTAATGATGTGAACCCAAAGCCCAAATCAAGCCAGCCTAGCAACATCTCTCGTGAGGAGCGAACAAACCCTAAGGCTGCAACAACCGAGTGAAGCTGGAGACACATGCCTGTGTCGAGGAGCCAGAACGTTCGAGGAACCATGGCAACGTAATTGAAAATGAGAAAAACATTAATAATTAAACTCAGCAAGCCATGGCATTATTGACAAGACAGGAAGAAAGTCTATGGTGGCGGCTTTCGTAGTATTCTCTTGATGGGGCTATGACAATGTCGTCTACCTGTTTCAAACATTATTTTTTTAAATCATCGAGTTGCACATTTATTATTTAGTTCATCGTTGGAGGGTTAGCAAAGAGATCTCCAATAAATCTGCATGGTCTACTCGTTACGTAATGATTTTTCTCCCAAGAACAATGTGCAATGAATTCAATTATTGGGGCGAAGATTAAAGAATTGCTCCTACCAATATTAGAAAACAAATAGCTTCTCTTTTACTATTTGCAAGTTGATCGTTGAATCTCATGTTTCTGGTGTGTATATATATATACACACATGGATATTGTATTACAGCACATGAGTACAACGCATTATTAAACGATTTTTCTTTTTTTAAATAAAACAAAATAGTTATATATATCCATGTGTAATTATAATGCGTTGTACTCACGTGCTGTAATACAATATCCATGTGTGTATATATAATGACAACTTGATCGGCGGCTTATGAAACCTAATTAATAGGACATTTATTTTTATGGGAACACCAACTTGTCCTTAAAATATTTGTTAACTTGTCATTCCACCTAATCTGCAATTCTTGGTCACAATATCCATTTTCCAAGAAGAAGAAAAATACAATATGTTTTGAAAATTTATTTTTAATATGAAACATAAATTTAGAATCACATTTTCCAATTGGAGCCTCATCACCGAACCTTCCTCTTCTTTTTTCATGCGAAGAAACTTTACCCTTCATAAAACAAACATATTTTGTGAGCCATATAAATAAATAAAACTTTAATTACATAAAAAATATATGCTCTAATTTGAACTCATAATTTATTATACAAATTACAAGATTTTCACGAAAACTGAGCCACCCGATTCGACTGCAAAGGAAAGAGAAGAAGAGCTCACAAATTGTTGGTCCTCCGGTAAGAGAAACGACTAGTGGGTGAATATGATTATTTTTATTTATTTATTTATTTTTATTTTTATATAGAGAGAAACCAAATCTAATTAAATATGCAATATTTTAATTGATATATAAAAAACATAGAATATAATGTAATGGCCTTTACAGTTCATGCCTTGAAAAAGCAAGCCTGCAGTATTAGGCTGGCCACAGCAAGAAAAGAAAAAGGGCTCCATCGGTGATCTTACAGATGAATGGTAGCTGTGGACTCATGCCGGCTACCTAAAAAACAGAAGAATTTTTTTTTTTTATTATATAACTTAGTTCTTAGATCATTGAATATAAAAGAAGTTGAATAAAAAAGACCTAAGAAAATTGGGCTAATTCAATACGAGTTAGCATGATAAATTGTAAACTCGATGTTCAAATATTAATCAAATCAAGCTATCTTGTAAAATCTAAGATCTGTATCATGAGATTATGATAACTTCGTATAAAATTGAAGAAAATCATAAAACCTATTTTTTTATATATATATAAAAAATCAATGTTAACTTTCATTAACTTTTCAAATTCATGAGCTAAATCATTAGACTAAAAGCATCTTATTTGAAAAAAAAACTATGAAACTCAATTATTATAAAAAAATAGTAATTCTGATTATACAAAAGAATTACAATAAAAATAGCAATTATAAGAATCATGATCAAAGTTGAAATACAAAATAAATTTTATCTTTGATTGAAAGGTGAAATTGAAAAGAACAAACAATTTAACAAAAGAATTAAACAAAATGTAACATAAAAAATATATAAATCTCCGATTGAATGGTGAAATTAAAAAGAATAAACAATCAAAATGATAATGATCAAATTGAAGAAAAAAAATAACATATCACAAATTGGAATTGAATGTTGTGGATGTTTGAGAATGCATTTTGAAAGTGTTTTTTTTTTTTAAATTATTATTTAAAATTAATTTTTTTTTATATTTTTAGATATTTTAATGTGCTGATATCAAAAATTAATTTAATATATTTTTGAATAAAAAACAATTTCAATCACGTTACCAAATAAACACGAAATTGAAAACAAACCAAAGTTTTTAAAAAGAGTCAATGATAAAAAAAAAAAAAAATTAAAATCCCCGTAAATTAGAGGATTTATCTCTAAATGTTTGCATGACTATCATGATAGGGGGCATCCCTAGTGACAAACTAATGTCACTAATAACAACATGTGCCCCCCTTAAAAAAGAGAAGAAATAATGAAGCTTTTAATGACATGTCAGAAAAAGGATTTTGGTTGTAGGAAGACAATGCACGTGTTATCCATATATATATATATATATATATTGAAACCTCAAATCGTCCATTTGCTAATCTAATAATAACAAAAAAAATATTGTGAAAATACGAAAAAAACTCTTGAGATTTGTTTTTTGCTTCTGATGATATTTTTGATTGTTTTATTGTATTGTGTTTAAAAAAACTTATTTGTACACCATTAATTTGATACTAATTAAAAAGTCTTGTAAAAAGACCTTATTGCTCTAATAATTTTTTTAATTTTTTTGGTAGAAAATATAAAAGCATAATAAAAAATATTTTCACTCATAGCATACATATATAGTGAAAAATTGCAGGGTTTTTAAAAAAAACATTAAAATATATTTTTTAATGTTAATACCAACATGAAAAAATACTAAGAAATTAATTTTATATCTCTTCAAGTCAGAAATCACTTTTAAAACCAAAATAAATAAAAAAACAGCCGCCTCAACCACCCAAAAAGAGAAAAAAAGAAGAAAGAAAATGAGATGTCAAAGTTCTTATGAGGTAACTGTGGTTTTGTTGACTGAAATCTGACGGGCGATACTTTAAAGCAGAATTTCCCGCGATCCCAATTCATTAACAGTCTCTCTCTCTCTCTGTGACGGTGTCTCCCTTCCTTAATCGTCTCGTCTGAGCACTAGCATGAATCCACACTATCAAGCTTAGCTAGGGCTGTTTCGTGTGTGTTCTAACAGCAGATTCTGCTTCCTAAACATATTACTAGTTCATAAGAAACTAGCAGAGCAGCTCCTACGATTCCAAGGTGTCTTCTTTTATCTTCAACTTTCCTCTTATCCGAAACCAAAACTCACTCGTTAATTGTCTAGTATTTTTCCGAAACCCTCCTTCAGTCCATTCGTTTTCTGGTGGGGATTTGACGGAAAATTTACAGCTTTCCCGGGAATTGTTTTTCTCCAGTTTCCTCAGGGGAGTGGAAATAAACAGTCTTTCCTCGTGATCAAATTCATGTCAGAAGAAATCAGGGTTTGATCAGAGAGATAGAGAGACAGAGTAAATGGAAGCTGGAAAAGGAGTGGTAGAAAGGAAAGGAACAAATGACGTGTTGATTCACATTTCATCCACGAATCAAGATGCTACTAGTGAGGCTTACTCCTTTCCGAAGAATTCCCAGCTGGGTTCTTCTCCAAAAGACTCGTCACCAAATCTTGAGCTAACAGAGTTCGAGAATCTGACAGTGAGAGTTCAAACATCTCCTTCTTCAGAGATACCCCCAGCTCCGAGTCCAGCACCACACAAGCCTCCAAAAATCCCAACAACAGACTCCATAAAAAGAAGAAAATCATTTGCAAGGTCTGACTTCTCGAAGCCAAAATCAAGACTGGTTGAGCCATCCTATCCATGTAATGCAATCTTAAAGGAAGAGATGAAGACCGGCCAGCTGGGGAATTCAAGCTCACCGCTACATGTTGCTTCACCAAATCACACACGTGGTGTTACTACACCAAGGGATAACTCGAGGTCAGCTCCAATCACCCCAAAAACACCCTTGATTGGAACGCCACGACCGGACGACGAAGACGACGACGAGGTCTATACGACGGCAATTCTTAATTTGGGCAAAGTGATGGGTAAGAAATGGAAAGTGTTACCCTTGATTGAGTTAGTTGCATTTGTGTGCATTACGGGCCTGTTAATTGCCAGCTTGACTGTTGAAAGATTGCTGAATTCAAAGATTTGGAGTTTGGAAATATGGAAATGGTGTGTGCTCGTGTTAGTTATTTTCAGTGGTAGACTGTTTACCGAGTGGTTTATGAATGTTTTGGTTTTCTTGATTGAAAGGAACTTCTTGCTTAAGAAGAAGGTGCTTTATTTTGTACATGGGTTGAAAAAGAGTGTTCAGGCTTTTATTTGGTTAGGTTTGGTGCTGCTAGCTTGGGTTTTGTTGTTTGATAGTGGAGTGAATCGATCCAGGCGAACCACCAGGATTCTGAATAAAATTACAAGAGCCCTTGCTGGGTGTCTCATCGGGGCTGCTATATGGCTGGCAAAAACCTTTTCACTGAAGTTACTAGCTTCTTCTTTTCATGTCACCAGATTCTTTGATAGAATTCAGGAATCAATATTTCATCAGTATGTTCTTATAACTCTTTCCGGCCCTCCCGTGATGGAGATGGCTGAAAGCATTGCGAGCTCTAAGACAATGCCGGGCCAGTTGAGTTTTAAGAATACTAACAAAAACAATGAAGAGAAAAAAGAAGGGGTGATTGATGTCGATAAGCTTAAGAAAATGAAACATGAGAAGGTCTCTGCTTGGACCATGAAGGGGTTGATCAATGTGATTAGTGGTTCTGGCCTATCCACTCTCTCCAACAACCTTGACCAGAGTGATGAGGAGGATTGTGAGAAGAAGGACGAGGAGATTACTAGTGAGTGGGAAGCACGGGCTGCGGCTTATAAGATTTTCAGGAATGTGGCAAAGCCTCATTGCAAGTGAGGATGTCTGCCTTTTAAAATCCCTGCAATTTATTCGTTAAAATGAAATTGATGATAGTTTAGTGTACAATGATCTCACGTTCTTTCCTGTTTAATGTGCTAGGTACATTGATGAAGATGACCTCTTGCGGTTCATGAAAAAGGAAGAGGTGGACAACATGATTCCAGTATTTGAAGGAGCAGCAGAAACTCGAAAGATCAAGAGATCAGCTTTAAAAAATTGGCTGGTTAGATCTTTGTCAAATTTGTTATTACAAATGTTCAATGGGAAACCAAGCTCTGTTTTCTTACCTGCCTTGTCTAAATCTTTTCAAGACTACAGATAATGCCATTGCACTTGTCCTCAGCTACTTGTTTTGTCTTCGCATGCACTTAGGTTTGCTGTTAGTAAGAACTTTAACTAAATCTTATTCGTAATAGACTAAACTGCCATGAGCTTGTGCATGGAGATGCTCGATTTTTAAAGAAATTTGGCGTCAGTTTGCCTACCAAATCATCATAGTTTTATGTCATGTTTCTCAACGGACTATATTGGGACTTGTTGAAGTGATCTTTCTGAATATTTGCTCATGTAACGCAGTTCCTGTTTGCAGGTGAATGTTTATAATGAGCGCAAATCACTGGCGCACTCCTTGAATGACACAAAAACAGCCATTGAGGAGCTGAACAAACTGGTTTCTGCTGTTGTGTTTGTTGGAATCGTTGTTGTGTGGCTGCTTGTGATGGGATATTTAACAACCCAAGTGCTTGTCTTGATTTCATCTCAATTATTACTGGTGGTTTTCATTTTTGGTAACTCTGCCAAGACCGTGTTCGAAGCTATCATATTTGTGTTTGTGATGCATCCATTTGATGTCGGTGATCGTTGTGTCATTGATGGAGTGCAGGTATATGCGTCCCTGCTCCTTTCTCCATTAAAATGTGAAGGTCGACTCTGTACACTGACACTCTGACTGACTCATTGCAGATGGTTGTCGAAGAGATGAACATTTTGACTACTGTGTTCTTAAGATATGACAACGAGAAAATATTCTATCCGAATACAGTTCTTGCCACCAAACCTATCAGCAACTTTTACAGGAGCCCGGAAATGAGTGATTCTGTGGAATTCGCAGTTGCTATATCCACTTCAAGTGAGACTATTGGAGCTCTGAAAACCAGGATAAAAACGTACGTTATGTCTTTTATTGAGCACTTTTCAGGTGAATAAACCAGTAGTGATTTTGAGGCATAGGCATACTGTATTGTGATAATTTCCATCAGGAAGCGGTTTAATCAGCTGGCAAGGAACAAGATAACTTGTTGTCAATTCATATACAAATGATTGATTGAGACACAGATTCTATATGAATCATACAAGTCGAGGGGGGCTGGTGAAGATCGGCACGGGATTAGCCTCCTCATTGACTGAAAATATTGCCCATTTCTGCTTCACTACATTTGTTTTTACACTATTTTGATTACATACGACCATGTATTCTCTGAACTTTTTTGCTTCCTGACAATTCTCACTCAGTGGCTTTGTTATGGTATTTCAGGTACTTGGAGAGCAAGCCACAGCACTGGCGGCCTGGTCACAGTGTTCAAGTTAAAGAGATTGAGGATGTGAATAAGATGAGAATGGCCCTCTATGTAAATCACACTATAAACTTCCAGAATGGAGATAGGGGGAACAGAAGATCTGATCTGGTGTTAGAGATGAAGAAGATTTTTGAAGATCTGGGTATTAAGTTCCATCTTCTGCCTCAGCAAGTTCATCTCAGCTATGTCCAGACAACAGCTTCAGTAGCTCCAACTCCTGCAAGATGACGGTCCCTCTTCTCTGTCCCAAATCTCTTCACCGTATTTTCTGTCTCTGCTTCACTTTCTCGCACCTGAAATCTGGGTTTCAGCTGACCTGGTGGTGGCTGGTGTCAATAGCAGAATGCTGGCATTTTCTTTTCCATATTTAGGGGTTGAAAAATAATAGCATTTGCCATGTGTTTTCTAGTTGTTGAGATGTGATTCTTTGTACTTCTTTTCTTCTATTTGTCCACTTGATGCTGTCAATTTTAATGCTCTCTATCATTTTTTTCCTCTCCATTTCAGCATCTTGTTTCCCATCTTTCAGATTATTATTCTTTTTTTTGTGTGTAGTTTGATTTGCTCTTGGTTCCGAGGCAATTTGCTTTAAATTAACTTTGTTTAGTATTTTTGAATTAATTTTAATGTGTTGATATCAATAATAAATTATTTAAAAAAATACATATATAATTTCAATATTTTTTTAAGTTGAAAACAATCGTAAGGTGCGAGTACTGAGTACACCTCAAACCCGATAGAAAAGAAATTCCAACTACAATAATTAGAGGTTTTAATTAATATTTTAATGCACCAAATTATTTAGAGCATATATATATATATATAAAAAGCCTGTTGCCAATCAATTATTATTCTCCGAGATAAGTAATATAAGAATCTAGTTGATGAAATGCGGTGAGGTAATTAAAAAGGAAAAGAAATATGGATAAAAATGAATAAAATCTATAAAATATACTTGGGGGGTCAAATGAAATTGACCTAATTCATTTAAAAACAACCTGGGCTGGCCTTGAGAGGCCTTAAACCTAAACTCTGGGTTTTGCATTCCACTGGACACGCTGTAGAAACTAACCTGAGCCCATTGGAAGGGATATCCATAAAGCACATCCAAATATGCAGTGCTAGGGTTGCCAGCCACGAGAAGTCTCTCCAAATTTCAAACTTGATGGTGATTGGTCCGATGCGATAACCTTATCCACCAATGGTAACGGAGAGGATGCCACGTAGGACAGAGATCAAGATGACAAGTCTACCTGATATCTCAAATTCCCACCTCTCATTACCCCTCTCCCCTCCCTCCACCTTGGAAGACAACCATTACAATAACATCTTCACCAATTATATTGGTAATTTCACCGAAGGAAAGCTTCGTGTTGAGAAGAGAGAGCAGAAGCAAAGACCAGAGAAACAATGGCTTCAACTTCAGCTGTTTCAATGGCCTTGCCATTAACTTCCGCAGGCCAAAAGAGGGTTCCAGCCTCTGAGGCTTTCTTCAAGCCACTCCCAGCGAGGCCATCTAAGGCGATGTCAGCATCAAAATCCAATGGTAGGTTTCAAGTCAAGGCTTCGTTGAAGGAGAAGGTGGTCTCTGGATTGACAGCAGGTGCACTTACAGCTTCCATGGTGATTCCAGATGTAGCTGAAGCAGCTGGGGCCGGGGTTTCTCCTTCTCTCAAGAACTTCTTGCTCAGCATTGCGGCTGGTGGAGTTGTGCTTGTTGCCATTATTGGGGCAGTGATCGGAGTTTCCAATTTCGACCCTGTCAGGCGGAGTTAAGCGATGTGCAATTCTGAGAATGTTTGGAGTTCTTTTCCAACTTTGTATCATGTATCTTGTTTGATGTTTTCAATGATGATCTACGTCCTCTGTGTGTTCTCTGCGACTCTTCTTAAATCTTTAGATGTAACGTGGCCCAAAACTTGTGAAATCGAAAAATTAATTTTCCATTCTGGATGCAGCACGACATAGGAACACAACCTTTACCACAGCATCAATAAGCACTGAAAGCACAAAACTGCATGACAGATTTAACCATAGCAGACGTTTAAAATCTCATCACATGTTTCAAAAGGGCTGGAATCATATCAAACAATGCCCACCAGGTGCACAACACTGAGAGTTTGCTGGTAAAACTCAATTTGAAGTATGTTGCATACACAGCACTTGCCTTCACAGTGGCTAAATCTGGCTTTTATCTGATATCCAATACCTTCATGCTTGATCTGAGACACCATTTTGTTAATCTCACCTGGTGGGCATTGTTTTATATGATTCCAGACCTTTTGAAAATGAGATTTTAAACGACTTCAAGGCACTAAGCAATATCCCGCTCCCCATGATCAAACCAGTCTTTCACAGCATGAGCCTCAAGAATATCTGGATTTATAAAGAGCTGAGTATAAGATTGTTCCCAAGGATTTCCCATTGAAGTCGCTAACCTTCTCAGCTTTGACAGCTAAAACAGGGAAAACCCCAGAATCAACCATCTCTTTCAATTTTTGACCTTTCCTTGTTGCAAGAATCTCCCCAAATTGATAGTCAGCTGTTCTGCCAGAACCATCTCTCAGATTCAGAATTCTTTCTTGAGTTTCCATACCATTCTTTCTCAATATAGGGACTGAAGGGTTCACAAATATCACAACACGAAAAGCATCTAATATGGAACTGTTCTCAGAAATCTCAATTTCACTAATGGGTTTGAATTGCTGTTGTGGTATGGAACTATCTTCTTCATGGAAAAGATCCAAAGTTGAAGTTGCCTCAAAAATATCTCACATTCATTCTTCAAATGATTGAAATTATTCTGGGCAGGTTTTAAGCTACCCTTTGAAATCAGATAACCAACTTCAATGACATCATAGAAGCAGTCAACAACAGCATTGAAGCAGGCCACTCGTATTTGGCCTCCTTCAGAATCAAGAAGGTCAAAGTAAAAGACCTTCCCATCACCCTGAGCATTATTATAGCAATAAAGATCCCCTTTAGCAGTTACTCTGCCTATGATAGCCCAGCGTTCCTGATATGGATTCAAAGCATTGATAGGAATGATCCGTGCTGGTGCCTGTTCTTCATAACTGCACAATGATTTCTGTAACTTGGAGTGGGTAGTACAGTCGGTCAGAAACTCTGCACATCCTTCTAAATTTCCACCATGATTTTGGGACTCAGAGCAGGCCGGGTGCATTGGTTGCATGACTTCGAGAAGTTGGATTTGTGAGCAGTAGCATCATGAAACATTTTCAGATCCTTCATATTACTAAAAATAGAGCTGAAAATGGTTAGTAATAATTTCGAAGAGATGAGATTTAATTTGGGAAACAACAACTAAGTGACTGACTGGCGCTTTTGAAATTGGCTGAAAATGCAATCGATCAATTGAATGACAGATCCTTTCCTGAAAACGCCAGGGTAGACTCGGTAATTGAGCGAAGTACCAGGTATGGCGTGCTGAGTCAACACGGAATCAGAGACGAGGAGCCTGAACCTCTCCTGTGCGCTTCCCATCTGCTTTATATCAAAAGCCTGAACCAGCGGCTTCAAGTTCTCATCGCCACCGTTGATATCGTGACAGTTGCAGTGGTCGTCAGATTAACAGGGATCGTTTTAGATGGATTTAAATGAGAAATCGAGTTTGAGTGCAGCAGAAAGAAGCCCAAGAAATACGAGATGATATGGAGGGTGGCAATGGCATTGCATTGCAAGGCAGGAAACACCAGACTTCGTTTCTGGTTTTGAAAGAAAGCGATCAAAACATGCTCTGATAGCGAGCACCCGCCGAATTACATTTCTATCAACGGGGTCACGGTGGGAATAATATTTTTTTAATATAAAAAATATTAATTATATGAATTTTTTTATTATAATATAAATTGAGGCTAAATAATAAATTTGTAATCAATTTAGAAGCATTCTCAATTTTTGTTGAGTAAAAAAAAGTCAGATAAATCCCATCAAGACAATATTGGTAGAAACCATCCTAAAACTCAACCACTATAAAAGAGTCCATGAAGGGTCGAAGAGGTATTGTGAACAATTACTATATATATACACTAGCTATATTGCTCGTGCGTTGTCGCGGGTATTCTTGTGTATATAATTTAACATAATTAAATCCATAACGATAAATTTATATGATATAACTAAATAAAAGTTATAGATTAGGAGATAAAATGTAATTTTTTTTAAGTAGAGTTTATTGCGCAAGCATAGATTACATCTTTTAGAATGTAGATATTACATCATGAAAGATCACAAAAGAGCGTGAACTAACATTTAAAAAAAGAGCAAAATATTTTCATAAGAAAAAAATGAAAAATTAATCACTAAAATCATCGTTATTATTGTGTAGATAGTAAAATTATAAAAATCATTTAATACAAAGAGCAAATAAAAATAAAAAAAATAAAGGGAAAAACGAAGCAATATTAATTTAAAATATTATAACAATAGCAACATCGGAGTCTTAACATCTAAACTTATTATTGTTGTTACTATTAAAACAAAAAAAAATTATCAAATTATACCGAGGGAAAAAAATAAAAAACATGAACAAAATAGCAAGCAAGAAAAACAATTAAAATATTATTATTATTATTATTATTATTATTATTATTATTATTATGAAAGAATAAATAAATGAATGAATTAAGATTAAAGAAAAATATAAATTGTGAAAAGACCTGTAATAATCAAATAACAAAAAAAAGTTGTTAATTTTTTGTCGACAAAAAGACAAAAACATAAATTGAAAATTCATTCTGATGTTATTTTTATTATCATCGCTATAACATCTAAAATTCTTATCAACATTACTATTAAAATAATTAAATAGCCCAGGAAAATAAAAAAAAAAGGAAAAGAGTTTTCATAAAAAAAAAATAATAAAAAACCAATCACCAAAATTATCATTATTATTGCGTAAATACTGAGATCATAGAAATCATCTAATCTAAACAACGAATAAAAACAACAGGAAAAAAAAAAGAACAAAGGGAAAAGGGGAGCAATATTAATTCTAAAATGATAACCAATATAAAATAAAATTTCAGGATTGAACCGATTAGGAAAAAAATCCCAAGAAAAAAAAATAATAAATAAAAGCATAGATGCATAAATACGAATTAAAAATAAGCATTGTCTAAGAATTAAAAGAAGACACTAAATGAATTATTATAAAAAAAAAAAACCCTCCAATAATTAAATAACAAAAATAAGTAATTAATTCTCTATCCACAAAAAGACGAATACATAAATTAAAAATCTATCCTTATGTTATTGTCATTATCGTTACTATAATAGTTAAAATTATTATTAACATTCCTGTCAAAACAATCAAAACAATTAAATTGCCCTAAAATCATTAAAAAAAAAGCAAAAGATTTTTATAAAAAAACAAATAAAAAATAATCGCTGAAATTATCAATATCATTGTGTAAATAGTAAAATCATAAAAATCATCTAATCCAAAGAACAAATAAAAAAAGAATAAAGGGAAAAAAATATGCAATATTAATTCTCAAATGAATATCAACATAAATTGAAATTTCAAGATTGAACCGATTCAAAATAAAATAAAATAAAAAATTAAAAGCATAGATGCATAAATATGAATTAAAAATAAACATTATCAAAGAATTAAAAAAAAAACAAATTGATTAATATAAAATAAAATATTCAAAGAATAAAGACCGAAATGAAAAATAACATATATAATTAATTCCAATTGAAGGATAAAATTGAAAAAAAAAATCTTGGGACCAATATAAATAATGAAATAATAATAATGATAATTGCTGTGATTTTATCAAAAAAAATAGAAGAAGTGGGACTGAAATGAAAAGTTGTATATATTAAGAATTTCAATTCGAGGACCAAATTAAAGAAATCAAAACATTCATACTGAAAAAATTAAAGGAACGAAAAAGAAATCGAAAATCAAAAGTATAGGGACTGAAATTAAAAATGCTTTATATACTTTGTTTTAATTGAAGGGCACAATTGAAAACAATCAAACTTTCAATTAAAGAAATCAGCAATAAAATCGAAATCCAAACCTCAGGAACCAAAATGAACTTCCTATATACATCAGGGATCGGAGCTGAATTTGGGCCCGCAGGAGAGAGAAAACGGACAACCGCCACAAAACCGTCCCCCGCCGTTTACCATAACATCTCTGACCAAAACGCGCTGCGATGGCAGACAGAGGACCTGGAGGCGCACCGTATTCAACGGCGGAAGGGAATTGTTGACCGCCGTATGGAACCGCACGCACCGTATACATGGCGCGTTGGCGTTGAGCGCCGCTGTCGCGTCCGCACGAAGCGCCAGCCGTCCAGATGAAAAAATAATAAAATATAGGCTAATTACCAAGACGCCCCTGACCCTACCGAGATTCACGAAAAACCCGATGGGGAAAATACGCCCGTGTCCCCGTTTACTGTGCAGTATTTTGTCGTTTTCGAGGGCTGTTTCCGTCGGTGTACTGTGCACTGAATTTGTGAAAAGCTGACGGAGCCCCTCGTCCCTGTGCACAATTTTTGTCTTTTTCGAGGGCAGATTCGTTAATACACTGTGCATATGCGAAAATGAAAAAAAAAGGCAAAAGCCAAAAACGCTCCCAGAAAAGAATTAAAACATGCCGGCTCATTAAGGGCAAAATGGTGCCGACACTGCCACAATCCACAGTTAATATACTCAGAAGCTACAAGGAAGTATACAGTGAAAATCCCACGCGAATTATATGGATATATATATATATATATATATATATATAGTTTGACTGTTCGGGAATGTGATTGCGGTTGTTTTTAAAAGTGTTTTTATTCAAAAAATATATTAAAATAATATTTTTTATTTTTTATTTTTAAATATTTTTGGCATTAGCACATCAAAATGAACTAAAAACACCATTTTTAATTTAAAATGAAAAATAAAAATAAAAATTTTTAATTTTTTTCAAAAACGCATTCCCAGCCAGACACCTCCTTAATCAGCCATATAAAAACTAAAACGCCAATCTTTAAGAATTTCTAATGGTTTAGTCATAAAGCATTAGAGATAGTTAATGAAAAAAATGGAAAGCAAATCATACTTTAGGAAAGGTAAATGGAAATCCTCATGGATGAGAGCCACAAATTGTTTAATGAGTTATGGTCAAAGATAATGGGTTACCTCTAAGTGGAGTAACTGTATATATAAGATATGTGTTGGCTTTAGTCATAAGGCAACTTTGGGATATACAATATGTTTCAAGAACAACCAAGTTATTTGAATTCTCTATGCAATTCAAAAAAACACTCTACTTTAGAGGTACTAGAAAACATAAAAAATGAATTGAAGTTCATTATGCTAAGAAAGAAAGAAAGAAAAAAAGTTTTGAGAAGCGTAGTTACCGGTGAAAAATATCTAAGATAGAGAAATTTATAATTAGTAATTGTCTCTGTAACTCTTGGATTTGAGGTTGAGACTTTACATGTTGTATTACACTGCATGGTTGAATGATTTAATTAAGTATAACTTGATTAAAATATATTTTAAAAATTAAAGACTAAAATATAATTAATGTAGGGATTATATTTATAGACTTCAGAAATCAAGGATTTCATTGAGTTATTTTCTAAAACTGTCCTGGATTAATATGTGGATATTATTCAAGGGGCAAATTGATAATTTGCCAATATATAGGGTTTTTTTAGGATTTTTTTACAAATAGTAAGTTGTGTGTTTTATTTTATGAATGATTAGGGTAGTCTATTAGATAAAAAAAAAAAAATGTAAGTCACAGAACAGAGACCTAATATTCTAGACAGAGCAATCCATCTTTTCTAAATAGAGATTTAGGAGATTTATCACTGGTGGTTCGTGTGGATTATCGTTGGAGGCATAACAATTGAAAGACTTGTGATTTGTGGTAAACCATGCTTTAAAGAATTATTCAAACTTAAAGGAGATCAAATTTAAACAAGTTTAGATTTATCTAATGATATCCTAGAAACTCTTAAATAATTTTGTTTTATTATTTTTGTGCATGTATTATATTCAAGAAACCCAACAATAATATAGTAGAAAAGATGAAGCCGTTCTCCCCTCTTTAGCATGAAGAACCTCCGGCCACGAGAGAAGAAATTGGGTGTTTATATAACTGTTTTTTATTATTTGCATATTTACCCCTTATTATTCCATATTTTCATTTTTGCCCCACTAGGTTTTCCTTCTTACATACTTTATATCATAACACTTTTTGTATTCAATCTTACCCCTCCCATGTTAACTATTTTCTTAAAGGAATCTAACCCATATTTTATCTCCATATATATATATATAAAACTCTCTCATAGTCACCCGAGTTAGGTTTTTATCCTGGTCTTACATGATTACTTACCTAAATGATTAGGTGAAGACATGGAGTTGATGTTGTATCTTTTTCATGGGTAAGTATTATTTTCTTATTTTTTCCAAACTGTAATCTGGGATTTTAGTTGCCAAACACAACTTCTTCACATCTCGATTTGTTCTCTAGGAAATCTTGAATGACATCCGAGCACTTCATTTGCGTACTCTTTCAGAGGTTTGTCAAAAGTGCGTTTTTATCGTTTGGATTATTGTAATTAGGCCATAAATGGTCATTTCAAGGCACGGGCGTGTGTTATTACAATTGGATTAGTACTGTGATCGGGTCCCATCTAATGATGTAGATACAATTTTATATATATTTGTTTGAAGGGCAAACAAGAGTTGGGCTTCTTTGCTGGGAACAAAAGGAAAAGTAGATTCCCACTTCACATGTGATGTTATAGCATGCTTAGTTTGTCTTGGCTTGGCTTTGGGAGGGACCCACTAACCTGATCTTCATGGCGTTGATGATTATCTTCAAAAGAAGAACAATGTAAGAATTATAAATAATCCCGCATGATTCGGCAGCTTCTGCTCCGCGCAGACGAATTCATCTGTGTTTTCATCAGCTGCCAAGTTCTGGATCTTGTTAATCTCACAGACCTTCTTAATCACCTGTTAACTCATATTTGACGTATCATTGGTCCCAATTCCCAGGAATTTTCGTCAGAAAGTGACAGTTCTGGATATTTTGTGGAGTCATTGTTATTGGTATCATGATCATAACAGTTATTATTGAGCTTGGCTAACAAAAGTAGATTGCCCCCACACCATATGAGAAATACATATCAGTTTAAATTCCTTAATGCAGGTATAGGATACAAGATCTGATCCAAGAACATCAGTTCTTGATAAATAAATAAAAAGGAATTGTTTAAGGCCAATTTTATCCTCAGGTTCAATCTTGTACTGCTGCTACACCAATGATATTCTCTGTTTCGGGCATTATTCGGTGCCGAGCACTCCATATATACAGCTTTTAAAACGACAAGAAGAAAAATGTTTTTGCAAGCAGTGGCTTTTATTTTATTACTATTAGCAGTACGTACCTAGCTATTTATTTCAAAATGTCCTTCACGCCTCCTCTGACAGCAACACTTCACCAATTTATGCCCACCATAATGACAAGTGAAGACGATATATATAAATCTACAGTGTGACCAGGAAAATCCATTCAAATTTTCATACAGCCGATGGAATTTTACATGAGCAATTGAGTTTCATATAATAGCAAGAAGAGCCTAAAGTCTCATAGAAATTATTTTGAATTGTTTTTTTTTTATGATTTTAGATATTTTAAGGTAAAACTACATATTTTTTAAGAAAAAAAACTCTAACTAGCGAACTCCAGCAATCGCTCATGTGGGAATTTCTCAAAAGATCAGAAAAATGAGGATGTCATCTGGCTGGGCCCGCCAACAGAGACACCTTCTCAATCAGAGAGAGAGAGAGAGAGAGCTGGAATCAAGTTGAAGCAGTCACGAAGAACATTTATTGCATAAAGAGAATATAAAGAAATTGAGAGTAAAAGAGAAAGAATCCAAGCAGAGGAAAAGAGATAAGCATGGAGAAGTTGAGTTCCATCCCAAAATAAAATAAAATAAACCCTCTGGGGCCCTTGTCATGTTGTTGGGGGTCACTGTTTATACATACCTGTCTGTCTCTTGGAACTGTAGTGCTTTGTTTTAAACTCACCATGGAATAATTTATTTCCCTCACCAACAGCCTCCAGGATTTTCATTGGCTACAGCAAATAAAAAAAATAGTCAAAAGCTCATCATCTCTTATCTTAGATTCTGTTCCTGTGGTGGTGTGTGATTGGGAACCGAAAAGATAAATCTAAAAGCTGCTTTCTTGCTACTGTTTCAGAGCATCTTCACAGAGATGTATGCATGAATTGTTCACTTCTCCACAAGCATCTTAACAGAGCAAAAGCAAACATGAACAGTGATTTCACAGCATGTCGATTTGGCTTCGTGGGAGACAACTCCCGAAACAGTATCTGCGACTTCACCATTTCAGTTCTCAGCTATGGTCCCCAAGAAAATTCTTTGGTTTAATCTTGAGTTGAAAAGGGAAAAGCAGAGAGGAGATTTGAGCATTCATGAAAAAGAGAGACTTGGTAAAAGACTGATAATCCTTTTCGACAGACAGAAAAAGTTGGAAGCTAAAAGCTCTTAAATATCTTTTTTGTGTTGTCCAATACAATTGAACTACTCCATCAAACGCAGAAATGAAGTATTTTCTCCATTGTCAGCCACAGGAGCAGATAAGAAAACAGACTTCACAAGCATGATTGATTTCAATTAGATCAACAGTTACAACTGGACACAAATATTGGCCAATTATTTCCCCAGGAGAAGCGAAGAAGAGCGAGTGAAGAACTAAAGACATCGATACAAAGCTACATAATCCCTCCTAACAATCATGTTCTACTACCCCATGGAAAGAATTAAGAAAAACAAAGATGTCTCTATGAAGGTCTATTTCTCTTGAGGCCAGCTTTGCCATCAGATCTCAAAGCACCACTAGAATCCCCCTCAGAAGAAGCGTCCATGGATTTGGTGAAGGAGGTAGAGAGATCAGCATAAAGGTCAACTACCCTCCTGATGTTGTTGTTGAGCTCCCTTATCAGACCCACATTTCTGCTCAGGTTGTCAGGGATCTTGGATTCATGGTTCTGATTTATCTCATTAATGAGAAGCCTGTTCTGATCCAAGATATTTTGGACCTGGGAAAAGTTCTTTTGAAATGCCTGCAAGATCTTGCCATCTATCTGGGTACCATTGCCAAGTCCTGAGAACGTGTCACCCTCCATAGTATCTTTCCCTTTTTCGGAGTCAGAACTCTACCGAATCAAAACCAGCCCTGCATCAACAACAGCAACCAAAAAGAAGGAAGAAATGAGAAAGAACAGAAGATGAGACAGTGTTCGTTAAACTGTGTGTATCTTTTCTTTTTCTTTTTTAATAAAGACCGTGATCATATTCTGTAGATGGATTTATTTATTTATTCAACATAGATAATAGATACACAATCCAAAACACCAGACAAAACATGAGAAACCTTGGAATTGTTTAAGACATTGTTTTTTGGCATATGAGACAAGAGTCTGTAGTAGAAATCATGACTTCCATGGGTTCCACTTTTTCACAGAGCGATCTGATAACAAATACTACCCAATTATTTACTATTGTTATTATTATTATTATTATTTATGATGAGATGTGAAAAAGCAGATCCCATTTCCATAAAAGGGAACCTCTTTCTTTTATGTACTGGGAAAAATTCCCACCCAAAACTCAGTTTCGAAGGAGAATCTCAAAGACAAAAAAAAAAAAAAAAAAACAATCAAGATGCAGAGAAGATGAAGTCATCTGCCTGTACTGTACTTACTGTTACTACTGCAGAGACAGCATCATTAATTCTTAAACAGAAAACGAAAACAAAATGTTGATAACATGTTCAAGAAATCTAAATGGGGTTTTCACTTTTTGTAAGAATATATAAATTTAAATTTCTAAAATGGGATTTACTTAAAATTTAGAAACATGTATCAGATACGCAAGCAAAGAGCCAAAACTTGAAACTCAAACGTCCCAAACTTTACATTACAAACTCGCAGCTGCGGAGGCACGAATTCTAGGTAGAAAAAGGTAAAATCCAGCCTCTGAAGAAGGAAAGAAAAAAACCCAACAAAATATATATATATATATATATATATAAACATCTTATATTGGTTTCGAAGCAATGGGAAATTCGCAAGATAAAGAGCAGTTCTAGAATGAAAATGAACCCAAAAAACTAAATCCCACAATTAACTCCAAATAAAAACAACAGTAACACAGGGAGTACCTCGATTATTTTATATTTTATCGCAACTCGCCGCTAGAGAGTGTGCGCGCGCGCGTGTACAAAGGGAGGCGTAGTGGTTGTCTACCTTGAAAATCTGGGACATTATATCCAGAGAGAGATCAAGACAGAGATTGAGGACGAGGGATTCCCGAGGAAGAACGAAAAAGGATCGGCGATTGATGGAATAGAGGGTAGGAGGCGGTGCTTCTCATGAATTACGAGAGAGAAAGTGAGTGGAGATTGGAGTTTTAGAGAGAGAAAGTGAGGATTTGACAGTCACGCTTGGACCCCCTCATCACAACTATTCGATTCTCCTGACTCCTAAGTAATACTTCACCCTCTCTGATTTGATTCAGTGGGTACTGCTCCCGTCGCCTGCCCAGATCCAAGACATGATTTCTCGAGCTGTTTAATTATTGGGCACGTGACATGTGCTTCTGGATACGTTGTCCATAAAAGTAGGCCCCACTTTTGGCGTTCATCATCATCATCATCATCCATCCTTGTAGCGACGTCAACTCGATCGGCTTGTTTTTGCTCATCACACCATGAAACGTAGCATCATAGCACCTTTACGAAATATATTTGCTAAATTATTTTAAATAGAAAAAACACATGGATGGATATATTTATTATGGTTTTAAAATGCAATATTTAAAGATTGGTTAACGTGATCAATATTGATAGCTAATTATCCTAAATTTACTATTAAATTATAAACTTGTAAGCCCTAATTATAACCCAAACTTCAAACATCAATCATTCATAATCCAAAACTAGCATTAATTCATACCTTAAACATTAAACACTAGCCCCAAACCCTTGACTAGTCCTAACCTAATCCAAAAATTAAACATTAATCACTAGCCCCAAACCCTTTTAAGGCTAAAAAAATCAAATCTTTTGCCGATGTGAGATGTGAAATGATTGATTGTTAACACCATTTAGATTAGACTTATTTTCTCTTAAATGTAAACATTAATTAAAAACTATATTTTTTGTAATGTTTCTTTTCTTATCATTTATGTGGTTTTAAAACACCTAGCAATCAAAATATCTTTTGAGTTTATGGTGTATTACATAATAAATATAATTTTTTTTATCTTGTTTTCATTTCTTGTATTAATTTCTCATCAAGCATTTTATAATCAAAATTTATTTTAAATTTACAGTAAATTGCATGATAATTGTAATTGCTTGGTTCATAACAATAGTTTAGCAATTATTTGGTTTGTTGATGTTTATTTTTCTGGTTCTTGACACATGTAAATGCAAGAGCTCAACAATATTTAAATTAAAACTAAACTTAACAAACAATCACAATGTCTTCATCCACGTGGCAACTTGTAAGGTTTTGATTTCAACAATAATACTTCAAATATTACAATACTCTAAATTGTGTATGATAAAACAAATATTTAAATTTCAACTTAAATTGTGTATGATAAAACAAATATTTAAATTTCAACTTAACTAACCTTATTTTTTTTAAAAAAAAAACAATATTATAAAATATACCAAAACACACTTAGATTTGCTACAAAGTCGTAATTAAAAGAGCATGCAACACAATATAGTACATTAATAACAGATAAGCAAGTTTATCTATCTATACCTATATTGTCTACTTGGGTCGAGTTCATCAATTAAACAATTGTCTTCTATTTGAGTAGTTTCGTTCTTGACCACAATATCATCAAACATTAACATCTCTCTAAAATTTGCAAGTGGGTGCGACAATAAATGAATCAATGAGACATTAGTATCTTATCTCTTTAATTAATATTATTTTTTTAATTTATATTGTTGTATTGTGGTGTTCAAGAAGGGGAAATAAAAAGGATATATGAGAAATGAAGGAAGCCAATAAATGTAAAAGTCTATCATTTAGGATGAAGACAAATGAGATGTTAAAGTCTACTATTTTGGATGGAAATTAATGAGAATGATAAAGTTTTTCATTTCATATGGAGACTAATAAGAATAATTGAGTACATCATTTGGACAGAGACAAATAGAAATGGTAAGGTCCATTTTTAGGTGAAAGCCAATGGGATGATTAAGTGGTAAGGTCCACAGTTGGAAATTTGAATATAACTAAGAATATATTGTTGATATTAGTTGATCTTATTGATAAAACATAGGAGATGTTCTTATACTTAATTAATCATGTTGACGGTAACTAAGAATATGTTATTGATATTAGTCGATCGTGTTGATAAAACTCAAGAGATGTGATTATATTTAGTTGATTGTGTTAATTGTAACTAAAACTATGGTTTTTTTATACTTAATGGGCCACATAAATGGTGACTAAGGTAAAGAATTGAGGATGAAGACTAATGAGATGTTAAAGTCTACTATTTTGGATGGAAATTAATGAGAATGATAAAATTTTTCATTTTATATGGAGACTAATAAGAATTACGGAGTATATCATTTGGACAAGGACAAATGAAAGTGGTAAGGTCCACTTTTAGGTGAAAGCTAATGGGATGATTTAGTACTATAGTTAAAAATTTGAATATAACTAAGAATATATTGTTGATATTAGTTGATCATATTGATAAACACATAGGATATGTTCTTATACTTAATTAATCATGTTGATGGTAACTAAGGATATATTATTGAGATCGCGCTGATAGAACTCAAGAGATGTGATTATACTTAGTTGATTGTGTTAATGGTAACTAAAACTATAGGTTTTTTTTATACTTAATGGGCCACGTAGATGGTGACCAAGGTGAAGAATATAGTACTTGGTCATCCGTATTGACAATGACTAAGGAAACTAATGTGAATTTTAGAGTAGTTATATTGGAAATGATTTAATTGATTAAGTGTGGACAAACACATCTATGATGCTTTAGTGAAAAAATATATTAATTGTTACTAATATTAAGTTGATTATCTTTGATTAATGATATTAAAAGTATCTTGGCATGGTTATTGAGTCCTTATTGGTTCATGTAATGTATATATGGAGTTTTTTAGTGTAAAATAATGCTTTTAAATACTATAATCTTTGCAAGGTCATCTAATTCAGTAGAATCGAGTTGATCGAATTCACTAGATAATGTTCTATTAGATATATAGCCTATATAACTAATTAGCTATGTTTTTTTTGATAATTTTGTTTTTGAATGCATTTAATTAAAAAACTTTATATTTTATAAATTAAAATGTTTTGTGTTACATCCATCCATGCATCCATTATGTTGAATATATAATAAACTAATGATAAGAAAATTAGAGTTAATATAATTGCTTGTGAAGAAATTGTCGAAAAAACTAATGGGCTGGTAAATGAACCCATGATATGCCCGAGGCATTGTGCAAAAGTTGAGTTAGTTTTTCAATGCTGCTAGAAATCACTCTATTTTCCCAACTAAAATGAAAGTTTTGCCTAAAATATAAAGCATCCAAGTACTGGTCTTTTTACTATTACTCATTCAAACCAAAAATAAAAATAAAATAAAAATAAAAAACAAAAATAAGCATAAAACATGAAAAAAACCAACAGCAACCAAAGAAACCTAAATGAAGAAATATGTATATAGACACACACAGGTAGAGAAGAACAATTCGTACAAATATGTATGATTTATGCTCATTCGATTGCCATATGTGGATGTGTCTTTTGATCGTAGGGCTTTAGTTTCCAGATTAGACCCACTGGACTTGTTTCAGCCTGTCGTGGGCCAAGGTGTAGAGACCATTTCAGTATTTCACGGCCTGCAGTCTCTAGTGAACTCCAGTTTATCAAGCGAACTTGAGTTTAAGCAGATGATAATGGACAACAGGGACTGGTTTTATCGGCTGCATGTCTTCTTGATTAGCTAAGACTTGATCCTCAAGCTAACCATGTAGATGTTTTTCTTTTTAAAGATTGCACATGCAGATAAAAGTTGTAGAAGCTTAGCATATATCCTTATCAGTTCTTTTGAACAATTTGGAGGGTTTGTAAATAAAATATGGTAGGATTTTTATCTTCTTCTCCAAGTTAAATAAGCCGAGCACTGAAGGGGAATTCTATTATTGTAACAAATATCGATGTTTGACAGGTTTGCTTTTAATAATAAGGAAATTCGAGCAGAAAATGGAAAGTTGCTGGTGTTGCAGGAAACTCTGGGTATATAAAGCTGGAAAGTTCGATGAAGCAAATATTCCAAGAAATAGCAGGTTCTGAATTCACAAAATATAATCTGTTTCCAGAATGGATGACCTTGTTTTTTATTTTTCAGGTCTTTCTTCGTTACAATTGTAGCTAGATGATTGAGCAATGGAAGAAGATGATCAATCATCAAGAAAGCTGTGAAGTGGATGTTTGGCCTGAACTTCAAAAAGTCACTATGGATATCATTTCAAGGGCCGCATTTGGAAGCAATTATGAAGAAGGGAAGAGGTTGTTTGAGCTTCAAAAATAACTTCTTTTTTTTTTTTGGTTCTGGAAGCTATGCAGACCTTGTACATTCCCAGTTTCAGGTACCAATTACAACCCTTCGATGTTGATAAGAGCTTTGCATTTATCTGCAACATTTCTTTCTAATTCATTGTCTTGTATAGATTTGCTCCGACAAAAAAAATCGAAGAAGGAAATTGAACAAAGATATCACATCAATGATTAGAGATTTGATTCAACGGAAAGAGTACGGGATGAGAACTGGACAATCCGATGATGATGACTTGCTAGGCATGCTAGCAATTTTTCCCAGAAAAAGAAGGGGAAAAGATTAATGCATCAGAGAGATTCCCTGTTGAGGAATCATGTAAGGATACTGCATCTCTAACATCAGCAATCTCCAAACATGATTCCATGCATTGTCAACAAACAGTAAGCATGCATAATTTGAATTTCAAAATGCATGTGTTAAGAAATCCAAGTAGAAGAAATGCTTCATGGTCAAATGTGGCTTATAAGTTTTCAACAAGGCAGCTAGACTCGACCTGACATTAGAAAAGGTATAATTTCACTTGGCATTTTGCATTAGAAATTTATGTTCTAAATCCAAAATTCCTCGACAAACAAAATACAAGAATCACAATCAAAACCAGTTAACTACCTGATTCACTTCGTCATTTAACTTTCTCTTAAACGAATAATCCATACAGCAACTTATTATCTTTATTCATTTGATAGTTTCTCATGAAGGAATGTTAAATAAAAGCTTCTTTGGGGCAGGAAAAATAAATAAATTGCAGTTTCATCTTATATAGGATAAACCAATAATACTATCACATTTCAGCAACTCTACTTATAATGGCATCCACATCAGGGATTAGTGTAGCGCGCTTCTCAATCTCCGCTACCACACAACAAGTTTTCTCTCCTCTATTAATAGCTACAACATCTTGAGCAAATACAGAATTCATACCTGGGGAGACCTGCATCAAATTCATCAATTAGATCACTTATTTAAATGCAAAATGTGTATCAGATGCTGATTTTATCTGCAGTAACTCAGATACCACAAAAATTTGAAACTTCATCACAGTATAGTAATCAAAAAAGTTCTCATGCAATTTGGGTAGATTTTGTCCAACAAAAGGTTTCTAATGGTTTGAGTTTTAGCTGCAGGTAGTTCTTGCTCCAAAAAGAGAGAGAAACTACTTAATGTAACTTCTAAGTTATTAACATGTCCACAGAAGGAAGACAGTAAACCTTTTCCAGACCAAAATGATTCTTCATTCATTGGTTTCATTGAAATCTTCATTTTTATTTCTTTTTTAAGTGGGCTAAACATTATAAATGACTCACATCATAAAGGATATCCCCAAGCTTCAGCTTAACAGCACCGCTCCTGTACACTAGCACTTTACCCATGTAGCCTGCTGGTAACTCATCTAATCTGCAAGTCTTCTCGATTGTACGTCCAGCCCCTGATGGCCTAGAGGTTTCCTTAACCTCAGGGCCATCTGCCGTTGCTGATCGCTTTATCATGGGAAGAGTTGGTGGTAACTGAACAAAGAGCATACTTGCTTCAACATTTTCCTCCTGCAAACCAAACTCAGAAAGTGTAAGGAAATAAAGCAGCAGTACTATGGAATCTTTAATTATCAATTTACAAACCATCAAACCAAGCTCCACTGCAGAGTTTGTCGAGTTTTCATCATATCCTGCAGCTTCAGACGCCTCCCCGAATTCCTCATCGTCAAGAATTGCTGTAGGATATATGAATTAGCATAATTGTACAGAACAAAGTGCAAACCATCACAAAGGGAGCTCGGCTCACAGCAGAAATAAAGAAATGACTGAAGATAACCCAAACCAGTAACCAGTAAGTTTTGAACCAATTAGGTGACTAGGCAATGCCTTGATCATTGCAAAATGCATACAACCATTCAAAGCGCTATATCACAGTTATCCCACGTTCTTGGGCTATGCAATTCTTTTCTTTTTAAAAATGCACCTCAAAATTACCTGAATTTCCTGAATATGGCCTCCTCATAGGAAGACTCACGGGATAATTACTGTAATAATCCTGTAGTGCATAAACAAACAGCGAACATAACTTAGTAGACAGTTGCACACAAACAGACTTGGTGTGAGAAAGGGAGGGAGGAGGAAAAGTTGGAACAAGCTTAGAACAGGAAAAAAGAATATACAGAGTGTAACGAGGCTTGCAAGCCTGAGTCATGGTTAGCCTACCCAGGGTTCAATGTATTCTTTATCTCTCAGGCCTGGAGCATTGGCATTACCTGCAAAAAAAAGGCAGCTGTAAAGCACTTGAACGCATCATTAGTAGCAAATAAGAAAATAGTGAATCCAAAGATAGCATACCATTGGAAGATGAACCCCGACTTCCGTTAATTGTACTCCAGCTTGTAAAGGGCTTGTGTGCAGCAGCTCCAGGACCAAACGCAATATCAGGTTTCTGCACTGCATTTAAAGTCACAGGTCAAGGAATTAATTTTCATATTTTCAGAGCTAAGAAACCACAGTTTATTTCAGGAACACAGTTTGTTATTTCTCTCTCTAGTAAGGTTCTTGATACAGAAGTTATCGCCCCTGCCAACCATTTTGGCATAGTTTCCTTGATTGTCCTTTGGCCTAACATTATCATGTTTAAAATGAGTGGGGACTAGGTGAATAATTCATAAACAAGAAACAAATTATAATGCAGCTAGTGCTTGTCAATCCATTGGCTAGTTTAAAGTGGATTAATAGCAAATACTGAGATACAAACACTAGAAGATGGGGCACGTATGCATTTGACAGATCAAGAGGCACAAACTTGATTGCAGAATACACAGTGCGAGAAATATAGCTGGATTTCTTTCATAAACAACTCGAGAAATTGCGATGCTAACCGAATCCCAAAACAGAAAGTGAGATGACAAATAATTAAATTATGATGCCAATCCACGAGTACACAAGCCACTATATTAAGAAAAGGACTTACCTTTCTTTTCGTTTGTAATCTTTTGCTTCAGGGACCTTTCCTAATGAAGATGCAGAGAAGTCACACAAAAAAAAACCGGAAAAGAATAAAATTGAATCAAATAAATCACTGGTTTCATAATAGAAGGAAATAACAAAATTGAGGAAAACATACCTGGAATTGTTTCATCAAATTGATGGCCTGTAGAGTATCCACATTCTCCACTTTTTCACTGCAAACAACGACCATATTCGAAAACATGACACAACTGAAAAATAAAGATCAAGCAAGCAAGCACATTACTAATGGGAATTAACCAAAATGACATATTACGTTTTAACTTCCGCCTTTGGAACTCGGCGTGGAGGAGCTTTAGGCATAAACCTATACTGCAACATGATCAGAATAAACAAACAATCAGCAAAAGAATACTTAGGGAGTTCAAAAGAAAGTAAGATTAAAATGGTAGTGGGGCAAACCTTCCTTTGGGCATCTTGTGGAGGTTTCGACTCCATATATTTAAGAATCCAACCGATAAAACTTATAGCTATCAAAAAAGCGATGAAAGTTTAAGCAGTCAGTAACTAAAATCAAAAGGTGATAAGAGAAGAAAACAGATGATAGATTCATATTCATATTCATATATATATATATAGAGAGAGAGAGAGAGACAGGGCGAAAGAGAGTTAAAGAAGAAGAAGAGGATGAAAGAGGCGGTTAAAGCCAACAAGTTTGCAAGTATAAGTGAAGAGGGTGGTGTTAGCCAATGACCTGAAAGCGGCCAACACGAAACTTCGAGTCTAGCGAGTCCAAGGTCACTCTCAAAAACATAAACAAAATCATAAAAACCTAGTCTTTTTATACCAACCTCAAGCGCGCCTCCGCGTTATGTTCCTATTCCGTTTTTCACGTCGTTTTCGCTCGGGAAAAACTAGAAGATTTTTTATAATTTGATGGAATAATTTGTCGTATTTTAGTAGTTAGCTTTTTGATTTATTTTACAATTATAGAAAATAAATTATAGGTGAAGATATTTATTTTTTTATGAGTCATGAGTTCATCTTTATTTATATATATACTAGACAATGCACCCGCGCTTCGCCGCGGGCGGCACAATATTTTTTTTAATATAAAAAATATTAATTGTGTGTATTTTTTTTATTATAATATAAATTTAGCTAAAATAATAAATCTGTGCAAAATTCATGTCAAGTGCAAGTTTTCTATAAAATATATAAATTTAAAATCGATATAAATTTATCTGTTTAGTAGTTTCAAACGAAATAACCAGCATAAATTTATTATCATCATTAAAAAAGCAAGAAAACTCGGATATCTGAATTATTAAGTTCACTGTATTAAGATTAGTTCATTTTATAATTCAATTTAAATCAAACAAAAATAAAATATAAATTGTGAAAATACCTACAATAATAAAATAAAAAAAAATAAGTTGTTAATTTTCTATCAACAAAAAGACGAAAACATAGATTGAAAATTCATCCTGACGTTATTGCCATTATCATTGCTATAAAAGCTAAAATTATTACTAACATTACTGCCAAAACAATTAGAATAATTAAATTGAAATGAAAAATAAAAAATAAAAAGCAAAATATTTTTATAAAACAACAATAAAAAAATAATAACTAAAATTATCATTATTATTGCATAAATAATAAAATCATAAAAATCATATAATCTAAAGAACAAATAAAGAAACAGAAAACAAAAAAAAAATGAATAAAGGGAAAAAAAGAGTAATATTATTTTTAAAATGATCACCGATATAAATTAAAATTTAAGGAAAATCTTTTTAAAAAAATCAAAAGATTTTTATAAAAAAATAATCACTAAAATTATCATTATTATTGCGCAAATAATAAAATTATAAAAATCATCTAATCCAAAGAACAAATGAAAATAAAAGAAAACATCTAGCCATGGCACCTGCGCCTCGTCGCGGGCGGAATCATATTTTTTTCAACGTAAAAAAATATTTATTATGTATGCTTTTTTTTATCATAGCATAAATTTAGACAAAATAATAAATCTGTATATAATTGGAAAAAAAAATATATAAGTGAAAAAAATGTATAAGTGAAAAAAAGAGCTTAAGTTGGCTGAGAGACCATGGTTACCAAAAAATATATAAGCGAAAGAAAACAAAAAAAAAAAGTATAAGCGTGAAAGCACTGTAGCAATCCATATTGTTTTTAAAAAAATTCTGCCCAAGAATTAGTCGTGGTGTGCTTAAGCTGGTCGGAGATCCCGGTTATAAAAAAAAATGTATAAGTGAATAAAACAAAAGTATAAAAAAAACGAAAAAAAAATGTACCAGCAGGAAAGCACTTTAGAAAAAAATGTGGGTCCGGGGATTGTCGTGGTATGCATAAATTGGCCTGGACACCCTGGTTATCAAAAAAATTTGGATATGAAGATTAATCATGGTGCATTTAAGCGAGCTCGGACACCCTGATTATTAAAAAACAAAAAACCAATATAAGTAGAAAAAGAAAAAAAATATAATAAGAAAAAAATGAAAAAAAAATATAATAAGAAAAAAATACAAAAAAAAAAGAAAAAAAAAGAAGAAGCAAAAAAAAAAAGGAAAAAAAAGAAGAAAAATAATAATTATGAAAAAAAAAGCAAAAAAAAAAGAAGAAACGAAAAAAAAAAAAAGAGGAGCGTAATAATAAAATAAAAACAAAAAAAAAAAAGCAGAAAAAAACGTAATCAGAAAAAAAAAGCAAAAAAAAAAAAAAAAAAAAAAAAACATTGTTGCAATCCACAGTGCACTGAGTCTATGTGCACAGTGCGTGGGTGTACATTGAAACACCCACGCCTTTTATATATATAGTAATATATTTTTCTTCAAAATAGATCCAACATATCACTAATTATTTTTAAACGTCATAATTTCTTTTATAATTGATCAACGTCATGACACGAATACACTAAAAACAAATGAGTGGAAAGAAAAATGGCCAGCATTGAGCATTATCAATGTATTTACTTGTAATAAAAAAATAATCATTAACTCAAAATTACGATGACTACTTAATTTTGAAATCTCTAGTCATGAATCATTGCTTAATGTGAATTTTAAAATATAGCTTAATTTAAAAAAACAAGATAATATTTTTTCAATAACAAAAACAAAAATATATTAGATTAATTCAGGTCAAACTCATCATCACTCGAGTCTTAGATCCAAATATTATATTCAAATTTTGATAAAAAATAAAAATTAAAATATCCCTAGAAATTTTTAACCTTTTGTTTTCTTCTTCTTCTTCTCATTTTTCCTCGCCCTAATCACCCTCTCTTTTCATCACTACTCTCTACCTAAACATCTCCTTTTTTTCTCTCTTTTTATAACAATTATCCATTCTATCTCTTTAGATTTTGTTTATCTTCAAAACAAGACATGTACAATAGAAGAAGAAGAAACTCTTTCATCTATTTGCAATATAAATCCCATATTGAAATTCAAAACTAAGATATTGTTATTTTAATTCATAATGAAAATGGGTTCTTTTTTTTTAAAAAAAAAAACCAGCAATCATGTATGGTTATGGGTATGGTTGAAGGTGGTTTGAATTAATGGCATGATGGTGTGTTTGTTTCGAGTGACTTCAATGGTGGCGAGCATATTAAAAGGAAGTTAGAATTGAAAATAGAAGCTAGTAGGTTAGGTCTTATGTTGATTTGAGAGGGAAGGGTAGCAAATCTGGCATGTGGTGGTTGAAAATGGGTGATCTTGTGACTATGATTGGTTTCATAGTGCCACGGTGATGGTTTAATGAATTATGTTGATTTTAATTAAATAATTTTTCCAATTATAGCCACTTACAAATGATTTTAAAATCAAATTGTATTTTAGAGATTGCAGTTCCTGGACTTTTACTTGAATAAACAATGGTAATAGGAAGAAAAGGATACATAAAAATCAATTACATAACATTTTTATAATACTTTAAAACATTGTCATCGATCGAGTTCTCTTGTGCCCACTATCATTAACAATAAAAATATGAGGATGAAAAGTAAAAAGACAACAACAAAGTGTTGCCATGCTCCAATAAGGGTCATCAAAAAATTTCCTTTCTTTTCTCGTATGAATTCACCCACATAAAGATATACAAAGATCACTAATAAGGGCTTACTTTGCATGAAACCATGTTCTAGTTAAAGCCTCTCGCCAGCCATCAAAACCATCAAATGCCATGGCAATTGGATCTAGCAGCACATGATTGAACCCTGGATGAAGGACGCAGCGATGTTTTAATGTTCCCTAGTTTCTCGCGGCTTGCACTGACTGGGTCGCAATTAGCTGAGCCATAACAGTAGCATACTGCACAGCTGTGTGTTGCGAGCTATAGTGATCCGAGAGACCATACTCCACGAAGCTTGGTTCGATATGCATGAAATGGCCTGGTAATGATCTTTTTGAGATGGCTTCTTGCCAGATATCAACAAACTCTTCCATGACTTGCCTGGATTTCTCCAATGATGACAAAGGAAGATACTCCACCTTCAACAAAACAAGCAAGTTTCCTTACAGTGGATCATGTTTCGCCAGCTTAAAACGTTCCCTTTTAATTTTAGAAATAGACTTCAACCAAGTAATATACCTTACACCAAAACAGTTGTTACAGTCATATGAGACAGATTTTGTTACAGTCATATGAGACAGATTTGAACGCTTTCAGAAGAGCATCGCATAACCAATCCCAAGAAATATTATATGATTCTAAAATTTTACTATAAACTGTTATACTCAATCCTCAAATAATAGAAGAGCACTAGAAAATCCTTTTCTCCAAACATGGAATTGACATCCTCTGGCAAAAACTCAACTTCAGCTAGCATTTCATCGTCTACAGCATATTCTAACAGAGGTTAACTAGAAAAACTTGGCCACAAATTGGTTTCTAATATGCATTAAGAAGCTAGCTCCATATAATGGTGACAGCAGTGGATACAAGTGCACCAATCCTACCACTTTAACATGCAGGTCCAGCGGTATGCAAGAAGGCATGCTAGCTCAAGTCACATAGTTCAATATACTAAGTTACTAACATATCAAAAGCAAAACAACTCCAATGGTTAAGGCAAGAGAATTAGGATGAAATTGAGCTCCTTATTACCTCCATAATAATTCCTCTCAAGTTGTCGGAATGAGTTGGGGTAACTTTCCCAACTCGCAACTGAAAGTCCCCGAGTTGATACTGAAAACCCTGCATAATAATAATAATAATTCGATAAAACCATACATCAAAATTAGAAGAGAGCAACGTTTCTAATAACAAAAAAAAAGGGGGGGATCGAAAAACCTCAAAGTAAAGAGCAACCCTCGACTTATAAGACTGAAGTTTCTCCATTATTGTTTGAATGGAGGAATCTGCCTCGAGAACAATCCTTTGACCTCGGATTATGAAGTAATACTTATTTGGCTGCTCTGGCAGAGAAATACCCAAGAAGTCTCGCGGCAATTCAGGAGCTTGCGATTGGTCTGGGTTTTCCAATTGAAATTGAAAAATCCAACTTATATTTATTAAAAAGAAAAGAAAAAGAAAAGAAAAGCACCTCGTAGCATGGGTTTATAGTAGGTGAGAGTAGCTTTCCATCGGCCTTCTTTAACGCCGTTAATGCTCTCCACGCACTGAGATACTTCATTGAGGATTTGGGTGTTCACGGTTGTTCCTGCGTTGGGTTGCCAATGCAGAACCCTGAAGAGAGACAGCACGTCTTTATTATCCAATTTCAAAAGTAAGAAGAAAACTGTGATTAGGGTTTTGGTCAGCTTTACCATTTGAGTGGCATTGTTCTGGAAAGTGACGATGCTGAGATATTCTCCCTTATCTTCTCTAATCGGTCAAATCTGAACTGCCGCGTCTCCGATGATTTTAAGACTAATTTGATTGCATCGACCCCATCCCACTTTGGGTCTAAAAGAACACAAGACCTAATTCAGCAGCAGCTACTGTTTTTTTTATTTTCTGGGAAACAAATTCCTAGGAAGGCAATTATCGCTCTTTCATAAATATCTCACATGTTAGCATATCATTAAAACCACCTCATGAAAAAAAATCACAATAATCAAGAATTAATAATCTAAAATCAAATAATAAAATTAATTTTAGAGAAAAAAAAAACTATATTAACCCAGTTAACTTGAATAATCTATCATGCATAATATAATATTGGGAAAAAATCACAATTAAATCAATAAAAAAACTTGAGTCAATTAAAATCCCACATGATTCAATAAAAAAACAAAAAATAATCACAAAGAATAAAATCTAATAATTAATATTAAAAAAGGAAGGATGGAGAGAGAGAAAAATTATTTCGAAATTTTTATTATAATAGAGAAAGAAAATTAAATTGTTTAGTAATGAAAAACTAAAACTAAGCCCGTTTAATTTTATTCCCCTAGAGTTTATACCAAAACATACCATTTATTTATTAAATAAATTAAATAAATACCATGTTTATATTTAATTTCTTGAAAAATAAATATCATGCCTGTTTAGATAATATTTAAAATTCGAGGTGTATTAAAAAGATACTGAATATAAATATAGTGTTATTATTCGAAATATAATAAAAAGTCACATTAATAAGTGAAATTTCATTTTTAGAATTTATCTTTTCTGTATATAATTTGTGAAATTAGAATTGTTAAAACTTAGATAACTTTCTTTTTTTATAATTAAGGGATTCCGAACTTCGGTAAAAGAACACAATACTTGATAATAAGACAATCACATTAGTGTAAACACTATTCTTACAATTCATTATTATATAAACTAAATTAAAATAATATTATCTTACAAATAATTTAGTAGTTGTGATTTATTATTATATATATAAAAAAGTATTATGGTAAATTCATCACTTTGATTAACTTTAATAAGAATATTAAAGTTGGTGTGTGTAAACAAAACAAGATATGAAAATATAATGTATATCATAATTGAAGAGGTAAGAAACTATATGAAAAAAAAATGTTTTTAATAAAATTTGGGTTGTGTGGGTAAAAGTTTTGAGAAATCGATATATATATATAATCAAACTGTAAAATCAAGATCAATATAATTTGTTATAAAGCGAAGGAAACTAAATCAATCCAAGTTTATTTTATTTGGACAATTCATTTTCTATTTTTATTTCCATTAATGTCACTGCAATTTGGAACTTGACCTTTTTTTTCTACACTATAAAGATATGTTTTATCACATTATGTTATGACAAGTGTGCACAAAATACTTCTTCTTAACTTCTTAGCTGTTCTTGAGGCTAAAAATATGATAGGTGATATCTTTCACTTTTATATAAACCTGAAAACTTGTACTAATTTGGATATCCATAATCTATCAAATAGTAATTCTTTATAATAACAAGTAATGAGTTTGTAAGTTATTTTCCTATAACATTAAACTTTCATCATAAATAACTTTAAATTTTTCTAATGTAATTATCTTTCGGTGGTTTTGAAAATTTAATATTGGGATTGTCAATCGCCTCTAGAAAAATATATGTATAATGTGTCCAATCTTCTCATCCTACCCAAACAAACATGAATTGTGTACCAAAGCTATATGTAACCATTAAATTTTGAACTGCTACACCTTTTCTACTTATAGGTGAAATTTATTTTTTACAAATACATAAACACAAAAATGAATGTCATTGATAACTCATATAGAATTTTACATGAAAACAAAAAAGCATCAGTTATTAAATGATCTAGAAAAAAATCCAAAGAATTTATATTTAACATTAATGATAAAGAAGTATATCAGTGTTACCTAAAATAAAACATATATCTTGAAACATTGTAATTTATTGTGGTGTGTTTCTAAATTTAAGATCTTATAGTTTTATAACATCTATTATGAACAAAGATACTATTTTCAAAACTTCATTAAAGTACCTACTACTAGTTTCACATGAATGTTAAGATCTTTCTTGAATTTTCCTATTTGAAACGCATAATGTTAGAGTATAAAGAAACATGACCACCTTTCAATAACATTAATCATTTTTTAAAAATTTAAACTATATTGTGTTTCTAAATCAAAGTATGGGCTTTGTGATGTTACATCATCCATCCTAAATATGTTAATAATGCCTTTGTAAAATTTCATTCAATTATCTTATCTTTATGTTGTATGACACCATACAAGGTTATTTATATACACTATTACTATGATACATGTAGAAATACTTGGTCATATATAATACTAGTTTACAATTATCAAACTCTCACCTCTAGAATGACTCATCATTCTCACCACTATTCATTGTCGTTGTTATTGTTATCCATATTGTCACTGTTACAAACAACATCATCGCTACCATGACCATCACCGCCATCATCACTATAATTAAGATAATTGTCAACATGATTCATTACCTTATCAAAAGTGTATTTGAATAGAGCATTAAATCAATCAGCTTTTATATCTATAAAGACAAATAATATAGTATTTAGGAGTATAATAAATTATAAAAAATCATGAAGTTGCATTAAACTTCCATACTTGTTAACAAATATAGAAACTTTTGTGCACATAATATATGTGTTATTGCTGGTTGGATTAAGTGATCTTGTTATTAGTGAGTTAAAACTATACAAATTCATATTAACATTCAATTCATTGATTGGTTTGAACTTTACATGCCAAAATATTTTTTTCAATTTTTTTGTAACTAATATAGAAAAGGCTAAATCATAAATCTAAATGTTAGCAACAACATCAAATGTTTAGTGTTGAACATTGTATGAAAATTTTAAAAATATACATGTGTGTGTGTGACCCCATCAGTAATTCTTTTGTCATTAAATGCAGTTTAAAATTGATCTCAAACCTTAAAAATCATCTAATATAGAGAGTTTGAGTTTTTTAGCTTTTAAACCTATAATATAACTTAAATAGTTCACGAGCATCTCTTTATGACTATCTATATTTTGGATTATCCATTAGTTTACTGATGGCATCATATGTAGCTTTATTTTTTGCATCACAATCTTCATCCACATGTACATCATTTATTTTTGTGAACACGGAGTTAACTATGAATTCTAAAATGGAATTAATAATGTTAACTTAAGACAATATTATGGTTATACCCAAATTAGTATAATTGAAAATTTAAAAAACAATGTAACTTGTGCTTATAAGTGTCATAACCCATTTTTAGGTTATTCTCTAAAAAAAAAAAAAAAAAAATAGACAACCAATGTAGCGTTCTGTGCTCTGATATGTAACAATGCACGCCATCATCTTCTTCATTACAGAAGTGGAAGAGGCAACTTATATCTGCACACAATGAGTAGTTGAAGAACCGTCTTCTTTACATAAATACACGGGATGAAAGGAATAAGAGAGGACAAACATAGAAAAAACAGGGTAAGGAAAGAACAAAAAAAAAGATAGAAGAAGGAGAGGATATCAAAAATAAAAAAAAACAGAAAAAATACAAATAATGGAACAAGGAAACTATGAGCAATAGACTGCAAACCACCCGCAGCCACAGTCAAGCCTTCTTCTTCACAGCGTCGGCATCTTCAACAACTTTTTTCCCCAGCACCAGCAACTTCAATAATGTCTTTTTCCCCATCGTCAATGACAGTCCTAGTCTTCTTCTTCCCTAACTAGCAGTTTCAACAACTTCTTTTCCACCCAACAATCGACCAACAACAAACTCTCGTCACCATCAATAACTCATTCTGCTCCTCCTGCCATTAGCAACAACTTGCAGCTCCCCATAACCAACTGCAAGCCTTCCTCACCATCGCCAACTGCACCATTCTCTCTACATAGTGACGACAGCCACTGACAGTAGTTGTTCCTTCTTCTTCCAGCCAGTACCGGCCTCCACCGCCTCCAACTCTTAGCTAGACACCAGTCAAACCTCCTCCATCACCAGCAACCTCGACCATGTAGCTTCCCTCCCCTGTCTCTTCCAAAGTGGGCATCCATTGTTCATGCAATGCGTGAACAATGCACAGTAAAATTAATTCACTCTGCACTTTTCAAGTTTTATTTTCGAGTAAGACCTGCTTTTCAACACAAACCAAACCCAGTAGAGTTGAGCCATTTTGGCCTACCATGGCTACGCCGACGCATTTAGTTGGGTTAACCCTAGTCTGAATATATTTCAAAAATAAATAAAAACCCACAATTCAAAAAAATATATTTTGTTTTCGTGTATACGGTCGAATCTTAACTACTTTTGAGCATATTTTTCATGAAAAAAATAGCAAAAAATGCATCTTTTTCATGTTTTAAAATGAAAACATGATATCATAACCAGTTTGCGATTATCCGTTAGAGTTCAGCCAAAATATCAAAAATCTTTCAACAATCATTTTGTTCATTTTTTAGTTGTAAACTTTAATTACTGGGATGTAAAATTACATTGTAAAACACACACACACACACACACACACACACACACACACACACATATATATATATATATATATATATATATATATATATATATATATATATATATATATATATATATATTAAAAAGACAATAAATGCAATGCTAAAATTTAAGCATTTAGAACGGTTAGGTTTTCCACCGAGTGAGGTAGATATTTTGAGAGGCCTACTTCAAAACTTAGAAAAGACCAACAAATAAAAATTTGACATGGAAAAACAATCAAACAACAATGCAGCTTGCCTTAGATAGGGTGTATTGAGGGTGATGTGTCTTCCCCTGCACAATAAATCTCCTTACTCAGACTTTCGCCTCCTCACTAGGTGGCGACTCTTAAAAATATAATCATAATTTTATAGTTATAAAAAACTATTTTTCCATGCACCTCCCCCCATCTCCATGGATGGCCACGTGTAGCGGGATAAAAAACATCATCACAACAATAGGCATAAACTCTTACGTATCAATTTTCCAATTATTTACAATATTTTATGATATGTGTACTTTTAATGTTGAAAGTGACATAGGAATGAATGCATATGTATTCCATATTTTAAATGTTAAACATTCTTTCATTGAAGTTTCCTAACTATATTGTAAAACTTATTCTTCTAATCTAAAGGTCTCGTCCAATTTTCCTTGTTTGAATCAGTTTTCATAAAGTTGGGTAGAGATTGTTAGTTGTTAAGCTAAATTATTTTTATAGCTAAGTTAAAAAAATAAAAATAAAAATTGGGTAATTATCACATGTTGCACTTTAAATAACATAGAAAAGTTGTAGTACAAGTATAGAAAGCTTTTATACAAACACAATAAGAGTAAACATTAGATGTCTTTAGAAATAACATTAGCAAGGAAATGCAAAGTATAATGCACACAATGAAAGATAAACATACCTAAAAGAAATAAAAAATGATTAGGAAGGCCTATAGTAATGAGATTAATATTTAGTATAATACACTTGGATCACTATAATTCACCCCAACCATAACTCTCTGATCAAATGCATTTATCTAAAAGACAATAACACCACATACCAACCAAACTATATGACATCAAAATAAAAATAATTAACATCCATATGCAATAAAAAAAAAACTAGTCAATAATCAGTTATAAACAATTTACTTTATTTGGAAGATATAAACTAACACATTGAATCCAACTATCATATTTCTCACATCATTTATAAAACTAGGAATGACATCCTCTTTTAAATCCTTATTTTCCTTTCAAATTAACATCATCGTCATTATTAGCATTTCTCATGCCATATTTACCATATGACACATATCTCATACCATATTTAACATTTCAAATGAGGTAGTATAAGCATATTGTCTAGCCGCCTTAATATTTTTGAACATCATGTCATATTTACCATACAATATGGCTTGCTAACAAAGTGCCTAAACTTTTTTACTTTCTGATTTCATACATAAAGACATTCAATATAATAAATGAAACTAAATAATTTATTAAATATAAATATATGACAAATAAAAGTGAAAAGATAAAGTTCATAGTAACTTACCTGAATTTTTGTTTTTTTACCATTTATCACTTATAGAAATAGTTCTTAATTCACTATTCCAACCAACACCCATTTCAGTAACCAATTTTTTCAATACCCTCAAATCTTCTTTTATCATCATATTTGTGTTTTAAATTGTGCATTGGTGAAAGCATTTTCTTCGCAGGTGGTCATCGTGATTTTTTAACCAACTTTATCAAAATAAGTATTTGGTCTTATTCCCATCTCAATAGTTTAAAATGTTATAAAAAATATGCAATATTATTTTAGTATAAAAAGCTTTATTCTAACCTCAATCCAAACCCTCAATTGTTTTGTTTTATAACCTAATTCGAAAACGATATTCATGCATATAAGTATTTAAGAGTAGTTTAAGTTATCACAAAAATATTAAACATCTACGACAATATACAAATTATAAAACTAACTTGTTGAACTCAAAAATAATAAACAAAGAAAAAACAAAATATAAAACTTTTAGAATACAATTACAAGTTATAAAAGAGTGACTTGCTAAACTCAAAACATTTATAAACAACCAAATTGCAAAGATATCATGTAAATTATATGATGAAAAACAATTAATATTTTTTGTTGAACTTAGATTTATTATTCAGTTCAAGTGTTCTCCTTATATATTAAAAATCACTTTTGAAAAAAAAATTATGTTTAAAAATTAACTAAACAATGATGGAAAAGCTTTAATGAAAAGTCATTAATACAAGAAACCTATTTAAATATGCAAGTAAATGATGATTAAAATTGAGAGGTAAAATTAAGAATTTTTGAACTATGAAAGTAAAAATGATGGAGCATTCATGAATCGATGGAGGAAAGGAATAACATGTACTCTCTTTAATTGAAAAAAAATGATTGTAACTTAGTCATTATATTTGGAAAAATTCCAATGAGATATAAAGTGAGAGGTAGTCATTTAATCTTTTTTTTCTAATTTCTAAATTCCATAACCCTTTTTATGGATTGGACTTAAAACTTGCAAATAAAAATTATGAACTTTTAGCTATTGAGTTATTGCTTTTATATAGATGGAATTAAGGGTTATAATACCTTTATATTGAATTCTATCCCTTATTAATTCTCTTATAAACCAATTCAAATTTCAAATTCAAATCATTATAAACTAGATGGTAAATATATCTCCGAGATGAGAGAAGGAGATTAGATATTTGATATTGGTGTAAATACACACAAAATTTATGTTGTCTTTTAGGTCTTCCATTGATGACTCTCATATGTTTAGTGTAAGTTGATTATATTAAGGGCAATTTGGATGTTTGTGATTCATATCACCATTGCTATTATTTACAACATGGTCCACTATATATGGGTATGCTTGGATACATCATGGTTTACACCATATTTATACAAAAAAAAAGAGGATAATTGTGATTGTGTGAATGACTTCATATTTGACTTACTAGAAATTGAAGAAATTACTACCACATGTTATATGTTATTCCAACATAGTGAGCAATAACAACTCAAACCTAGAAGTTACATACGATGAACCTTAATGCTGGGCAAAGTCATTAAAAAGAGGTGTGATAAAATATGTATCACACATGCATTAAGTAAAAGGATATACAAGTAGATGGTAGAAGACTAGCCGGTGAATATATTCATCCAGTTACAGCCATACAAATCACTATATTCATAACAACCCCACGTAAAAATTGCTTCCTAACAAAAAAATAAAATCAAAATCAAAGTCTAAAAAATTATCAGAAATGGTAGCAAACATATGATTGTTTATTCAATAACATAAGATAACTCTATGTTTACAAAGAGAAAACAAATACAACAAGAGAGAAGAGAAGTAGTTATTGTATATTTTATCTGAGTTAAAGCACTTATAACAAACATAGAAAAATGTAGTCAAGAAGTGTAGACCAATTTACTTTTATGTACGCAGCCAATTTCTTTTCCTAAGGTAATGAATATTTGACATACGACCGGTGAATAGTGCACCGAGTATCTCAGTGCAATTTAGTATATTTGACATGCGGGGATTGAAAATAAAATAAAATAAAGGAAAGAAACAAAAGAAATAGCAGCCAATGGCCAAAAGCGGAATACCACAAAATATAGAGGCGTTTTCACAAATACTGAAAGAAGCTTGAAAGGATTCGATGCTATGATCTGAGAGCTAACCTAAAATAAACAGTAACCATTTTTTTTTTTTTTAATAATTTTGTCGCCCAACCGCTTCCCCCTCTCCCCTACCTTAAAACCCCAGCGAATTCGCACACAGCCAGAGGGTGAAAGAGAGAAATAATTACTCTTCTTCTCTTGTTAAATTTAATCTATCGGGACAATAAATGGCGTATGTGTACATACCGGTACAGAACTCAGAGGAAGAAGTTAGGGTAGCTCTAGATCAGCTTCCTAGGGACGCCTCCGATATTCTTGATATCCTCAAAGCCGAGCAAGCTCCTCTAGATCTCTGGCTCATTATCGCCGTTCGTCTCTCTCTGATTTCTCCTATTCTATTCTTTTTCAGAATCTATCCAATAATAATTACTGTATTTTTGGTTAAATTGATGATTTGATGCAGAGAGAGTATTTCAAGCAAGGGAAACTCCATCAGTTTCGCCAGATATTAGAAGAAGGATCTAGTCATGGTAGTTACTGTTGCTCTGAAATTTTATTTTTTTATTTATTTTTGTTTTTCGAATAGTAAAAAGAAGAAGAAAGATATGGAGACGAGGAACTTACTGAAATATTCCTGTGATTGATGATGGTGTGGGTGTGCAGAAATTGATGAATACTATGCGGATGTTAGATATGAGAGGATTGCTATCCTCAATGCTCTGGGGGCATATTATAGCTATCTTGGAAAAGTCGAGACAAAACAAAGAGAGAAAGAGGAGTATTTTATACAGGCTACCAAACATTACAATAAAGCTTCCAGGATTGACATGCACGAGCCTTCTACTTGGGTTGGCAAAGGCCAGCTTTTACTGGCTAAGGGTGAAGTAGAGCAAGCATCTGCTGCGTTTAGGATCGTACTGGAAGGAGACCGTGATAATGTATCTGCTCTTCTCGGTCAGGTGCAACTCATTGCTTGTAGTGGTTCACATTCTATATTATTGATTCTCTGGCAAGCTTGTGCTTTCCCTTTCGAAAAGCAAGAACACACTCACATTTTGAATAAAAATGAAATTGAATAAAGATACAAGAGTATTTTGGATATTATGCCATCTTCTAATTAAGAAAACAAGCTGAACAAATATCAAAATATTCAAGCTTATTTTTTACACAAATTTGCAATGCAGTTTCGCATAAAAGGCTCTATGTTGCATCTTGCATGTTGAATTATTTCTGAACATGGATGGTGGGAACACTGGTGGTAGATAGCAGTTATGGGAATAAATTAAGAATGGGATGAAACCCTTAAAATTTCCCCAGTGAGCGACTGTCATGGGAGGCTTAGATTGAGCTTACTTTCATGTGGTAGGGTACAAATGCTGGTGTATTTATATATAACTTTCCCTGTATTCTTGCAGGCATGTGTTGAGTACAATCGTGGACATTATGGTGAATCGTTGACCTTGTATAAGGTTTGTTACTTTATCTTAAATATATTCTATTAAGCACTACTACTTTTGCATTTTTTTTTTGTTTTATTCAAGTTATCAGCTTGTAAGAGTCATGACAAATCCTCCATTGATTTCTTTAATCAAGGTTAACATTTTAGTTTTGGTCTTTGGTCAGCGGGCCTTGCAAGTTTATCCTGACTGTCCTGGAGCTGTAAGACTTGGCATAGCACACTGCCACTATAAGCTGGGCCACTTTGGAAAAGCTTGCCTGGCTTTTCAGAGGGTTTTGCAGGTAAGTGATTTGAATATTTGTACATGTATTTGATTTATACAGCTCACGCTGCAAGTTCCATGCTGATTCTGGATCTATATTTTGTGATCCGTACAGTTGGATCCAGAAAATGTCGAGGCTCTTGTTTCACTAGCAATTTTGGATTTGCAAACAAATGAAGGTGGGCTGGTAATTTTTTCTTATATCCGTTTGTCCAGATGAGTTTCTCATTTTGAGCAGTCCTACTCTGTTGCTCTATTCTGTCTGCACAGCTGCTGCAATACGGAAAGGAATGAAAAAAATGCAGAGAGCTTTTGAGATATACCCTTATTGTGCAACGGCTCTGAATTATCTAGCAAATCACTTTTTCTTCACCGGTCAACATTTTTTAGTTGAGCAATTGACTGAAACTGCACTTGCTGTCACAAATCATGGACCAACAAAGTCACATTCTTATTACAATTTAGCTCGCTCTTACCATAGCAAGGTTTGATTTGCCATCTTTATTCATACAATTGCCATAAATGTCATGTTTTTACTGCGATTGAAATTTGTTAAAAGTGGAGGACATTGTTTCCTATTGAGCGATTTATCTTGCTGTTTGTATTTGTTTGCAAGACCACAGATGAGTTAATTTGATTTTGCTTCTACAAACTGTATGCAAATGGGGTCTCAAAATAAAGCATGGTGTTTAAATTGACTTTTCATTGGCCCACTTTCCTGTTGACTTGCCTTCACTATCCTTTTCTTGTTGCCTTGAAATACTTTCCACATGCCACTCTATCCTTCCTGCGTTGACTGTCTGGTTATTTTAATTTGTTCTCATAGCCCAAATATGAGAAAGCCCTTGCTGTTGGCCCTTTTTTCAACAATAATATTCTTAATGTCCTCAAACAGAAGGCTGTACATGGTGAATATCTGGCACAAGCATTAATCTGGTTTGAGTATTTGATAAACAAGTTTTGAACTTCACCTTTTTTGCACCTAAATGCTCTGTACATGATGCTATGAGAAGCAGCTGTTTTGGCTTTAATATATTCCCGTATTCGTTGTTTTTCTTTCTCTCAGGATTGTATTTATAGCAAGTTTTATCTTCCATGCTAGGGGGTGTTTGGTTCTGTGTTTCAAAAGCGCTTTTGAAAAAAATTGAAAATTTTTCATTTTTATTTTTTACTTTAAATTAATTTTTTTTGGTGTTGTTAGATCATTTTCATGTGCTGATGTAAAAAATAATTATTAAAAAATCATTTTGATGCATTTTTGAATGAAAAGCACTTTCAAATGCAATCTCAACCACACTCCCAAACATACATTAATCTGTCAATTTTGTTTGCCACTTTCAACTAAGCAGTGGTGCCATTTCTCTTGACTGTAGGGTGATTATGAAACAGCTTCAAGATACTACTGGGCATCAGTAAAGGAAATTAATAAGCCCAGTGAATTTGTGTTTCCTTATTATGGTTGGTAAACAACAGCCCTTGCTCTTCTTTTGGTTTATAGTTATGATAACTTTTTTTTCCTGCTCAATATAAACATTGTATCAAATGTTGTGCAATAGATCCCTTATTGCTGTATTTTGATGCATAATGCTTGCTAGTTCTATTCGTCTCTTAATTCAACACTTCTCTGCATAATATGTTTCTAACTGCATAATATGTTTCTACAGGTTTGGGGCAAGTACAATTGAAACTGGGAGAGATTAAAAATGCTTTGTCAAATTTTGAAAAAGTTTTGGAGGTTTACCCCGATAATTGTGAGACATTAAAGGTGAGTGGGTTAATGGTGTTTTTTTCCTTTTTCTAATTCACTTTCTTTCTTCCAATTCTTTTTGGAACTTTATTCTTCTAATTATTATTGTAGCTTAATTCGGCCTTTTCAAATTTATAGGTCCTTTCAATTTTATTGGAACTTCATGCTGTCAGTTATATCTTGACTGGATTTTTTTCTCCTATAGGTTCTTGGGCACATACATGTTCAGCTTGGGCAAACTGAAAAGGCCCAGGAATTTTTGAGAAAGGCTGCAAAAATTGATCCACGTGATGCCCAGGTAACCGACACTATTGCTTGTTCTTTCAGAGGGTTGCAAGTTGTAACTTTGAGGTTATATGATTTTTGGATCGACAAGTATTCTTTACTAGGGCATTGAAAAGTTGATATATATATTCTGGACAAGTACTGACCTGTATGGTGCACAGATCATGAGAAATGATATCCAGTATAATCTTTGATCATGTTTTTTACATTGAGATGGTTTTTGGAAGAGTAGGACTGTAGGAGAGCTGATTTTTGGGATGCCATTTGTTGATGGTTCCACATCAAGAAAGTGCTGCATCATTATGCTTCTATAAATGAGTTTTATTGCTTTTCTTGCCATGAGCACAAATATGATAAGGCACCTTTACCATGTTAAATCTTAGAAGATCCTGGACCTCAATGTCCTGTGCTTGAAATGGTGGATTCACAGGGCCTTTAGCCACTGTATCCCTTCTTTATAAATATTGTCAATATTCAAGCACTGAACTTTTCAAATGCTTAAATTACAAGATCCCTTAAGTTGCTATTAACTAATTAGGCATCATGCAATGAGTTACATTCTATTTCACTTTGACAACTTGAAAAAACTCTCAATCATTATGCAGGCGTTTCTTGATCTGGGAGAATTGTTGATTTCAACAGACACTGGAGCTGCTCTTGACGCCTTCAAAACTGTAAGGGCTGTCTATTTGTTATTTCTTTTTATCATGAATTTATCTGTTATTGTTAATCAAAGCTCCATTTTTGCACATGAATTTGTTCTAGAATAATTCAGGTTTAAAATATTGCTACAGGCACGCAGTCTTCTGAAAAAGGGAGGTGAAGAAGTGCCAATAGAAGTGCTTAACAATATTGCAGTCATTCATTTTGAAAGAGAAGAACTTGAGGTTTATAGAGTTCTCTTTTAATTTCATCAATGCTAGCACAATTTTAATATGATTTTTTTTGTTCTTCTTATTTAAATTCTTACATTTTCAATTCACTCTGATTTCGCACCTCTTTTTCTGCCTCTAGTTTCCCACAATTAAAATCTTGATTAAAAATCTCAAAAATACAGCTTGCTTTACAAAATTTCAAGGAGGCTCTAGGTGATGGCATTTGGCTCACTTTTCTTGAAGGCAAAGCAAATACATATGAAGTTGATGCAACTTCATCTCTTCTTCAATACAAGGACATGCAGATATTTCATCGATTGGAGGAGGAAGGTCTTTCTGTGGAACTGTCTCGGAATAAAGTCACAACATTATTTAACCTGGCCAGATTACTTGAGCAGTTGCATAACACAGAAACTGCAAGCACATTATACCGTCTCATCTTGTTTAAGGTACTTGTTTGTGTGTTTGTGTGCGAGTAGGCATTAACTCTCTTATGTATTTTGTTTTATTGATTAATGCCACCATCAATTGAGATAAGGAAACTTTTTTGGATGAGTTAGAATTGAGAACACCTTATTGTCAAAAAAGAAATCAGTGGAGCTGTTGCTTTGACTTTGAACTTCAGAAAATGATTAGCTTTGGAAAGTCCAGAAATAACAGCAGAGTTTTTTGTGCAATAGTTGAACTCAATTTTCTTCTAGTTGATTCTGTATTAGATGATGCTAATTAGTGATAAAACACACACACACACACACACACATATTGGTTTTAACTAGTGATTCTAACGTACATTTACACCTTTTGCTGCAGTTCAAGCTTTCAAATTCTTAGATTTGACATCAATAGTTCTGTATTTAGTCATATGTGATGTTTCAGATTTGTCTTAATGTTTGTCTCTTTGTACAGTATCCAGACTATGTGGATGCTTATCTGAGGCTTGCTGCCATTGCCAAAGCTCGAAACAATCTTCCATTAAGCATCGAACTGGTTATTATCATTATTATAAATTTACATAGATGTACTTAATTCGGTAATGCTTTTGTGATGAACACAAACCTTTTCTTTGAAAGGTAAATGAGGCTCTGACAGTGAATGACAAGTGTCCAAATGCGTTATCAATGCTTGGTGACCTGGAGCTTAAAAATGATGACTGGGTAAAGGCTAAAGAAACATTCCGTGCTGCTAGTGAGGCAACTGATGGGAAGGATTCTTATGCAACTCTCTCTTTGGTGTGTATCTTGTTTATTGAGCATGCTGCTTTAAATTCTCTTTAGATATTTGGTATTCTCCCTGCACTCACCTTTTGGGCGACTACATTGTGGCAATATGTCCATAGACGTTTCATCATTATTTCTAAAACATTACGTGCATCTCACATACTTATTTGTCGTTGTTAAGGGGAACTGGAACTACTTCGCTGCAATACGTAATGAGAAAAGAAATCCCAAGTTGGAAGCTACCCATTTGGAAAAAGCCAAGGAACTGTACACCAGAGTATGGATGCCTTCCTCTTCTGAGCTTCCCTTCTCTTTATGGGATTTTCTCCACCCTAAAACATCCATCTTTTTAGTGTATCTTATAGTCATTTCTTTTATTTCACTTGATTTGCAATATGGCTGTTGCCATTGGCTTGCATCCCTGTAACATTCCACTGAGTGTATTCTTAATAAGTTATTGAGGATTATGATGAGAAACAAGACTTTGCATACATGTATAACACATAATAAACAGAAATCAGAAGGGAACCATAATTTATGACTCCAATTTCATGAAGGTCTCTATAGAGCAACTTTCTAAAGGAGTGTGTTTTATGTATTTTTTGTCCAGGTGATGTCTCCATAGCATAAAAATGTTATTCTAGCAATCATCTCGCATAAAGAAGAATGCTATATGACTGAAAGAAAGAGTAGGAAAGAAAAACATTGATAAGGAATGAAAGCTATACGCAAGAAGGCTGATTTTGAACTTTGATCTTCTATTTGAACAGCTAATAATTTTCATGGACTTTGCACATATTGCTTCAATTTGGTGTTAATTGACAACCTCTCATCTCACTTTAACACTACACTTAGAATGTGACTATAAATCTTAATGGCCCTGGAAATAAAAAAGCTTGATAAGTGACTAGATGAAAATAGCTCATCTTCATTGGCTTACCCTCACAGGGCCCTCAATATGGATTTAACTAACAATTTCAAATTTTTTCCTGAGTTCAGGACCTTATTATGAGGCCATTCCTTCCATTTATGTGGGCTCTTTAGGTTTAGCCTTTGGCCTGCTGCTTTTATACTATGCATTTCTTGTCAATACAATAAAGTTCTCATAATAATCTTTGATGTTTTAGGTTCTAGTTCAGCATACAGCTAATCTATATGCTGCCAATGGTGCTGGAGTAGTCTTGGCAGAAAAAGGACACTTCGATGTATCAAAAGATCTTTTTACACAGGTAGGAAGAATAATTATTCATTTTTTGTACAGGATTACAAACTTGTCCTGTCTCTTTTCCTTTGAATGAATTCTTTGTTTGTTTTGTGATGATATAGGTCCAAGAAGCTGCAAGTGGAAGCATATTTGTCCAGATGCCAGATGTCTGGATAAATTTGGCACATGTATATTTTGCTCAAGGAAATTTTGCATTAGCTGTGAAGATGGTGAGTTCATCTCATTTTATTCATATGTATGCCTGCTCCTGCATGTCTGCAGTGTTATTATAAATATTCTTTTGAAGTTCCCTTGTATAGCATCTTTTGCTGACGACTCTCTGTTTGTTGCAGTACCAGAATTGTTTGCAGAAATTCTTTTATAATACAGATTCTCAGATTCTTCTTTATTTGGCGCGCACTCATTATGAAGCTGAACAGTGGCAGGACTGCAAGAGAACTTTATTGAGAGCCATCCATTTGGCACCTTCTAATTACACACTGAGGTTTGATGCAGGTGTTGCAATGCAAAAATTCTCAGCATCTACACTACAAAAGACAAAGCGGACAGTAGAGGAGGTTAATTATTGCTTTCTTTTTCTTGGTGTGATGGAACATAATCTGTCATTGGGTGGGTAAATGCCCTCAGATCATGTTTTTAAACTCTTCGGATCACAAAAGATGAAATCTGACATGACTCCAAATCAGGCTGGGAATCAGATTTTTATATGCTTTGTTGGCCTCCATCACAAAGCTATCTAGTTACCATAGTTTGGTTTTATAATAACAGGTGCGTTCAACTGTAGATGAGCTGGAAAATGCTGTTCGTTTATTTAGTCAGTTATCTGCCGCTTCCAACCTGCACTTTAATGGGTTTGATGAGAAGAAAATCAACACCCATGTTGAGTATTGCAAACATTTACTAGAGGCTGCTATAGTACATCGTGAAGCAGCCGAGCGCGAGGAACAGCAAAACCGACAGAGAATAGATCTTGCTCGTCAGATGGCATTGGCGGAGGATGCCCGCCGCAAGGCTGAAGAACAAAGGAAATTTCAGGTTTACTGCCATGCTCTTGCTTCTTGTACTCCTATAACTTTTGAATGAAGGTAAAACCTAATAATATCGGTATTACAGTTAGAGAGGAGAAAACAGGAGGATGAACTAAAACGGGTGCGGCAACAGGAAGAGCATTTTGAGCGTGTGAAGGTAAAAAAATGTTCCAGCTGTTTTAGTTTTATAGCAAGCAAACCTTAGAAAATCAAATATTTCCTTAAGAATGCTGGGATTCTGACTTAGCTTCATGTTGGCACTTGCAGGAGCAATGGAAGAGCAGCACATCTGCTTCTAAGCGGAGGGACAGGGCTGATATTGATGATGGGGAGGGTGGGCAAGGTGAGAAAAGGAGGAGAAAGGGTGGAAAGAGGAGAAAGAAGGAGAAGAGCTCAAGGTCACGCTATGAGATGGAAGACCCTGACATGATGGATGATCATGATGAACCAGAAGATGACGATGCCAACGTGAATTTTAGGGAGCCTGGATATCAAATGAATGATCAGGAAGACAATGCAGAAGAAAACGCACAGGATGTTCTTGCAGCAGCTGGGCTGGAAGACTCTGATGCAGATGATGATGCAGTAAGAACTTTTGTTTTTGTCTTGCTACTCTAATAAAGTAACTGTTTTTTTCATGCTGAAACTTAGATAAATTACTTGCTATCTTAAACGCAGTGATTGTGGAGCGATTCAATATTCTTTGCTGTTAATTAGTGTTTGCTCAAGTTTGTAAATTCTTTATATATGCCTGATAAGTCACTAATTGTCATGAAAGGTTTGTTAGTTTGTTGGTGCTAAGGTTTGTTCATATTATTGATGTGCTGCTTTGTCTATGAAATCAACGAATTAGAACTAGCAAATCATCATTTAGCATCATCAAGAGGCTGCGTGGAAATTGTTAATTAAACTTTGTTTTTCTCTAGCTATTTAAACGGTTTGTTTTTTTAGCAGCAGTCCATTAAAATGTGGAAATTTCCTTTCTGATGTATTTTTCCGTGCCGCTCCTTTGGATGAAGGCCGCACCTTCATCAGCAGGCAGGAGGAAGCGGGCATGGTCAGAATCTGACGAGGATGAGATTTCAGAGAGGAAGCAACAGCCCAGCCTTTTGAGAGAGAATTCTGCAGATCTGCAGGATAGTGATGGTGAATTCCGAGATGATACTCACAAGAGGCAGGAGAATGCTGCTGTTGATGATGAGGATTGATATCGAGCATTTTGAACCCTCTTTAAGGAAAGGGGGGAGCTAACATGCCAGCATAAGGTGAATGGCCTTGCACTCTGGGGAGGTACTCAAATCTCTTCCAGTGTTTTGGACGCCTGAATTACTTGCATAGTTCAATTCTGTATGGTTTACCATTGAAGTATCCTGATGAAAACGCAACTCTTGCATCCCCTGTAAATGCACCAGCCATGCTGAACGGTTGCATCCTTGAATTGTTTTAGAATCTTATATATTTTAGGCAGAAGCTGTACAGTTGAGATTCTCTTGACCCATCTCTATTAGGAAATTGTTCCGAACTTACCTCTTGCTCCTCTGGGTTTGTCGCCGAGGTGGGTGAGAAGGGATTGAATGATATAATCTACTTGTTTGGCATGATGGATAGAGACCCGAGGAAAGAAAGGATTCTTCCTTCACTTGTAAGTGTTACAACCCCCATCCAATTTGTGCGGGCGGATTAACTTTCCTTTCTCTGTAGGCCAAACAAGTGAGCAAATAGCTTGGAAGGTTAACACCCATCATTTCACTTGACCTTTTTTCAGGTCCTTCCTAACAGCCTCTTTTTGTGATGAGACCCATTTAAGTGGAGCGATAGAAAGAAAAAAAAAGCAGATTGAACAGTCAGAGAGAGTGCGGGGGTTGGTGTCCCCCACGAGTTGCTAGCGAGTGAAAGGATGCTCAATCATGGATGCTAATTACATAATTGTCTCTGTTGAGTTGACGTGCGTGAAATGTAAGGTCATATTGTCAGACATGGGACCTTTTCTTTTTGGGAAGGATGATTACAGAGTCTGATAAGAGGATTAGTAAGAAGCTTGCTTCCATACTGGCTGCTGTGGGAGAAGACTTTTTAAAGCCACCAGACCCCACATGGACATCCATCAGAGGGTTCAGGCCTAGACCTTCACCTGCACACACCCCTATGTAGCTGGCTTGTTGCCTTCTTCTTTTCCATGAAAATAAAATACCCCTCGTCTCATCGCATTAAAAGACCAACAGCAAACAAAAGAAAATAAAAGAAACCTGATTGTTTTTTTTTTGGAAATCTAAGAGTGAATTCTCCCTTTCCATGATTTTGCAAAAACTTGATTTTTTTCTTTTAATATTTTTAACAGATACTAGAATTACAATATGCCATCCCAGGCTGTTTCTTAATAAAATTCATTTAGAAATCCATGGAAGTTTACTTCCGTCCTTGATGACATCAAAAGCATACACAGGACAGACATTTCTGTAGCGTAATTATCAAGTACATGCTGGTAAGATAGAGTTAATGTCATGTTTCTTGAGCTATATAGCACAATCAACTGGGTATTCTCGCTTATGTTATTAGTTTTTATTATTATGTTGCGTTTAGATTGATGACCACAGGTAGGGTCTACTTCTAAAAATCTCAGTGGGGTGAATTGACAAGTGAAAAATAAGCAAAATCCTGGGACCCGGCCAGTTTCTGGAACTGAAAGCAACCATTGATGAAACTTAGAAGGACAAGATACCTTCATATCAATACCCTGGCTACCATAAATTAGAGTCCTTCAAATCTACTTGTGAATTCTAAAGTGAAGTAGGAAAAGAACAGAACCCACAAACCAAAAGACATTGCATGCTTCATTAAACACAACATTTATTCCAATCTCAAATCTCAATCACATTTTGCAGGAAAAAAAAAAAAAAGAGTAAAGGAACTCTCAGGCCTCTTGATGAAAGGTGGTGAACCCCCCCACCCCACTCCCACCAAGTACATCTTTGGCCAGAAACCCACCAAAGTAAACTCAACCACCTGCAAAACAAAATGATTTAATTTCATGGACAAGTAATTATCTGGTTCAAAAGAAAATCTACAAAAATAGATACTAACACCTAAAGATATATAAAAAAAAGGACTGAATTGATTACCATTATTAGTTCTTGAACTGAAGATGGGAAGAAAGTCATGAGAAGAGGGAATGGACATTGAGAGTCCGGTTGTTGAAACGGATGCGCTATTTGATGACTTGTCAGCCAAATCAAGCCATGAATCTTTATTCTCCGGTGGCCATTCATCAAAGAAACGGTGAACAGTCTTTTGGGATTTCTCCTTCTCCATTTCTATAGGTCCCAGACTACCTATATTGCTACTTCCCAGAAGATAGCTATGTTGATACTGCTTTTGTTGTTTTGGGGTATCGTGATCGCTCAGGCTTTGAAGCTGCAAGTAAGAATATTCGTTGTGTAAACCAGACAAACTCCTCTGCTTTGAAGAATTGGTATTAGAAGGAGAGGAGTTCATTGTGAGTGGGCTGAGTTGCGAAGCATCATCTAAAGATGAACCGGACAGGCTTCTCATCGAACCTGAAGATTCCGAGAAGAAAGCATGCTCATCGACCTCCTCTTTCAGCCCATAAACATTCCTGTTTCTTCTTCATTTTCAAAAAAAAAAAAACTATCAAGAAAAGATTTTAATAAACAAACCAAAGGAAAGTAGTAACAGTGTCATATTACTTTTGCTAGACAGACCTGTAATCTGTATTGGACAGAGAAGGGCCCCCAGAGTCCAAAAGCAAATGGGTAGAATTTTCATGAGGGGACAGACCAATCCCAAGGGGTGTTGAAGAAGACAAGAATTGGTGATTTGGATGGGCATGGTAGCCTGAAGGAGCAGGATAGTGAAGATGATTCTGGTGGTGGGTCTCAGGTAACAATAACGAAAGAGAAGGGGAGGATGTTGTCAGTAGTGAATTATTAGAGTGGTTTCTGGTGATTGATGAGACATTTGGCGCTGTTGTTGATTGTGTTGCAACTTCCACAGGCTTTCTTGAACGGTTCTTCCCTCTATGCATGTGTTTCTCACAGTACTTGGAATCTGGGTATGCTTCTTTCGAGCATCTCCATTTCTTTCCATCAGTTCTCCTGCACCTCCCTGGCTCTGGATCTATTTTCCTCCCCAAACCCATCTGAAAACAGCTCCAGGAAACTGCACCCACAAAACACGCCATGTATTAGCTAAAACAAACACCAAATGAAAGAAAAGAAAGACATTTCAATAAATTCCTGTGCGTATATAAATATAAAGTGGGTTCACAGTGTGGAGGTTGGCGAGGAAAGAGCTTTGAAGAGAGCGAGGAGTCCAGGCAGCCACTTCTTTTGATGGTGAAGAGAAGATCGGGAGGGATGGGGATGCCTGAAACCATGTACTTGTAGATTAGGGCTTGATGCTCAAGCTCCTGCCACTGGGATGCAGTGAAGGGAAACCTGTTTCCTCCACTCATTATCATATCACCCTGGAAGAGAAAAGAAGAGAAGGTCTCAAAAAGAGAAGAAAAATAAGGAAAATGGAGAAGAGTCTTGTTTTTAAGCTTTAACAGAAGTGAAAGAGCCAGGACAGTTGCAGAAAGAAGGGAAGAAGAAGGTTACGTGTGGTGTGGAGAGTGAATGAGTGTTGTTATGAACACTAAATGGCCTGGAGAGTAGAGTAGGTATATTTATTTCTGGGACCATTGGCCTGCAGAATCTTCTGTACATGGATAAAACTAATGGTTCTCATCACAGTGCTGCCCTGCCACCTCTCTCTCTCTCTCTCTCTCTCTGCTTATCTGATGTCTGAACCTCTCTGACGCAGCTGCAGCAAACCTGCCTGGCAGCTCTTGTCTCTGACAAAACTACGGAAACCCATGAACTAAAAGTAGAGAGTGCATTAAAAAAGACTGTAAAAAACAAAAGAGAAAAAAAAGTTATTTTTTATTTACTATTAAGGCCAGAGAGGAGGTGGTGTCTTAACTCTGAAGCCAATGCCTGCACTGAGAAGGTTGTACGGTCTGAGCTTTTCCTGCCACCACCTCCTTTACCTTCTCTGTACCTTTGCCTCAGACCCCAACCCCCCTACCCATCTGTCCTTTTTCCATTTGGGAAATTGAGAAAGAGAGAGCGAGAGGAGAGAGAGAGAGAGAGATGGGTTAGGGCAGGAGGGAGGGTGGGTGGGCGGGCTCTTTGGGGTTCTGATAAAACTGAAATCTTCTCTCTCGCTTTCTTTTTCCTCCCTTTGGTTTTCTTTTGGCTTTACGAGAAAAGGAAAAAATGTATATTTTAATCTCATTTGGTTCAAACGGTCATCCCCCATCAAGTTAACACGTTATAGTTTGCTCGTCTTTTTCAAAACAATCCAGTTTCAGTAGCGAAAGACATCCTTATGACGTGACTCAGCCTCCCCCCACTGGCATTACTTTTGTTTCCCTTTTCGGCCTGCGTCCAGTTCATCACTCCTCTGCTTAAACACAGTGAGATTTCACTCGACTTCATCACAAAACCATGGATAAAGATTCTTGCTTCGGATTTCACTTGCTGCATGTACAGCTACAGTTTCCCAGTAAATAAACTCCTACCAGCAGAACAACCGCTGCTCCATGGAAGTTAATGGCTGTACTAGGGTTTACGCCTGTCCCTCTTGAGGAAAGAGAAGTGGGTCATCATCTACAGGCAAGCTGCCGGGTGAAAACTCAGGACAGGGACAATGGTTTTGTTGGATTGCATTGAATTCCCTGGAACTATTCCTGCATTGCAAGTTCAGCGCTGGCAGGAAGTAATGGAGGACGCACTGCTCTGACAGTGGTGTCGTAATTTCCTGACAGACCCAAACACATGCTAAATACCCTTTTGCTGTACAGAAGCCCCACTTGTTGAAACAGAACATCCCCCCCAGGTGTATTTCTAGAATAAATTCTCTTTCACTGAGCATCCACGCTTCACATTATTTCACTGACTGACTCACCAGAAACCATTTGACCCCCAAGTCTTTCATCGTCAATAGCTTAGCTTAGCTTTGGTTTGGTTATATTATCTTCTTTGCAATGAAATATCTTTTTTTTACATCACTGGCTTTGATGAGTGAAAAAATATCAATATTAATTATAAACTAAAATGAAAATAGTTATCACTATTTATTATTCCAACCACCGTAAGTTTGATGGTAATATATATCAAAAGGTTAATTTCGTTTATGTAGATACTTTATTGTTTTTTAATTGGACTGAAATGTTTTCAATTTAGAGTATTTCGGTGTGTTGTTTCGGGGTTGTACTGTTTGTGTGTATATATAACTAAATATATTAATTCAAAAAAAAAATTCAAATTCAAAAATAAAATTATTTAGAATTGTTCAATTTAATCTACAAAAAAATAATAATAAAATGATTTTTCTAAATAAAATTATGAACATGTATAATATTACGAGAATATCATCATCAATCTCACAAGATAATTATATTCTCTGATTGCTCTGAAATTTTAACATAATATATATAAATATGTCAAGAGACTCATCGTAAAATTTCATCACTCTAACGATCAGATTAAGAGATATTGTAAAATTATTCATTATTTAAAAAAATACACTATTTGGCCAAAATAAAACCGAAGGAACCAAACCAGAATGTTCCGGCTGAAATTGGGACGGAATTTCCAGAATGGACCGAAATTTTAAGCAAGGTAAAAACTGCGCCGTTTTATCTTGTTTTTTTAACTGGTACAAAATATTTCAGCCGAAACAAAACAAAATCAATAACACTAATATCAAGTGTTAACACTTTCCTTCTTGTCCCTCATTAACCAAGCAAAAACATTTACTATATTTCACATATCATCACCCAAGCACAACTCTATTTTCAAATTGTATTTCATCTTATCATTTTTATCTCAATTATCATTATCTCTTTTGCAAACCCGTCACTATCTTCTTATAAACATGCTCTCTACCATGAAAAAACTGACGATGTTTGATTAAGTGAAATCGAGTAGATGATATATTTTACTTTGAAAATGATTTACTAGCTAGGATGCGTCGATTATCTTGCAATAAAACAGGATTGTGAATTATACTAAAACCAAGAGATAATCATGATCAAACTATAAATAAAGACTGTTTTAGATAAGATGATTTTTTGATATAATATTAGAGTTTTATTGACCCAACAGTCACGGGTTTGAATTTCACTATTTCCATTTTATTTGATAAAAATCAAGCACATGATAATGTGAGCTTATACAAATTTTAAGTCCAAAGAGTTTTTACTTGAGAAGATATATTAAAGAATAATATAAATCATATTCTGAAGTTTCATCTAAAAAACTTAAACTTTTAAATGAGACGATTCCTTAACAAATATTAATCGATGATTTCATCTTAATTCAATTTTGTAGCTGAGAAGATTATTTTATGATCAACATTGCTTTTATCAGTGCAATATTTTTTCTTCGGGCTATAGAGGGCAGGCAAGTTCATAGAGTTTTTCACACTTTGAATACGAGCATGAGGTTGAGCTTTTTCCAACCAAGGAAGAATAATGGGATATGCACCAAATCATGTCATGTTAAAATCATGATTTGTTTGATAGAACACCAAATCACCTTCTTCTTCTTTTTTTGGTCAAATTGCTGTGGGAAGTCTTAATATGATCTAAGCTTTCCTAATTTAAAAGTTTAGTTCTAGTTTTTCACTAAAATCTCATGGTGCCAGCCAAGGTGGTGGAGTAGAGGCCGCCTTCTTCGGTATAAATTAGTAGTAAACAAGTCAATAATTCGGTCCCAAAAGTCAATAGAGGAAGGGTTTCCATTCGTGGACTTTAAGGTGCATGTTGATGTATACTTGAGGTGGGGACTCACCCTCATCTCCGATGTTATGAATAAAAAATAATGTTATATAATAGGATAGTTCAAATAAGACTTTTTATAGTTTTAAATGACTACACTCCTATTCAGGGGTGTCAGTACCATTCTGTTTCGATCGGAATAGTCGGAATGTTCCGTGCTATTAAAAAAACGGAGATAAAATGGCGTCGTTTTCGTCTCGGTTTTAATTCTGGTCCGTTCCGGAAATACTAGCCATATTTCCGGCCGGAACGTCTCGGTACCGTTCCGGGTGTGCCGTTCCGGCCTTAAAATCCTCCTTATTTTAATTAACTTGTGATTGTATTTTAATTTTGAGATTATGTTTGTTTGATTTGTATTTATATTGTATAATTTAAAGCTAATTTATCTTGAATTTTAATTATGCTTGTTAAATTAATATTTTCATATTTTTATATATATATATATATATATATATATATATATATATATATATATATATATATATATATAAATGAATAGTACAACCCCGAAACGGCACGCCAAAATACTCCGAAACCGAAACGTTCCGTACCAATAGAAAAACCAGAACGGCGACCGGAACGGTATTAACAACCTTGCTCTTATTACGACTTTTATAGAAAATATGTTTTAAAGTATGAATGTCCATGAAAAATGGTTGAAAATGAAATTGAACTGAACCTAAAAAATGATATCCCATAAATCACTTGTTATGTTAGATAGATTGAATTAAAAAAAAATTACAATGATAATATTGCATGTCTTGATGTTGTTTTAATATTTTAAAATATTGTAATTTTAATATCTAGTATAACTTCTTATTATGATTCTTGAATACCATCTTATGTAATAGAATTTATATTTTTTTAGAATGTAATCTAAATGTTTTTTTAGTAAAAATGTAAGAGTTAAATCAAGTTTTATTAATTATTAATGCTGATCATTTCCAAGTCATACAAATCATTTTTCTTGTTCATTTGCGACTATTTTTAGTGCTAAAATAACATTTATACTTGAAAGATGATGAGACCTTACAAATGAAGTTTTGTTTGAGATATAATCCAAAATGGTTGGATCAAGAACTAAACATTATTGTATGAACATAGATGTTAACACTAACATCCAATTTTATAAAAGACTTCCAGAATTTTGGCAAAGATTTAAATAACCTTAAGTACATCCATATTGTTATAGATTATAGAGTTTAAATCAAGCTAGAAAAAGAACTACCTCGAGTTTTACTCTGTTAAAAAAAAAAAAAAACTCCTGAAAGTTGAGGTCTTTAAGAGAAATGTATGTGGACTAGTAAACTAAATGTTTGCTGTTTAGCTATCAAGAAAGAGAGAAGACGAGAATTATCCATTGAAATTAAAAGTTTTGAGGATCATAAAAGCGGAGAAGGAAGACACCCAAACTAGGAGGATTATAAGATTACAAGTGAGAACATCCAATCTTTCCCCCCCTGACAAGCACACTTCAGGGATAAAAAGAATAGGAGATGCCACTTCTCACATCAATAAAAATTTGTACAATAATAATAAATACCATTATATTGTATGCTGTCCTCTGCATTTTTCCTATCACCATAACCCCTGCAGGCTGTCTCCGTAGGCGGGCGGGCTTACTTCCAGCCCAGGTGCTAAATTGTCTCCTTGGTGGTAATGGGACTATTATCAGTTGAGCATTAGTCAAGAATCATAAATATCCTGAACTTGAGAGTTCAACTTATAATAGATTAGTGTAGCCATAGATCAACCTTCGCATAACAGAACTATTCCTTCTGGAAAAACGAAAGAACAAGATCTGTGTGTACAGAGAAGAGCTGTGTATCCACGAAATGCTGCTTCACACAACCAGGGAAAAAAGATATATAAGCATGTCACCTCTTCTATCCTTACTGTTTTTACCCAGCAAAATACAAGTCTGACACTCATAACTGACGAAAACTTAACCCCAGTGGCAACGTTAATATCCAGAAAAAAAATCAAGCATGGCAATGAATGTTTTATATCTGTCGGAACCCAAACCCAATATCCCACAAAAAAAAACTGATGTTCAAGAAACAAACCTTCATAAATGGTCGGTCACGACTAACGAATGAATCTATGAAACTCTCCTTTAAGAGCAACGATACCTATATATGGAATGAAGGGCAAGCTTACAGCATTAGAAGTAGCTGAAGGTCAAATCAAAAAAGACAGCACAAGCAAGTCCTATCAAAACAAGGTGACCTGAACAAAGTCAACCTTAAACATTTTTACTTAAAGCAGTGAGAGTTCATACTTGCACTTGAGAGCCCAGGACGCCAATAATATGACATTTAAAATATCATGCAAAGCTCAATGTCATACAATCCGTTTAAGGGAGAAAAGAAGAACAAAAATTTAAGGTTACTTAAGCACTCGTCCAGCAGCATGATAGAATCTTCAGATGATATTCTTTCTATGGGCCCTTAAACAGGTTGGAGGATCTATATAAACATTCAGGTTCGGTTAAATACTAGGTGATACTATTGATTTCCATATTTTCTATGCTTTAATTAGAATAAAAGCAGTACAATTTGGCACTCTCAAAAACATACATCAGTTCATCCACTCTTGCACAATTTATATAATATCTGATTGGGTTAATCTTTTAGTGCAACCATGTACCCAGAATGAAGGTCAACCAGAGAATATGCCAAACCATCCTTTTCTTCTGACTTGTAGAGTTATCTCATTTTTATTTCAAAATCACCAAGTTAGAGCATTTTCTTCAGAATACTAGGTTTTTCTTTGCAGTACAGAACCCAAAATGTTTGGCAGATTTCAAGCAACCAAAATGTGCAGTCACAAATAGCAATGGTCATAACTGTAAACAAACACAAACCTTATCATTATTGGATTGTACATTTGTTATTGTATGAGAACGCAGGTTAGAGCAAAGCGAATCCAAGTAAGTTCTTAAAATCTTTAGAAATTCCTTGGCAGCCTCAGCCTGTAAATAATAGAGTTAAACAAACAAAATTAGCAAAATGAGTTTCATGACATTTCCCCAACTTCTATAACAAGGCAAGAAATCTTTCAAACGAGATGATCCAGGAATATCAGAGTTTATTAATTAAACCTTTCAAATACACCAGCTTTATCAAGATTAAAATAGAGAAAGGGAGTAAAATATCAGATCCACACACCAATGGTTGAATTTATTCTTTGTGATCAGAAAAATCAAGCAGCACAGGGCATGGAGGTCAATGAAATGCTGGTGACAATCTTGTAAAGTATATATCACAAAGATACTGGCCTGCCTCTTGGTACAAGGACTTCATTTTGTGCAGGGAAAGACAGTCATCCATCAGAGTTTTTTTAATTATCACAATCAGTGCTGCCACATTCCCACCAAATGCAATCTTACCACTTAAGTTTCACTAATATGATCAGAATATTAACTGGTAATGGCAAAACTCTATAGAGCCATAGTCATCATCTTTGCAAAGGAAAATAAAAAATTCATGCAATGGCTATATGCGATCTCACTATGCTAAGAGACTCTTTCTCAAGATTTCAAATACAATGACGAGCAATATATGCAAACTATAGTTCACTTGTCTCCAGCAAATTCTTTTGATCAAAGAAAACAAAACTAATAGTGCTTCTGTTTTGAGGTCATGGGGAAAAGGGATGGTCCAGGAGAAGCACACCTGCACATCTGTACACTCATACACTGGCCTCTTTCTGGCCAAATAGCTTTCTCCAACAAGCTTAGAATGATAAGGACGTAGGGATGATAATAGCTCCCTGTGTTTTGGCAATTGTGGTATTGCTGGTGACTTCACCTATTACATCAAGCAATAGGAAAAATACTGGATCATTTGTCTCAGCTTGTGAACTACTTAAGAGGCATAAAATTATCAGTTCCCAAAATTAAGGCAATTCAAATGTCTATAAATGAATGGCAAACCTGGTTCTTGTTAGCATCAACCAAAATGGCGTTGCTTAATTTTGATTGTACTTCACTGGTTTTGTTCTTAACTCCAACCTACAAGTGTAATATGAAGTGGCCAAACCAAACAAGTCAGTAATAATATTAGAAAGAAAAGTAAGATCATAAAAGTGAGATTATATCAAATTCAATTATCTGATGACATTATACCAAGATAATCAAGAGTATACAGAATTTGTAACCACAAGAATTTGATCAAATTATTTGATTTTAAACTGTTAGCTTGAATGAGACATTGGAACAGCACAAGTACGCACATAAGAAATGCAGAATCCACATAACACAGGCAGTTCATTCCAAGGAAATAGAAATCTAGCACTTGAGGATAATGAGCTGGAATCTGAATACTCACAATGTATGGAACAGGAGCATCCAAAAACTCCAGCATGTCATCTGGTAAAATCTGAAAATTTGAGCAGATAATTACTAATTCAAGATACAGTTATTAAGACAAAATATTATCTCCTCAATAAAACAGACAAGACAAGAGGAAATCTTACTGGCATTAACAAGCTTTGCCACCGATAGGGACGAATGAGAGGGACAATTGACAAAACTGAAGCAGACAAGATTCCCTTGTGTAACAAAGTATTTGAAATCAGCAGAACTCAAAATGTATTTGAAGGCACATAAGAAAACTTATTTCAAGTTCTTTAATTTTTCATGGAATCTGTAAGTTTATAATTATTTAGGAAGTTTTCTAGTTATGGTATCTGTAATATTAGATTTTATTATTATTAGAAACTTTATGTTAGTAGGATTCTATTTCCTATTTTAGTTAGGAAAGCACACATATACATTGCATTAAAGAGAATTTCATTTTCACTTTCAGAGGTGGGTATATTGTCTCTTGATTATTGTGGATTCAAGAACTAGTTTCTTGGGTTGGGTTTGATTAGTGTCCTAAGATAGAAGGGATGGATACGTGTTTGGTTGGAGGGATAAAGAAAAGACATAAAATAATAAATGACACAGACAGTTTTTGTCCTTTCAAAACGGGGAGGACAGGGGGTCATTTAACCTGTCTTCATTGTTTACGTCACTTCTATCTCGAGACGTTACAAAACACTATCTTAAGGATTCAAGAAATACATTGTGGAATCAAGGGTTGCCTAATGGACTGGCAGATCAAGACCATCAATAACTCATCCATGCATCTGACCCGGCTTGTCCTCAGCCTATGCTCTGAGACAGTGTTACAGTGAATTTCTGTCCGTTCAAAACAGGGAGGACAGGGGGGCATGTCACCTGTCTTCTATCTCTTCACCTGTCTTTTCTATCTCGAGACAGTAACAAAACGCTATCTAAGGATTCAAGAAATACATTGTGGAATCAAGGGTTGCCTAGCTGACTATGGCAGATTGAGACCATCGGTAACTCATCCATGCATCTGACCAAGCTTGTCCTCAGCCTATGCTCAGACCCTAGTTTTCTTACAAGTATTTTTATTGTTATCTGACGTTCTCCTTCAATTTCAAACCCATTTCCTACGTTGGTATATTATACCATCTACAAAAGCTTGATCTCCCTTCTCCTTCAACTTCTACCCTTGTCCTACATCAGTACTATACCATCCACAAAAGTTTAATTGCACAAGAAACTAATCAGTTCATTATCTGAAGGATATGGAAGGAACCTAACTTGAACATTTCAGCTAAGCTGATCTTCAGCATCCAATAATTTTCATTTAACTATGAAAAAACCAGAATCCAATATAAATAAGAGTAGTTCTAGGCACTATTTGCTGAAAGGAGAGCAACAGAGCCAAGTTTTTCAAGCTGGTGCCAGATCAGTAAAAAAAAACTCGATCTTCAGAAGCAAAATGAAATTCCAACAAGATTGCAAAAGATTGTCAAGCTGACAAGAAGGGCACATACATACCAAATTAGAGCACAGAACCACAATCTGCTTCTCTAGCAGGGCTCCTGCAAACATTGTCAAGATCTGCATGCATGGAGATTAGAACTCAGATTTTGGTTTTATATAAATATCTAAGATAGTAATGCAATAGCTATATACATTCTAATCACTACATAACAACATAGTCAATGTTAAACTAGCCAAGCCAATAGGCAACTTAAAATAGAAAAGTTAAAAGAAATAGCATTTCCAAAACTCCAGAAAAGGCATTACATGCTCAAGTCGCAAGGATCCACATATGCATGCAATGGCCCAAGTTGATAATGCAGTGGCTTCCTCCTCTGCAAAGAGTGCACTGCGTGCCTGATTAAGACAAACAGCAACAAATAGTCTAAAAGTAAGTACAGCTGATAATTTAAGTTAGAAAATTTATCCTATAAAGCCACCATTCTATCACTGTATCTACCTCTGCAAACTCTAGACTTGTACTGCATGATCTCAAATCAATAGTTGAGCCATCAACATATAAAACAGCTTCATCAGGTCTACGATATTCCAAGGGATGAAGGTGCTCCAGAGGCTGAAATCTAAGAGTGGAACCCCTAGCAGGGCAATGTAAACGGTAATACTCACACAGTAACTGCAATGATCCATGATTGTTTGCCTGCAAAATAGAGGATACTTGACAACTTTCAGTAGTTGTCAGTACACCAGAATATTGACCTTAAAACATGGAGAAAGCCACATCTAATACAATACAGATGCAGACCTTAGCCCATTCCAGAATATCATTGTGATCACTGGAATCTTCTTGCCCAGAAAAAGATGCCTCTTCAGTCTCCATATCATCAACATCACTCCTAAAGTTTCTGTCCTCACCAGGAGAGCCTTGGAAGCTGCATAAAAAGGCATTTTTTACTGAGATGGTAATAATGTCATCTTCACCCATACACTGATGGATAAGAATATAAATGTTGTGCAACTACAGCTAATTTGATGAAGCATATATCACATTACGGAAATGAATAAACTCATGACATATAGATAAGAGAATTATTTATTGAAGACATCAAAGAGAGCACCATGATATATGTACCTGGAGGAAGATTCAGAGCTTTCATACTGACAATGGCGGAGGAGTGGCAAAATAGCATTTGGTAATCGTCTTTCTCGTGCTTGCTTGTTCAATGCAAAATCATCATCACAATCTTCAAAGTTTACTCTACCAGATTCACCTTTGGCTGAAACCATCTCGTTTTCAGAATAAATAGGAACAGTATCATCGTTGACACCTTTCTTCAAAGAATGAACATGCTCCACAAGAATTTGAGACTCCACATGACTCTTTTCATCAGAAAAAACTCCAGGTGTAGAATCCATTAAGCTGGATTGGGATATTTTCGTCGTTCCATCTGCTATGTCCTCTGCAGCTCTATAATTCGTTGATAAACCATCTAAATTGTCACCTAAAATTTCTTCCTTGCAATTATCCTCTGAGGATTCGAAGTCTAAGAAGCCTATATTTTTTGTTAATCGCTCCAACCTTTCTTCTGTGAAGATGCTACAAAAACCGTGATGAAAAATGAGATTTGTGCATTAGGCATCAGAAGCTAATCAAGTTTGATGTCTTACATTTAGTAGTATCACTGCCAAAATATGCATTCTAATGGCCTGCCTTTGCTAAACACTATAATCTCAGTTTATTAAGTATACATTGATAACCAGGTAATAGGATTATATTAAACATATATAACCGTTAACCCACCTGCTCAATAAACCAAAATGTAATTCAAAAAATGGAAGCCTTGTGAGAATGCAGTAACATCTGTATGTGGTGAGCATGTAACGGCTCAAAGATGAGCAGGAAGACTGTTTATTTGAAACCATGGAAAGCAATCCAGAGGGTCTTTGCACAATTTCTTCAACTAACACACAGCACCCATACAATGTTGAATCATCAGCAACCTAGGGGGAAAACAAAAGGTTTGAAGATAAAAATCAATCAGTAACACACTATAGTTGCTTATAATTAAACAGGAATTTATGTAGAGGCCTCATAACATGGAACACTTCAATTACCACCAGAACAAAAGAATTAAAGAAGATGATGATTGGAAGTAACAAAAGCATAGAAAGTTGTTGACCATGTAAAACATAAAATTAACTCCAGGGCATGGACTATCAAAGTGTTTAAATTCACAAATGACATCTCACATAGGGAATCATCTCAATCAAGGGATAAGTATATCAAAGAAGGGAAAAAAGTGGCAGGTTATTTTGAAGGTTACCTGTAATCGAAATACAAATGACAAGTCACTTTGTTTAAGGTGCTCCTGCAAAATAACCACCAGAATAATTGAGATGCATCTATGAAGCATTTGGAGTCATGGAGAGAATGTGTGTGAAACATATACTTCGGTAACAGAAAAATTAATCTGAAGTCACACACAGGCGTGAAGATTTTTTTGGACAATGAGGCTTCAAGATCTCTAATACCAAACAACAAGATTAGCTGTCATGATCCGGAGAACCTCTGATAGTTTATTATTTTTTTATCAAGCTGGTTCTAATGATGGAACAATATTATTATAGGCCTGTCCTTAGATGTTATTGAAATGAGCACGAGTAATACCAATATAGTACACCGTGCAAGCAAGCCCACAGGAGAATAAAGAATTCGCTTTCTCCTTATCCACAGACAGAACCCATTAAGACTAGATATGTTAAAAATTGAAGCTTAAAAATGATTTAACAATTGAGAAGATTTTAATTATAAGGGAATCATACAAGCTCTAAATTATCGGCTGATAAATGATTGCTGCATAGGTACCTGCCCAAGAAGAATTTCATTCAACGCGCTCATGGAAGGAGTTCTCTCAACTGCATGAACCTAGAATTGCACCTACCAAAGTTAGAAAATGTCCACTGAAGGGCATATATAGCCTGATTAAACGGTAAAAAGGAAGAGAAACAAAAATAACATGGAAAAATCACCCAAACAAAGGCACTGCAATGTGTGCATGATATAACATTTTTCTAAGGAATTACCAAGTTCCAGAACTCAACTCAGCTAAGCCTAAACCAGAAATAAAAGAATTGGCGTTCAACAATTACTGAAGTCTTAGTAGGGTCTTTTTTCCTTCCTAGTGTGAATAACAATGAATCACCCGGGTTTACATCCATAAATAGTGGCCCTGTGAAAACATGCATTCACTATGGTTTCATTCTCTTAAACAATAAAATACTTATGAGAGCTATGCTCATCCTTCAACAAGAGCAAGGTCAAGGCCATGGTCTCCTCCCACAGATAGGGAGCTTATAATTCCATATGCTTGTACACTCCCCAATAAGAATTCTTTTCACCCTGCACTCAAGATATTACTTCGTCGTGCATCGAAGAAACAGAAATCCAAAGTTAAATGTACAAAACTTCACAGGGGGACACAAAAGAAATTGGAACAATCTAATTGGCAGATTCATGAATTCAAACTCTAAGACGAGTTCACATTCTACATTTTCATCTTAATCTTTCAATTTACATAAGAATTAACATGAAAAGAATCAAAGGATCTGGGATATGATTGTTTATATGGCCTTTTCCGACAAAATATAATAGGTCAGGTGTCGATTCTAGACAATGATATCAAGGTTCAAACTGTTATAACATTGACTGAGCACAGAGATCTGTGGACTTCAATAATTCATCAAAAATTGTACTATGCAAATGTTGAACAGTTGGTTCTGACTGCATTAGGTTCTGCCAATTGGAACCTAGAACATACATCAAAGACTAATGCCACAACCCTGTTTCTGAGAAACAGTCCATGAGTAGACCTTGACTTTATCGATTCACATTCATAAGTTTCCATGGACATCATGAACTAAATCTTCACGCTATCAAGTAAGAAAAATGTCTAACTGATCATTCATGAATCTGCAAGATGGAAACTATTTGTAAGACCATCAGATATCAACATCCAAGAAAAGCAAAGGTCCATAACAAATTAGAATATGCACTCTCACAGAAAGAACACATGAGCTGATCAATTATTAAAAATGAAATGAAATAAACTAAGCAAGAACAAATACAACCTCCAGGCCTCCAGGGAAGCAAAACGATATAAGATCTTTGTATTTAAGTGGCAGCTGTTTTTCTGGAGGATAAACAAACAGAACCTGGAAGTAGAAAAAAAATCATGACCATGCTTGAAAAGCAATTTCCAAACCTAAGATTTCTTGCTGTTTGAAACAAAAATCCTCACCTGGGGCTCAAGAATGGGTTCTATACGTGACTGGTTTTGACAACCAAGTGCACCTTGCAATATCCCAGAACCTTCGGACTTTCTGGGACCATATTGCCTCCGAAGTGCTTGAAGATCACAATTAGGATGAAGTCCAACAACTACAATGCTCTCTACAAGCCTCGATGGCTCCTTTAAAGGCCTATGATCCTGCACAGTTGAAAGGGAAAAGATGTTAGGAAACCGCTACAAATTTAAATTCCAATTTATTCAACTATTCATGAAGAGTCGTGATAAAAACAAATGTCTCCAGGATGATGGAGCAGCAACTTACTATAGTACAAACCTCAATTTAAAAAAAGCTGCAGTAGTACTAAATAACAAAAAGAAGCCATTATGAGATGAAAAATATACAAAAAGATACAGACAATTATTGGAAATAGCTTAAACATGAAAGAATCCAACTTTAACAAAATGACATACCAAGTACTGTAACTGAAATTTTGCCCACTGACGTTTTTGGCTAGTAAGAACTTCTGGATTATAAGTTCCACTTTTCACTTCTGGCGGAGGAGAAGAAAACCCTTTTAGCATTCTGGTAAAATGGTGCTGTAGCTTCTGAAATTGGCTATCACCATGATCATCCTTGGACGAAAATACCACAGATGGCCTTGGCGATGGTAGAGTGGTGGCTGCAGCTGCAACAGCTTTCTCAACATCTTCTTCTGTCGGCAAAATTAATGAACTCCAACCAGGACTACCCGTGTCCTCATTCTTCGCCATCTCCGCAAATTCCCTCTACTGCCAAACTGCACAGTAAAACAATCAAGCTCTAAGAGAGTAGAAATCAGCAGAAATCTCACAGCAAATTTTACTTCTTTCTTAACAAATAAAGATTGGAAAACTTTAAAGATTACTTCATATCTACTACAGATTACTCAGCATAGAAACTCATAGAGATTAGCATCAGTTATTTCCTTCATAACAGACTTTTTATCAGTTACAGAAAGCTGTTGAAATCAAACAAAACAAGAAAATAAAAATAAATTAAAGAGCTGATCGATTGAAGCATATAACAAACAAATAATCATAGATGCTCATCACTGAGTCTACAAAGACGAAACCAGCAAAAGGAAACAAACACCCAAAACCATCATCAAACAGAGAAAATCGTTCAATAATAATTTCATAGAAATCAAACAAAACAAAATAAAACCTCATATTTACCTTTATTAAATTAAGAGATGGGGAGAAATAAACAGAGAGACAAGAGGGGGAAAATTCTGGCGGCGATAAGAAGCGAAGTTGGGTTGTTCTTTTCTTTTATCAAATTAAGAAAATTTACAGGCGGCTACAGCAGGCTAAGTTTGATTAATCGATAATTAATAAACGAAGAGATATTTGATTTCAATTTGTTGGCAGAGCAAGCAAGAAATTGCAAGGGAAGAAACAAGTGAAAAACCCTTTTTTCTCTTTTGCTTTCCTCGTGTGCGCCCGTCGATATCAAATATTTTCCCCAACACCCGAGTGGCAACGGTGGTCAGCCTCCTCTTCTTCTTCTTCTTTTTATTTTTTTTTTCTCTACACATGTTATTTAGATTAATATAAGCTATTTATCAGAGATATTATTAAGTAAATTGTTTTTGTTTGTTCCGATTATTTGACACTGCATTTTTTAAATATTTTAAAAAACAAAAAGATATTATTTTTATTTTTATTTTAAATTAAATATTTGAGTTTTCGGTTAAACTTTAATACAGAAAATAAAGATTAATTTCAATTAATATATTCAGAAAGACTCCTTATCTTTAAATAAAACTTGGGATAATAATTACTCCACGCCCTCTGTCTATTTAGTAAAATAGTGCTGAATAAAATAATCATGGAAACGGCAACATGATAGTTTACACGGTGGAGGCACTTGGCCTCTTGTCGATAAGAACAAAGAGTTTTTTCTCCTCTAAATATCGTGATCTCGTTACTTAATTTCTTTTTTATATATATATATTTATGTTTATTGTATCATAATTTCTTTTTTAATTAATCTTTTGATTGGCTATAGATAGACTATTGACAATAATAAACCCACTGAAAACTTGCATCCCCACTTTAAACAAGGATCATATTCATCCAACCGAAGCATTTTTATCCTAATTTAATCTCATATTAAATGAGAAAGTTATGAATTAGTTCCTTTTATTTATAAAATCATTTATTTAGTCCCTTGTCACCATGCTTAATTTAATATGATTTTCTTATAAGATTATTTTCCTTGTCAATCTTTTTATAATACTTATTTACTTCTTTTCTTTTTTATTTATAAATAATAAATTGGAAAAAAAATATGAATAAAAAAAATTAAATAATTGGTTTTCAGAAAAGGGACTAATTAATTCATATATCAAAACTAAAGGGGCTGATTTATAATTTACAACATCTTTAACAGGGAAAGGAAAAATATAGGATCTCAACAAGTTGTTCTTCATTATGCACAAAGGATCTATTAAGACTTAAGACAAGAAACAAATAGATTTTTTTTAGTCCAAGTATGTCCAATGGTAATAGTCAGTTATAGGAATTAATTATTGAAGACTTTGGGCATGGAAGCATGAATAATGTTGTGCTTTAAAATGGGTAAATCATAATAAAGTTAGGGATGATGTTAGACTAAAAAATAACCTTGAAGTTGAACTTCTTCCTCAAGCTCCCCAATCATTATGATATGAAAATGGGTAAATCTTGGTAAAGTTCAAGATTATATTAAACTAAAATATGACCTCAAAGTCGATCTTCTTTTTTTTATATTAAAAACAATGATAAAGGTTATCCATGACTTTTTTATTTATATTGGGAATATCCAAAGTCATAGACCCATTGCACACATTGAGAAACTCATCAGAAGACTCTCTTAATGCCCTTAGCCAAACACATTTTACATGAGAGGTTCGTGCACCCCTCTTAGTTGTCTTAAAATTTGCCTTCGTAGCTTGGTTGGATTGCCTAAGAAAGGTCACTTCTTACTCAAGGAAGACCACTCTCAACTCATCCCACTCCATAGACAAACCAAGCTTAGAAGCGTTATAGTATTGATCCTTTAAAAGTTTTTATTAGGCTTCCTAGGAATTTTGGATATGAAGATCACCTTTTTGGTTTCCCTTAGTTAAGTCTCTAGAGCATCATTGACTTATCTAATACCTTGGATTCTCTCATGGCTCATCCTAGAATAAGCCACAACCTCTCTTATTTGTCTCTTTTCTGTTACCCAATATCTTCAAAAGTGGACGTTCATAATGAAACCCATTAAATAAAACAAATAAGTGCTAAATTTTGCATGAATAATTCAAAATACAAAGTTAAAAAAAATCTCAACTAAAGAAGCAAGTGCCCAATAAAATAAATATGACAAGTAAAACTATCATTAGAAATTCATTCAATATCATATAGGATTATCGTGAACTTTTTTTATCAATCTCATTATGTTTAAAACATTAATCTCAATGATGGTATCATTATTTTAAGCAAATGAAACTAGGGAATTTCTTTCCTCTTTAATAAAATAAGAGGGAGTGACATAACCAACATCAATTATCATGAAAAAAATTCCCTTGGATTAGATAGTCTAACCTTTATGATAACTTCAATAAATGACAACGGTGTAATTATTGTAGGGGAAGTGACATCCTTAATTTGAGAACCATCCTAAGATGATTTTCTTTTCTTCTTGGACACAACATGTCCAGCTAGCATGGATAGAAGATTGAGAGAAAAGATCTCTACCCTCCTTGTGGGAATTGAAAATCAACAAAAAAAATGGATACCATATATCTCCAGCATTCTAGACCCATCAACCTTTTCTTTATATTGGATAACCATTTTTTTTCATTTTTTTATATTGTCAACTTCACGTTGCAATACATTTCTTATAGGTTTTCTGGTTAAAGGGTAAAAGTAAAAAACCAATAAAGATCATTCTTATAATGGAACAACCATTTAAAGTGAAACATTACTTAAATATATTTATAACAGGCTAAAAAATCATAAGTTAAAATTATTCCTCAAAGGTAGCAAGTAATTTCCATCCATTTAGATGAAGTTGGTTGACACATATATTGTGATGACAAAATATTTTACTCATAAATATCCTTAAGAGAAAGGTGTAACATATAGAATAAAGTCATGATTTTTTACCCTCATGGACCTATTAACTTATTCTATCAAACTTAAAAAGGCCATAGTTAGATACAATCCCTTTTATAGGTAGTTGGCCTTGACCATTTTTCCTATAGTCACCATGTTACTCTTCATGTTCTCTAGTGCTCGAGGTGACCAAATATCTCCTGGAAGTGTTGTTATACTCGAGCAACAACCCTTTTCAAGTATGAGTGGATGGACATCTCTAATCAAGGTTGTCAATACCGTTCTGGTCGCCGTTCTGTTTTTTCTATTGGTACAGAATGTTTCGGTTTCGAAGCCTTTCGGCGTGCCGTTTTCGGGATTGTACTGTTCATATATAATTAATTATATATATATATATATATATATATATATGAAAAAAAAATTAAAATATTAATTTAACAAACATAATTAAAATCCAAGATAAATTAACTTTAAATTATACAATATAAACACAAAGTCAAACAAACATAATCTCAAAATTAGAAACACAGTCACAAGTTAATCAAAATATGGAGGATTTTAAGGCCGGAACGGCACACCCGGAACGGTACCGAGATGTTCTGGCTGGAATTTGGCCGGCATTTCCGAAACGGGCCGGAATTAAAACCGAGGCGAAAACGACGTCGTTTTGTCTCGGTTTTTTTAATGGCACGGAACATTCCGGCCGGAACGGAACAGTATTGACAATCTTGTCTCTAATCTTAAGCCTGATTATGATAGTCTTGGACCCTCAACTAGACCGCCCAAACCCTCACTTAAAAGTAAAATTCACTATAAATCATTTTTTACCTGGATTTATTATTTGTAATTAAGTAAAAGATGGATAATTACCTCAAATCAAATGCAACAAGTAGAGACCACAAACACTAAACCATACTAATCAAGTATAAGTTACTTTTCATAAGAAAAATCTCCATCTTGTTGTCTAATAAAGTTATAGAGATGTTTAGAAAGAGAAACTATTAGTGTGAAATGAAATAAAATACATGAAGGATTATATATAGGGAACGCTTCCCTTCTTCATGTTGGATTTACGACATATATCACAATCTTTAACTATAGTCACAATGTTACTCTTCATGTTCTCGAGAGCCTAAACATAAATGTTATACAAGCTACTTTAAGTGTAAAAACACATTAATCCATGATTATATTCTAATTAGTACTATCAAAACCTTTATATTCTAGCACAAAAGTATTTAATCTCATACACACTTAAATACCTTTACATATCTTAAGTGTTATCTTGTGAGGTATGAAGATATTAAAATATTGAATTGTATCATTTACTCTATCGAGAGAGTTAATTGTCATATCAAAATCACTCTTGTAAAACCTTTAAGAGTTAGATATAAAATATTGGCATTGATGAGCTATTTTCAGCAAAAAAATCTTAAAGATGACATATCTTTTAGTGGGAGAAAAACCTTGAAAAGTAAATATTTGCAAGTGGTGTAAAACGTTTGAGTTAGATATATTTCTCGAGCAATATTGAGGTTTTGAATAACTACTATCAAGCCCTTATCATCTCGTGAACCTGTGGATAGGAGAAAAATAATTCATTTTAGTGTATTAAAATAGCTTAAACGATGACTTTCTCTCTCATTTATGGAATTTGATGACCATTGTCTCTTTCTTCTCACTAACTAGGGACTAAAATGTAATACAAGTAAATATATATACTAAAAGTGATTTTTAAAAGAAATTTAAAGAGGCCTAAACTGTAAAACTTGTATTATTTTTAAACTTCAAGTATCTAAATGTAGCTTTCCCAAAATCCTTGTAACGCCATGCGTGTTTGATGTATTTTTTACATTTCAGTCTCTCTTATTTCAATATCCCCATTAACTAAAAAAATCAAGCGTGTGTGGTTAAAAATAAAATGAAAAATAACTCTCTCTTACGTCGTTGGAATTCAATGATCCCTCTTTTTTATCTCTTTAACCATATATTTAAAAATAATATAAATAAATATTTATATCAAAAAAAATTTCTTAAAAAAATAAAGGGATCCAAGTTATACACTTTATTACTCTTGAAATCTGTAAAACGCCATTCACGTTTTACATCTTTTTTTTATCATGTGTTTTTTCTTTCCATCCCACTACTGAATAAAAAAAATCAAAAGTAGTACCCATTAAGATTAAATTATTTAAAATAGAACTAATAAAAAATAAACAAGAAATCAAGAATGTTTTTATTTTATGAGTATAAAACAACGCCAACTAGGCACCAAAACCCTTTTTAAATACATCTAATATCTGTCACTTTTCACTCTTGCCGTGTCTCGTTTTGATTGCCATCCTTCGTCCAGTAGCTTGCCTGGGTTCTCGTTTCAAAGCTTCTGATAAGTTGATCCATCGTGACAGATCAGATTCGGTGCTGTATCTTGCAGAGGAATAATGGCGGAGAATAGGATCAAAGGAACCTCTCTGTTTTCTCCATACAAGATGGGCAAGTTCAGCCTCTCTCACAGGTCAGTACACCCCCCTTCCACTCTGGTTTTAACTGCCGGGTTGATTCAGTTGCGAGCTTCCGTTTCAGACATTTTTGTCACAGAATCTAGAGAGAGATCCGGGAGGGCATTTTTGTCATCTCGTTTTTGCTGTTACGTGACGAGATTGTCGATGGATACAGGGTGGTGCTGGCGCCCATGACAAGATGCAGGGCGTTGTTTGGGATACCAGGAGATGCGCTGGTGGAGTACTACACGCAGAGGTCAACTCCCGGCGGACTTGTCATCACTGAAGGCACTCTCATCTCTCCAACTGCTCCAGGGTAAAATTTCATCATTCTCTACTCCTCTGATGGTGGGTGGCCTTTTCATGATTTCACCTCCAAAAAAAGGCCATGATTGATTGCGGGTTGTGGTGGTGGTGGTGGTGGTGGTGGGCCCAACAATGTTCTTCCAACCTCACCTTTTTTTTTTTTTTTTTTTTTATAAAAAAAATCTTACTCGGTATACCATTCAGAAGAAGGATGACTGACTGCTATTGCTATGATAGTTTGGATCTTAGATTTAGACTTAGACTTGATCAACTTTGATAGCCTATGTTTTGACCAGGAAGAGATTCTCATTTTATCCCACCATTAAATTAATACTCAGTCAATTGCAATTAGGTGGGTGATACCATGTTCGGAGCTTCTCTGTTTTTTCTTCATTTCTCAACACGCACACACACACACGCTATGTGGTCGTTGTCAAATGAACTCGTAATTTTCCACATGGAATAATACGTCCGACACAGAAACAGAAAATGAAGACTGGGGTGCTCCCAACCACGAAGCTCTCCACCCATCATGACAATGGCTAAATTACTTCTGAAAATAGGGCTTACACATCTTCTTTTTATTCTCAAAGGTGTCTTGTTTTTTTTTTTTACCTTAATTTGTTTCTAAGTGAAAAGGGATCGTGATCTCTTTTTCCCACCATCATCTAGCAAAATATTATGATTACAAAAAAGCTTAATATTAAGAAAAACCTCAATAAGATTATGAGCAATTGGACGTACGATGGACCCACCAATCCAGTGATCCATGTGTGTTGTTGAAAGTTTTCTCTTGCCATTTTTCATATATCCACGCTGTATTTTTTATGACATGCATGTTTTTTTGATGGTGGAACCAGGTTTCCTCATGTACCTGGAATTTACTCAGATGCTCAAGTGGAAGCATGGAAGAAGGTAGTGGATGCGGTTCATGCAAAGGGGAGCATCATTTTCTGTCAACTCTGGCACGTTGGCCGCGCATCTCATCAAGGTAAAAATTACTTCCTCTGTTATGAAACTTGAAATCATTTACCTGGTGTCATCTTATTTCAACTAGCATCTTCCGTTATGCCAGGGTTAATTACAAAGTACCTACAGGATTATTTACTAGATTGTCATTATATTTTGTTTAATGACTAAACCCCCCTGTAACATTAATATTACAAGTTTGGCATCAAACGTATAATTACCACTTTGCCATCAATCTAATATTACAGATTTACAGAGAATTACACTGAAACTTTTATAGTGGTATTTCATCAAACACTTTATTTGTTTGCAATGCAAAATCAATCGTGTAATTGATACTGTTTTTGTATTTCTTTCTCTTAGTCAATAAATCCCTTCTCTTGTGAATTCAAAGCTCTTATCCAGCATTACAGGGTGGTGCACTATGCAGACCAACTTCTTGCTCACCATTTACAGCTAAAATGCATGCCTCATTCTGCTATTATTTGCTGTTCCAACAAATTATTTTCAAATCCAAGTTCTTGCTACAAAAAAATACATATGGAGAGAGGGGAAGAGAGAAGTTTTTTTGTAATTATCCCAAGCACTAATATTTGCATTTTGAATTCGGGCAATACCTCAGTATATCAACCTGGTGGGGCTGCACCGATTTCATCAACAAACAAGACCATCTCAAACAGGTGGAGAATTCTCATGCCAGACGGGACCTATGGAACATACCCAGCACCTCGAGCCTTGGGAACCTCTGAAATACTAGAGGTGGTGGAGCATTATAGCCAGGCAGCCTTGAATGCCATTCGAGCAGGTTAGTGTAATGGCATTTATTTGTTTTATTTCAAGGCTTTGGAGCTGCAGCAATACATGATGATTTTATTTTTCTTTTAGCCGGGCATAATTACATGTTTAGAGAAAATGGAGCATGCTTTACCAAATCTTTCCTTTAAGGGTCACCATGATACCTCTCTATGATGGGAGCTGTAATCATTATTTACATCTGCAGTAGAGCATGGCATGGCTATGATTATGTCTTAATTTGGTTGCTAGATAAAATGTTCCTTGAAAAAATTCCTCTGCTAATGAGTCATGATTATCCCATGTTTCATCTAGGGCATAAAACCCGTTGGTGTGATCTCTGTGCAACTTTCTAGTGTTTCTATGAAGGTCTGTGTGGGAGATGATGTTGGAATCATCAATGGAGTGGAATTTAGAGTTATCTACAGTGTCATCTGAAATTGGATAACCTTACTTCCACCGTGATTGGCCTTTATAATTAGCCGGTATTCTTGATTCAAGTTGATGGCTCTTAAATAACTGGATAATGTTCTTAGACTGCTAACAGGTGCTTGTTGAGCTCACCTGGTTACCAATGATTACCTTATGTCGTAAGTAACACACGTAATGAAAATATGGGTGGCAGGTTTTGATGGGATTGAGATCCATGGGGCTCATGGTTACCTTATCGATCAATTCTTAAAGGATGGGATCAATGACAGAAGAGATGAGTATGGTGGATCAATGGAAAACCGGTGCAGATTCTTAATGCAGGTGATTCAGGCAGTAGTCTCAGCTGTTGGTGTAGAACGAGTAGCTTTCCGAATGTCACCTGCAATCGATCACCTTGACGCCGCAGACTCGGATCCACTCAACCTAGGCCTTTCAGTGATTGAGAGAATAAACAAAATCCAGCTACAGGCGGGCGCAAAACTCACCTATGTCCACGTCACTCAGCCACGGTACACAGCTTACGGCCAAACAGAGTCAGGCAGACCTGGCACCGAAGATGAAGAGGCACAAATGATCAAGACTTGGAGAAGGGCATATGAGGGTACTTTCATGTGCAGTGGTGGGTTTACTAGGGAGCTGGGAATACAAGCTGTTGCTGAAGGTGACGCAGATTTGGTATCCTACGGTAGACTTTTCATCTCAAACCCAGATTTAGTTTTGAGATTGGAGCGTGATGCACCCCTGAATAAGTATATCAGAAAGACTTTCTACAGCCAGGATCCTGTTATCGGGTACACAGATTACCCCTTCCTAGGCGAAGCTAATGCAGGACAGGCACAGCACTCACGCCTTTGAATAGGAATTTTCGGGATTCCAAGTTGATAATTAGAATGAATTATCTTGTTGGGGTTTTGTTTCTGATGCAAAATTTATATATCACGTTGCGTCGAGTAATACAGTTATGTAGATAAGATCATCGTTTGTACGAAGATTATTTACCAGTTAGATTTTGAAATAATTCTAGTTTTAAATAATTTTCTTACACTCCACTCAGTCACATAGTTATCATATGCTCTTTGCCCACCAAATCCCACACCACCTTTTTCCTGGATTTGGGATTATGCTGCACGCGAATTTCGGATGCAAGTGTCAAATTGGAAGGTCTAATGATAATATACATGAACTACAGATAACTCCATGGATAGAAACACTTGTGATTCATAGAAGCAATCTTACCCGTGATTTTTGGAAAATCAACACCAATACAAAACGCCAGCGTGCTCTCAATTATTGCGCAAGCACAGCTACCTCACTTCCAACCAAAACATGGTCATCATTACATCATCTCAAAGCATGATGAAAAGAAAAGAAAAATCATCCGTGCAATCTAAAATTAAGTGGAAGAAACTGTGGTTCATGCAAACAGCATCTTTCATAAAGGTACTTTCCGGTTCCACTAACATCAACTTTTTGACAGAGCCCATGCGCCATAAGTATATTTATACCATTGACAAGTTGCGAACCCCACAATATCCTATCCTGCATTCAAAAGGTAACACCTCGCTAATTTACAGCAGCACGCGGTGGTCCTTCAAAGAAATCCATAAAGCTTTCAGTGGTGGTGTAAGGAAAGCCGGTGTTTATCGAATGCACCTCCATTTGTCTGTTCCCATTCATTCTGAAATCACTAATTCATCTCCAACTCTGACAAATCAGAGCTGCAAAAGCCGGCAACACCGTCAAATTCCCATCAGAAGACTATTGCCATAAAACCCATCAACGCATGCTAAAAAACTTCTGTTTTCTGTATGGTAAAGGGTGAAAAAACACAACTTTGAAGATCTTCAAAACCTATCACTGCTTGCAAAATTCAATAATCCTGCAAGACAAATTCATAATTTAATTTCAGTGACAGAAAAATAACATATCTGCCAATAAATAATCAATTAAATTGTCAATTTTAGGATGTCGAACGACAGCCAAATCTAGAAGACAACAATCAGTAAGACTTTGAAGAAACCCACTCGACCTATAACCAGACAAGTGTTCTGGATTGAGTCTTGAGCAAGGTCTAGAAACAATGAATAAAACCAACGAGACCAAATCTCAATAAACAAAATGTAAGATGATAAAATAAAAACCTCATTTAAGAAGAATAAAAGGGACAAGTTATGAAAGTGTTATTTGGTAATTATTCCATAGAAAAAAAACGAAAATTACTAATTACTACCATTTTTTAAATATAATTACTAATAAGCTCAATAGGAGAAACTTCTATACCCCTAATTCCATATATATATAACCAATATGGAAGAGTACAGTATAACATCGTTGACAACCTCTCGTGGGCAAAATTCAAGGAAAACAAAGAGCTTAAGAAAACTGATGGAACAAAGACAACAAAGGTTAATGTGCCAAAGCTTGAGGATGCTAGCGAGGCTAGGGGGAGGTATTTTGAAAAATGCACATCGATATTGACAGAAGGAGATGCGGCAAAAGCTGTGGTAGTAAGTTCCTCTGATGATAATGATAGATCATGTTAGTACTTACTTAGATTTTTTTGCCATGGTGTTCTCCTTACAAAAGAGATTTGCTAACCTGTTGTGCTTTAAACAGGATCATGATGGATCTCACATTAAAGGCATACTAATCAATTTTATTCATTCATTGTGTCCATCATTACTGAAAGTCCTATCTTTCATGATCGAGTTTATAACTCCTATTTGTCAAGGTTAGTGCATTTAACTAACCAGACATTAAAAAATGGTGATATTTTTCTTCAAGAACATTGCTAATTTTCAATGCTCTTTATTCATGCAGGCTACTCGTAGAAAGGAACAATTTTGTCCTTTTATTCCATGTCGGAGTATGAATCTTGGAAGGAAAGATTGAGTGGTAATGCAAGTGGCTGGTCTATCAAATACTGTAAGGTTTGTTTATTTGACATAGCCAATGTTTTGCATTATATGGAAGGAGCTCTTGATGTTTCATTGTATGGGAGGATAAATATGACAAGTAAAACTATTATAAAAAAACACAAGGGAATTTCTTTCTCTTCAATAAAATAAGAGTTTGTTTAGGGAGTGACATAGCCAACATCAATCATCATGAAAAAAATTCCCCTGGATTAGATGGTCTTACCTTTGTGATAACTTTAATAGATGACAAGGGTGTAATTGTTGTAGGTGAAGTGACATCCCTAATCTAAGAACCATCCTAAGATGATTTTTTTTTTTTTGGAAACGAACGACATGTCCAGCTAACATGGATAAAAAATTGAGAGAAAAGATCTCTACCTAATTGTGGGAATTGAAGATCAACTTCTTTTCAAGGTGTCAGGCTCTGAAACAAGCTCATTAATGTCAAATACAATTACTTTTCATTTCTGGGCGAGTTTGTATCTCTTTGAACTAAAAGTTAGATGTGCTAGAGCCCTTAATGTTTCTCCCCTAGTTTTACCACCTTTCCCCAGTTTGAGCTCTTTTCTTATTATCCATTTGGCTTATGCTTCTTTTAAAGATGAATTTGCATAGAAAATAAAATTAAAAAAAACAATAAACATAGTGAAATAATATGTTAAATACAATAATTTTCATACCATGTCGACTTATTTATTGACAAAGCCCCCTTGCAATTAAATAATCATATTGAGTAATGGTTGTTGATAAGCAATAGTATATCTCCTTGTTAGCATCATTCAAATATAATCTCCATTTATATTTACTTTAAGAGTTCACCAAAAAAATGGACACCATATATCTCCATCAACCTTTTCCTTATATTGGATAACCATATTTTTTTTTTCATTGGAACCTTACCTTGCAATACATTTCTCATAGGCTTTCTGGTTAAAGGGTAAAAGTAAAAAACCAATAAAGATCATTACTATAATGGAACAACCATTTAAAGTGCAACATTGCTTAAATATATTTATAATAGGCTAAAAAATCATAAGTTAAAATTATCCCTCAAAGGTAGCAAGTAATGTCCATTCATTCATTCAGAAGTTGGATGACACATGTATTATAATGAAAAAAATATGTTACTCATAAATCTCCTTAAGAGAAAGGTGTATTCTAGCTCAAACATATAGAATTTAGTCATAATTTTTTTTTTACCCTAATAGACCTATTAACTTATCCTATCAAACTTAAAAGGGTCATAATTAGATACTATCTCTTTTATAGGCTATTGGTCTTGGCCATTTTGCATATTGTCATTATGTTACTCTTCATGTTCTCTAGAGCTCGAGGTGACCAAATATCTCATAGAGGTGTTGACGATTAACTTTATCTTTCTCGTCTTAGATTTATTTTTCAAGCAATATTGAGGTTTTGAATAACGACTATAAAACCCTTAAATTTATTTGTGTCGGCTTAGATTTATTTCTCAAGCAATAATGAGGTTTTGAATGACTACTATCAAGCCTTTAAATTTATCTGTCTCGACTTAGATAAATTTCTCATGTAATATTGAGGTTTTGAATAATTACTCTCAAACCCTTATCATCTCATGGAACTCGTGAATAGAAAAAAAACTCATTTTAGTGGTTAAAAATAGCTTAAACGATGATTTTCTCTCATTTCTAGAATGTGACGACCTTTGTCTCTTTCTTCTCACTAACTTGGGACTAAAATGTAATGCAGGTAAATATTTATATTAAAAGTGATTTTTTAAATAAAATATAAAGGGGTCTAAACTGTATAACTTGCATTATAATTAAATTTCAAGTATCTAAGTGTAGTTCTCCAAATATATTGGAACGTCACACGTGTTTGGTGTGTTTTTTTATATTCGTCCCTCTCCTTTCAATTTCTTCATTGGCTAAAAAAATCAAAAGTAAATGGCCTCTAATTATGGTCAAATCACCTGAAATTAAACTTTAAGGATTGGAATGAATTACTAAAAAAATAAAGAACAGGTCCAAAATGCTTATGTCTATCTTCCACCTCAATTGTTTTTCGAAAAAAAAATACAAAATTGACACTTCTCCTACCAATACATGTGACATGTTGTTTGCAAGCCCAAATTCTAGCCATCTCTATGATGACTGAAATCAAGACAACTTTTTTTTTTATTATTATTAAAAAAACCCTAATCTTGAAATAATTTTAACAAAAAAACACCACGCCAAAACAACCACCATCAAACCCGACTTATCTTATGGAACTCATTGACAAAAAAAAAAAAAACCCATTTGGGTGATTAAAAATTACTTAAACAATGACTTTTTTTTTCATCGTTGAAATTCAGTGATCTATCTTTCTTATCTCTTAGATTTCAAAACGAAATATTTATATAAAAATAATTTCTAAAAAATTTAAGGAATCTAAATTATACTGTTTATGTTATCTTTGAAGTTAAAGAAACTGAATATATTATTCTTGAAATCCTTAAAACGCCATTCACGTTTTACATTTTTTTTTATCACGTGTTCTTTCTTTCCATCCCACTATCGAATAAAACAAATCAAAAGTAGTACCCACTACGATTAAATTATTTAAAATAGAACTAATAAAAAATAAACAAGAAATCAAGAATATTTTTATTTTATGTGTTTATCAACGCCACCTACACAACAAAACCCTTTTTAAATACATCTAATTTCTGTCACTTTTCACTCTTGCCGTGTCTCGTTTTGATTGCCATCCTTCGTCCAGTAGCTTGCCTGGGTTCTCGTTTCAAAGCTTCTGATAAGTTGATCCATCGTGACAGATCAGATTCGGTGCTGTATCTTGCAGAGGAATAATGGCGGAGAATAGGATCAAAGGAACCTCTCTGTTTTCTCCATACAAGATGGGCAAGTTCAGCCTCTCTCACAGGTCAGTTCACCCCCCTTCCACTCTGGTTTTAACTGCCGGGTTGATTCAGTTGCGAGCTTCCGTTTCAGACATTTTTGTCACAGAATCTAGAGAGAGATCCGGGAGGGCATTTTTGTCATCTCGTTTTTGCTGTTACGTGACGAAATTGTCGATGGATACAGGGTGGTGCTGGCGCCCATGACAAGATGCAGGGCGTTGTTTGGGATACCAGGAGATGCGCTGGTGGAGTACTACACGCAGAGGTCAACTCCCGGCGGACTTGTCATCACTGAAGGCACTCTCATCTCTCCAACTGCTCCAGGGTAATTTCATCATTTTCTATTCCTGTGATGATGGGTGGCCTTTTCATTTTTGCACCTCCCAAAAAAGGCTATGCTTTGATTGTGGGTTGTGGTGGTGGTGGTGGTGGTGGCCCCAACAATGTTCTTCCAACCTGACCTCTTTTTTTTGAAAAAAAAAATAAAAAAAAAATCTTACTCGGTATACCATTCAGAAGAAGGGTGCTGACTGCTATGATAGTTTGGACTTTGGATCTTAGATTTAGACTTAGACTTGATCAACTTTGATAGCCTATGTTTTGGCCAGGAAGAGTTACTCATTTTATCCCACCATTAAATTAATACTCAGTCAATTGCAATTAGGTGGGTGATATCATGTTCGGAGCTTCTCTGTTTTTTCTTCATTTTTCAACACACACACACGCTATGTGGTTGTTGTCAAACGATACTCGTAATTTTCCGCATGGAATAATACGTCCGACACAGAAAATGAAGACTGGGGTGCTCCCTACCACGAAGCTCTCCACCCATCATGACAATGGCTAAATTACTTCTGAAAACAGGGCTGACACATCTTCTTTTTATTCTCAAAGGTGTCTTGTTTTTCTTTACATTAATTTGGTTCAAAGTGACAAAAGGGATCGTGATTTCTTTTTCCCACCATCATCTAGCAAAATATTATGGACATGATGATTAATAATAAGAAAAACCTCAAGAAGATTATGAGCAATTGGATCATGTGATCTTAACGTGTGATGGACCCACCAATCCAGTGATCCATGCGTGTTGTTGAAGGTTTTCTCTTGCCATTTTTCATATATCCACGCTGTATTGTTTATGACATGCATGTTTTTTTGATGGTGGAACCAGGTTTCCTCATGTGCCTGGAATTTACTCAGATGCTCAAGTGGAAGCATGGAAGAAGGTAGTGGATGCGGTTCATGCAAAAGGGAGCATCATTTTCTGTCAACTCTGGCACGTTGGCCGCGCATCTCATCAAGGTAAAAATTACTTCCTCTGTTATGAAACTTGAAATCATTTACCTGGTGTCATCTTATTTCAAGTAGCATCTTCCGTTATGCCAGGGTTAATTACAAAGTACCTACAGGATTATTTACTAGATTGTCATTATATTTTGTTTATTGACTAAACCCCCCTGTAACATTAATATTACAAGTTTGGCATCAAACGTATCATTACCACTTTGCCATCAATCTAATATTACAGATTTACAGAGAATTACACTGAAACTTTTATAGTGGTATTTCATCAAACACTTTATTTGTTTGCAATGCAAAATCAATCGTGTAATTGATACTGTTTTTGTATTTCTTTCTCTTAGTCAATAAATCCCTTCTCTTGTGAATTCAAAGCTCTTATCCAGCATTACAGGGTGGTGCACTATGCAGACCAACTTCTTGCTCACCGTTTACTGCTAAAATGCATGCCTCATTCTGCTATTATTTGCTGTTCCAACAAATTATTTTCAAATCCAAGTTCTTGCTACAAAAAAATACATATGGGGAGAAGGGAAGAGATATAAGTTTTTTTGTAATTATCCCAAGCACTAATATTTGCATTTTGAATTCGGGCAATACCTCAGTATATCAACCTGGTGGGGCTGCACCGATTTCATCAACAAACAAGGCCATCTCAAACAGGTGGAGAATTCTCATGCCAGACGGGACCTATGGAACATACCCAGCACCTCGAGCCTTGGGAACCTCTGAAATACTAGAGGTGGTGGAGCATTATAGCCAGGCAGCCTTGAATGCCATTCGAGCAGGTTAGTGTAATGGCATTTATTTGTTTTATTTCAAGGCTTTGGAGCTGCAGCAATACATGATGATTTTATTTTTCTTTTAGCCGGGCATAATTACATGTTTAGAGAAAATGGAGCATGCTTTACCAAATCTTTCCTTTAAGGGTTACCATGATACCTCTCTATGATGGGAGCTGTAATCGTTATTTACATCTGCAGTAGAGCATGGCATGGCTATGATTATGTCTTAATTTGGTTGCTAGATAAAATGTTCCTTGAAAAAATTCCGTTGCTCATGAGTCATGATCATCCCATGTTTCATCAAGGGCATAAAACCCGTTGGTGTGATGTCTGCAACTTTCTAGTGTTTCTATGAAGGTCTGTCTGGGAGATGATGTTGGAATCATCAATGGAGTGGAATTTAGAGTTATCTACAGTGTCATCTGAAATTGGATGACTTTACTTCCACCGTGATTGGCCTTTATAATTAGCCGGTATTCTTGATTCAAGTTGATGGCTCTTAAATAACTGGATAATGTTCTTAGACTGCTAACAGGTGCTTGTTGAGCTCACCTGGTTACCAATGATTACCTTATGTCTTAAGTAACACACGTAATGAAAATATGGGTGGCAGGTTTTGATGGGATTGAGATCCATGGGGCTCATGGTTACCTTATCGATCAATTCTTAAAGGATGGGATCAATGACAGAAGAGATGAGTATGGTGGATCAGTGGAAAACCGGTGCAGATTCTTAATGCAGGTGATTCAGGCAGTAGTCTCAGCTGTTGGTGTAGAACGAGTAGCTTTCCGAATGTCACCTGCAATCGATCACCTTGACGCCGCAGACTCGGATCCACTCAACCTAGGCCTTTCAGTGATTGAGAGAATAAACAAAATCCAGCTACAGGCAGGCGCAAAACTCACCTATGTCCACGTCACTCAGCCGCGGTACACAGCTTACGGCCAAACAGAGTCAGGCAGACCTGGCACCGAAGATGAAGAGGCACAAATGATCAAGACTTGGAGAAGGGCATATGAGGGTACTTTCATGTGCAGTGGTGGGTTTACTAGGGAGCTGGGAATACAAGCTGTAGCTGAAGGTGACGCAGATTTGGTATCCTACGGTAGACTTTTCATCTCAAACCCAGATTTAGTTTTGAGATTGAAGCGTGATGCACCCCTGAATAAGTATATCAGAAAGACTTTCTACAGCCAGGATCCTGTTATCGGGTACACAGATTACCCCTTCCTAGGCGAAGCAAATGCAGGAAAGGCACAGCACTCACGCCTTTGAATAGGATTTTTCGGGATTCCAAGTATCTATGATAAGTTGATAATTAGAATGAATTATCTTGTTGGGGTTTTGTTTCTGATGCAAAATTTATATATCACGTTGTGTTGAGTAATATAATTATGTAGATAAGATCATCGTTTCCATATAAACAATTCTCACATAAACTTGTCTATTATTATTCACACTTGACCTAGATATATCATCTGCTCGTGATGCATGCATAGTTCTATAAGAGTCACTTGGAAATTGAGTTAACTCTATACTAGAATAGTTTTCTTGTCTAGTTAGGTCTACTATTTAAATAGATCTCCAACATATTAATCACATTAATTCCAACAACCTAGACATTGAATTCATACTCTCATCTTTAAAGATTGATACACCGACATAACAAGCTTGACTAATTTTAGTTTGCAACTCTCTGTAGGTATTTTCAACTTCTATTTCATAACTTAACTTAAATCAACACTAACATTCCAAACATATAATTTTGTTCATTCAAAATCAACAACAAACTAAATTAACTGATATTTAAACAAAATAACATAATTTTATCTAATTAACAACTTCAAGTACATCTAACCTAAATTCTAACTCAAAATCCTAACATTCAATAAATTCAAATCAACACTAATTAAAACAAATTACATCAAATTACAAATTATTTGAGGGCAAGTGGTTAATACGAGCTGATTTGCCCGCGTATTGTGCTGGACTTTTTTTTTTATGTAGAAAACTAATTGATTTTTTATATATTATAATTAGTTATTTTAATATTTAATTAATGAATTTATAATAGATGAAATCTGTTAGAAATGATTTTTTTTCTGCTTAAAAGGAACACTGTAATCGAAAATGCAGGGGAAGTGGTCCGTATTAAGAATCAAAAGGCAAAATCCTTTTTTTTATTTTATAATATTTTTTTCTCATATTATTATATTAAAAGTATTTAAGAACACTTATATTATTTTTTTGTTCTTTAAAAAATCATAGGTCATTTTTTTTTGTCTATATATATATTTACAGATGATAATATAAAATAAATATTAAAATATATAATTAGTCTCACTTTTTTATAAGAAAAAAAACACCTCAATAAATGACAAAATAAAAATAAATAAAGGTAGATTTAAAAAAAAATGACCTGAAAGATAAATAAAAAGAATCTAAAAAACAACAAAGAGAAAAAACTAATAAATATCAATTTTAAAATGATCATCAACACAAATTAAAATGTAAATATTTAAAAAACAACCCTTAATAACATTGGAAATAATAAAAATTAGTGAGACCATAATTATTGTTAGAAAAAAATATTCCATAATTGTTTTATTTTATAATATTTATTACTCATATTATTATATAAAAATTATTTTAGAGCAATGATAGTAATTGTTTTTCCCAAAAAACCTAGGTTATATATATATATACATCAATTTTAAAATTATCATCAACACAAATTAAAATATAAATATTAAAAAAAAACTTTAATAACAGTGGAAATAATAAAAATTGGTGAGACTATAATTATTGTTTGAAAAAAAAATATTGCATATTGTTTGAAATAATAAAAATATTTTTTTTCAAACATTCCATATTGCTTTTATTTTATAAGATTTATTACTCATATTATTATATTAAAAGTATTTAAGAGCATGATAGTAAGTTCTTTCCCCAAAAAACCTAGGTTATATATATATATATATATATATGTATTAAGAAAACAAAACTAACAAATAAAAAAGAAAACAAAACTAACAAATAATTATTTTGATTATTTTGAATATCTTATCTATAATAATTAGAAAATCCTAGACCTAAGAATATTAACAAAAAAGCAATTAAAAAACAAAATAAATTAGAAAATAAAAATAAATATTATTAGATTTTAAGAAATTATTTGTCCTGGAGAAAATAAAAGTGAGAAATTATAATAATTATTAATTCTTAAATCATCACCAACACATATTAAAATTTGAACATTAAATAAAAATACTTAATAACAATGGAAAAAAAGAAAAATAGAAAACAAATACTAAGAGCATGTACATATAAACATGGACAGAAATAGGAAATATGTATAAAAAAATAAAGGAACTAAAATAAAATCCAAGATTAAAAGTATAAGGGATAAAATGAAAAAAAAACATGTAATAAATTTAATATGAAGGAAAAAAATGAAATAAATTTAAACATTGATACTGATGAAATTAAATAATTTAAAACAAAACCGGAAATTAAAAGAATTAGAACCGAAATGAAACTTAAATCTATAATTAATTTGCATGGAAGGATAAAATTGAAAAAAATCAAAACTTTGTTACCAAAAATATTAAAGATTCTAGACCAATCTGAAAATTCAAAGAATGAGGACCTAAATTAAACTGCAATATATAATCAACTTCAATTGAAGGACGGAATTGAAACAAATCAAAACCTATATAATAGCAATAAGGACCAAAAAAGACCAAATTGAAAGTTCAGGGACTGCAATGAAATATGACAAAAAAACAGTTGCGCTGACGTTAACTTGTGCAGGCAGGAGAGAGAAAAGGGGTTTAAAAATTAAAACGGCCATTGACACGACTCCGGCCATCGTATACCCACACGCGCCACACTAAGGGGAAGAGAGCATGTTTGAAAATCATTCTAGATGCCGGTTGGGGATTTCTTGACATTGGAATAAGCCGCACGCGCCGTCTTAAAAACTTGTGAGCGTGGAAACAGACGACGTATCCAGCGACGCGCCAACAGTAAATCGACAAATAAAAAAATTAAAAAATAGTAAATTACCGGATCGCCCCTCCCTCCCAGGCCTGGATTTTTTCTGTTTCAAGGGATAAAAAAGTTATATCATTGTGCAAAGAAATATTAAAAAAAATAAACCGGCCAGACGAACCGGCCCAAACCGGACCGAAAATAAACAATTACCGTGGAACCCCTGAAGTGGGTGCATGTTTTTGTCTTTTTCAAAGGACAAGTTCATTATTACACAGTGCAAAAAGAAAAAAACTTGATTGTTTCGGAGATGTCCCAATTCCCAACCGGGGGAAAGGAAAGACAAATCTTGTTTTTTTCTTCTCTTTTTTCAACGGTTTTACTTCACTAATTTATTTTCTTACCATGCTAAAAGAAAGATCCATATATTCGGATCATAATTCCCGAAGAGATAGGGAATTCCTGATATCCATTCATCTTTGTATGGACACCATTGAAATTGAGAAGCGTTTTAAAGTGATGAGAAGAAGACTTGCAGAGAGTCCTATTAGCTGTCAAGATGTCCTGTCCTCATCTCCTTTCTCACCCTATCCCATGTGCTCGTGGACCACATTTCTGGGTTTGACCCCACTCCGCATTCCTATTGGCACTCATTTCTAAAGTCATGGCAGCCTCCTCGTGGAATAACATACTAATTACTGAATTATGACGTGGCAAGACATCCAAGCAGCGATTAGGTTGCTGGTTGAGAGCTTGATGAGGTTCTTCCTCGTTGAAATCGAAAGACAGTTATTGAGAATCTCATTGATTTTGCAGGAGAGGCAGTAAGTACTTGTATCACCCTGTTCATGCATGTTTCCTCATTTCGTTGATCTTTCTTTCAAGCTCTTAACGTTGTTGATAAGAACTGCTTGATTGTTACGCCTAGATGAAATGAACAAAGCAAGGGCTACCTATTCAATATATAACAGAAATTCCCTGAGATATTTTCTTGCTGGTCCTGCATTTCCAAATCCAAACAAAAACAGGATCCTTGTCGTGATCCAAAAATATTATCACAGAATCACATGCACAACAGCTTGGAATCTGTCGTTTCAGTACGTACAGAGCGAGCATAACCATGCACGTGAAGCCCTGAATGGGCGCGCACACCCTAGCTTGGAAATCTACTCCTCCATTCTCTCCTATATAACTGTGTTCGAGGTCTTGAGTAGCAGCCTGTACCCTAAGATAGAACCTTCATTTCTCGAGAAGATGATGATTCTCCCAATCTTCCTCATCTTTTCTCTCCTCTCCTCGACCTCAAATGCTGCCGTGCAGGACTTTTGCGTTGCAGACCTCAAAGGTCCAGACACTCCTACAGGCTACGTTTGCAAGAAGCCTGCGGCGGTGACCGTGGATGATTTTGTTTTCTCAGGCCTGGGTGCTGGTGGAAACACCTCAAACATCATCAAAGCTGCTGTGACACCAGCATTTGCAGAACAATTCGCAGGTGTAAATGGCCTTGGAATTTCCATGGCTCGTTTGGACTTGGCAGTGGATGGAGTTGTTCCAATGCACACTCACCCGGGAGGTTCAGAAGTTCTAATCGTCGTCTATGGGTCAATCTGTGCCGGATTCATTTCCTCATCAGCAAATAAAGTTTACTTCAAGTCTCTTAAGAAAGGAGACATAATGGTTTTCCCTCAAGGTTTGCTGCACTTCCAGATAAATGCAGGTAAGACTCCAGCACTAGCATTTGTTAGCTTCAGCAGTGAAAGACCAGGTCTCCAGATTCTAGACTTTGCTCTCTTTGCAAACGATCTGCCTTCTGAAATTGTAGAGAAGACAACATTCCTCGATGACGCTCAGGTTAAGAAACTCAAGGGTGTTCTTGGTGGAACTGGCTAAGCACGGGGTCGAGCTCTCTGCATGTTCGCTCTTCCAAGAAGAACGAATTAATCAACCATCGGTCTAGATAGATGCACTTCGTCATTCATGCTAGATGTTGTTTTCTTTTAATTTGCTTTTCCATGAAAGGGTCTCTGTGACAAGGTTCTTCTAGTTCGTTTTAGTGTTTTTTGTACTCGATTCTCCATGTTTGAGTTGTGTGTTCTTGTTATTTAATTTGGAAATTCGACAATCATGCCGTCCTTAACATTAGATTTGCAACGACATTGGATGAATAAAGTAAGGCATGTTTTATCATCTTCATGGTTTGAGAAAGTTCGCGCTATCCCGAAATATATATAGCAATATTACGGTCGGAGAACTTACGTAGCCCACGCAGAAGCTCTTCTTCTTCTTCGTCGTCGTCGCCGCCTCCTCCTCCTCCTCCTCCCTGGCCACCTAAACCGCCAAACATTGGTCAATTGCTTGATATACTTGAATAAATCTTACAAATGTTCCATTTGGTTATAGTTAAATGCCATAACCTCATCAACAACTTTGTTCCATCACTATCACGACCTACAAATAATTTATCTGTTTACTCAACCTGCAACATATAAGCAGGAGACCAGGCCATAGTTGATCAAAGCTAAGCCCTCAAACTAAGATTTTAACCATCTTCTATCGTACGTGTTCATGAATTCCCAATGCTGAGCTTGATGAAGTATACACTGAAGGCAAGATTAATGTGTTTGGTATGATATTTTTTAATTAAAAATGCGTTATTTTTATCAATTTATTTTTATATTTTTAATGATAAAAAACACCTAAAAATGCCCTAAAACAAATCGTCCCCACACTTATTTGTGTTAACTTATGAAGGTTGAAAATTGAAATTGCTTTGGGATATGGGCTTACGTTTGGGCTTCTGGATAATGTATCGGTCCAGGAATATCTGGACCAGCCCCGATTGGATAAAGCTTAGTTAGAAAAGATATATAGTGTGAAGGAGAAACCCTTTCTCTCTTAAAATTCGGTTTGACTTTTGATGGCCAAATCCAAACTATCGTAGCCTAGGCTGGAAGCATGAAGGACATGCGCAATTGTTTGGTTAAAATCTTCTTAATATATAAAAAAATAGTACTTGAGTTATAATAGTTATTTTACAGGAGTAAAAAAAACACAGAGTCATCGATTCAAATGAGTTGAATAAATTTAGTTAATTTAATTTAATAATATGAATATTAAAAAAACCTAAAAAAAAAAGTAATTGAGAAAAATGGACGATTGCTAATTTTATATATATAAAAAAATACATTCCGAACAAGATAAAAACTGAATAATAACAAAATAATTTCATAGGAGAAAAACAAAAATGAATCTCAATTACCGGTTGATATTGCTCTTCAGCTTCTCTTACTCCATTCAGTTTTAATTGGTCTTCGTATACTTGTATAGGGAAAAATGGTGAGAGTGTGAAAGTCGTCACATCATTCTCAAGAGAGTATTTGTTTTTAAACCAATTATGCTTGTTTTTTTCATGAAATCACGAAGGTCTCCCTCACAATAAATGAGTAGCATGCACAAGTGCAATAACACACAAAATCTCATCCTTGTATTTTTCAAATGAAAAAAATAATTTGTTTTTGGTAATTTCAAATGATTTGGGAGAAGCTTTTAGGCCAGAGAGGCATTCAGAAGCAATAGCATAAGCACAAGTGTCAGTGGGAGTTAATCACATACTCATTTTTTTTTTTTATATCGAAAGTTTTAAATATTTGTCATGTTAAATTCTTGAAGTGTTACATACATCTATGTTGAGAATGATGGATTGAAATTGACTAGTACCTAGAGTAGTACTAGGACTTAAATTGACTAGTACTTGGAGTGGTACTAGAGGTGTCAATGAATTTGACAACTCGAAATGAAATTGACTAGTATTTAGAATGATACTAGAGACGTTAAAGAATTTGATGATCGAGATTAAAAAAATCTAATAATAATAGTCATTAGGATATCTGATGACCAGCACGATATGTTATTTAAATTTTAAATGATAATAACGATAAACAGATACATTGTACAAAAAGGAATATCACTAAGAGATTTAATTCGATAAAGAGTTTGTCTTCATGATATGTTACTACATACAAATAAATGAAAAATAATTAAAATAATAAGAAAAAGAAATAACTTATTCTTATTATATTGGTCATTGGACAATGTTTTCTCATTAAGTAATTAAGTTTTGATTTCAAGATCTTCTCATGTTCATGTCAAATAGTAGATTACTTTAATGTTTGATAGTTATTAAGGCTATAATAAGGACTTTTGCAAACCTCTCACGTATTATAATTTGAAAATGCTCTTTTGATGTGCATCTTAATTTTGGATTCGAAAAACAAGTAATACTTTCATTTTATAACCATATAATAATAATGTTTCATCATTAACACTCTTATTTTATTAAAAAAAAAAAAGCATTGTTTTTTTTACTTCTCTTATAACTTGTTTATATTTTTATAATGGAGGAAAAGAAAATTGATAAATACTATGTTGAATATGAAAATAGTCTAAATGATTGGATTGAGTGTAATGATTGGATTGAGTGTTTGAGTTGTAAACAAATTATAAAGGATATTGATGTCAACACTTGAAATCACTAAAAACAATAGAGAATACTGGATCAAAATTTTGGTAAAGTTAAATGTCATGATAAGATCTAAAATAAAAAAATCATTGGTTTTGTATATAATCATAATGGATATAATCGATAAAGTGAATTTTAAAAGTTGGGGTTGTTCACTCTTTCTCGTGGAGTGGTGTGTAACGGTGTATAATAATTGGATTATTGTTGGTGGTTGTGTGTTTTCATTCTTTTCTCTCTACAACTAGAAAAAAGGGTAATATTATCCTCTTTATTTTTTTTAATCTTAGTTTTTGTTCTTGTAATTTCTTATGTTGTTCTTATTTCTTTTGTACTTTGTTTTTAATTTAGTCCTTCAATAACAACTGCCAAGTATGTTCATCCTTGTGTTCTATTTTGTATTCTTTTTTTTTTTTTAGTTTTAGTTCCTTGTTCATCCTTGTGTTCTTTTATAATTTCTTATTTTATTTATTTATTATATATTCATCCTTGTGTTCTATTTTTTTAGGTTATTCATTTATTCAATCGGTTTCATTTATGTTTTTATTTTTATTATCTTTTATTGATTTAAATAAACAAGTTTAGTAAACATAATTCAATAAATATATTATTATGTGTTATTATGTTTTAGGCTGTAGAATTATCCCGATCTTCATTTATCTCTCAATTCCTTCTATTTTTCTTTTGATTATTATTAATGATTTTTTTTTGTTAATTTACATAAATGGTTATCAATTAATTTATATAGATAGTTATCAATTTATCTACATAAATGGTTGTATATGATTTTTAATTTACACTTTAATTTTTATATATAAAAAATATTAAAACAAATCTAAAAAAAAAAAATACAATCCACCTTGCCTCAAATTCAGGGATACGAGGCAGGTGGGAATTGAGAGAGAAGCTGGCATCCATGCAGTTAAGACAACTATCGTTCACCGAATGATGATGGATGAATGTCGCCAACCTGAATATGTCTTTTCCATTTTTATTATTATTATAATTATTATTATTATTATAACAATAATAATTCATTACAAGGACAGAGAGACAGCCGTCTTTAATCCTGAAACGCTAACAACAGCGAAGCATGACCCAATCCAAAATAACAAAATCTAGACAGCTAGATGCTTATCATTTCCTGCCCCCACCGTCCCTCACAGTTCTCTTTTATATTTTTCAGACCAAATCCACCATAATATAATTCTTGTATGAACTTCCATCACAGAACTCTTCGTTGGTCTATTGAATATCGTTGGATTATCCGAAATCAAGAGCGTTGATTGGAAATTCTTTATCTTTTTGTAGAGTCAGCCAGATAAGCAGGTTGGCAAGTGAAAAAATATAAAAAGAAAGAAACATGGACGGTGAAAGATACTTCTGATTCCCTGTATTTGCCACTCATGAGTCGTTAACTACCATCTGTATTTGTTCTTATAAACGCAATAATCACCTTAAGTTCTTCTCTTGCCTTGCATTTTGTATTGTGTGGTAGGAAAACAAGTTCATACGATGAGTCTTTTCGGTCTTGGCAGCAGGTATTTCCTTCTTCTTTTCCTTCTGGGGGGATTAATTAGTGTTTATTTCCATTCCAATCCCAGTCTTCTTTACTGTTATTATTATTATTATTTCTAAATGTTCTCATGTTCCGTGTGACTGCTAGTGATGAACTGATGATCAATGAAATGAATGATTCTCTTATGTCTCCAACGTTGAAACTAGATATTTTAGGAACTGCTAACCATGTTTTCGTTTTCTTATATGTTTTATTGTTAATGATTGCACTTTCTCTCTTAAATTTGGGGTTTGATCTTTCTCTCTCTTCTTTTATTGGAATTGGCTTGTGTTCATCGAAGAAACCAGAAGACTTTTCGGCCCAAGAAGAATGCTCCTTCAGGAAGTAAGGTTAGTGGCCTCTCTTTTTGTTAGTATGCCTGTAGCTAAAGGGATGGATGTAACTGTTACTCGAATTGCAGGGTGCTCAACTTCAAAAACATATTGATGCTACTTTGGGTAGTGGGAACCTTAGGGAAGCTGTGCGATTGCCTCCCGGAGAAGATATCAATGAGTGGCTCGCTGTGAATAGTAGGTTTTTTTTTTTTTTATTCTGTGCAACTTTATTTCTAGACAAGTCTCTTCCATGGAGATTTCGAACTTGGTACTAATTTCTGAAAGATTCATGCAGGAACTTTATGGATTTGAAATTCAAAATCAATTGCTTTCAGTTAATTGTAATTCTCTTACTACGTACTTCTTTTTCTACAGCCGTGGATTTCTTCAATCAAGTGAATATTTTATATGGCACTCTTACTGAATTCTGCACGTCAGCCAACTGTCCAACCATGACAGCAGGACCAAAGTATCATTCTCAATCCCTAAATCAAGTTCTGTCTGTAGTTTTTGTTGCTGTAATCTTTATACATTTCTGCGAGGCATGTGTTCTATGTAATCAATGTCGGCTCTGTTTTTCTACCTCTTTTTCCCTCTTGATGGTTTGCCAAGGAGAGCATACATGTGCATGCATGAATGTGTCTATCACTGCACCTGTGAGCATGCTTTTGGGGAGGAGTGGAGTTTGCGTTTGGCTGTGATTCTTCTTTTTTGCTCAAATGATCTTTATGTTGATTGTGCTTGCGAAAGTTCTCTCATGCTACGAGGTTGAAAAGAAGTTAACAGATCTCTACATTGATTAACTTGTTGAAGAAGTTAAAGAAGCAATTTGCTATGGCAAGAAATTTTAGCCTGCTCAATTTCCCAGAACAGAAATTGGTTTTTAAGATCCGAATGGCCAGAGATTCATCATAGCTGAAATTGCAGTTTTGTGGTTTAGTCTTTGTTCTTCTTCTCCATGTTTTTTTTTTATGAAACAAGCACTCACCTCTATTTTTGCTCTTAGATACGAGTACAGATGGGCTGATGGAGTTGCCATTAAGAAGCCGATTGAGGTGTCTGCTTCTAAATATGTTGAGTATCTGATGGACTGGATCGAGGCTCAGCTTGACGATGAACTGATTTTCCCTCAAAAGTTGGGTTAGTGGAGTTTCTTGATAAGAAAACGCGTGCTTTATGGCTGGAAACAGTGGCTATTTTCATCGAATTATTTTACGCAGAAAGAGAATCTTTGTGTTTAACTCTGATTTGCTACAGGGGCACCATTTCCTCCAAACTTCCAAGATGTTGTCAGGACGATCTTCAAACGATCATTCCGAGTATACGCCCACATATATCACTCACATTTTCAGAAGATTGTCAGCTTGAAGGAAGAAGCTCATCTAAATACCTGCTTTAAGCATTTTGTTCTCTTTGCATGGGTGAGCTTTTTTCTCACATTCTTTTTGTGTGCCTAATGATTTAGCATCAGAAATTATAGGTCCCGGGGCGTAGCGTGATGGAAAAGAGCTTGAGATCTGCACAGCAGGTCTCAAGTTCGAGTCAGAGCATGCACCTTTTATAAGAGCCTATGACAGCCGGGGTTTAATTCGTTCATCCATAAAGTACATTTTCTGGGGGTGGGGTTTCCTCGAATCTAAAATAAATCAGAAATTATAGGGTTCTCTAATCCATTTTCGTTTAAACCATTCCCAATAAATGGATCTTTGAAAGTTTAGTCTTAGCATGCCTTTGTAGTTGAAGCGTTAATGCTGTGTGTTGTGCCATGATGCTGCAGGAATTTCGCTTGATCGACAAAGGGGAGCTTGCACCTCTCTACGACCTTGTTGAATCCATTCTAAAGCTATAGCGCCTTGTGGATCTCATATTAGTTTTTGTTTTTAGTTTGATTGTTTTGGAGATATATATTTTTCTAAGATTTTGCCTACCCCTTGGATTTTTTATGGAATTAATTAATTGCTTCATGTAAGCTTTCTTTCCTCTCGCTCTTTTGATTAATTCTTGTGAATCAAAGGAGAAATGATGTATTGAACGCATGATTCAAGAGATTTGTTACAGTTTCGATAATCCTACAGAAAACCATTTTCTTCTTTTAATCACAACTAAGGATTCCGAGAAGCTGGTATTGCATTAGTTAGAAGTTTTGATTGTTTGATGGGGTTCTACCATCCACAATCCAATCCAATATTGTATTATTGGATTCCGAGAAGCTGGTATTGCATTAGTTATCGTCTTTGCTAGCGTATATAACATCCACAATCCAATCTTGTATTATTGGATTGCATGCCTTAACCTCCTTAATAAACTTGCAACTAGTTGTCCTTTCATCTCCTATAAGTGGTTGTGTTTTGCCAACCTCTAAAATCCAGCCTTATACTCATGAATGTATATATTTCTTTGTAAATAGTCATCATATCACTAAAATAAATGTTATTTGTAACCAGAAGGAGAAAACATGTCATGCAACATCTTTATCATCATAAACTATAGTAATAGGTTGTTGTCTTTCTCTTGCATCTATACTCATCTATTTATTCCACCAAGAAAAAGCTTTCTTTTATCCTATATAGGACTGGTTTTAACATCCTCTCCTTTATGATATCCATGTATTCCTTAAGCTTGTAACATTTGACAATCCAATGAATGTACTCTTTTATGTCCAAATCTTCTTTGAAATTAGGTTGAAATTCATTTATTGACTCATAATGTCGTCTCTCAAGTTATAGTCCATCTTAACTTTTAAAGCCTCCTTCAACTTCCCATATAAATAGGTTATAGTTTTTTATATTTGATTGCAAGAACAAGTCTAGGTTTGAATAGTCTCGAGATAATTCTGTAAGCACAACTCTCTTCTCTTTAATATTCCTATTTATGATTACCTTAACAGCAAAAATATATAATCACTCAGTTATATCTGCTAACAACCATTTCCATTTTATTTAATAAATCTTTCTAATAGAATTTGTATTTCTCTTAAGCCCTGTAGCATCTCATATGGCCTTGAATGGGATATTAACATTATCATCTTCATTTAAAAAACAAGTAAACTTACTTTGATATTAATTACACAGCATATGCCAAAAAATATAAAATTACAGTTTCTCAAAGTCTTAAACTATAAAGAAAATCTCTAAACTTTAATTTTAGATAAAATTGTGAAATCAATAATAATAATTTATTTAAAATAACCTACGAGGCTATATAAAAAAAAATGCATCTTTCAGGCAAAGTCAATTGTGAATCGTGGTTGACCTTGTTGATCGATTTCATGTCCAAACTTCTTGGATTACACATTGTGTATCTTGTCTTGTCCAAAACAAATCCATTAACAATATACGAATAAACCACCCTAACTAAATCATATCCAAACCACCATGCACATTTCTGTATAGAAAAGAATGGTTACAAGTTTCTACAATTTTGTTCTCTTTGAGAAAAACATATGATTATCGAAAAAATTACATGCAGTAAATGGTATATTCAAGTTCCAACAATTAGGACCTCATTGCATGGCTCCGTCCTGCACATGGATTATACTTTGTTCGAGCAGGGGCACTTTCCAGCTGACAAACTGAGCCATCCATCAATTTGGAGGGTGAAAGTGGTCGCTATCAAGATAATATGTCAAGTATAATGGCAGCACTCTTTTTTGCTAGCCATTGGGATCGCACCACAACAATAATATAAGAAAACCTGTATAGTCAGAGGCTACTTTTCTTGTTCTGTGTCACAAATACATCCAGGAAGGGGATTTGCGAAAAAGCTTTCTTCCAGCTTTGGAAACTCTCCAGGCTCCCTTGCATATGGAGCTCCAATTCGATCTTTGTGAAGCTTTTGCACTTTGGAGCTGAATTTCTTCCAAGATATTTTTCCTTCATCCAACTCATCCACAAGCTTCACAAAATTCATCCTGCATCAATAGCAATCCCAGTAATTAGATGCTATGAATGTAATCGATGAAAAATTAACTTAAAACAACCCAAATCAGACACGCTAGATTTAGCTGGAAGTGAATAGGTTTGAACATTACTTGTCTGGATTGATCGTTTTCTTAAACTCCTCAAATCGTCTATGACCTTGAACTGCCTTCGCCATATTCCCATCATAAGTGTAGACAAACACATCACTTTGAAGTGCAACAAGATAGTCTAGACCAGCCAACATGTTCTGATGATCCTTGAAAGGGTTCAGCTCCTGTTCTGTGGAGAGAGTGGAGTGTGAGAAGATGTTTGGGAAGTCATCTATAAGGTATTGCATGCTTCCATTCCCGTAAGCTTCACCAGCTACCAAGTAAATCCTAGAGCTCGATGGAAAACCCAACCCTTTGAGCAAAAGGGAAGTCTCCCTAGGGGTCAATGGGCAATTGCCAAGCAACCTTCTTTCTGTCCCATTTATTTCTTTCTCTTTCCAGTGGCTGACTTCATACCGCATCCTGCGTAGCTCTTCATCTTCTGCTGCTCTCAAATTATGGCTGCATCCTGTAAATGCAAGCATATCTTTTTCATACCTGCACTAAAAAGGGAGAATTACTATTTGATTAAAGGTAGAAGATGCAGCTAGAATGACTTGAACAAAAAAAAGTTTTATGACAGCATAATTAATTCCCCAATAAAAATGATTTGCAAGTCAGTAGGCCCAGGAAATTGCATCAAAAGCTTAAGCACTAAGGCATAGCAGATTGTTTTCTTTTCTTATTTTCATATGAAGGAAAAAGGTTGGAATTCTCTATCCCGTACCTCTCTCATGAGGAACCTTCCACCCTGTATTTTTTTTTCCCGACAGGGGCATAGCTAGCTTTTAGTGTAGGGATGTCTATTAAAGGATTCAAAGCTTTATACATTTCCATTCCCAAGTTGGAGTCTTTACATAAATTTTCAGAAACCGTAAAATAGCACACAAAAAGAAAGGTTAGGAGAAGATCTGGCAGATTATTTTCAATATTTAATCTTTGTTAGACTGGAAAATGATTGTGCAGTGCTTCATTATTTATGTCATTTGATTTTTCCAACAAGAATATTGTAGTAACAATTGCCTTCCCAGTTTTTAGACAGAACTCTGGCAATTAAAATGGCATAGGACAAACAAAAAAGAATAATTACAGCAATTCTAGTCTCAGTTTAGAAGAAGTGATTCAACAGTCAGAACTTGCCTCAGATGGAGAGCAAGATAGGGGCTTCCATTTTCTCTCATTCTGCTGACCAAAGTGTTTCCAAGTTCTTCTATTGGTTTAGAATATTTCAGTGCCCTATAATTAACACGGCATCTCAACTTTTGTATGGAATCCGAGAGGCCATTGTTGGCAAGACGAGAATCGGTGTGAGTAAAATAGATTACTTTGTGCTGCTTCAACAATGGCAGGACATCAGTTTTGTAGTAGTGAACCTGAGAGAAGAGAATGCATTTCAAATTTTTTAGAGAAGGCAACAACAACATTTGAGTCCATTCCCACAGACCAATAGTATTTCTATTTCTCAGCTAACAAAAATGAGTTGATTAATAATACATCACCTTGGACCAAGATATCAGTGTTTTGTTGAAAGGCTCAATTCCATCATAGGCAGGTGGCACCTTCTCCACAATACGGACTTCATCCTTCAGCGTGTCAATGAAATGTTGCCAGTTGAACAAATCCTTAAATCCACTGAAACAGTAGAGGAAATTAGTTATCTCATAGATCATCCAAAAACAGTACAGAGCCTCTATGCAATTTAAACAATATCTATAGTATCAGATGTCAAGCACTTCAGAGAAAACCGCGATGAGGTTTCATCCATGGAAAATTCACATGGCGCTACTAACTTGCTCTCATTACAAGCCCAAAATACTCCAATAAGAAAAGAGAAAAACATGATTACAACTAAACAACACTCTTATTAGCTCTGGTCCTACTCTTCAAATTCGATGTGCTTACATGCATCAGTCGAAGACATGCTCCCCTACTGGCAGTATATGCTCTGGTAAATGTATCAGTTACCAATTCTATACTTGGCACAATCGTGGTATATTCCACTACTAAATTGGATGAAGAAGAATTATTCATATCACATGTTATCAGTCCAAGTGAATTGCGAATTGCATGATTAGAGAACAAACCTATCATCAGCCCAGTAGGAAGTGTGATCAAGGGAGGGAAGGACAAGCGTTGCCTTCAGAATTTTAGCTACAGCTACCATATCACAAATCTGCACACTAGAATTTTTTATGCATCAGCCCAAAGCTCATGTCAATCAAAATTTGCAAGAAGAATTAAGAAAAATACAAAAGCCAGACCCCAAATCTCATCTGATTTAAGCCACCATTAGCATTTATGAGAATATAACCATTTGTCTTTGTGCCAAGCTCTGCCAAGCCAAGAGAAGATGAATTTGAGAAGAAAAATAGCCCACAAAGGAATCATGAGTGAACACGTACACGCAAAAGGAAAATAAGAGAGACTATGAAGTAATTAATTTTTTCTTTTTCATACTTTTGTGATTTCCGGGCAGGTCAATGCACTGGATGAAATTCTCGCTATTGGGCTTGGACCAGATACCTGAGAACTGAATGAAAAGCATATTTCAGAAACACATAAACCACATTTAGGTTTTACTAATACTTCCCGCTCTCAAATTTAGGGAGAACTAAAAATTGTGCAATATCAATTACTAAAGTGCTCAGGATGAATTCAAGACTTACTTCAGTCTTCTTATTCAGTCTATCAACCACATCCGAGCCTAATTCTATTTTCATTCTTTTCGGATCATTTTCTTGCTTCCAGTATCTGTAAGAGCTTTGTCCCTGTCGGGTGATGGAACCAAATACGTCCTAATTGTAAATGCAATACTTTAGATGAGAATAAAGATAGTTAATACTTAATATGAGCAGAATGAGAGCAGGAGAGCTTACGCATGTGGATACTCAAACATATCATGAAATACCAACAGAAAAATTAGGCAACAAGTAACAATCTAAACAAGACATCAGCAAGGAATATAAACATTTTTCAAAAAGTAACAAAAAAAAACACTTTTCAGTGAGTTACCTTCCCATTAATAGCGGCTGCAAATGGAAAGCCTGAAAAACTGTACAGCCATAGCCATTCAGCATATTGGCCTTCAGTTTTCAGGAAGTCCTAAACCTAACATACACTCATCTGACAGCAGGAGAATTAAGTTGGGAGAACTAGAGACGAATTTCAGATTTTAGAAGACAGTTATAAAACACTTTTTTTTTTTTAAAATCAGGATTCCAAGTTTTAATTTCATAAAAATTCTACAATGCAGCTTCGAGTTTGGCATTTTATTTGCGGAATCAATTGCTGGCACATTATCATCTAAATGTACACCCCAGGCGACCATTTATCTCCTTTTAGCTACATAGAGATATCTCTTAGCCAAGTAGATGCAAACATTCTAAAAATAGTTCGGAATTAAACACTAACATACAAGTGTAGCCTATACAAGTATTCTAGCAAAATATTTCTTACACGCACAAGGGCACGCAGACTAAAAACAATCTGAAAGTACTCTACTTTAAGGTGCAAAAACCAAGACTTGAAAAGGAGCAAAAGTTTAGAAAATTAAGTATAGACGATCAAATGAAGTAACCTGATTGGAGGCAGCTCTTTCAAGGGCAGATCCAAACCACCCATATAAACAAATCTTAAGAACACCCAAAAACAAACAAAGCCCGCAAAAGAAAAAGAACATCCAGTGGCCAAGTTTCTTCCTTTCCTTGAACCCAAAATCCAAAATCACAGATCCAATACTACCTTTCTTATTTATCAAACTCCTAACCACACCCCCATGAACTCTTTGGCTCAGATTCTGCCTGTTGTGACTTTCCCTTTCAAACCCATCAATGGTTTCAGATCTAGGAGAGTTTATGGGGAGATCAATCTCAAGATGGGGGCTAAGACTACTATTATTACTGTTAGTGTTACTAACGCTGTTGCTACCATTGTTGTTGGCGTTGCCGGCATTATTGTTGTTGTTGCGCTTGAAAGAGTGGGCACGGCGAGTCATTGGACCTGAGAAACGAGGGCTGTTAACTCTTTGAGAAACGCCATCGCTTGCTGAGTTATGGTTGTGCGAGTGGGAGTGAGCCATAAAAACGAAGTTTATGGATGACTAAGAATGATTGTGATTGGAATTCTATGATCACTGACGAACACCAAAGACAGGATTTTTTTTATTTTTATCAAAGTAGCCTGAAACAAGGAGGTTGTAGCAAGAGATGATGTGGTGTATCAGAAGCTCTCTCTCTCTCTCTCTCTCAACTCTGAATGGAGCTGATCTCCATTTTTTTTATTTGTCCATGCCTTTTCAAACTTCAAAGTATATTCGAGGATGCGGTGATCTTGTCTTTAAAGTATTTTTTAATATAAAAATAATATAAATTTTATTCTTTAAAACAATTATAAAAATATAAAAATCTAATTTTAAATATAAATTAAAAAAAAAAAGGAATTGTATCACAACCCTACACCCCAAAGACAATCTCTTCCTTCTTCTTCTTCCTTCTTCTTCTTCCTCCCTATACTAACAACCAATCACTATTAAATTAACTTTGCCAATATGCATGCACAAATCCCTTGCAAAATAGAAGAGCATCAAAAGGAGACGTAGTAGATTGACCAAAGAAGAGATTTTTCAACAATTGGGTGGTGGGGCACTAAAAACGTGTGGTAAAATGCTTTCGATTGGAGGGGTGTGGTTTGGGCATAGAAAATGATGGTCCACGAGGGTAGAGGAAAGCACCCCACAGAAGACTTTGAAGACACGTTCGCTTTCTATTAATATATATATATGTCTGTTTCCAGCTAGTTTCCTGCACGCAAGTGATCCAAAAAGTTACAGTGAAGAAGACTTCTTTTTTGTTTTTTGAGATGGGTTTTGAAGAAAACACTTAAGAACATGACTGACTTGTGTTAGATTGATTACTTCAGAGTTCGAGGGACTATTGAGCATTTAAATACTGGAAACTGTCTTCAAATATTATTAATCTGTTAAATAATATTTTATTGATTGGTGAATGATTCTTTGATCAATATGCAATATATTTTTCATTTCTTCCTTCCAAAAAAAGCTAAAATTAAGAACCTAATCTCAAGCGGAAATAGATAGTTAACTCCCAAATGAAATAGAGTGTCCAACTAGTAATTTGACTTTAACATTCTAATGGCCTGTATTGTAGGTTTAAAAGTGATTTTCATTTAAAAATATATTAAAATAATATTTTTGATATCAGCATATAAAAATATTTTTAAAAATGAATTTATTATCAAAAGGATTTATTGTTTTTTTTCTAACGTGGATGTTCGGCTAAAACTAGAACTATTAAAATATATATAAAAAAATACTACTGAATAGTATTTGATAAGATGACACAGTCTTCTTTTAGTTTAATAACGAGGTAACTTGCCCGCGCGCTGCGCGGACTTTTTTCTATGTAGGAAACTGATTGATTTTTTACATGTTGTAATTGGTTACTTTAATATTTAATTAATAAAATTATAATAGACAAAATTTGTTAGAAATGAGTTTTTTTTTTTTGTCTAAAAGGAACGTTGTAATTGAAACGCATGGGAGATAACTTGGGCAAATTTGTTTACCTATTTTGTTTATGTGTTGCCTCATATTTGTTTTTTATTTATGTAATATTATATATGAAATATTATACATAAAAAAGTTGTAAAAATAATTTTTAAACCAAAACAACCTAAAATCTAAGGATTAAATTTTTCTAAGAAATACAACCTAAGCAAAAGAGAAAATAATTAGAATTAAAAACCAAAATTAAGAGCATATACATTAAACATGGACAAAAATAGGGACTATTTAGAAATATATCTAAAAAATAAAGAATTAAAAGTATATGAGTCAAATGAAAACAAAATATGTAAATAATTTTAACCGAAGGATTAAATTTAAAAAATTAAAAGTGTTGCAAGGAAAAAATAAATAATTCTTTTATTTCTTGATTTAGTTTTGATTATTTCTTGATTTAGTTTCGATCTATTTATTTTTTCCAGTAATTTTGGTATAATTCTAAATAATTTGTTTGTATTTATGTATCTATACTCTTAGTCTTGACTTTTAATTTTTATTAGAATTTATCTTTGTATTAAATGTAGTTTTGCTTAAAAAACAGAGTAAATTCATCTTTGGTGGTGTCAAATGAAAGTAAAATCCTTTTTTATGCATGTATAGTTAATCTTGAGTTGTTAGTTATTTGTTATATTTTTTAAGGCGTTAATATTGAACAAATATCATAATATATAATTATTTTTAAGAGAACAAACTTTTAAAATAATATTTCTCATTATTTTAAATGTATTATTTATAATAAAATGAATATATTAAAGAATTAAATAATTGAAAGTCTTATAGATTAATTATTTCGCTCTAATGTGTAACATTATTAAAACAAATCATGAACCATTAACATTTTTTGACATGTTATAAAATTTGGTTTTGTCTGCGGCAAAACGCATGGCAAGTTACTAATATATTTTTTATTTGTAGATAATTTGACCAATTTTTTTCACTTGTTTTGTCTATGTATAACTTCTTATATTTTTTATTCATATAATATTAGATCTGAAATATCATACATAAAAAAGTCGCAAAAGTCAACCTTTAAGAAAAATAACATTAACTGATGAATTATTTCAGTTACTATTTTCATTGTTATTATCATGATTGTTAAATTGTCACAATTATTATAGTTGTCATTATAAATATTATTATAAATAATTCATATTTTAATTATTATTGTTTATATTATCGATGACACCATAATTATTGTTACAAAAAGAAATTAAATTATTATTTTTTTAATTTTATAAGATTTATTCCTCACATTATTATATTAAAAGTATTTCAGAACAATTATATTAATTTTAAAAAAAAAAACTAGGTCATATATATATATATATATATAGTGAGGCGCTAATATTAAATAAATATCAAAATATATAATCAGTCTCACATATCTATAAGAAAAAATACTTATAAATAAGCATTATCATTATTTTGAATATCTTATCTATAATAATTAGATATTTCAACACCTAAAAATATTATCAAAAAATAAATAAATGACAAAACAAAAATAAATATTTTAATATTTAAAAAAATATTTGATTTAAAGAATAATTAAAAATTAAAAATAAAAAACAAAGAGAAAAAATAATAAATATCAATTTTCAAATGATCACCAACACAAATTAAAAATAAAAAAAAACCCTAATAAAAGTGGAAATAATAACAATTGGAAACAAAAATTAAGAGTATGTACATATAAACATAGACAAAAATAGGAATCATTTAAGAAATATATATATATATATATATATATATATATATATATATATATATATATATATATAAAATAAAAGATTTAAAATAAAATCCAATATTAAAAGTATAGGGGGCGAAATGAAAAACACATATATAATAAATTTCATTTAAAGGACAAAATTGAAACAAATCTAAACTTTGGTACCGAAAAAATTAAAGAATTTAACACAAAACCAGAAATTAAAAAACTGAGAACCAAAATAAAACTTCAATATATAATCATTTTCAATTGAAGAACAAAATTGAAAGCAATGAAAACTTATATAACAAAAATAAGGACCAAACAAAACAATTGAAAGATAAGGGGCTACAATGAAAACCAAATAAACAGGGGTGGAAAAAAACTTCAACTAGCCACCTTGGAACCCCACGCGCTGTACTAGGAGGAAGAGAACATGACATATAATAATTCTAGATGCCGATTGGGCATTTTTGCACGACAGTAAACCTGCACGCGTCGTCCAAAACTGCCTGAGCGTAGAAACGTACAGCGCGTCTGACGACACGTCAACAGTAACTCGTCAGAAAATATAATTTTAAAAATAGTAAATTACCTCCACACCCCTACAGACAACTCTTAGATTTTCTTATATGAGGGTATTTATGTATTTGTCCATTTTTAAAAAAAAAAGACAATGACCCTACTGGCTCGACGTGTAAGGTGCAATTTTGTCTTATATAAGAGTATTTTTATATTTAGCTATTTTTAAAAAATATGCAATAAACTTTATGCTACTGACAATAATTGTGCATTTCTTATTTATAGATATTATAGTTATTTTATCGTATACAAGAATGCAAAAATAAAAAATATTCCTGAACTCAAGGTTAAAAAACATAATAAATAAAAAGATAAAATAATAATTTCACTATTCCATCCAAAATGCATTTAAGGCCTTGTTTGTTTCAAGGAAACTGAATTCCAGGAATTCAGTTTCCTTACTTTCCAGTGTTTGGCAACACTTTGGAAAGTTAAGTCAAAGGAAACATTTTCCCCCCTTTCCGGTCAACACAATAAAATCAACTTGATCTGAGGAAAGTGTTTTCCTTTACATAAGTAAAGGAAAACATTTTCCCTTCCCTTTCCCTTCTCCTTCTTCCTCGTCATTTCTCTTCACAGAACCGTCTCTCGTCTCTTTCCCTCTCTGTCGCCTAACCTCTCGCCTGAAACCCACGTCGTCCCTCGCCTCCTTTGTCCCTCTGTGTCGTCTCTCGCCTCCCTCAGTCCCTGAAACCCATCTCATCTCTCACCTTTGTCCCTGAAACCCAGCTCGTCTCTCGCCTTTGTCCCTCTGTGTCCTCTCGTCTCTCGCCTCCCTCAGTCCCTTTCACCCAGCAAAGGTCTCGTCTTCCCTCTCGGAAAAGGTAAGTAATTTGAGCTTTATTAATTGTAATTAATTAAAATTAATTTATGAGCTTTATGCCTGCATTTGGTTTGGGAGAAAAATGGGATGTTAATGATTTTATTTTATTCTATGCCTGCGGTGATTTTGTGGTTGATAGAAGGTTGTGTTCCTGATGTTTGTATTAGATTGTTATTGAAAATGGATTGTGGGTTTTGATGATGTGAAAAACCTATGTAAGAATAGTGACTGTAAGGTGTGTGTGTTGTTCTTGATAGAAGTCGTGTTTGGTAATTATTGAGACTGAAATTTGGGTTTTGATATTTGACTGAGTACTTGTATAGCATTGATGAATATAAAGGTTATGGTTCTGTTGGCTGTTTCAGAAACTTATTTTGTATCACTTAAGGATGCAAGTTACAATTTTCACTTTGAGAGTGCTTACAATTTTCACTTTACATTCTTACATGTGGGAGAAAGCTGAACGGATTATTCCATCCTTCACATGATTGCAGCAGTAAAATTGCAAAAGTAGGAACTTTAAACATGAGTTTACCAGTGGAGAGTCCTGTCTCAGTACAGTAGAGTATATGTATACATGAAAACTGGTGGGTCAAAGAGGAGGGATTCTGGAATACCATACAAATGTTGTGCCCATGCAATTATTGAAATATTTAATTGAGACACAATTCAAAATATTCCCTGGAATGAACTCCAACAACAAAACTGTTTCTGGATAGAATACATTTTTTTTTCTTTTGAGCATTACAGAGTTACATATTAGAACTTCTTGAGATGTTTCATCACCTGATTTTCAGAGGGATTGTGCAGCCAGAATATTTTAATCTCTTTTGTTTCTATAGATAAATAGTCATGCATAAATATTAGGTTTCTGAATTGATGATTCTAAGCTTTTTAACATTTTTGGCATTCTGCGAAATTGTTTAAGGTAATCACTTCTCATTTCTTTATTCAATGATTAGATCTGGTTTTTGAAGGTGATTATAGTGAATGCTTGAGATTGGGTTCGATGATGCTCTGCGTTTTCTGCTTGATTTTGAATGGAGAAGTGACTGCAATTTTCAATGTTGTTCACATTGAAGATCATTGTTAAGTGCATTTGTTTCACAAGGTTACAAATATTTTCTCTTGTTGATTGAAAGCAGCTTGCTTGAGTGTTTGTGGAAGGAGGAGGTGAAAGAAGTAAAGAATGAAAGAGATTGACAAGAGAAGAAGTCCCAATACTGTTCAGTCGAAGCGCTCGGGAAAAACTGAGAGGAGAGACCGTAGACCGAATCAAACATTGAATATAAAGGGAGTTGAATCTAAAGCTTTGTTGCATGCTAAACCAGACTCCTCCAGTGCTATTTTAGTAAGTGATTCGAACACGGGTTCAGAGCCCCCTGAAGTTTATGAAAACTTGGTTATACATTATGTGGATGATGCCAACAGGTCCGAGGGGCTTTGTTTCTATAGATAAATAGTAAACATTAAACAAGTATGTTTACTTGTTTAATTCGGAGAATTCTATATTTATGTTTGTAATTTGAACTAATATGTATGTCAATGACATCGAAACTTAATATTTATGCATGACTATTTATTTCTTGATGTTAGGTATAAATATTTATTTCTTGATGTTTATTTTATAGATATTAAAGGGATAATTGCCTTTACCCAATTTTTTTTTTAATCAAAATACCCTTCAAAATATTGTTGTATCTATTTATCTTTTCAAAAATACTTCATACCAAAAACAAAAACCCAAACATATAACTCTCAACATAAACTAATTTGGCTTTCTTAATATGAAAAAACAAATTATTTTAAGCTTTTAAAATTGAATAATTTTTACTTACAAAATATTTAACAAACTTATTTCTCTATAATATGATATGACATATATTGTAATATTTTATAAAATAAGCTATGTATGAATATAAGATATAATAAAAAAAATTCATCATTATACTTATTTGATTTCATTTTTTTTATTTAAAGTGATTAAATATTTTATATTAAATATTTAATATACATAGGATAAACTTGAAAAAAATAATAATTTATTAATAAATTATTTTCCAGTTCATTTTCCATAACACAAACAAACACTAGAAAGTGTTTTCCAGTTCATTTTCCATAACACTGCCAAACATCGGAATTCACTTTTCCCGGAATTCACTTTCCAAAAAAAAATCACTTTCCAGCAAACAAACAGGGCCTAAGTATAGACGAAAGGTGAAAAACACTTTTCATCACGATTTTAATTCCGATCTCCTTTACCAATTCTATAATTCTGTATTTTTTTTCCCGCCAGCGTTAGGCCGATTTGTATTGTAATTATTTTTTGAGCACTTTCAAATTACTCGGATTGATTCCCCTAAACAAGATCAGGATAAACCGCTTTGGGAGGGACATTTGACGCGCCAGTTTCTCAGTTGTTTCAAAAGAAGCAATCCTGCTCCCGCCTTCCGCCCCCGGCCAGATTACCCACGTTGAGGTGTGTTATTTCTCGTTTTTAGGTTTCTGAATTGGGATTTTTCCCCCAAGCTTTCTGTTTGCAATTTATGAAAAATTAATCTCTTTCTTTTTATTTTTCAATTGAACACATTGGGGCCGAAACCATGCTCTTTTTCTCTCTAACCAAATACCACAAAAGGCACTGTCAAAAGGCTATTACTCCATTTTCTCTAATTTTCCAGCACTGTTGCCCTTTTCATTCTATAAATCTGGGATTTCTTTCCCAAGATTATCTATTTGTATATGCAAAGCTTCTTTTTTTTAATGTTATATGTGTACTTTTTTTTTTTACTCTTTTTGGGTTTATGAGGGACTAAAAGATTCTCATTAGTTCATTTACCCATAACCTGTTCGATGAAGTGTTTAAGTGAGGAAGGATTTTGTTTTCCCTTTTGCTTTTAGTTCATGTGTTTTCTTTTTTGATAGATTGAGGGAAATGTATGCGAGAAAGGGATATGAACTAGTTAAAGACCTTGCCAATGGTGAAAAGGGCCAGCTTCAACCTTTCAATGTGAGCATCGTTTTTTGTTTTATTTTATGGCATGTTCAATTACCTATTTTCTGTGACAATTTTATTGGGCAAGAAGTGGATTGGATTAGTTCATCTATTATTGTGACAATATATGCTATTTAAGTGATGTGATATTGTTTTGTAGGAAGATTTGTTTAATCAAGTTGTTGATCAATGTACTCAGCATTACCTTGAGCTTCAGGCTTTGATAAGGTACTCTCCATTTTAGCTCATCTTTTGGAAATGCTAGCATGTATATGTCCTTTCCTTTTATTTTTTTATTTCTTTTAGCTGTACTTCTCTGGTCATGAAGTAGCGGTGATCTTTATTAGGAACTGACTGTTAGAAAAATCTACAGTAACAGAATTTGCTACATTTAGGTGTCGCTACTATTTTAATTTGTTGGTGTAATGGATTGAGCTCTAGTCATATTTACACAGTGCCCCCTGTAAAATTTGTTGTGGGAGTCCATATTACTTTTAACTCAAATGATCAGTTTGATTTGAGTTTTCAAAGACTTGAGGTTTCTGCTATTAGAACACATTGAGTTATGATCTAACAGATGCATCAATACATACTTAAGTTTATACGGATACATGAAATTAAGTTTTTCCCAATGCTCTTCTGGCTCCTACTCTGGTTCAACCTTTGAATTATGGTCAAGTTGGTGAAGTCTAGAGGGAAGCAATACTTGTATTTCATAATATTTAGTTCCATGCATTTGGTACCTGGGATTTCAGCTTTCTAGTGTGGATTAGTATTAGTTTTTCATGAAATTTTTAGTAGCATACTCATGCTTGCAAATTGTAACACTCATTTCCCTTTGGTGGAGAGAGAGGATATCATGCAATTGATCATATCTATTACAACTTTGTTGCATATCAGTGATTTTCTGTAAATATCCATCAATTACTGTAATTGTTTCTCTTGATTTTACCACTAGAAAGAACAAGGATTTCTCTGATACATGGGAGAATTGGTTTGGAAAAATTTCTCTGGTATGGGAAGCGAGCGGGCTTGTTATATCATCATACGCCTAGGCAGGACCATTTGAATGTGCCTTTTACTTTTTAATTAAGACCTTCCTTGTAAGTGTATTGGCATATATGTGTAACCATATGGAATTATTTGTCTGTGATCAATTGCTGGAAGAATTTCAATCTATATGGTGGATTGGTCTTATATTAACAAGTTGTTTACCTCCTTTCCATCTCTCTCTCCCCTGCAATTTTGTATGCAATGCTAAAATATATATTGTTCTACTCTTGCTTAATTTATTGACTAGTTATGGCAATAGGAAAATGCAGGAAGAAAGTGTCGATGTGAGAGAAACTAGAAATTCAGACCACTATGGGGCACTCATCCACCACCTTTCCTTAATTCGCAACAAGCGTTGCTTAATGGCTTACGTGTGATTATCTCTAAATCCTTGTTCTATTTCATGACCCTACTCTTTCTAGTGAGTTCCTTTGCTGATGCTTGTCTCTCTTCAGCACTTTTGGTTCATGGTTTATATCCTTGCAGGCACAACCGAGCAGAAGTTATACAAAATTTTGCTTGGAAGGTTGGGCTTGAGCTTCTTGAGCTCCCAGAAGAAATTCAAGAGAAGCTCAGTCCTTCAGAGAAAAACTATTTTGGGAAGCATTCTTCTGCTTTGCAAACATACATGGCAGAAGTTGGAATTGATTTGAATGTGGTAAATTCTCTCTCTTTCACTCGGAATATTGACTTGATGCATTCAGAGTTTCAGACAAATAACAGTTGCTGCAACAAAAAAATAATTAAAATTGTTTGGAAAATTTATTGTGTTGCCAATGGCTACAACTTATCCCTACAAATAGTAAATGTGCCTTTCTTTTGACATGGAATGCTGTATTTCATATCTGGTCGGCTCATGGTTGACACGTCCATTTTCCCCCCTGTAGGTGGTTTAGCTGCTACCAACAAAAAGCTCTAACATTTCTTGATCTTTTTGTGGATTTAAGCCTTGTGTCACTTCAATGTTATTGCCAGTCTTAAAAAATTAAGTTTCATGTATATTTCATTTCATTTTCGCTAGCATTACCAAGGAAACTCATCCTTAAGTGGCCAAATGCTATAATGTATGGGTGAATTATAGAAGATGCATGAATCTTCCGCTGATTATGATATGAAAACCTATGTCCAAAATTAAACTTGCAGATTTGTTTTCTATGATCCTTGGACGGACCATATCTCTGTTACTGAAAGATTGGTGATAATGTATCACTATGCAATGGTAGCCTTGGCTGATGAGGAAGGATATGAAGCATATGACTCAATAAGTAGAGAAACAAAAGAGTATATGACTCAAAAAGGAAGATGGAGCAAGAATTTACCAATTGGATATGCTTAATGAAAGTCCAGCATGATTGGTGATTTTTTAGTCAAAATCCAAACGGGTTTTATTTTCAAGTTTATTAATTGTGTCCTGTTCGCACCTTACAAAGACAAGTATTGTCTTATCCACAAGTGTGCTTGAGTGGTAAGAGTTGCTCCAAAACGATCACACTCTAATTTTTTTATTGGAGTTTTTCTCCATCCAAAAAACAGGAAAACTAGTTTTTTTATATTTTCAAATTTGTACCAAGCTTAGAAAACATATTTTAGAGGTTCTCCATGGTTTTTCATTATAGGTGAGGTTCTCCATAGTTTTTCATTATAAGTTTTTCACTATTTTTCAAAAAAAAAAAAGAAGAAGACATGAATAATACAATTCTCTTTTTATTTGCAAAGGTCGGTGCTAGACTGCGCAGAAGCAAGAGTATTTATAAGATCAAAAATCCATTTAAGGAAGTCATGGTTATTTTAACTTCCAAGGTTATACTACATATGAGAATTCAGCATATATCTTTAGCAGTTTCTGACTTGTTTGAGAAATGAAAACAGTGAGAAATTGTCTTCTAAAAGTGAGAAATATCTTGTGCTAATCAATCACCTAGAGTTTGATGGGCGAGGTTATCGTGCATGGCAGGATATGGTTCCGCCCAAAGATCCATACATCAAGGTGAGAGTCCTCGATGATATGGGTGAAGGGATATTACTAAGTGATAAGACAGCCAATCTTGCTCGCCATTCAATGCACTTTCTTAAACGAACTGATGCTGAGCAGTACATTGCACGGGTGGGTTGTCATTTTGACCTGGTTTGCTGAAATTGTCTTCTGACATGGTGTTTTTGAACCCTCTTGAATCTCACTCTTTTCGTTTTTTGATCAAGCAGGGCTTGATGGAAGAGCTTACAGGATGACATTAATACAGGGGTTTCTCAGACAATTTCAATGACTATGGAGTTTCAAATGTGAACGTCGACCTGCTCTCTTAATTGCTATAGCTTATACCTGCGATCACTGAGAATTATAGTTCTGGGCTGTGATGGTTCTGTTGCTTTGTAGGAAATTTACAAACTTCGGGATGTTTATTTGTGGCTATTCATTTAGCTGAACACTATAATTATTAATGCAACTCTGTCGGTGCATGATCATTCCATATCCTGACTAAGTTGCGGCCTTTTTGCCATGAACCTCTTGACGAGGGTTGAGGGGCCGGCGCCTGAATTGAGATTGTGATATAAAAAGAATAAATAATTAATATATAAAAGCTTATACATCACAATATAAGCAAAAAAAACAAGAGAAAAATACATTGTTTACTATGAATTCTTCAGATTTTTCAAAGTGTAAAAATGAGAAGACAAGAGGTCTATTTATATATATAAAAAAAGAACTATGAAAATTTAAGAGACTAAACTCGAGTCATGAATATTTAATATACATTAATATGAATTTATAACAATTTGATATTTTATTTTGATTTGATAATGTTATAATGGCGTAAAAAAATATTTTAACATTGGATTAATGCTTTATTTTTTTTATTAAAATGAAACCTTATATATTAATTAACAAAAAACTAAAATTTAGATAAATACACTCTAAAATAATAATAAAAAAATATGTTTTTTATATCGTGTTTTTTTGTATCTCACCAAAAAAACCTGTCCTATCCACTTTTTTCACGATGCTCTGTTTTTCATTTTCCATTAACAACCAGCATTGAGAGGATGTCATGATATCCCTTAAATAAATGGGAGTACTAAATAATAATAATTAAAAAAAAAAACAATTTGGCGGGAAACAGAAGCAGCGTACAAGGGAAGTTTGGGTCCAAAACCCTAAACACAGAAAACAGACCGGCACCCGTTGGTGTTCGTATATTGATTTTGTAGTCAGTTCATTTTCGCTCCATCATCTTCCATCTCTCTCTTCAGTCTTCACCCACCATTCCATTCCATGGCTGTGCTCAGGTCCCGCGGAACGCTCCCAACAGTACCCTCAAACAAAAAACAGCCCACTCCCAAACCTGTCACTCCAACTCGAACTCGCGAACCTTCCACTCACCAATCCCCTCCCACCCCCAACCCCCCCGGTGTTTCCCTTTTGGGCTCTGACTCTGACTCTGCCCCTCCACGCAGGCGGAGCCTCCGTCTCGCTTCGAAGTCACATCCTTCTGCCGACGCCTCCCTTCAAACTCCAACCCGCAAGAGGAAGATGAGGAGTGATGGTAAACAAGGTCGGCTTGTTATTGAAGATGACGTGGTTGATAAAATGAACGAGCGAGAAGAATTGAGGGTCTTATGTTTGAGGTCTGGGAAAAAAGTTGTTGATAATTGTAATATAGAAATTGAAGGAAAATTAGAAGGTGAAGAGGTCAAGGGATCGAGTGTTATGCGTACAAAAGATAAAGGAAAAGGAAAGGGAAGGGGGGATTCGGGTAAGAAAGTGTTAAAGATGGATGTTGAAGAGGAGTTAGTGGAAATCTTGAATGATAATGCGGTCGAGACAAGTGACAATCTGGAGCACAAGTTGAGTGTTAATGAGAGTGATTCGTCAAGGGGAAAGAGGAAATGTACTAGGGAAGTCACAATGGAGAGAGGCGAAGAGGGTGGTGTTGCAGTGGAGGAGCTGGGGAAAATCCCTAGTGCTAATGAGAGTCGGACTTCAAGAGGAAAGAGGAAATATAACAGAGAAGTGAAAGTGGAGGGAGTTAAAGAGGGTGCTGTTGATGGATTGAAGAAAAACCGAAGTACAGATGAGGATGACACTTCAAGGAGAGGGAGGAGGTATAGTAGAGAGGAGAAAGGGAAGAGCAGTAAAGAGAGTGCTGTTGTTATTGAGAAATTTGGGGCAAATCCAGTTGCTCTTGAGGGTGCAAGCTCAAGGGGAAGGATCAGGTATAGCAGAGAAGAGAAAGGGAAGGGGAAATTGGTTGCTGATGATGGTTTGATATCAAATGGAAAGGATATGTTGCAATTGGAACCCAGAGTTAAGAATTTGGTTGATGGTTTGGCAGAGAGTGTGGTTCTGGAAGAGAGAGCGGAGGGTGTGAGCGCAAGAAGTAAAGTGCCTGAATCAAGAATGGAACAATTTCGTGATATAGCAAGGCGGAATGCTTCTCGATTTGCTTATTTTGAAGTCCAGGAGCATGAGGCAGACCATCATGATGTAGAAATGCCATCCGTGGAAAAAGAGCAGGACAAGGTTGAAGACTGGCCAGGTCCTTTCTCTACTGCTATGAAGATTATCAGGGATAGAGCAAATAAGCTTAACTTGCAACAGGGGGGTTCCAATTCAGAGAAGGAAAAACCTGTGCCGATAACATGGATTCCAAAAACTGATCGGGCGAGGAAGCCATCAAAAGGATTGGTTCCTTCACTGCAAGAATTATGCATGAAAATTCTAGTGAAGAATGCTGATGCAATTGCTTCACTTGAACATGTCCCAGATGCTTTGAGGCATAGGCTATGCCAATTGCTCTGTGATTCTCGGAAAATGAATGCTCGTATATTGGCTCTTCTTGTCCATGGATCACCTATGGAGATACGCATAAGGGATTGTTCGTGGCTAGCAGAGGAAGAGTTTACAAAAGTTTTTGAGGTGTGCGACCCACTCAATTTAACGGTATGTTTATATACCCGTCTTGGTTTAGAGTGCCATGCATTTGCTTTAATGTTGAATATCTGAAATGGAACTCTGATGGATCATTAGTTGCTTAGATGAAAACTTATCTTGGGGTTTCATCTTTGATGGTGCTAGCATGTTTTCAGGGGAGTTCTCTAAAAAATGTTACTCTTACTTATAATAGATTAAACTTGATGAAGGTTGGGATATGGATTGGTGACCCACTATCCATGGCTGGCCTGCTCAAGGCTAAGACCATGTGGTTACATCCACCATCTTCCATCCTGTAGTTCTTTCTGAATATTGATGCCGGAGTTTTCTTAGGAAAAAATATATTTTCTTAGCTAGTTTTATTTCCTTTATTTTATTTTCTTTTTCTTTACTAGGATGTTTTCTAGTTTTTGTTATTCGTATTTGAAGGGATATTTCTCCCCCTATTTAGTATTATTAGGGCTCTCAAGTTTTTTTTATATAAAAGGTTGTAATAGCTTTTTGGAAAAGAAAGAGAGAGGAATATAATTAAGTATTTTGAGTCTTCCTATATTTATGGTGCTCTTAGTCTTTGAGGTTTGACTTGCAACAAACCCGTTGTCCTTCGCTCTGCCTGCATCAAATATATAAATGAGTGCATGCTTCTGTGTGCCTCAGTTGCATTGACAATAATGATTTTATGTAATGCCTGCTAATGCGCAGTACATAAACTCAATAGAATTTCTACAAAATTCAGTTTTGTGAAAGAGGCACATGAGAATAAAAACAACGAGAAGTCTATCATTTCCCTAGACCAGATAGATGCTCTTGTATCTATTTTCATTTTCGTAAACATTTTTCTGGTTCTACTATGCATCTTTGTAGTTAGGTTGTTCACCTTTAGTCTTACTTGATTGAAGAAATTGAGAACGAAAGCAAGATAGACCAATAATGTTCTGGTCATACCAGTTTATGTACACTAAATGGAATTCTCATTGTTTAGAGCTTCTATCATATTGCATGTTGCTGCCACAGGCTGTAAAGCCAACTAAATGTTGAGTTGGTTATCTTTATAATATTTTCCTAATTTCACATGAGTATACTATTTATTTCATTGACAGTCAAGTTTCTTTCATTTTGTGACTACTTCAATCAGATTTCCAGTTCAAATTTTTTGTATGATTTAATTCCATAATCTGTTGTTGGTCTCTAATATATTTTTTAGTTCTAGAACCTATTGTAGTTCTCATATATCTTTTGCATTAACTTCAACACTGACTGGATTTATAACCAGTTTCCATTCAACCATAGTGCTGTGATTTGTGCTCCTGTTTAAGACTGCTCATCTTGTGAAAGGATATCCTGTGTGTATGAATAATCCTCTCTTTGCACATTGCTTATAACATGGTGTCTCTTAACAAAATTGGTATGAATTGGTATGAATTACCTCTTCTCTTGCTCTACTGCTCTTATTTATATTATCAATACATGTAAATTACAGTCTGTCAAGCTATATCTTAGAATGCTAATTATAGTAAGTAAATCTTCCTCTTTACACTTCAATATAGATGCTTTCCTTTTCTGTGTTTACTGTCAGCCTTAGCATGCTTTTCCTTTTCTATGTTAATTGTTCACTGTCCTTGTTTCTTACTGTCAAAGTGTCGTCCTTTTCTGTTCTCACTGTCATCTCTTTCTATTTAAATGAGTGGAGATTGATGATGATCTAACTTTCATTGTTCTGAGAATCAGGTTCTACAACTTGACCAGTGTGGACGCTGCATGGCAGATTATACTTTACTTGCTACTTTAGCTCGGTCACCAGGTAGCTTGCCTAGGCTAACTACTTTATCCATCAGAGGAGCATGCCGACTCTCAGATGCTGCTCTTAGTTCTCTCGTTTCTTCTGCCCCTGCTCTACAATCTTTAAATCTCAGCCAGTGCTCCCTTCTTACCTCAGCCAGTATTGATACTTTAGCTGATTCATTGGCAACTAGTCTGCGGGAACTGTACATTGATGATTGCCAGAGTATTCACCCCATGCTCATTTTGCCAGCACTGAAGAAACTAGAACATTTAGAAGTGTTGTCTCTGTCCGGAATTCAAACCATTGATGATAATTTTTTGAGGGAATTTATCATTTCACGTGGCCATAATATAAAGGAGCTTGTTTTGACTGATTGTGTGTAAGCTTCTTTTAACTTTTTATGTGCAACATCAATGAATTTGCTTGCTATGTGTGGGAGAATATCACACCATTGACTCCTAATTTTAAGTGTTTTTTTTTTTTTTTTTTTTGGATGATGTAATTTGGTGCAGGAAATTGACTGATTCGTCCATGAAAGTCATAGCTGAAAACTGCTCTAAATTATGTGCACTTGATCTTGGTAACTTGAGGAAATTGACAGATTCTGCTTTGGGATTTCTTGCAAATGCTTGCCGAGAAATCCATACATTGAAACTCTGCCGCAATGCATTCAGGTATTTGCATAACATTGTGATTTAATTACTATTTATGTGTTGTGATTTGAACAAGTGTTTGTTTTTCCTTGCATGTACATGGTTTGGATTTTCTTTTTTTTACATTTAAAATTATTTAGCATCTTCTTTCTTTTATCAGTAATTCTTTTTCCTTATGCTAAAAACTTGATTTGGGTGCTAAAATGGATATATTATTTTTATCAGAGCTAGCACATCTCATGCCTGGTTTATAGAAACATCATGCAACTGAAGAAATTTCTGCAGAGTAGTTTTATTTGGCAGTCAATTACTACATTTTCTTTAATACTATGATTGCCCATTTCCCAGGAGTGTTTAGATCGATTTCTCTGATCTGGGCTCTTAACCATGGTTCATCCCTGGAATGTTAGATATATCTACTTGATTCACAATCTGTTGTCATAGCTGCATAATCTAATCTTGCTATGCCAACAACCACATTCTTGGTTTGTAACAAGATGTCCTCACTGATGAATGGAACATGTTGAATCATCCGACCTGTTAGTGTATTGACAAGGAGCATGTATAAGTCTTTGTGCATTTTAATGAGTTTCGGCATATTATGGATTCAACTTAATGGGGGTGGTGAAAAGAGAAAACATGGCCTCACACATTTTTTCCTTGACTGTTCACAATTATTTGGGAATTGGCAAGTTGACACTGTTTTTAGAACTTTCAAAATGTTTCCTTCCCTACTTCAAAGGAACTTTTTGTGAAGTGTTGCAAGTGTTTCGTTATTTTTGAATCTTTGCTCGAGTGAAGGTAAAATGTCTTATGGTTAGACCAAGTTGGGGCTGTTACTGGCCATGGTTATGCATATTGCTTAATGGCCATGGTTATGCATATTGCTTAATGGTAAGATGAATGATTTTTCTTGTCAGGGCATCTTCTCCCATGCAGATCCAAATCATTGTTCTACTCTGGCCATGTTTTTTTTTTTGTATATCAGTGACTTATTTGGATTGGACTCTCACTAGTAATAGAAACTTCTCAATGACAAATTGATTTTGTTTCTCAACTCTTCCTTGCCTCTTCTGGTGACAGTGATGAAGCTATTGCTGCATTTGTGGAAACTTCTGGAGAGATTTTAAAAGAACTTTCACTGAATAATGTTAAGAAGGTACCTTATTGCTTACTCTCTCTCCTGTTCCCGGGATCCTCATTTTCTCCTTAAGGGGGTGATTTAGGAGTTTTTCCTTTCACTTTTGAAATTGCATCAAACAGATGGTCCTATTTAGTTGTTACTGGAATGCAGTCCTTGCCAAATTCTTCTGGCTTTGCTTGTTGATCTTCTAAAATCGATTAGTTTGTGCTAGCGTAGTTCTGTTGGAGTATTGGACCTAGGTGATTTTGATCTGAAATTAGATTCTTCTACTCACTGATGGTGTCATCTGTGACTCTTTTTCCTAGGCTGGCCACAGTACAGCATTATCTCTCACTAGATGCTCAAGAAGGTTGGTAAGTTTGGATTTGTCATGGTGTCGAAACTTGACGAACGAGGCATTGGGTTTGATTGTGGATAGTTGTTTATCATTGAAGGTGCTTAAACTTTTTGGATGCAGTCAGGTACATTTCTCTCGTTAGGTTCACTTTGTCTACAATGTCAATACTAAAACTAGTATTTATTTCTATTCTTGATAAGCTCTAACTCTACAGGTCTCTTGTTTACATGGACTCACGATTGTTGAACATTGGAGTTCTAAGTTGTTAGGTTACTATGTTTACAGGTTACAAATGTTTTCATAGACGGTCACTCAAATTCAGATGTACAAATTATTGGCTTGAAGATGTCTCGTGTATTGGATCATGTCAGGGTTCCTGAACTGCAAGAATATCCATTGCGTTATTCCTCAGTGTCTTCTATCTGAAGTCCCTGTTGTAGCTATGAAAGGTAGAATGAACATCAGTAGAGGCCAGGGAAACTTTTGGAGTTCAGCCCTTCATCAAAACCTGAAGATAGGACTTCTGAGATGATTTAATGAAGAAAAAAAATGAATATAGGGCTGTGCATATAAGTAGATTGGACTGATTAAACATTATGTAAGCTTTCTAATTTAGTTTTTGTGCAGGAAGTAGCCTCGCCACTAATTCTTTCGACTCTTTTCAGTGACCTTCTATGGTCGATGCTTACAACCGTCATCGTGAAGCCTTTTGAGCGTGGCTCGCTTTTTAAATGAGTTGACGAACAGTTCTCGGTCCAGTAAACTAAATAAACAACCAAAATCATGTCCTGCAAAAATGGTAACCAGCTTGCAAGAAGGTAAGGTTATGCAAAACTGGAAATAGAAAAGGGTTCTATCCACTTAAGTTACGAACGGTGGTCGGTCAATGGGTTTACTGCTTTCCTATATAGAGGTTCACTTATTAAAGCATTTCTGATGCTAAAAGTTATTTTGGAGAGTTAAATTTTTAAAATAGTTTTCTGAATAGTGTAAATATAATTTTTTTTTGTATGGTAAAAACTATTTAGAAAAGCTATTTTTATATATCATTTTAAATTGTGTAATTATTTTGTATATAATTTAAGTATATAATTAATAGAAGTAAGTTATATAATTAAATAATTGTTTTTAAAAAACCTCTCAATAATATAATTATTAATTTTTTTATTATATTTAAATTTAAGAAAATGAATTTAAAATTTAAAAAATCCACAACAATTTATATTAAAATATTTAAAATAAAAAATATCCTTCAACAATATTCAAGAAAATATAAATATCCTTCAACAATATTCAAGAAAATATTTTAATTTGCACTTTTTTTTTGCCAAAACTTACCAAAAAAAATCATGAACCATAATAAAAATCTCTAAAAAATATCATGAATTAATAAAATCTAAGATTATCCCAGTACAAAACAATACAAAAAACACAATTAACTAAAACTTAATTTTTCTCGGCATGCAGCACAAATCATACATTCAAATACACATGATCAACAAATCCCAAATCTAAAAAAAATAATCTTATTTAATTTTCTAAGCTCACGGATCGATATATATCATGAAAATGACATTATCTCATCCTTACAGTGTAGTGATGTAATCTTGGTTATGGTGGACAAACTCACAAAATATGACCATTTTGCGGCATCATCTCATCCTTACAGTGCAGTTGACGTAGCTAAAGTGTTTCTTGGCAATATATGTAAGCATCACGGGCTAACAGATTCTATTCACTGATAGAGACGAGATTTTTTCAAGTCTTTTTTGAAGTGAAGCTGTTTACACTGCTAGGGATTAATCTGTGCTGCTCAGTTCTGCGTATCATCCTCGCAAGATGGATGGACAAACAGTGCTACCAAATCAATGCATTGAAACATATCTTGGTGCATGACCATGCAGTGCCCTAAGAAGCGGGTTCACTGGTTGTCTATATCTTGGTATAATTCAAAGTTTTATACTTGAAAGGAGATGGATAAATTGTCACAAAAACAACTTCAGCGAGCTCAGCACAAGATGAAACAACTTGCAGATTATGTGTATTAGAAGTTGCAACCCTGCAGGCAAGGAACTGTGGCTATGAGGAAGAGTTTAAAGCTGTATCCTCGTTGCTATGGGCCTTGACTCATATTACAAAAGTAGGGAAAGGTGGCTTCTGGGTTGCAGACACCAGAAGGGTCACAGCCGCACCTAGTCTTTCATGTATCGCTAGTTGGGAAAAAAATAAAATAAAAAAGGAGGCAACTTGGGAAGAATGGTGTCATGGGATTAATTAAGTAGACTTCTCAGCCTAAAGAAGATGCAAATTGGGAACAACTGAGTGAAGTGGTAGTGCTTCAGTTTCCAGACATCAATTTCTATCGTCAAGGATTTGGTGAAGGGAAGAGCAATGTTGCGGGACAGTAGACGAGTCCACTTCAACTTGCGAACAAGTCAGGCCATATAATAAAACAAGTGTTATAGCTAGCTACTATATAGGCAGTTGTTTGGAAGACTGGTTTCAACTGTCAGGTTAGTTCATTAAGGCAGGGAGAGATTCGAGTTTTCTAGGAGAAGTCAATCTCACGTTGTATAAGCTTTTTCTGTTTGTAAAGCATTCATTCAAGAAATAATATCAAATTTTTTAGCTTTTTCAAAGCTAAATTTATTATATTTCTCCCTTTGTTATAACTATTAACAGAGTACTCGCTTATGACATTTGTTATTAGAGTCCTGAGTCCTGGAATGCAGAAATCCTATAGTATCCTGTCTCAATTTTTCGGTTCTAAGCAGAAGATTATGTTCTTTTTATCAAGTTATCAGTATACCTTTATCTCATAACTCAATGCAACATGCATTAGCTAGTGCTTATTCCTATTATTAGTGCACATCCTGCATAAGATCAGATCACATACCTTGGAAGCACAACAAGATCGAGTTATCATTGTATATTCATCATGAGTGCAATTGAGGATTTTGCAAACAATAGCTAAAGCAAGCTCACAATGAGCAGTGTGGTTACATGACTGCTTCTGGGATGCCAACCTCCAGCTACAGTTGCCTATAAAGTATTCTACAATGCTTGTATACAATGATTACTATTTCATGCACAAGGAATTTGCTTAGAGAAGAAATTTCTATGCCTTGCAACAAAGTAGGTAAGTCTGCTCTTCTACTAATTGAGAGCTTGCCGCTTCAACAATCTGACACAGAATGTAGAGGCTTTCTCAGAATTTCATGTTCATTAAAACTAGAGGCACAAATGAGTAACTCTAATGGTATTACCTCAAATCCCATCTTTTCATACAGTTTCTGTGCAGGTGTGTTGTTTCTATGCACATGCACATATGCATGTTCAATACCTGTGACATAAAGATTTGATAGAAGATAAATTTTTAACCAAATTCACATTATACTTCACTAGTTCAGAAAAATCTAAAGGAAGTGACAAATTATCTACCATTGGATTTGACCGACTCGATAGCAAAATGCAGCATGTTGGTTGCAATTCCCTGGCGTCGTGCTGATTTAGCAACACACAAGTTGGCAACATAACCATATCTATTTGGGCCTATACCATGGATGCTGCAGAAGAGAGGAGCCTTCACCCTTTCCTGTGCAGGAAATTAACTCCATTGCTAAGATAATGAAACTATTTGATCAGGTTGATGGACTAATAGATTGGCGCTTCAAATTTAAAAAGAATGCATCATACCCCTGGAAAGGTCTCTTCATGAAGTAAGCACCTGACACTCAAATCAAGAGTTCCGACAACACCTTTCAGTACAGTACGTTTTACATGTTTGTCTTCCTTCCTAACCTGATAATTTGATATGTGAGTGATTGGTCTAAGCTTCAATAAAGCACATGTATATAGAGGGAGAAAAAAAAAAGGCAGCAATCTTTTTTTTTTATCATTGTAAAGACTGAAGATAAATTGAGAGCACTTTCAATTAAATCAACTCCAGCCTAGATATCGGGCTTCAATTTGTTCAACTTTTTTTTTCATGTTCTCTTATTTTTTACTAAAGAGAACTGATATAAGATCTTGTAACACATCATACCATAATAATGCATCTACATTTTTGTCCATGAAGGCTTGTCCGTCGCCTTTTTATGGCATGGAATTCCTGCATAATATGATAAGCAGTAAGAATTTTATGCCACAGAAGACATTAAAAAGCAACCGAAAAGGAAAAATATGCACTCCTACCTGCTCTGCAAATTTCCTTTTGTGGTTATCAACATATCTGTGTTAATCAGGGATAGCTTCTGTTAGTAATGTCCATCCCTTCCATTGATATATACATTAATATCGACCTCAAATGAGGTCCTGAGCAAAACCTCACCAGGGTATCTCCTCAAGAGACCTCATTAATTTGGGGGAGGAGGGGCTAAATTGTTTTAAAGAAATGCAAACAAGGGGGCATCAAATGGAAGGACATATAACTAGACTCCATTTCAACTAAAATCCAGGATAACATATTGAAGAACTCAGTTAAAACCTTTGCCCTGCATCATGTTCTTTGCTTTCTCAATCCATCAGCTTAGTTTTAATCAGTCAAAAGTATATTTTTCAACAGTAAGAAAGCAATTCAAGTTGCCTAATCTGGTTTTATCATTTCGTATTATGTTAGAGCACTTAAAAGGAAACACACTGCACATCAGTAAATTCCAGTTTGTTTGAGATGACATGCTCACCGGTCATTTATACCCTCCCAGTGACTTTCTGCTCGCAGCCACGCTGCTGTCTGCCACAGAATAAGAGAACAACAATCACCACAACAAACACAAGTTATTTATGAACACAAATAAGATGAGATATAAAGGAAAGGACAAGGAATGAGACAACCACAAGCAGATTTTTTCAAAAAAAATTATAATTTTTTGGTCTTGCTGGATGGGCCAGAAATATGAGGAGGCAAAGGAACAAAATACTTGATTATCATAAAACATGCAATAAAATACTCCCCATTTTTATTTTATCAAAATTTTCTTTAACACCAGTTGAATAAATAAAATAGAGTGGCCAAATGAATAAAGATGAAAAAGGAAAGGAATAATCCATGTAGAATTTGAACGAGGGTGTAGATAGGAAGGAAAATATAATCAATAACATACCCAATATTCCTCATCTATCACAGCTTCTCTTGCCACAAATTGCCCAAATTCAACCTTTCTCTCATGCATCAACTCCTTCTCTGGCACTTGAAGTCGGTCAAATCGCAGATCAGCATCAGCTAACCTCTGTGTATCTGATGAGTAAATAGATGTTGCCGGAACCTGTATTGATAACTCTTCCTTCTTTCTTGTTTCAAAAGACCCAGAATAACTATTCATAGCCCTGCTGGCTCCCAAAAAAAAAAAAAAACCATGTGGTGTTTTTCTTTTTAATTATCAGGATTATTTATTTACAAAAACAAAAGAAAACACGGGCATGAGCGAGAACTTACATTGTCCAAGACGAAGGAGTTCTACTGAATTTGTGAAAATTTCTGAATCCATAATGGGAAAAGCTCAAGAATTCAGGTTTGTGAAGGGAAATAGTCAACATGAGAGCTTGGTTAAATTTCAGTGCTGGTTTTATTCATGTTACAGAGAATTAGAGAAAGGATTGGAAAATAAAAGAGAGAGAATCTGAAGAAGAAGAAGAAGAAGAAGAAGAGGGTTTTGAAGGTTTGTTTCTATACAGACAGGCCCTCCATTTCTAAAGACTGGTAAATTTGTGGTGGGACATACGCGTGTCATATGGATAAGACAAACTGCCCTTTCTTTATTTATTTAATTTTGAAATTATATAATTAATATTTTGCAATAAATAATTAATATAATCATCGGTTCAGAGTTCAGACATTTGAATTTCAGACTTCAAATTAGATATTATCATTATTATTATTATTATTATATTTTGTTTGAATGATCCTTCGAAGTCAATAGAGTAATGCTCTACTTATCAATCCATGCTGACAAGATGCTTCCTAGACTGTGCCACGTGCATCCAACTCTATACGTTCTTAGGATTGATTTTCATTAAAGTATTTTTTAGTGTAAAATATAATATTAAAAAATAAAAATAATATTTGAAAAATAATATATCCAAACAATAATTAGCTGCTAAAAGTTCAATTTCATTTTAAAAGCATGTTCTTTGGATTCGATTTTTGTTTGGACTTTATTATAAAATCAGATTGATTCAATATTCTTCAAAGTAATTACTTTTTAGTTTTCTAGGATGAGAGTAATTATTTGAGGAGCAAAAATTTATTTATTCTTCAAGAATAAATATTAGTGTATTACTGTATATTTAAATATTTAGGAATTGTGATTTATTTTATTTATTTGTAGTTAGTTTTCAACGAGCTTCTATTAATCTCTTGCTATTTACACGTCACAAACCTCACCATTTTTTTTTGCTTAACTTATAATAAATCATGTTAAAAAAATTCATAAATGATAGATCGATGTAAGACTAAAATCCATCTATCCAATTTTATAATATAATATATATATTATTTAAAAAAAAAGGAAAAAGGAAAAAGACGACGACGCAGGCCATGATTGGGGGAGGCACACAGAGAACGGTAAACCAACAGCGGGTCTTGTTTTGGATTTCGTAGTCAGAGAGGAGCAAGTGGCTCTTCTTCCTCCCTCGTTTTCTCCTTTTGTAAGTAACTGTTTAGAAGGGTAATGGAGGGTATGTTTAAAAATATATTAAAATAATATTTTTTTATTTTTAAAAATTATTGGTAATATCAACCTATTAAAATATCAAAAATATTTAATTTAAAATAATAAATAAAAATAAAATTTTTTTTTTTTTTTCAAATTTTTTTTTTTTGAAATACAATACTAAACACTCGAATGGAAGAGCATCATCAAATGGATCGATCACATGATGCTCTCCCATTTTAATTGTACTTCAATAAATAATTAGAATAACCCTCCAATATTCCCTTTTTTAACAATTAATTATTTTCTTATACTCCTTCTACGACTCGACGAGGAAGGATAAATCACTTCTCATATCTTGGAACAATTAGGTCTTAAATTGGTGCGATCTTTTTTTATTAATTAATTGTGAATTATATTTGACTAAATATATACGTAACAATAAAACTAAACATACTAAAAACTAAATAACTATATTAATTTAAATTAACAAAAAGAATTAATAGAAATAACTTTTTTTAGTGAAACAAATACTACAATACCATCTATAATCTTTTAGCAATCCTAAATTATCAAAAGCACCATGGTCGTTACCTAACATCCTCACTAATGTTGTTATATCTCCACGTTATATCAAATTCTCCATTAAAATCTATTATCAAATCTTGAACAGGAACACAGAAAAAAAAATGAATTTAGGATCTAATATGATTACAATGATAGCTTAAGAACATAACAAATTCAATGTGATTTTTTATTATTTTAAAAGAGAAGAAGACAATTTAGGATAGAACGGATCGGATGGAATAAGAGACACAAAGAGAGTTTGTGTTCCATGGTAATGTACAAGACAGAATAAATATTTTTAAGAATTTTTTGCACAAAGTGATAGTTTTTCCATAATGCTATAAATCTAGATAATTTTTTTGTAAAGTGCAAGTTTCTAATAAAATATATAAATTTTAAATCGATATGAATTGATTTGTGTTAATAGGCTTAAACAAAAATTGAGTGATATTTAAAAAATAATAATGTTAAGTAATATAATTTTTAAAAAATAAGACAAAAAATAAAAGAAAATGTTGAGCTACAATATTTTTCCAATCCATTAATCTGGGATATTAAATCTGAAATATTATACATAGAGAAATTGCAAAACTCAATCTTTAATGAATAAAACCTCGGATGATGAATTACTTCAATTATTATTCTCATTATAATTGTTAAATTGCCACAATTATTATAGCCACCGCTATTATCATTAATTGTAAATAATTAATATTCTAATTTTTATTGGCATTACTATCATTATCACCATCATTACTGTTATTATCATCGCTATCATTATCACAATAATTATTACATGTTAAATCATTGTTACAATTATTACCATCATAACTAATACCATCATTTTTATTATTATTAGTGAAATTATTAAATTATTATTAGTAGTAATATCACCGTCACCACCACTATTATCATCACAATTATAACTATTATTGTGATTATTAACACCACTAGTGATATTAATATCATTATCATTAGTATTAGTATCATTATTATAATTGTTTTTGTTGTTATTGATATTCTTAATATTATTTTATGAGTTATTGTTATTATTATAATCACAACCATAATTATTAATATCATTAACACTACAACCATTCAATAAATTATTATTGTTATCATTATTATCATTAGTAACGTCATTGTTATTATCATTATTATAACAGCTAAAATTATTATTGTTATTATTGTCTAAACAATGAAAATTATTAAATTATTCCGAAGAATAAAATAAAAAACCTAAAAACTTTACCTCAATTCAAATGATCATCAACACAAATTAAATTTTAAGGACTAAATTAAATAAAAATAAAACCTCAACAAAAAAGAAAATGATAAAAATTAAAAACCAAAATTAAGAGTATAAACACATAAATATAAACAAAAAACAGGAATTGCTTAAGAAGGACAAAAAACAATCAAAAGACTAAGAACTGAAATGCACAAATTAAAACAAAGAGGACTTGTATGCAATTTCGGTTACAGAGAGAAAAACAAAAAAAATAACCATCGGCAGGTCTACGACCACCATGTGTCGGCACACGCACCAAATGGTGAAGAGGCCATGGTGGCACATCCAGTGAGATGACGATTGGATATTTTTATCAATCATATTACACTTCACGGAGCGCCTGTATTACACAGATAATAGAAAACTGACGACGTGTCAGGCAAACACGGGAACAATTTTTTTTATAAAAAAACGAATAAAAAAAATGAATCGCCAAAACACTCCCAGAGAGTTGTCCTAATAACAAAAAAAACACATACACAAATACTAAAATACCCTCCCAACCGACTCTTTGTTTTGTCTTTTCCAAGGGAAAATAAGTGTTTTTCACTATTCGTAAAAATGAAAAAATCAACAATACCTTTGAGGCAACTCTTATTTTTTGTCTCATCCGAGAGCAAATGATTTATTTTATCCGAGTGCAAAAGAGTTATTTTAAAAAAAAATTAAGAAAAAAAATATTGAATAAAAAAAATCACTAATAAGTGAATGAACTGTTTCGGGGTTATATTGTTTATGTATATATATTATTAAATATATTAATTCAAAAAAAATTTAGTTCAAATCAAAAAATAAAATTATTTAAAATTATGCAGTTTAATATAAAAAACACAATAAAATAATTTTTCAGAATAAAATTATAAACATGTATAATATTATCAGAATATCATCATCAATCTCGCAAGGTCTTGTAAAATTATTTATTATTTAAAAAAAAAATATTATTTGACCGAAACAAAATAAACAGAACAAAACCAAAATATTACAACTAAAATTTGGATAAAATTTCTAAAACAAGTCAAAATTTAAATGAGATAAAACTATACCGTTTTATTTTATTTTTTAAATGATACAAATATCGAAATAAAATTAACAAAATTGTAAAATTAACAAAATTGTTTTGAACGCCTTCCCATGCCTGCAGACAAACAGATTTCGATTCATTCCTCGTTTGGTGGTTTTCAACTTTTCATTGATTGAAGAAAGAGGACAGTTTGCATGAAAAAAAAAGGATAAGAAAATTGTCATTTCAGTAATAGCTGTAAACTCTATAGGAACATGGACTGAAGGAAGCAACAGGGCAGGAGCTTCGGCATTCAATGGTCGTCTTGTTGACTCATCCAGGAAGCCACTAGTTCTGAACCTCTGGCATATCAAATCTATGACCTCCATGAAAAACTTGTCGGCATTGTGAGCTTACCTGAAGATAATCATCGTCATTATTAATTAATTATAAATTCTAAATATGAGTGGGAAAACACTGTAGCAACTCACAAAACAAGTTTTCTGCGGATAGCTACAGTCCTTTCCCACATGATTTAGCTTTTTAGTTAGTTGCAAGTAGTCTCCGGTTTAATCATCATCTGGTTGTAAATCATACAAACCACCTTTCTACATTCGTCTCTCCCTTGCACCACAAATTCATTAGTGCATCTCATCGGCACAACATTTCTGGCTTGACCTTCTTTCTTACCAGGAAATCTTGCAGGTGTTATTCAAAATCTGGAAAAACCACACCATTTTGATTGCAGATACATGTCAGAAAAAGGTGGCAAGACCCTCAACTTGTTCATAATAAAAATAAAAATAAAAATAAAAAACCCTCATCGATGCAAAGCCCGGCTGCATCTGTACATCCATTCGTAGTTCAACAAGAAAAAAGGGGCAAAAACTGCTAGTCTTCTTAAATTTCCAGGAATATTGCAATATTTGCTTTGCTATTTCCCTCCTGCGTCCTAATTAGCAGCCAAATGTTCCCAACATTGGACCACCATATAGACTACGATAGCAAATCTTTCAATGGTCAGTGTCTTTCAAATCCCATGCATGCTGACAATCCTTTTCCTGCCAACTTCTGTTCAATATGAAGTTCTGCGCGGAAAAAGGGAAACATTGAAAAATTAATCTAAGAATCAACCATGGAAGTTTTCCTTCTTTTTTTTTACCTCTAGGAGACTACTAGGTATACGGTATTTAAATCATCCAACATATTTTTAGCACTAGACTCTGATTAGAACCGGTAGTTAAAATTTCATCTATTATATCGCCCAAGTCTCCATTACGTCGTCCTATCACCCATATCTGTTCAACTGTAAGTGTAACTTCTATACTGAAAATGGCCCAGTTGTCCTCCTCAGTTTTCTCGAGGACAAAGTCTTTTATTGTTTATTTCAATCGGTTTATTTGAGAGCAATAAAATCTGTCATTGTTCAATAAAAAAGGCTCACATCTTGAACAAGATAGCTTTTTCAAGCGGCTAAAAATAGGGCACTGAGCAAATCGCAAAAACGCTTTAAACAGTTCACTGCCTATAGGTTAAACAGGCAACAAGATACAGAAACAACAAGATGAGATTTTGGCATTTCATCTACAAATTAAAGGGATAGACAACAACAATTATTATATAACTATAAGGACAGGATCCTAATCCATCCTCTTGTCCTCTTGAACTGGGTTCTACTACCCATCTAGATGCTGCCTTCGCTTTGCCTTCTCGCAACCGCCATTTCCACAGTTGCTAACAAAACCCTCTTTAAGGACAACTCTCTAAGACATAAACCCAAATTTCTAGGAAATGATACCCAAAATTGATACTATAATTGCAGAATCCTCTATATCCAACATATCATTTAAGATGCATATCCATACTACAAATGTGTAGTGCTTGGAGAAACATCCACAACCCATTTCCTCTACCATTATGCTTTCTATAACCACATGGAAAAATTAAAGCATTCATCCCATTTTACTATTTTCCCCTGAGATCCATTTTGATTAAGAACTTTGACAGCTTCAATGGAGCATAAGAGCACACTTGTGTCACTGGGGGGCTATATTATTCTTGTAATTTTGTTTCTTTCTAATTTAGTCCTCAAACACCACACATTCCTAATTTCTTTCCTCATTCTTTCTCTCACCAGTAATAGCTATTTAACACTTTTCTCTCCTGCAACAAACAATATACCATAACTTACTCCAGAATCTTCAAACAAGTAATGAGATGTACAGACTTCACCTAAACAGTCTTGAAAGGATTAAATGTAAGCAATGCAGAATAATATGTCTGCTCAAATAGTAAACATGCTCATATCATTAGCTAGCAAACAACAGCCCCAAAGGGATGCTCATTAATTTTGAGAAAAGATGAAAAATTGCTCATATCATAAAAGCTACTAGCAGCAAATAATAACTTCAAAGAACATGTAGAATGTTCTTTGATGCTTGAGAAAAAAACTAAGGGATTCCATGTTATACAGAAATTCAGTAAGAAATCAAATGATTAATGTAAATGACAAGGATAGGCAACTCCACCTTTTCGACTACTACCAATCATGATGGATGGGTTAGAATAGCCTCAACTCTATTTAATGATGCTTGCAGTTTTCCAGAGTTCATGTTGAACAATGGTTCATCAGTACCCAAAGCCCTGAAAGATATAAGGTTTCATTTATGAACCATAACATGCGAATAAATAAACCCACACCAAAAAATTAAATAAGTTAGCATGTAACCCTGACATGAGAACCAGTTATTCAAATTTAGTTTCTTACGCAACAATAGCACTTTAATAATAAACTAATCCTTCATGAACTAAAGCATGGAAGATCAAGGAACTTGCCCAGTAATTTCTGGAAGAACATAATCTGCCCTCCACCCAAATCGCAAATCCATGCCAGGGAACAACCCAAGTGACGTCTTATTCTGAATCCTAGATATGCCATCTCCACCTAAACAAGTTGTAAGCTTCCAATTCCAACCAGTAGCATGCGACTGAAAATTGTGGCCTATGCCAACCTATATTTCCAAGAGTTACAGGTCCGATCACCACAAAAATACATACACATGAGTTTAACAACCATTAAACTATCCAAACCACAAACTACTCTCTTTTTAAACTACCCAACCAGCCATTACATGCTAAAATCCAAAAGATGTGGAAGTGGGTCAAATCAAACCTGGAGACTTAGAAACTTGGTAACAGGAATCTTCTTTGAAAGAACATGTACATCCTGACGTATTGGTTCATACATGAATTTCCACCTCCGTTCCGGGGATAAGGGTTTCAGAACAATCTTGCCTTGGAATTCATTGATTGGAGCATTATAGAACTGGATCAAAAAGTGGGCTCCAAAAATCACAACCAGACAGACAACAGATCAAGTAATGCACATATAGTACAGCATAAAAAATATAGACATGCATTCATCAAAAAGTAAAAAGGAATTCCATTCAATCACAACAGAAATGAGAAAGGGATATCCATATTGTTTAAGTGTTTATTTGACAAATTACCAAAATCCATCACTCTATCAGGGGTGATGAATAATTTATTTATTACCTTTTGCTACCCGTTACCCTGTCAAGTTTTCCATATAATACAAACACACAATTGCCTAAGGTACCACTTTTTAAGTTCAAAACTTTCGTGATCACATCTTAGTGCTTTGATTAAATTAGCTGTCTATTTTTAATAACAGAAAAAGGTTTTCCAGACATCGAATCCATTACTCTCTGCATAGCAATGTTAATCCATGTGAAGGATCCACGTCAAAGAGTTCAACTCGAAATAAGATATTCATCAAGCAAGGAAACCTGGCAAAATTTACCAAAATAACCAAAAGCCAGAGCTGTTTACCAGACAGAAAATTGTCAGAACAGTATATTACCATGATAAAAAAAGAAAGAGACAAAGCATTAGAATACAACCAGATTGCCATTACAAATCAATCTTCGTACTTACAAGTATCCTACATCGCAAAGGAATAGCCAACACCAGAAAAAACACATTTTCTTTCACAATGTTGATTTCCAGCAAGGGTTATGCGAAAAAGAAAAAACAAACTAGCAACAACATGTTTCCTTGACCAAAATCCCATCTTGTCTCCACTCTTACACTTTCACTCTCATTGATCATTTACCACATAAATTAAGAACATAGCATAGAAAAACCAAGTAATATCCCAAATAATCCACTTTTCAAACATATACTGCCTCTTGGCTAGCAAAAAAAAAGGCAGAAAATCCAAATAATACCTCTAAATTAAAACCAACTCGAATCCCCTCAACTTCCTTTCTGAACTTGAGAAACAACTCCGAAGGTATCAAATTGATATTGTAACGCTCTTCCCATGAAGTGGGCTCCTCTCCATTTGAACCAGAATCCATTTTTCTACTGCAAAATAAGCCCACCAGTCCTGCGCAGAAATTCTCTTTTGAGTCTCAAACTTTACTAAATAAAGCTTTTTTTTTGCTTTGAAATGAATGAAAAGTTTCTTACCTGATTTTCTATTATTAAAAAAAAAAAAGCTATAAAGAAGAAACCCCATCTCCTGCTAAAATATATATTTTTAATTTAATCAATGTTATTTTTATTGAATTATCTATTTTCATGATATAAATGGCAGGTTAATTAGTTAACTGCTAAGGTTCAGTAGATTATTCTATTTTACCAAATATATGGTAAAAAACAATATTTACCATATTTTTAAATATTTTTTTTATAAATTTTAAGGAAAAGCAACCCAAATTTTTTGTTATTATTATTACTAGTTAAATTTAAAAAAAAATAAAAAAAAACGTTTTATCGTACCTCTCCTTGGAAAACATTATTTATTTGATTTTTTTTTAATTTTATTATTTAATATTAATTTTTTTTATCAAGTTATCCTATTTTTATTATATAGATAACGGGTTCAAAAGTTAACATGATTGATTTTTTTAATTAACTGTTCCCCGAAATCTCATTCTTTAATATCGTATTGATTGAGAAGTAGACATCATGATTTATTTTATTGTTTATTTTTATTAGATTATTTTGATCTTATGATCCAAGAATAATATTTATTAGGTTAACTCAATTAGATTATCCTACTATCATTATATAGATTATAAGTTACCCTGACTCAGTTTTTTTTTTAATTATTTTTTCTTAATTTTATTCAATAATATTGTATTGATTCAGAATCAGGCTTCATGATTTGTTTTTCTTTGTATCAGGTTATTTTGGTCTCATAACTCTAGAATAATCCTTTATGAGTTAGTCAGAGTTGACTCGTGTTGTTTTTATATTTTTTTTATATTTTTTAATTATATCATTCAATATTAGATCCATTAAGAATTAAGTTTTATAATCCGTTTTGATTTATTTTCTATAGGGATATTTTAGTCTTATGACCAAGGTTGCATGTTTTGGCATTTTAACTCTAGTTAAATCAAATTTTTATTTCAATTTTCATTTTAAGAGGTTATCTCGGTCTTATAACCTAAGCCACAGGTCCTTCAATATTGAATTTTATTGTTATTTGGTTGTCCCTATATCATGACCAAGATTTCGTGTTTGGCGAATTAACCCGATTGACTCAATTTTTTTTTTCAATTTCATCATTTAAAATTGTGTTAGATTGATAATTAAATTTCATGATTTATTTTGGTTTACTTTTTATTAGGTTATATCAACCTCATAACTGAAGAATAATGCTATATAAATTAACCTAAGTTGACTTAGCTTCTTCTTCTTTTTTTCTTTTTTTAATTAAAATTTTTACAATTTTCATTATTCAACATTAAATCTAACATAGTCAATTGGGAACCGAGGCTCATAATTTATTTAAATTTTTTCTATATGAGCTATCTTAATCTCATAACTAAAGATGCAAATTTAACAAGTTAATATGTGTTAAATTAAAATGTTTTTTCTTCTTCTATAAGGTTATATATGACCCATGACTAGGGTCATGTGTTCAACATATTGACTAATTTTTTTTTTATTTTTTTTTAATTTCAGGGGAGTTAATTGAATCATTTAAATGACTGACTAGGAAAAAAAGTATAAGCATCAATAAGAGAGCAAAAAAAAAAAAGAGTTTTATGAACCCAACATCAAGATGTGCAAAACATTTAAGAGTATAGATCTAGGAAATAAGATTGATTTAAAGCAAGCACCGGTAAACAAACTTACCAACTAAGACATAGAAATGTTAAGAAGTGTGCAAAACCTATTGGTTAATATATCAATATATGATTACATGTTAGTGGACAAATGCTAAACAAAGCATTTTTAGCCTGTATAAGGCATCCATCTCATTAATTTGTCTAAGACAATGTTAGGTTTTTGGGAAGAAGTAGGGTAAGAGTTTAAGGTGGGCTAATGTTCAAGGAAGTTGGTGGGGAAAAATGTTTGAGGGTCAATAGGAGTTGGTCCTTTAGTAGGCATGGTCACAAAATAGTTTGAGTTTCTTACTTGAGGCTGACCATTTATAGTGATAAAAAGTTATTTTGTGTTATCATACATGGATTTTATATTTACTGAAAGCATATTTATGATCCTTAAATCATAGCTAATTGTTTTTGTTGGTTTAGTTTAAGATTTCAGTCATTTGAGGTGGAACAACATAGGGATTAATGAATTTCTTATTGTGCATGAAGTGATTGAAACTTTGAATTTTTTTTCATTAGGCTTGCTAAATAGAAGGAAGCTTGTAACATCTTCCCTGTCTATAACAATGGAATTAACTTTAAACCTAAAGGAAAAAAAGCAAAGTTTTTTAAAGCCAAAAAATAAAAACATTAATACACAATCCATACATGGTCAAATTCGAACTTCAACGTAAAGTTTTATATTGTCCAATTATACGCTACTGAGCATATCTCCATATATATAGTTGGATTAGAATTAATTTGGACTGTATGTTAGGTCTTATTTGGTTCATTTTAATAGTTATGTGTTTGACCCACATGAGGTCCAAAATTGACTTGAGTCAATTAAGATGTTGAGATCAAATAATATTTTCTAGTATATTTAGAACTTTTTAGGGATGACAAATTTGATATTAACATATCTAGGATATTAATTTTTTTTTTCTTAAAAGTTTTTGGATTATTATTTATATTTTGGTCAATTTTGTAAGTGGATTCAAATCAGCTTACATATGAGGATCCAATAAGGTTATTTGAAACATTATATAAATTAATTGTAAGTTAAAAACCTAGCAACCATGAATTGATAAAATAAACTTTTGTTTTGCGTGATGCAACACGTTTTATTTGATGAGACAAAACCAATCTGACTTATCAAGGTATAAGTAACATTATGACGTCATTCAATTCAATTCCAATAGTGTTGGTGCTTTGGGATAGGTTTTCATTGTGTCACACTTCTCAGATCTGATTTTCAGCTATCTTGGGTAAGTATCATCTTCGTTAAGGATTACTTGACCACGTGATCAAGAGTTTTCGCATCGTATTATCTAAACTAAAAATGCATTTAAAAACTATAGATGATATGTTATATTTCTAACAATGGCACAATGCATAATTTGGTGTTTATGCTCAATGCATCAGAAGCCATGTTCCCTGGATGTGAAAGTTTAAGCTCTTATTTGGTATTTCCTATTGGCCAACCTAGTGCTAACATAATTTTTTCTCTTGAAATATAGTTGTATGATGACAATCTTGCCTCCTTTATTGATTTTATACTTTGAGTTAAAAAGTGGTAAATGATTGTCATTGGTTATAAAATTTGTTAGCCTTGAAACTATCATTATTAAGAAAAGAGCTTTATGATTAGGAATATGATTAATTATATTATTTATTAATTACAACTACTGAGTACAAACCATATAGATAGGAGTGTACTTGCTAGTATAATTGATTCATTAGTGTTGGCTAGTGATTCTCCTATTTAGGCTTATGTATTGATCAGAACAACAACACCAATGATGATTTTTTGTGTGGTAGGTGGTTTTTTTAAAAGATAAAAACTAGCCTACCTACAACCCAATAATATAAGAAGGAAAATGAGAGGTAAAGGAACTGATATCCCTAAACCAATATTTAACACCTGAGATAATATCCAATATAATTGAGCAATTAACAACCCTTTCTATGTCGTGGTATGTTGTAGAAGGATAAATGATATAGCCAATTGCATGAATGTATGATCATGCTGTTTGCCATCTTATGTGAGATAACATCCATAACACATCACAACTTATCTTAACCAGGTGAAGAGAAACTAAAAAGAAATGATGACTACCCTTATAAGAAACCAATAAAAAAAAAGAGAAACTAAAGCAAGAGATCCAATCACGAATTAATCCTCTTAATGAGCTGGACCAAATCATGGCTAGAATTTGAAGAACTAACAAAAAGCTAACTAAATTCCCTTAAACCTAGCATATAATAATTTCTTAGCCAACCAAACACCAAAACAACCCATAACAGATAAAATCAATAAACATGAAGTCCCTTGCAGCAAAAACAAAGCCACACATAAACTAATGAGACAAAAGGGCACCAAAACCAACCTTGCATGCCTAAAAGAAGCCTTGAACCATAAAGAGCACAAAAACCAACCTTGCAGAAATTATCTTCCTATGTTTTTTTGGCCCAAGAACGCCTGTAAGAAATAAAATAATAAAAAAATAAGACAACCTTTGATAAATACCACTTAGTCCACCAAGTCATTAAGAGTGAAATTACCACCACACTACCATAATCAAAATGACTTTATATCCACAATACATCCATCAGTAAAAAGGCAACATATTTAATTGTTTCTATTAATGTCAATAAAATAAAACTAGTAATTTGCCCACACTTTGTTGTGGATCAGACTATTCTTTTTAATTTTTTTTTAAATGTTAAGATTATGAAGATTTTTATCAGTACCATTAAATATAATAAAGTGATTTGATCTTGATATCTGTCAACTCAGTTTCTTGTCTAACTCAAGTTTTAAATTAATCCGTGTAGAAGCTGAGCCAAAGTGAATTACTCAATTTAATAGGTCCAATTACAACTTGAATGACCGATAAAAATATTACATAACTTTTAAAAAGCTTTAAGATGATATTTGTTTTAATAATGAGGCTTTGCCAAATTGAATCTACCTTGGTCACCTTGCAACTTGGGTTATGAACTTCAATGAATTTAATAACTTTGTTGTTTTTGTAAATTATTTTTTATTTTAAAATTAGATGCTTGCAAAATCGAGCATCAACCATAAAAAAACATTTATTTTGAGATTGTGATAATTTTATAGAAAGTAGAAAAAAATAAACCACAAATCTCATTTCTAACCATTTCAATACTGAAAAATAATGAAATAAAAAAAATTAAAGGACCAAAACAAAAAAAACAGTATATAAGGTTTTAAGAGTAAACCTTCTAAACCCATGATTTGGGTAACCCGGGTCAACATGTCAAACATACAAACTAAGTAATGGACTTCATCGTGATTAATAATAAAAGGTCCCCAAGGGATGTGGCTTGATAACAAAAAGCTTGCGATCTGCATAATAGGTCTCAAGTTCGAGTCAGGGCGTGCATTCCTTGTAAGAGCCTGGGACAACAGGGGTTTTACTCGTTCACCTGGGTCCACAAAGCACGCTTTCAGGAGGGTGAGGTTTCCTCACATAAAAATAAAAAAAATAAAAGTAGATGATCGCAAAATTGAGCGTCAAACCAATGCTAAGACTTTTTTTAAGATTATGGTAACTTCATAAAAAACAAAATAAAACAAATCAAGAAACTAATTTCTCATTTAGCCAAATATCAAAGGATGAGATCAAGAAAAATAAATTTTAAAAAAGAAAAGTTAAACTTGCCAAACCTGTTAACACGCCTATGAACTTTCTAAAATCTAATAACATGTCTTTTTCTTAACTTTTGTTTAACAATATGATAAAAAGAAAAACAAAAGATCATAGTTTAATTATAAAAAAAGTACCCCACTAAACTCATGAACCGAGGCAACCAAAATTACCTTGCAAATCAAGTTATTGACAGCATAAAGTTTAATAATCTAGTTGTTTTTTATTTAACCAAACTTTTTATAAATAGACCATACACGATTTGAAGATATTTTTCTAATACCAACATGATGTTATGATTTTTTTTGATAATATGATAATTATATAAAAAATGGATTAAAATAAATTATAGACTCTAAATCTTTATAAATACATCTAAGAATTAAATTAAAAAAAATCAACAACAAAAAAAATCAAAATAAAAAAAATTATAAATTATTATTGTAATATGCAGTAATAGTAGGTGTGAAAAAAATTGATGATAACCATCTAGTAGGTGATCTTAGAACTAAGAAATTGTTCCTCCTATAATTTTAAATTCAAACTTTATAATTATTATATGATGATCAATGAATATTTATATTGTTGTTAATTTTAAAATTTATAAAATTAATTAGGATATACATAAGTTTATTCGAACATCGATAAAAAAAAAAGATGGTATTTTAATTATAGAAAAGAAAGACTAAAAGAATGTACCGTTCATAGCTCCTCTGTTTCGGACTTTGCTAAACCCTCTGAAGCCCTACAGTCAAAAGCCAAAACGCCAACCAAAGGCAACGACCTCCCAAGACAAGTAGCGGAGGAACCGCACTCAGTCACTCTCCAGTCGACTACTAGAGAACTACACTCAGAGAAACTCCTAAAACGACCAAAATACAAGCCTACGAGGACTTCGTGAAGGTTCACGGCATTCTCTTAGCAGCCTCAGGACTACCTCGTACACTGCACCGCAAACTGTTCGACAAACTTATTTCCGAGACTTTCGATGGCGGCGCCTACTTCCAAGTCCACCCATGTCAGGATGGCCGTCAGAGGAGCCTCCTCCTCACCTCTGCCGCCCCCATGCCCAAAGATTCCAATGTTTTTCTCATTGACCACGCCTGGACTTTCCGCCTCTCCGATGCTTATAAACAGGTACTATCTACTAATTTTTTTATTGCATTCTTTTAGTCAAGTGAGTTCAATTTAATGCGAATATTTTTCAGTTTTGAGGGGTTTCTTTGTTTATTGGATGCTTTGATTTGTTGGTGCTGTTAGAGAACGAACCTACCCAGGGAAAATAATATAGCAATTGTTTAAGCTTTTTTGAAATTGAGTCATTTGAAATGTGATGGTTTTGAGAAATTATAATCATCCCGTGGTATTGTTTTGTGGGTTTTGGGTACTAAAACCTTGTAATTGAAGGTTTTGCTAAGAGTTTTGGACACACAAGCTCATCTGGTATTTTTGCCTACTGATGTTTACTTCATATAAGTTTCTCCTTTGAAGGTTGCAGCTAAAAATTCTAGCTTTTATTTTATCTGGGCTGGAAAAAATTCTTGAATTTGTGCTAGGATATGGTTTCTGCTAGTTATCGTTGTTGAAAGTTGACAATCTTTGAGTTTCTGCAGCTTCAAGAAGTGCCAGGGTTGGCCCAGAGAATGGCTGCTATGATGTGTGTGGATGTTGATTCGAATTCTGATGCTGAAGAGATAGATGGGGATGGAGTTTCACGAGACAACTATTCAAAATTGAATGTCACGGACATTGTTGAGAATGAAATTGGTTATGCGAAAGAGAGAGGCCATGACACTGTTAAGTGGTTGGAGCTTGAGGAACTTGACATTGACGATGACATGCTTCTCTCTCTTGATTTGTCTAGTAAATTTCCGGTCTGTCACCATTACTGTCCTTGGTTATTTGTATTTTACTATGGGAAATCACAATTATTACAGAAATTGTTTGAGAAACAATATCTCTGGTTTAAAGAAATACACTGGATATGATGATCTTATTTAGAGCAATACAGTATAATAATTGCCTAGGAGGTGGAAGTGTCTGTTATGGTTTTTTCTCTTTAATTTTGTTCTTAGAATCTTTTTGTTCATGCAAAGCTCAATATCTACTCCTTGCTTTTGTTTTATTAGGATTTACTAGCACTTAGCCTATATGGAAACAAGCTCGAGAATGGTGAAATAGTTGTGCAGGAAGTTACCAAATTGAAAAACCTAAAAGCTCTCTGGTTGAATAACAATCCAGTTCTAGAAAACTGGTATGTATGCTGATATGTGGACAAGACAATCTTCAGTCTTTGAAGCTGCCCTTAGTCCTTTTCCATCGAGGGGTGACTGATATATTTTTATCTCAGTGATGGTTGTATGGCAGACACAATTTTCAAGGGATGTCCAGGACTTGAAATCTACAACTCATGTTTCACCAGTAATTTTGGTGAATGGGCCTTGGGATTTTGCGGAGGAGTATATAAGAAGGATAATCCTTGCCCTATCCATCAGGATGACCATCCATTGCAGAGTGTGACATCTCTCGACCTTTCAAACAGAAGTATTCATTCTCTCATTAACAAGGTCCAGAATTTTCGTTCTATTCTGAGTTGTTGCTTCATACTTCATTTGTTGGAGTTATAGCTAAACAATAGACTTAATCTTTCCATTTGCATTCTCTGTATTCTCCGTTCTGAAATGTAAAACAATTTCACATGCCAAAATGTGGGCTTTTCTTCCTCTTTGCTGAAACATTTTAATTTTTACAAATCATTTGCGTTTGTATGAATCGATAATCCAACAGAATTTCACTGCTGATGCAATTGTGTTTCACTTTCCTTCAGGCATTTTCTCCTGGAGAGATGCCTTCTCTTTCACATCTGAATATTCGAGGAAATCCACTGAAGCAGAATTCAGTTAGTGAACTGTTCAAAGTATTGAAGGGGTTCCCTTGTTTACAAACTTTAGAGGTATTCTTGTTACAGTAACTATGAAAAGTAAACAATGCTTGAAATTGGCAATGGATGGTATGGTTTAAGATGCTTGTTTCTTCTTTTGCAGGTGGATTTACCTGGACCCTTAGGAGAGAGCGCTATAGAAATTCTTGAATCTGTTCCAAATATTTGTCTGCTGAATGGTGTCAACGGATCGAAAATATTAGAAACTGGAAACCATGTAATCGATTCTGTATTTCAGCCATGTCTTCCTGAATGGACAGCTGAAGAACCTCTTGCTGATCGTGTTATTAATGCAATGTGGTTATATTTGATGACATATAGACTTGCAGATGAGGAAAAGATTGATGAAACCTCTGTGTGGTATGTGTTTTTGCATTTAGCAAGTGATGATTCAGTACCTTTTTGGCTTACTTTGTTGACATGCTATCAGCTTTAGCTACTTAAATATCTTCATAGTCTAAAAGTTTGGCATGTGGCTTTTTTATGTTCAAAAGCTTAAGTTACAAAAGAGCTTTGTGTTCATCCTTTTGTCATGAGAGAAGGAATATAATTACACAAGCATAAAACTTGTAAATAGATGTTGAATCGTGGAAAATCTGAACTCAAGGTATGGGGACAGTTGTGTATTCTTCTTATTATTCAGAATGATGAAGAATGCTTAAGAAAGAGCAAAGAGGTCAATGAAGGTAGAGAATTTTGAGGCAACTGTAAATAGATATCACTTGGCATGTACTATAATTCATAAAAAAAAATTATATGATATTTTCATAGAATTGGAAAGTCGAAATATTTTAGAAATATCAAGAAGCTAGGCTGATGAGCACTGTGCTTTGTGCTTTATAATTCATTCATAAAATTATATGAATGGTGATGATGGTACGCATAGCAGTCAATAAGAATAGTTATTTTCTGGTACTAGCTGTCCTAAATTTGTCCAATATCCTTTCCGCTGACATTTATTCTGTGACAAATTGCTCCACTCTCTTTTAAATGCCAAAAAATTCTGCACAGTAATTCTTTTGGAGTTGAGAAGCACGCATTTTTTAGCTCAAATCTTCTTAATTGAGTGTTCTTTTGCTCTCACTTAGGGAGCAAGCATGCACATGTCTGTTCTGTGATCTGGTGAAGTGTTTTATTTTGGAGTTTCTTGCAGTTATGTAATGGATGAACTAGGTTCAGCTTTAAGGCACAGTGATGAACCAAATTTCAGGGTGGCTCCTTTTCTCTTCATGCCAGAGGGAAATCTGGACTCCGCTGTGAGGTTGTCTTGCCACTTTTTTTTACCTTTCTTTCGCTGATTTTGTGTATTCGTTCGCTAATTTTACTTGAAATTTGCGATTCTTTAGTAGCTTAACTGAAATTAAACAAAGTCTTTCATGATAAAAAATAATTAAAATATAAAATGATGCGCCTTGTTCCAACTTGTTTTAATGCTGGTCATGAAAAAGGCATGTGGAAAGGTTCTGTGCATTATTCCATGATGCAATCCTACTGTTAACATGAAGAATTTTATTTCAGCTATTCCATATTATGGCCAATCCAGAATGTTCAAAATGGAGATGAATGCACTCGTGATTTCCTATTTGGTATTGGGGAGGACAAGCAACGTTCTGCCAGACTTACAGCATATTTCCATACACCACAGTATTATTTTATTCAGGTATTATCTCCTAGTTTTGTATTAACTGTTTTTTCGTTTTTGAATATAAACTCAAACTTGCTATTTGGATTGTTATTAATTGCACCATTTCCTTCAGGAGTATGAGAAATTCCATCGGATGTTGCAATCAAAAAGTTCAACTCCCTTGCCAGTGAAGTCATCTTCCAGCAAAACCTTATGTCTAACTGATGGACGTGTTTTGCGTGTGTACACCGACTTACCTCAAGTGGAAGAATTTTTGACACGCCCTGAATTTATAATCAGTACGGGATGATCCATTCTCTGAATTTTTTGTTTGTTTGAATCTCATTTGATTGGTAGCTTCTATCTAGTACTTGAATGATTTAGATGTGCTATACAATTAATTCTGAGATCTGTGAGAATATCTATGCTTGTGAAATATGGGTATTAATGTGAAATATTGCATTTCAGTGGCTAGATCTTTTATTCTCTTGATCCGTGATAGATATTCAATACTTCATAAGGTTGAATGGTGCAGTATGTCCTCCTTTTTCTGCAGGAATGCTAACTATGCCATTGTTGTATATGTTTATAGCAAACCAGAATTCAGTTTGGAAAAATAAGGGAAGTTGCAGATGCTAGGCAGACCATGAAACCTTTGGAGGATCTCATCATATGGATTATAGGAGCAAAAGGATAGTTGTAACCAACCTAGTGTGTGTTTGGTATTGTGGTGCAGAGTACTTTTCAATTAAAAATGCATCAAAATGATGTAGTTTTAGTATTTTTTTTTTTATTTTTGACATCAACAATTAAAACCATCCAAAAACACCGAAAAAACATCATTTTGATGCATTTTCAGGAGAAAAGCAATTTGAAAAGCAAAAATGCTACTGTAAAATAAATACTCACCTAGTTTTGAAATGTAGTTGTGTCGAGGTTTCTTTTTTATGAATATAGAATGGGTGCATGTTAATCAGGGAAGACCTTAGTGTGTTTGGAAACTTAAGAGTGTATGGATTCTAAAGATGCTAGGGAAAACAAGGGAAATTTAAGAGAGGAAAAGAAGTGCAATTGAATTTCAGGGTTTAGTTCAAGGAAGGTTGCAGTCCTCCCTATTTGGGTGGAAAGTGTTTGTGAACCAAAAAGAAAATTTAGAAGTTTCTTTCCTCGTTCCTAATTTTAGGATCCAAACAAAGTAAACTTGCTTAACTTCCTTTACATTACTTGTATTTTTATTCCTTTCCCTCGAAACATATAGAAGTTTGGTATCTCTTTCTCATGCTCTGACAAGCTTCTCGTGTAATTTGTCTTGTTAAAAGCCACTGAGTTGAAGGATGCAGATATTATATGGACAAGTATGCAGGTGGATGATGATGTCAAAAGAGCTGCTGGAATTACAGATCGGCAATATATAAACCAATTTCCTTTCGAAGCTTGTCTTGTTATGAAACATCACTTGGCAGAAACTATTCAGAAGGTAAAGACAACATGTCTAATGTATGTATTCAAGCATGCACACTCTTGGATGAACCTGCTTTGTCCCCAAAATATCATTCTTTTCCTCCATATAGTTTTTAATTTAACTAATTATTCAGTATCTTTGCATGAGTATTGGAACATTCGACCAGGGTTTGCATTTGTTTTGCAAGAATAACTGACTTTTCTATTTATCCGACAGGCACATGGATCTCCTGATTGGTTGCATCCTACTTATAACTTAGAATCACATCTCTCTCCACTTATTGGTGACTATTATGTACGCAAAAGAGATGGATTGAACAACCTATGGATCTTAAAACCATGGAACATGGCCCGAACTATTGATACAACTGTAACAGATAATTTGTCAGCTATTATCCGCCTGATGGAAACTGGTCCAAAAATATGCCAGAAATATATCGAGCATCCTGCTCTGTTCCAAGGCAAGAAATTTGATATCCGTTATGTAGTACTGGTTCGCAGTGTGAAGCCTCTGGAACTGTTCCTTGCAGATGTTTTCTGGGTATGCTATTTTTCTTTGTTGATTTGCTAAGATGCTAAATGATATGGAACAGGTTTTCAAATTCCTTCTATTACGATGCCTATCTTGAAATAGTTATTTCATCTTTATTTTCAGGTTAGGTTGGCAAACAACCAATACACTCTTGACAAGCATAGTCTTTTTGAGTACGAGACCCACTTTACTGTTATGGTATGTTTTAACCATTTTTGATTGCAAAATCTGAAATATTTTGGTCATAAACATGCTTCAAGGGGTTGAAAATGGAATGTAGAAGAACAAAATAAAAGCATTTTGCCATACAGTATTGTTAAATGAGGGTTTTTTCCCTTCACATTGTCATAATTGGCTGGGGTTTTATCATACATTCTTCTTGGAGTGATTTGTTTCCTTACTTTGATGTAATTGGGAATGGCTTGCAGAACTATCGTGGAAGAATGAATCACAAGAACACTCCAGAGTTTGTGAAGGAATTTGAACAGGAGCACCAAGGTTACAGCCTCCATCACTTATTGCTTTACTTCCTGAAGAGAATGGTTATTCACAACCAGAAACGAATCCATTGGATAATAGAATTCACTAAATGTAGATTCTTGTGTATGTTGCAGTTAAATGGTTGGATATCCATGAGAGAGTAAGAAATATGATTCGATCTGTTTTCGAGGCAGCTGCAACAGTACATCCAGAGATGCACAGTCCAATGTCGAGGGCAATGTATGGTGTGGATGTCATACTTGATAGCTCTTTCCAGCCAAAGTTATTGGAGGTTTGTAGTTGTCAATGTGTTTCTTTCTCTAGTGCTCTCCTAGCATCATATGGTGAATGCATAGTTTGAAATCAAACCTTAAGCACGACAAGATAGCTCTTTCCAGCCAAAGTTATTGGAGGTTTGTAGTTGTCAATGTGTTTCTTTCTCTAGTGCTCTCCTAGCATCATATGGTGAATGCATAGTTTGAAATCAAACCTTAAGCACGACAAGATAGGAGTCATATTTAGCTGTTTGCTCATTCTTCAATGTGATTAATTCAAGGTAGTTTTCCCTGGGCTTTTGAAGATGAACTGTTCATTTTCTGCATGTAGGTCACTTACTGTCCAGACTGTACAAGAGCATGCAAGTACGATATGCAAGCAATTGTTGGAGGGGGAGAATTAGTGAAAGGTATTGATTTCTACAATTATGTGTTTGGTTGTCTCTTTCTTGATGAAACTACACACGTGTGCCCGTTGTAATTTAGCTTTAAGGATTTTCTCATGTATACAACTGTAGTCATGAAAGACTTAACAGAGTTTTCTTTTTTTCTTTTTTTGTTCACTATAGTTTCATAGATGAGTGCATGCTTGTATGCTTAAAAATAATATTTTCAGCTTGGATTTAGTCACTTTTTTTGTTCTGTTTTGTGAGAATTAAAACCCAGCATCTCCAAATTGACAATCCTAATTAATCATCAGAGTATATAAAGGTTTTCATTCCATAAGCGGATGCCAGTGCAAATGAGTAAATTAGTGGTTGTGAATTGTTAAAAGGACGATTGAGCTTGCTGTGATTTGCTGGCTAGTTTTTAGATCATGCATAGATGACTATAAATTGGCTAGCATTTTGGGTTAGATGACTATAAAGTGTTGCCCTTTTCTCCTGATAACTTCAAAGCATAGACATCAGCTAAAGTAAGCTTGGTTTTTTTTTTTTTTTTCCATTATTATTATTATTATTATTATTATTATTATTACGTTCTGGGATTCTGTTGATAAACATTATTACCAGAAATGCTATCAAAAGAGGGAGCTCCATATTAGCATTGCTCCAGTTTCTTTAGTGTCTTGTTGTCTGATAATTTCCCTTTCTTTTCCCTCCCCCTTAATTTTGATGATGCACCTCTCTTTCTAATGACACTTTTTTCAAGAAGAGGAAATAACTCCTGCAATCTAAAATGGAATTAACACATACTGCAGCCAGGATTCTGTAGAATAAGCACAGTACTCCAAAATTGTCAGCATTCTCCAGATGCTTATCATATCCACAGCAAAAATAACAATAAAATAACTTCGTCAAGGAGCCGCAGTCGTCTGACACTTGATATGTTGCCTAAATACAACCCTCGCATTCACAGCATAAATAAGCAGGTAGAGGTAGCAGTGACAGTAAATAAATAAGCAGGTAGAGGTAGCACTTCTCGCATCAACTTGGGATAAATAAGATGTGAATGAAAATAAAAGGATCAACTTGGGATCCATATAAATAAAAAGGAAAAGGAAAAGGATTGACTTGGGATCAAAAAGATTAGTAGCAAAAGATTTATTGTCACCTTATGACCTTTCCATGATTGATCAAGAACAAGAGGCTTGATTCATCAAGTTATGAACTAGGTTTAGGGTAAACATCTGTAATCAAAGTATGATAAACTTTGACTTATCCAATAATTATTGTTTTACCCTGTTTCTCATATCTTATAAAAAGAAACTATGCTAAATGTTTATTCTTTTTTGTCCCAACTAAGAAATGATATTGGATTTGTCATCATTTTTCTCTTTGACTAAATGTCTTTCCTTTATAAAAAAAAATACCCGACTTATAACTATTGTTGGTCATTTTAAAAGATACCCAAGCACACTTTATTATGATGTCATCATCCTCTAGCGTCACTACCTCTAGTGATGATCATTTTTCTTTAATCCAGAGCAAGTTTATATTATTGATTTCTCAATCTCTTCTATTATTGATAATAACAAAAACTTTTCCTCTTATTTAACTAAGTAAATTTGAAAAATACTATCTCTCAAATATACCTCTTTAATAATGGAAGTTTCAACTCTTGAGTTGGAGCTTGATAGAGATGGTCAAATTGGAAAAGATTTTGTCTAACAATGTCAAAGAGGTGTTAACCATTTTTGCCTAAAAATATAAGTTCTAAGCAATCGAGCCATAACTAGCCATTTTAAACAGTTTTTAAAGAGCACTATTCTTTAAGAACCATGTGATGTTATAAATTAAGACACATAAAAAGCCTTAGTACAACTATACAAGAGTACTGAGCCCTTTAACCTTGATGGAAAGTTAAGTAATAAGACTATTCAAGAATCTTCATAATTTTAAAAACAAAGATGGAAAGTTAAGTAATTCATTGCACAACAAGTCAACCAACCTCTTTCATATCCTTTTCTCCCTAATCTCTATCACCCATTATAATAATATTATCAAAGTTTAGCCAATTATTCTTAGTGCAATGAGTTTGTAAATTGATAGAACTTTTAGGGTTTTTGAAAGTATAAGGTGTGCTAATATAAACATGTTATATGCAAAAGAATAAAGGCATCATAAATATATAAAAAAATGCATGATCTTATTAAAATAAAAGAGGCTTATTAACATAGAATATCTTGTGTTATTATGAGCCAAATTGTTACCAAGACTAAAACAATTAAAGATTAACAAGACAAAATAGGCCAAAACATTCTTACAACATAATCAAACAAGAGTAATTACTCTTTGAACATAATAAGAGCAAAATCTATCTTTCAATTCTGGTAGGTTTATCCTTCAAACAATTATGACATAATTTTATCTTCTATTCCTACATTTTCTTCCTCAATTTGTCCTTTATCATGATACTTTAGGGTGCTGATGTGAAGATCGACCATGTTGAACTTACTTATCTCCTTTTATATTCTCTTTTTAATCCTTGCTATCCCCCCCCCCCCTTTTTTTTTTTATATTGGCAACCACTTGTATTCATCTTTCTTGGGCTTATAAGTCTCAATATTTGGTCAACACACTACAATTTCATCATGTTAATTCGCTCATGCATCCTGGTCTCATGACTATACTAGAAAGGAATCTCATTCTTCAAAATACAATTAGAAGCCATCTCGGTTACTTTCAAGATTTTTGGTTTTCTTAACACCATACCTTTAAGAACTCATTCAACATTCATGACTTTAGAGGCATGAATATTCTCATCTCTATAGTCTTACACTTTAATAAATGGTATATCCATATTTTTATCATGAAAATCATTTCTTTAGCCTTAATTGTTACCAACATTAACTTTTAAAGAATCAAATTCTTCTTGCAAAATGAGCATCATGGTTAGCCTGATTTTTATCTTTTATATTTCTCACTTAGAGTAGGGTGTTGTAGACTTTATAGGTTGGAGCCCTTTGAGCACTTATATTTCAACTTGTAATGTGTTCATTTCACTTAAATGAATGTTTATGTACTTATGAATGCAAATTTATGTACATGTATATGAGATATGAATTAACCTGTTTAAAGAACTAATTCATGACTTCCTTGTTAAGTATGATTAGAATACATAGTTTGATAAATTTACAAGGGTTTTTTTTATTCTTAAATCAATTGAATCTCTTACACATAAATAAATTTAGAAGCAAATTGCTCATACAAATAATTATATTCAATGTCACTCCTCTATTAGTTATATTCTTGATGAAAGCTTAAACCTCACTCAAATATTCTTTGTATTTATAAATGTTATTACTAATCTTAGAAGCTTTTACCCTTAACTTATTTGCCTTATAAGCTACCATATCATTTAACCTATTAATTTGCTCAATCTCATAGTTGAACAAAGTATTATCTTGAAGCAATGTGTCTTTGCTTGTAGCTAATATTTTATTATTCCTAACATCTAAATCAATGAAAAACAAAAAATATTCTTTAGCTTTTTGCTTTGCTGATAATCACATGAATCCTAACTATTGTAAACCACTTAGCCAATTTAATATATTATGGATTCTCATTCTAAATAGGATAAACCTTCTAATCATTTATGTGAACTCAAACTCTTGTCTTCAATAGTTTTTCTTTAGTCAATCATGACTCTTGATTGCCTAGTTAACTACTTTCTAATCTCTTGGTTGATTAAAATTCTTCAAGCTTAGTTGATTACTGCCAACAATCAATTTCAACCTTTTTTTCTTTGTTTAAATATAAACAATCACTATTTTCATCTATTTGACACATTGATGTTTATTTTTTATATAAATAACAATGAGTCCTAATCGTCTTAATGGGTGGTTGATATCCAATATTTATTAATCAACAACCAATTCTAGCTTTTTTTTATGATTTACAAAGTGAACAACCACTATTTTAATCCAACAATACTATTTTGTATATTGTTTGTATGAAATGTTGTTAATTATCTTATCAATTAGTAATTAATTTCTTTGAACCTATGAAATAATTATTTATTTGTATTTGAATTAGTATTCATTAGTTCTATGCCTGCAAGCTACTACCAGATAATTTTCAAAACTCATTTTTTCTATTAAATTCTATGGTAATAAAAATAAATATATTTTATTCCGGTTCTCATATGCCAGGTAAATGCCCCACTCTTGGGAGATAGCCATAACCCAAGCCTTTTCAACCAACAATTTAAATTATAGAGAAACAAATTTAACCAACATTTAATTTTCTTATCAATGCATTTCTTTTCTATTTTGACAAGAACATGTATTTCTATAAGTCACATGATTTTTTGAATAAACATGGTACAACTAAAGTAAACTTTTGCAAGGATTCCAGTTATCTAAATCAATAAAAAAAAATATTCTTTAGCCAAAACCATACTTCCTTATACATGTTTTTTTCCTAGTGAAAATATGTTTTTTTATTAAACAAATAATTTTTATAATCATAATTTGGCATCATATGAAAGCAAATCTCAATAAAAATAATATTGTGTTAATTTTGATGTAGAACCATAAAAGAATTAAAAAATAATTAATTTAATACAACAATATAAAAAATTAACAAGATTTGTTTTATATAAATAGCCTAAATGAATATTTATGAGCAATTGTTTTTGAAAAAAAAAACCTAAATGATTTATATAATTATTTTTATTAGTTAAGGAACAAGATTACCATAATAAATTCAAATTGTGTTTAGAAAATAAGACATAATTGGATTTTTTTAAAAACTTTATTGTATTAATCCTAATTAAAAATCATTTTTATATAAAAATAAAAACAATGAACAAACCTACAAGTTTGTTTTTTTAAAGAAAAAACGAGTGTATAAAACTTGTAGACCGGGTTAGACGCCTATTTTATTTTGTTAAATAGGTGGATGACACGTCTCTTGCTTTTTCTTTTTTCATATCCTAGTAGTGAGTTTTGTCTATCTTGGAAAATGACTTATCATTGTCTTATTCAAGCTCCAACCTTGTTCAATGGCTACAAAATCGAATTCTAAAATATTTGAACCTTAAACACTAATTTCCCCCCTCATATATTCTCACTTAAAACACCTAAAAAATCATCTTAGAAAGCTCAATAACTTCACTAATAACCCAAAAACCCTCCAATATGTATAAAAACTAAAATAAAAGTGCAAAAGACTTTCCAAGTGTGTGTGTGTGTGTATTCCTAGTATTATTGAAGATAGAAACTATTTCCATTCATTGAGTTTCTCTCTTAAAGCCTAGTCAATAAGCACCAAAATCGAAGTTATTGGTGGATGAAATCCAATCACCCAAGAGCTTTATCCCAATTTTTTTCTCATCTCTTTTCACTTTTAACCTTTATGATCTGAAATGTGATAACAATAAAATTTAAGACTAAAATATATCAACATACAAGAATAAAGATAAAAAAAATAAGAAAAATAAAATTTTAGCGATCAAATAGAACTTTTATGTGCCTCTTATGAAAAGACCTCCATTTACTATTTCTTATGTCAATTTTCATTCTCTATCTCTTAATTTATTTTTAAAATAGAAATTAAAGTTCTATTTATAAAATTAATTGTTAATTTAACTTAGAATATTTAATGGCACATTAGGTAAGTTAGATAAAACAAATCAAAAAAATATTAAGTTCATAATACTATGAAAATATAATTTTAAATGATAAAATTGAGAAAAAAAATAAAGTCTAATAATCAAATTATAAACTTTGTAAAAGGATCAAGATGTAAAAAATAGCCAAAAATAAACAATAGTAAACTCCTAATTTGTTCTAGTTTTTTTTTGTGTTAATTATATTTTTTTAACGTTATTTTTTTTAAAAAATTTAATTGTTAATGAAATTGTTTTTTTTTCTAAGAAAAAATCAAGTTTATTTGCAATTTAAATAGAATAATGATTTTATTGGGGTGTTGGATTTTTAGACAATATGTGCCGTATTGGGTCAAGTGGATGAAAGCTTTCATGGGTAGGCCGATGCAAACTGTCCTGTCCTCGCTACGTTGACAGACAAGTGACGTCACTAAGTCCCTGAAAAACCCTAACACAGCATTACAGGGGTTCCATTTATAAGCCCCTTCCCCAATCACCATCATCTTCTTCATACATTGCATTCCATTCACTGATTCAAACACCACCAAATTTCAACTTCAAATGTATAATTGCTGCTTTAAAGTCCACTTTTGTTAGTTGATTGAAACTCTCTTTTTTGGGTCACCATAGTTTGCTTTTGCTATGGGAATCTTTGCGGTTTCTTCGTTCTCTCCATGACGTGCAGAGATTTTAACAAAAAAAACCACAAAAATCGGGAGACCTAATAGAAAATCTGGCTGTATTCAAAGAGAGTCACTGCTTTAAATTAATCAGTGGAGTGGGGTTGCTTATGACCCTCGTTTCCTTAACTCGACCTTTCAGGGTTCGAGCCTCCACTATCTCCATTGCCCGTTTTCACGGTCAAATTCAAGGAGGAGTTCGCTTTTACCCTGATAGAGAGGTAATTCAAAACCCAGAATCTTGGTTTGTCAAAGTAGTTTCCACCCTTTTTGTCAATTCACATTCTTTGGATGCGTGTTTGAATTACTTGTGTGAAAAGTTGACACCTTTGATTGCATTCGAGGTAATCAAAAGGTTTAATAATCCAAAAGTGGGTTTCGAGTTTCTGGAGTTTAGTAGATTGAATTTGAATGTCAATCATTGCTATTCCACATATAATTTGCTTATGAGATCCTTATGTGAAATGGGTTACCATGATTTGGTGAATATTGTGTTTGATTACATGGGGAGTGATGGGCATTTGCCTGATAGTACACTTTTAGGATTTTTGGTAACTTGGATGGCGCAAGCGAGCAAGTTTGACATGGTTAAGAAAGTGCTTACTGAGGTTCAGGGCAAGGAGGTGCGCATCAATTCATTTGTCTGTAATAATTTGTTGAGTGTTTTGGTTAAGCAGAACCAAGTGCACGAGGCCATTTACTTGTTTAAAGAGTATTTGGTAATGCAATCTCCTCCTGACGTTTGGACTTTTAATATTCTTATCCGAGGTCTTTGCAGAGTAGGGGAAGTGGATAGAGCTTTTGATTTTTTCAAGGATATGGAGAGTTTTGGATGTTTACCTGATGTTGTCACATATAATACTCTTATAAATGGATTGTGCAAGGCAAATGAAGTACACAGAGGGTGTGAATTGTTCAAGGAAATTCAGTCTAGAAGTGATTGTTCGCCAGATGTTGTAACTTATACATCAATTATATCGGGGTTTTGCAAGTCTGGTAAGATGAAGGAGGCCTCAGATTTATTTGAGGAGATGATGAGGTCTGGGATTCAGCCCAATGTAATCACTTTTAATGTTCTTATTGATGGCTTTGGCAAGATTGGGAACATAGTTGAAGCAGAAGACATGTACAGAAGGATGGCATATTTTGACTGCTCAGCTGATGTAATCACCTTCACCTCCTTGATTGATGGCTATTGTCGAGCTGGTCAGGTGAACCATGGCTTGCAGTTTTGGAATGTGATGAAAACAAGAAATGTATCTCCAACTGTTTATACTTATGCTGTTCTCATTAATGCTCTCTGCAAGGAGAATAGACTTAATGAAGCTCGTGATTTTCTGGGGCAAATAAAGAATAGTAGTATAATTCCAAAACCATTTATGTACAATCCTGTGATTGATGGGTTTTGCAAGGCTGGCAATGTGGATGAGGGGAATGTGATTCTAAAAGAGATGGAAGAGAAGAGATGCAAACCTGATAAGGTGACATTTACCATTCTTATTATTGGGCATTGTGTGAAAGGAAGAATGTTTGAAGCAATTAATATTTTTAATAGAATGTTGGCAACCGGGTGTGCCCCTGATAACATCACTGTTAATTCTTTGATATCCTGCCTTTTGAAGGCTGGGATGCCTAATGAAGCCTATCGCATTAGGAAAATGGCATTAGAGGATCGTAACTTGGGTTTGTCATCTTTTGAGAAAGCTATTCCTTTGAGGGCAAATACAGACATCCCAGTGGCAGTTTGAAAGAGGGTGTCTTGTTGGAGCTGTCACATGAAAAGGGTACGCATTTCTCTTCTTGACTTTCAAAGCATCTTTGCACTTCTGCTGTGAATAATTAATTTGGTTACTTCCTCTCACATATTTATAATACTGACAATAATTATATATTTTTTCCATAAACTTCTTGATTATGCCCTACATTGCTTAATATGAAACGCTGCTAGTTTTATTGTAGTGATGTGTATTACTAGCCATGTCCTATTGTTTAATGGCATTAGCAAATATAATGGAGGAAAATGGTTGCTCTGGTGACTTAAGTTGTGACATGCTTAACCAATGCTAGATAGCTCAATTGTCTGTGTGGACATTGAGGCACTGAGATCTCATGTATAAAATAGCACGAGTAAGACAGAATTCATGCAGAAATAAATAGAAAAAGAGGGGAACAAAAAGCAGTATGATAGACCTGGTGTGTTAGGATTTTTTAGTTAGTGACTTTGGTTGTAGAAGGCTTCAGTTTATTGTTAAAATTCTTCATAATGACTATAGTAACAACAATAATCTCCAAGAAGAGGATTGAGAAGTGGGCATGTCCCTGACCAATATACGTATTCGAGCTGTGTTTTGTTTGTCAAGCATTTGTCAATCCTGCAAGCCAGCTTGCATTTTCATTTTAACTTCTCAAGGTTTTTTAGTCCACAATTTTATTTTTATTTTGTCATGGTTCTTCACATCTAATTTTGGTATGAGCTTGGATCAACACACATGCTCCAACCCACAAGTGTTTGCTCATGTGTTTGGTTGTCCAATCCTTGTCAAATGCTTCAAGTGCTAATGGTTGTAACTTGTAAGTTGGGGATGTATGAATCATTTGGAAGGAATTTTGTTTGCTCAAACTGCAATGTTACCTCTAGAATGTGAGGATGACGGAGAATGACAGAGAGCATCAGTTAATATCAAGTCTAAGTGGAGAAACACTGCATCCAATCTAGCTATACGGATCACCGTAATAATAGTGGGCCGTGTCCTTTTATGAGGTAGAACGCCGGTGTTGGAGTGGCTCGGGGTACTTGCAATTTTATCACATGAAGCAAGGGAGACAATCTAAAAACATATATTAACATTTGTATCTCTACCTGTGAACATCCAATAAGAGTGCCCAGCATTTAGTCAAAGATGTATATCCAAAATGTTGGTAAAGTTTATTTCTTGATAAAACATGTGAGAATGAAGTGGTAACCTCTTGAACTCAACATTCTTATCTAATGCCAAGTGGTCATGTATCTGGTCAGGCTCACAAGTATCAAAAGCTTAACTTAGTTGCTATCAATTCGAATTCTTGGTGGTCATTTTTTAGTTGCACATTATTCACCAACCTGTTTTAACCATTTTTTAGTTTTAACCAACCTGTTGTTGAGTTCTTGACGTCTGTCTTGCTTAATGGACTTTGCAGGCTGGCAGCGTTTGCACGTTTTAAGGCATTGGCGGATCACGAACAGGATGCAATACACAGTTTATGAGGTTAAAACTGTTAATATCTGATCTGAACTTAAGACCTGTCTTTTTTTACGTTCTTGGATAGAAATTGGGGAAAGTTGGTTTTGGGGTTTCCAATATAGACGAGTTTAGCAGGTAGCTAAGAGCAGTAGCTTTTCCCATGTAAATCAGTAATGCCTTCCATGTCTGATATGATATCAAAAGGGACCCAATGGCATTGAAGATCAAGCAATGTGGCTATTTTTAATCAATTTCACTTTCAATTTGATCTTGGTAACGTGCTGCACTGTTTGGTTCGTTGTCTCTGATCGCCATTTTGCTTTACAATAGCACTGAATTCTTCAGTGGGGTAAATTTTATAGATAAGAGATCCATTCTCTAATCAACGTAAGCTGTTGCATTGAAGGCAAGGATGGAGATAATTTCCCTAAATTAGGATTTGACCGCGTGCTAAGATCGCTTCATATATGCATGACCAAGTCAAATATATGTTTTAATTAATTACATAACTGCAAATGGTACTCTTAGCACCAGGGTCTATACATAAAATCGGGAAATAGGGCATGCATTATTTTCGTACATCAACACACATGGGCGTGCACCCTGAAGGCAAATTCCCATTACATGCTACTGAAACTAGTATCGTACACCACAAACCACTCATCCAAGAGCTCATCAAATCTTCACAATCAAGCTGAAACGACAGGATATGATGCACAGGTTGCAATACCTGCAAAAAAAATATAGTCGCCAAAATCAGGATCAGCATTTTGAACATAAAGGCAAGTAAACAACTGCTCAACAAGTCGAAATCCCTGTTATCGTGGCATCACATTTCAATGGGGCCCGTTCACAGTTAGTTCAACAGATTGTTGATGCATCAAATATTCTTCAAGTGGTTGCACGGTTGATCTACATAGATAGGTTGGGACTTACCACACATGTTCTTCCCCATCTCCATCTTAAAGTAACCATTGTCACCCCAGTCTTCTCCCCAAGAGTTCTTGATCAGCCAATATGGGACGCCATTCTCTACTCCATACCCAACTGCAAGAACAGCATGGTTCACATCCTGCCATAAACCCAAGAGAACATCAGAAAGAAATCGTCATCTATAAAGGTTATGACTAAATAGGTTCAGTATACAAGCGGGAAGAATATAATATGTTTGATGGTTTACATACATTCACGCTGCCTGCATCTAGCTGGGACAAGCAACTGAACTAATCTAACATCTATGGACGATCAAGAGGCGTAACATTCACAGAAAGGTTGTTGACTTATGCAGTCTCTTGACATTTCAAAACTTGAATATAAACTAGATATTTCTAAAAGTTTAAAAAGGAGCAATGTCCCCAAAATTTAACTGAAACAATCCGATTTCACTGAATAAATTATCACCCTAAAAATAGTTTTAACTCACCATGGGAGTACTGCCACAAGTGTTGGTGGTGAAAACTCCTTCCTTGTACAGACGGAAACCACTTACTACCTCGAACGCCACACTCACTGGACGGACAAATGCAACTGCATGCTTTAATTCGTTTTCAGCACCCTGTATTTGAGTATAAGATCAGGGAACCTCAAATGATCAATAACGCATACTAGCATGACGTTTCGAGAGTAGCAAATGATCAATGGACAAATTTTGAACCCCCCAAGAGACCATGTTTAATTATAACAGCCTCTTGTAGCAAATGGAGAATGAACAGATAACTACAAAGGGGATTGTATTATATTAGATCTCTAGAGTATTTGCGCTAGAAAAAAACACAGCTTCTTTGAGCTGCAACATGGATGTGATTACTCTCAATGCTAATATTGGAGGTATAAGAATGCTCATATGCCGAAAACAAGTACATCTACAATAGCCAACCCAAACACATGCAAGAACCAGAAATTAAGCCACATCATACACCAAAGTTTGCCAACTCAACAGCTCGAGTGAGAAATTTCCTGCTTAAGCCAGAAAGAATATTCACACAAAATACTATTTAGGGGAATTGTGCACGCTACTTACCAGTGTAATGTTGACAGACTCGACAACTTGGACACCAACGTTTTCTGATGAGAACTTGCAGGCACCATCTGTTCCAGTGTACGGATATGCTTCTTCGGTGTCAAGGCCACCATTGAATTTAATGTATTCAAAGGCTTGGGATGGCAACCCGCCATTGCAGCCAAAGTTATTAAATGCTCTGGCACAGTCCACAAGCTGCTGTTCAGACAGGGAGATTCCTTTCCCAAAGGCCTGGTGGTAAGCAGCCTCTAGAGCTCCAGTGGTGCTGCAGTAGAAAAATATTCAAGTTAACAAGCATGAAACATATAGTTAAAACCAGCAAGTTTCAAAAACAAATTTAACCTGAAAGTCCAGCAAGATCCACAGTGACCTTGATTCTTGACGGGACTGACTATGCCTTCTTCCCTCCAGTCTTTCTATACCCACAGAACACAGCCCATGATAAATATTTACTAGTAATCGCTAATTAAGCAATAAAAATCACATATACATATACATATATAGATAAGGAAAAGCAGTACCGTTTCAGGAAGAACAGCGTTGGTAAGCTTGTGATTGCCCCTGGTGGTTGCAGAGCAATTTTGGGCAGCTCCCAGTCTGTACTTTTGGAACTCTTGCCATGTCCAATCAGCAAATTCTGCAGAATCATGAAAATGTTAGGATTATGCTGCCTTCAACCACTATAAAGTAATTAGTGGACCTAATCTAATTAACAAGTAAGACTTACGATTAAGACCAAGAGTGTAAGGCAAGCCCTTTTTATTGGTGGATCTAATCAAATCCAAACTCTCCGAGAATATTGCAAACCTTAACTTCATCTCCTTCTCTGTCTCATACCTCTTTCCATGCCTTGAAACACCCAAACAAGCCAAACATCCGGTGGGATAAGAAAAACAAACAAACAAACAAACAAACAAACAAAACCATCTGATTATTGAATGATCATCATAATTAATAGAAACGTACCTGTGAGCAAAGCGAGCAAAGGAGTTAGCCCGGCAGGACTGGCCTAAGACCTTAACAAAAGAAGATTCGATGTCATGGAGACGGTCAGATACAAGTTTGATGGGGTTGGATTCCTCAAAACTTGATCCTGCTGCAACGCAACAGAGGGTGACCAAGATCGATGAGACCACCAGGACGGTGACACGAGCCATCATTCACCTCGTTTTTGTGGGTGGTCGATGATTATTGGGTGAGAGAAAATGGAGTGGAGTCTGTTAATTTAAGAGATTTTAGATTGGATTTTGTTGGCTCAAAGAATCTTTGGTCACAGTGCAAAGTACATTTGTATCCTCAGCTATCGTGTTACTCTAAATTTGGTCCCTAATCAAAATATACTCCCAATTGGATACTCATCCTCACCTATCAAAATTTATAGTACTTCTAGTCTTGCATAATAGCTTTTAAAATACTCATTTATAAAATACAAAAATAAATCATTATATATTACATAAGTGAGTCTTATTAGCAAATATCATAAGATTAATGTGTAATGGTAGGCATCATTCTAAGACTTTATGAGAATGAAAACGTACACACGCAGGTGCTTAGTTTTATGATTTGAGGGCTAATTGGATAATGTCTAAATAGTTAAGGGGCTCATTTTACCCTATTGATAATTGGGTGACAAATATGTCCTTTTCCGGAGAATCTTCTGGTTGGTTTTAATATTAAGAAATGTAATAAATATTGTTTTGAAAGTGATTTTTGTTTAAAAAAAATATTAAAATAATTTTTTTTATTTTTAAAAATATATTTTTGTTCAGAAACATATTATAATATATATTTTTTAAATAATTTTTGATATAAAAATAATTTAAAAATACTAAAACTTTAAAACTAAAATAAATAAAAATTTAAAACACAAAAACAGTCCACCTCTCTAACCCTTACTACAAGAACACGGAAGTTGTCTGATGGATACAGTTTTGTAATAACTTACTGTGACGCACATGGTGACGCCCAATGGTTCCTCGTCGTTGTAGCTTACCAAGTCATAGTCGTCGATTAAAAAGACATATGAAAAAGAAATTGGAGGCCTGGACCGTCATCTATTCTGCGTTGTAGCAGTAAAATAACAAAATATCCCAACAGTAGGGAAATAAAAAATAGTTTTGGACGAGCATGCTTGCCCGCTGCGCTTTTTTTTATGTAAAAAATTAATTGATGTTTTTACATGTTGTTACATGTTATAATTAGTTATTTTAATATTTAATTAGTAAAATTATAACAGATAAAATATATTATAAATAATTTATTTTCCGTCTAAAAGGAATAGTATAATCGAAATGAGAAGTGATTCGTATATTTTTTAATTGTAGATACCCTAGGTAAATTTGTGTACTTTTTTTATGAGTTGCATTTTTCCCCCAGCAATATTAGATCTGACAAATTATAAATAAAAATATTGTAATTTTTTTATAAAATAAACTTAATTTTTCTGCGTGCTATAATTAGTTATTTTAATGTTCAATTAGTAAAATTGTAATATTTTTTTTTTCCTGGCCAACTAAGCGTACCACGAATAATCCCTGGACTCATTTTTTTTCCTTCATTTTTTCCTATTTTTCCCCCTTATACATTTCTTTTATATAATCACGGTGTCCGAATCAGCTTACACACACCACTAGTATTATTATTTTATAGAATAACTAAAGGAGATCGCAATTCTAAAAAGTAATGAATGTATATATTTTAAGCCGCTAATATGAAATAAATAGCAAAATATATAATTAGTCTAACATATTTATCAGAGAAAAAATTATAAATAATTATTATCATTATTTTTAAGGCACTAATATGAAATAAATAGCGAAATATATAATTAGTCTAACATATTTATAAGGAGAAAATTGAAAAATAATTATTATCATTATTTTTAATGCCTTATCTACAATAATTAGAAATTTCAACACCTAATAATATTTTTTAAAAAAGAAATTAAATAATAAAATAAATGACAAAATAAAAATATATATTATTAGATTTTAAAAAATTATTTGACGTGAAGAATAAATAAAAAGAAAAACAAAAAAAGAGAATAATAAGCCGAACAATTACGACACACCCAACCGCCAACGAATGCCCAATTGACTACAAAAAAAATAAATTCATCTCTAATTGATTTTATCGATTGCATTTTTTTCATCAACCAATTATATAATTATCAAAACAATTAAGATGCACCAAACAATCAATCAATTGCAGTTTTGCAATCTATGAATTAAATGAATCGACACACAATAGCAATCAACCAGAAATAATCTATCTTTGATAGATTTTAGCGGTTGCAATTTTGCTATCTGCCGGTTAAATAGTTCGTTGCCGTTAAAATAAACTCAACCATCAACAAGTTCGATACAACAATTTTACTAATTAAATATTAAAATCACCAATTATAGCACGCATAAAATCAATCAGTTTTCTATATAAATAGAAGCCCAGCAAAACGTGTGGGCAAGTTCGCTCCCATTGGCATTGCTCACCTACACCCATTGGCACTGTGGAGTGGATGTTTGCTCCAGTGCTTCGCGCATGCATGTGCTCTTTTTTTTTCCTTTTGGAACAGTGTATTAACGAAAATGTCCCTCGAAAAGGACAAAAAACACTGTCTGGGTTGAGGGTCTCAACGGTAATTGCATGTTTTCGGTCCGGTTCGTCTGGCCGATTTTTTTCTCTTAATAATTCATGGAACAGTGCAATAACAATTTTGCCCCTCGAAAAGGACAACAATCAGACGTTGGAGGGAGGGGCCATCCTGTAATTAACCAATTTTTTATTCTCTTTTTATGTCGGTTACTGTTGGTGTGCCGTCCGTTTCCGCACTCAAGCGTGTTTCAGACGGCACGTGCGGCTGATTCAGGCAACCGAAAATGCCCAACCGACATCTACAATGATTTTCAGGCATGTTCTCTTCCACTTGGTGCGACGCGTGTGACGATATGGTGTCCAGAGACGTGTCAATGGTCGTTTGAATTTCCTCCCCCCCCCATTTCTCTCTCCTGCCTGCGCCGGCTGACGTCAGCACAACTGTTTTTTGTCAATTTTTTATTTCAGTCCCTAAATGCTCGAATTTGTTGTTCTGGCCATTAGTGCTATTATATAGGTTTTGTTGGAAAGAAAAAATCATGGTGCGCGTAAGCTGACCCGGACACCTCGGTTAAAAAAAGAAAAAAAATGTATAAGTGGCAAAACAAAATAGGGAAAAAAATGTCAATAAAAAGTGGATCCGGAGATTAGTCGTGGTTTGCATAAGTTGGCTCGGACACATCATTTATTAAAAAAAAATCTTTTTTTTGTTGTAAAAGTGGATCCGGAGATTAGTCGTGGTGCGCATAAGTTGGTCCAGACACATCAGTTATTAAGAAAAAATTCTTTTTTTGTAAAAAAAAATTGTAAAAAAAAACAACGACCAGTTATTAAAAAAGAAAAAAACCAGTTCTTTTAAAAAAAACAACCTGTTTTTACGGGAAAAAAAATAAAAATCAGTTTTGTTGTCTGAGCGGTTCGAACTCTCGCGCCCTATTCTGCCAACGCATGGACAACCGCTCGGCCACAACCACTCCTTTGTCATTTCTACCATACAAATCAAAAAAAGAAGCCATGTGTCCAAAAACAAAAAGGAGTTCATGCTTACGCGAAGCACCGGAGCAAATGTTCACTCCACAGTGCTTTGGGTGTGCGTGAACAGTTGTAAACGACCCATTTTGTTTTAGCTTATAGTGTAATTGAGGCGTTTAGATTTTTATTTTTATTTTTTTACATTGTGGAATTATTCATGTATTTTTTAATGCAATAAATTTAATTTTATTGAGTTTAGGGCTATTAGAATCATTTAATCTTTTTTTTTTAATTGTTAGTTTGTTTGAGAGTGATAACATGATTTAGCAATAAAATAATATTTTTTTTATTTGAAAAACTAATCGGTGTACGCTATGCATGCGTCAAATCTTTAGAGCCACCACATATGTTGGGCGGGCATGTCAAGGCTCCAATGGAGAAAAAAAAAAGATTTCATCGTATTATTTTTTAAGCTCAGCCTCTCTTTTTCCATTATTAGTGACACTTGTTGTTCAAATATAGTTAGTTTATCTCTGGTAATCTTTTTTTCTCCTTTCATTTCCCTCTCCTATCTTGATAAATAACTTTGGTCCTCATTGTTATTCATATTTCAAATTCAATCTTTTTCGTTTTGATCTTTATATTTTTATCATTTTTCTTTTTTATTAAAGTTTTATTTGTTCTCAATTTAACCCTTGGTTTATAATTTGTATATATAACATTTTTCTATTCGATTCATCCAATTATCTTGTTTTTAATGGTAATGGTAATTCACATGAACTACCAATGATCTTCCAAACCCTTCTAGAAAAAAAAATTGTTATATACCTTTTTGCAAACTAAAAAGATTGTTTTTATATTCATCTTCTCTTAGGAAACAAAAAACATTTCCTCCATCAATAGAGCATACTTGGAAAACATGTTATAACTATTTTTGGGTTATTTCCTAAAAATAATAAATAAATAAAAACCAAAAAAGGCTAATGTTGTGGAAAAAATCAAGTTGAAAATTTTGAATGGATTCGAGAGTTTGATCGTGTCCCAACTATGCCTAAATATAAAGGAAAATACAGATTCAAGGCTAAAATGATTTATTATTGGATAAATCTGCATAAAAATTAAGTCAAAAAGACATGATTATATTTTAATAGGTCAATTGGATTTAATCATGGGCCAAATTAAAGTTTATTTATGTTTAGAAATTAATTTAGGGTCCAATTGAAGTATTTAATTATACTTTAAATTGGTTGAATTAATTTTATCAAGGGTTTAATTGATGAAAAATCAAGTCTGGGAGCCTAATTTGGGTTTAATTGAGAAATTAGAATTTTCAGAGACTGAATTGGACATGATGTCTAACCCAACCACCCAAAAGAGTTGGGCCGATCGACCCATCTAGGTTAGGCAGTCCACCCCCTGGAATGATGGGCTGTCACCCTAAAAAATAAAAAAATAAAAAATTGCAGATAAAATATATATATACAAAGCATAATATGTCTCTTTTTTTTAAAAAAAAATTTATTTTCATGCATATGACTAAATTCTGAAAATTTCCTTAGCATATTTTTCACAAAAAAATTGCATCTTTTCTGATGTGTTTTTTAAACAAAAAATAGGATATCATAACCAATTTATGATTATTCGTTAGAATTCACCCAAAGTTTAAAAAAAATATTCAACAATTATTTTTTTGTAATCTTTAATTATCAAGGTGTAAAATTACATTGTAAAGTACTCTCATAGATATTAAAAAGATAATAAATGTAGTGCTAAAATTTGAACTTTAAAATGGTTAGGTTTCTTATCCAATGAGGTAGAAACTTTATCACGAAAAGAGATCTACTTCGAGTATTAGAAAAGACTAACAAATAAAAAATCTAACTTAGAAAAACAAATCAAACAACAATACAATTTATCGTAGATAAAATATACTAGAGATGATACTTCTTCTCCTTACACAATAAATCCACTTATGAAAATTGTAATAACTTTATATATATAAAACATGATGATAGAAGTTGTTTTATTAAAATATGTTTTATTTAAAAATACATCAAAATAATATATATACTTTTTAAAATTTATTTTTAATATCAACGTATTAAAATAATTTAAAAAATAGTAATTTAAAACAAAAAAAAAAATCAAAACTCCCGTTAAACCTCATGCCAAACGCCAAACATCCACTACGCCTTTTGGATGTTTTTTTTTCTTTTCTTAATAGACGCAATGTAAAAAATTCATTAAACATAAAACAATACAAATGGCTACTTTTAAAAATCAATACATAGTAGCTATGAAAATTATAATTTATTATGAAAAAAAATTAAATAAAAATACTTATAACAACAATAACAACAACAACAATAAAAAAAAAAATTCCTTACAAATCGCTTAGTCCATTTGTAAGTGTCCAATCAATTGTTTTTAGCTCTTTTCAATGGAGTAAGATTGTAATTGCACCATAAATTTCTAGTATGGCAGATATCATTTTTCTATGGAGCATCAATATATTACAAACAACAAGATGTAATTATTACCCATTCATTAAAAGCCTATAAAACAAGATATAAAAAAGAATCTGAAATCTCATAATTGGATTTGGATTTATTGAAGGAAAAATTAAAAAAAAAAAAAAAGTGAAGGGACTGTTGTCTAAAAAATTCATGTGCAACGATCGGGGGATTTTTTTTTTTTACATAAAAGAATTGAAAAAAAAACCTACAAAATCTTTTTCCCCAATAAGCACATGCGTACCATGCTAACATAAAAAAATGTAATCTATACAACAGATATTCAAATTAAAATATATATTTTTATAAAATTTTAAAACAATTAAAATTTTACTAACTAAACTAAACCACAAAAAACAATATCTCAATCAACGTCCAAGATATTTATATGGCGACTTTCACCATTAGTTTGTGTCTTCATCATCTTTTAGTGTGTCTTCATCATCTTTTCTTCATTTCCATCATTGATGTAACATGCTAAATTATCATGAATACTAGCTATTTAGGATTATTATTAGGAAAATAAAAAAAACTGCTGATAAAATCTATGATATTATTACGATCGGGACGTAGTCATGTAGGCCTTTGGCAATTTAATTATTACCTATGAGCAATTTTTTAGTATTTGTTTTTGTGGTCTTTTTTTTTTTAAAAAAAACATGACATCAAATTAGTGCTTTTTAGATATTTTAAAATAATTATTTTGATAGATTCTCAATCCAAATACATCCCTATCTACAATTCAGAAACACACAAAACATTAATATGGTACATCTATATAGGTTTTATGTTCATTTCCTCTACTTTCACCATGGATCAATTTGAGCTCTTAAAAACAGATTAAATATTTTATTTTAGGTTAAATTAAATTAAGAAGATTTCTAGAATACTTTCGAGGTATTAACATGTGAAACACAAGTTGAGAATACCTTGGTGGCTAGATATGGAGGGAAGATACCAATAAAGTCCCCCACCCTTGAAAAAACAGGAAGAAGAAGAAGAGAGAGAACTATGCGCAGAAGCTAGCCTTATAGGCCCGTAGGTCCATGGACTTTATCTCAGTTTTAAAAGGAGGCAGCCAGCATGCAGATAACCTATTTTCTATAGAAATAGATTCGTTTAATATCCAAAAACTACGCAGCAGCTGTCCACCAACACCAAGTAAACAATAATGGAGCGAAAAGCTTTTCTAAGAGATGATTAATGAAAATTATCCACCCCCACTAGGTTTCGTTATAAATAATTGTCTAATATATATTTAATCATATACTAAGTCATCTAGTGATAAAAGATTAGGATTAAAAGAGTTTACTCATCTTATGATCTTTTATTTCAGCTCTGTAGTCACTAATATAGTGATCACTAAAAATTTATATAGTCGTTAACTTCAGAGTTCGTAGAATTAGTCGAGATATGCACATGTTAACCCGAACACCCACGTTAATGTGAATAAATGATTGTCTAATATATATATATATATATATATATATAAGATAATTCATCCTTGAGCTAGAGGTTTTAAATATTATTTTTCATAAATTCAAGTTGTAGCACCTTCAATTTTTAAAACTAAGCTTGTGACCATAGCACTTGCTGTCATGGAAGAAATCAATTTAAAACCATGCTAGGTAAAGCATGCGTTGGAGTATCATATAAAAACATCCACAAATCTGACAAATGATTTTCTGTGCTTTGTGAGCACACGTGTGTGTTTGTATTATTCTAAGATCAATGCGTCATCTTACTTTTATTTTTTTATTTTTTTTATCATAGACCTTACTTTAACCTCCACTCCTAATCGTAGTTCTTGCTCTTAAATTTAATAATATATATATGAATAAATACAAATAATATATATATATATATATATATATATATATAAATCAAATTATCATTATATTCATTTATTTTTCTATTTCTGATAACCCCAAGTGGATGTAGTCCACATATATCCCTAACCTTTCACCTTTTAAATATATATTTTTAATCATATTTTTTATCTAGCTGTCACCTATGATGTATTGATTTAAAGCGGTTGGTTCAAATTTTCAAATTGGGTTTGACTAATCAATTGTATAAATAATTCAATTTTGATAGCACGATTATAAACTTTATTTAATTTGTTTTTTATTTAATATATATCTGTACATTTATTTAATTATTTCAATTACAATAAAAAAGCATAACTATAATATAATTAGCTCCGAATTCCTTTGAATTCATATTTTGAAAGTAATAAAAAAAACCTGCATACGTGTAGAAAATCAATATTCTTTATATGTTGATGATTCAAGCTATTGTTCTTACAGGATTCTTGGGATTTGTCTAATAGTTTGACACAATTATTAGGTTTTCTTACACTCATGCTGGTGCTGCCTCGTATCATCACCTTTTTTTATTATTATATATTCAGTAGTCGCATGTTTTTTTTCATAATTAATATTTATGAATGATTATTATTGTAATTATCAACGCATGGTTAATAAGCTATTGCTTGGAAATCCCTCCAAACTGTAGCTGACACGTACCCATTGACTAAAATGCTTCCGAAATATCTGATAAAACCGTGTTAATTTGGACTTATTGACGGGGAATATAATTTTGGGATCGTGACGAATCAAGAAATAAAAAAGAAGAGGAGGAAAAATGGCCGGTGCGCCTTCAAGGTCAGGTGATTATCAGGCTTCATCATGAAATCTTATCAACCTTTTTAAAATGAGTCACCAATTCTACAATTTTTTTTTTTTATTTCTATATAGACACGCCTAAATATCTAATTTCTATGAATAATTGAGGAGGAGGATTTTGTTTTTTAGCAAACCATTAGTGTGTTTGATAACTTTCTCTAACGATATTGATGAATAGTTTATGGTGATCTCCGAGTCTTTGAAAAACTTCAAATGCTTTTTAAGCCTATGATTTTCCTTTTATTTCATAACCTCCTTATATGATTTTAGAAATTCTTTTTAATTAAGAAAACAATTTGAATTTATAAATGGTGCTCTCAGAATATTAAGAGCCTTTTTCATAAGGGTCATGACTTCATGAACTAAGTTATTAGTAGTTAAGCAAGCTCATAAAGTAGGTATTGAAAATAAAATATATATTTTTTTAACTGAATTTGAGTTTTCCTCGAATTCCTTGTTGTTTGAAAATCATTAAAGGTCACCGAGTCGTGTACCGATAAATAATCTACAACAAATTAAAATTGACACAAGGAACCATAGAAAAACTATTTTAATCTTGTAGTGGGTCAATTTGTGTTTCCATAATACAAAACAATTAAATGACTCTAGGTAATGAATGTTGTGTGTTGGGTTATTGATCAAAGAAGCTTCATTTTCAAAAACACTTTAAAATATTGAAATCTCTCTAATTTCTTTTCAACATTTAGACTTAAATGGGCATGATTTTTGAAGTTATGATTTGATTCTAAAGTAACAAAAATTTCATACAAAGAGAACATCAACCAAGTTTGCAAAATCCTTGACAAATATGATATTGATAATTATTGATCATCCTTCAAAATTTAGTAGCTAGGGGAAATGCAGTATGCCCTATGGGGATGCAAACAAATATTTAGATTAGTTGGGGAAAAAGAAACTTAGAAAAATGATAATTTTATGAAATTTACCAAATGAAAAATGTCTCCTAATGATAAGTAGAAGAACAAGTACATTCAGATCAATTAAGGGCAAACCCATGATTTAATGAACTCCTAATACCCATTGAAATGGGGCTAGTCGAGTCAGGATCAATATGTCCGAAAATCCAAGGCTAATACCCCCTCCAAAAAGCCAGTTCAATCATGCTCGGGGAAAAAGTCTATTACCCATAAAATTTAAGTCTTATACCAACTAAAAAGGGCTTGGATATGACAAGACAAACAAGGTCAGAAATATAAGGCTAATACCCATTGAAATGGAGCTAGTCGAGTCAGGATCAATTTGTCCGAAAATCCAAGGCTAATACCCCCTCCAAAAAGCCACTTCAATCATGCTCGGGGGAAAAGTCTATTACCCATAAAATTTAAGTCTAATACCAACTGAAAAGAGCTTGGATATGACAAGACCAACAAGGTCAGAAATATAAGGTTAATACCCATTGAAATGGGGCTAGTCGAGTCAGGATCAATATTGAGAGTAACGTTGCTTTTGAAGGATATCTTCATGTCTAAAATATTGTTTAACCCTTTAAAATATGATTACGACTTCTGAAAGATCTTATCTCATGAGTGCATTTTAATAAATATTTGAGAGGATGCACAACTCCAAGATTAAATATGGTGCAATCTATTTTGAAGCTCATAAATTCAAGGTGCATTTGACCTCATGAATACGGGTAATAAAAAAACATCATAGATGATAATATTGTATTTATTTTTATGTGCTGAGAATTTTTATTAAGAAGAATATTTAGCATGATATTTAAGTTCTTATTTAATTTCACAATTATTATTAAATAATTTAATATATTTTTTTTGGCATGTTGTCTATTGTATCAAGCTCAACTATCAATCTCAAGCCTAAATTAGGTAGATCTTGGTTTTGTTAATTCAATAAAAAAATCCATTAGGATTCACATTAGAGGGGCGTTGTAAAATTATAAAGGAGAAAAAAAAAAATGTCTGGTTGGCTGAATGCAAAGAACAAAAAAGTTATTGAGATTCTAAGGGTGTTAATCATATTTCTTAGGTGAAAATATGTTGAAAACTAGTATTGTAGATTAAGAAAATCCTAACTGAAAAATAATTGGATGGGTGACATGTTAACTACTATTTTTTTTACAAAGCCAAGAATGCAAGCTTTCTTTATGTTGAGCTAGGGTTGTGTGCAATATATCTTTGGCTTAACCACCCTATGCCTTTCTATTTATATTTTTGTCAATATGTTATTTGGATTTTGAATGGAATGCCCTTTAATAAAATATTTAACATGATATTTAAGTTCTTATTTAATTTCACAATTATTATTAAATAATATAATATATTTTTGTAAGAATTGCTAATAATTATTTTCCAATTATAATATACCTTATACAAAAAAACAATTAAAATAAGATTTCCCCATGAATATTAAATAAAAATAATATTGATTTTTTTAAGAGGATTTAATTGATTTTGGCAAGACATTATCACATTCAATAATTATTCTCTCTCTCAATCACATACAAAATATTTATACATTATTTATTTCCAATAATTTTATTTATTGTCTTTTTTGCAAGTGTCTATTTCTATAATCATTTAATTAAATAAAAATAAATAAATTTTAGAAAGTATTTGTTAAACTCATCCAAAGCCATGACATAGGTCACTAGTTAGGTGGGTTAAATCAATTTGACTAAGGTTAATTCAAAACATCATCATTTTATTTATTTTTATATTAAAAACATTAAAGTGAAAATTGATTTTTTCTTCTTTTCAAAATTTAAACAAGTTTCTTACCAAGTTGACTAAGATACAAATGCACTTGCTAGGTTAATTGGGTCAACTTTTACATGGTTTACTTGGAAAATAAAAGACCAGACCAAGATAACGAGTCACAATATTAACCTGTTAAATTTAGCTAAATTTAATAGCATATTACCGAAAAAGTTATGGTTATAACATTAAGGTAATTGTCTAATTAGAACTAACTAAACATGATGGTTTCCTATGAGATCTAAAAGTTCCAAAACCCCAACTCTCCCAAGTTTTTAAAATTATGTTTTATTTTTAATTAATTTTTAATTTTTTTAATATACTTATGTCAAAAATTAATTTTAAAAAATAAAAAATATCATTTAATAAAAAAATAGTTAGGAATCAACATCAATATTGCCAAATAGTCGATCAGTTTTCTTAATTGCTTGCAAGCTGATCCTAGCCAATCACACGTATAATCAAGAGAGAAGTTGAGTCGCAAGTGGGGTCTTGGCCTAGCGGTTGAAGGGACTTGTTTCCTTCCTCTGCACTAGGGTTCAAGTCCCATCATGCACGCCTGTCACTCCCGCAGTGCCTTACATGCTCACTGAGTTTGCAGGATGTTCAGTGAGTCCGGGGATTAGTTATGGTGCGCGTAAGCTGGCCCGGACACCCCGGTTATCAAAAAAAAAAAAAAGAAAAAAAAAGAGAAAAGTTGAGTCTGTGGGAGGTACACTTCCATAATCAATCAAGCCTCATTTTTTCAAAGAAAATAGGCCGATAGAAGATTAGACATTGACCCCATAAAAATCCTTTATTTATTTATTAGGCATGATTTCTTCACTGCATGACACGCCTATGAAGAATGTTCTCTATGTACACACCGCAGGTTCGGTTAATTGCTTTCATTTCACACGCGCCACTATTATGCATATGATCCTAAAATATCTCACTAAGAATCCCCATTCCTTAACGTGCACGTGTTTTATGTTTGATATATTTTTTTTTAATTTAAATTAATTTGCTTTAGTGTTCTTAGATCATTTTCATTTGCTAATGTTAATATTTTAAAAATATATATAAATATTTTGATATATTTCTGAACAAAAAATACTTTCAAAAATAATCTCAACCACGTTTTTAAACAGACATTATATCTCAGTGTAATTAGCACACAAGATTTTAAGTAATTCTGATAAAAATATGCAATGAAAAAAAAAATCCGAGACGTGTGTGGTGAAACTCAAGACTTTTCATCCTTGAATAATACCGAATTAGTCACATCATTTTAGCTGATTAATAATTACAAAACCCTAATAGAAAACATTAGTCAAGGTAAGATATGTGTTTTCAACAATTTTGATATTTGGTATTTGTTTGGTAAATTACCATGGAGAAGGTAAGAATGTTGCGCTATGATTGGATACATTGACCACCAATAATGATAATTAAATTAACCATAACATTATTAAATATATTGTTGACAATTACAATGCTAGCAAAGTAATAGCTGTTATCGTTGGAAATTCACTTTAATTAATTAATTAAGGAGAGTTGATGAAATCTTAGAAGTTTTCAATGAAAGTCGTAGTTTCAACTTGCCCTTTATCGGTGGTCGATATACCAATTACAAACTCATTCTCCCTTACGAAAACGTTTTGTTTCTGTATTTGTGTATTGCTTGTAAGCACATCATACCTAAAATTGAGATTTTTTACTTTTCACTTTTATATTTATTTTGATCATATAATGAGATGCGGGAAATTACATTTTGTAGCTCTTTTTTTACGAAAACATATGGGATATATAATTGTTAATTTATAATCAACAAGAAGTTATTTATAATTTCTATTAACTCATAAAAAAATGGTTTTTATTTATATGATTTGCTTATTAAACGTATTTGGTAATCTGATTTTTAAGGTATTTTTAATTTAAAAATAAATTTAATATGATTGAAAAAGAAGCAAACTCACGATAGAAAGACATGAAAGTTGACGAAGTGGTCGATTTATTTTGCAAAATGAAACCAACGCTCATTGACCTTTTCAAGTTACGACAATTACAAATTGAACCCCACCTTACCTACTCCCTCAGCAAACAAGACTGCGCCTTATGAAACCTGTTTCTTGCAATCTACTCAAAACTCACACAACAACTTGGCTGAAAATATTTAGATTAAGAAATATAAATATTGGAATTTTGGAATATACACACACACATAGAGAGAGAGAGAGGTATATCTTGATCTCTCTCACAGGCTTAATATTCATGATGATCATGATCATCACCATCCTATAAATATAAATAGTAGAAGGATAAACAAGACGTTTAGATGACCATTCAACTGCTAGCAAATGGGCCCATTCAAGGGTCAACTTGCAAGGGAGAATCACGACCGTATGATCAAATTAGTGAAGATTATTAGAAAAGTCCACTTAGGTTATCTGCAGTAAGGTCGTGATGATAATCTTATCGTATGATGATGTATTCATAGGCTGTTTTATGTATGTCATTACCATTCTCTAGTATCAATAAGATATTGTTTCTAGAAGCTAAGCGGCAATATTGCTATCAGACCCAACCTACCTTTCTTTCTCTATACCACCAACTCTTAAGAAATAAAAAAAAAACCCTCTTATTTGGACGGAAGTACCCTCTGACTTTACCAGCACAACCAGGCCATATAAGGGAGTCTTTTTTTTTCTCTCAAAAAAAATAAAAAAAAATTGTAATATATCTTTATATATACATTGAACCAACCTAATATGAATAAATCTTATATATATATATATATGTATATGTATGTGTACATGAAGATAAAAGAAAAAATCAAAGCGTGTGTGTACGCAGAAAGGACTTGTTAACCTCTTTCTCCATGTCCGCGTTTTCAGAGCTACCTCTTGCTGATTTGAATATTATTGTTGAGGTTCCAATGGCCTCACCTTTTTAAGCCATTACCCCTTACTCAATTTGCACTATCTCTTCTTCTTTTCCAACCTAACTTCTTCTCGATTCTTTTTTCTGTTCTTGAGAAGAACACATGTTACAGCAACGATCGAGGATACTGCATCATTTTCCTGTGTTTTTGTTGATCTAGCCAGAAACCAAATATAATTACTAGTTGAAGAATCGGTAGCTCGATGACGGTCGAAAAAACTACATGGAGATCGATGGTTTCAGGTTGTTTCAAGGCCCATGAGGTGTCCGCAACCAAACCCAAGAAAATGGAGACGAAACAAACTTCATTTCAGAGGCTTTCAATGTCTGATCTGAGCAATCCCAGCACACTGTCTGAGGATCTTTCAATATCTCTTGCCGGCTCTAACATCCACATTTTCACACTCCCCGAGTTGAAGGTGATCACACAGAATTTCGCAGCAAGCAACTTTCTCGGTGAAGGAGGGTTCGGACCGGTGCACAAGGGTTTCATTGATGACAAGCTCAGGCCTGGCTTGAAGGCTCAGCCTGTTGCAGTCAAGTTCTTGGACTTGGATGGCTCGCAAGGACACAGGGAGTGGTTGGTGAGTACTTTGAATTATCATCTCTAGCGCCTGCATTTTTATATACATATATATATATATATATATATCCTATCAAATATATTGTTATTCATATTTTCTAAACATCCTTGCTACTTTTGATTTGTCATATTCAAAGGAGCTTCCGCCATCTAAGTTGTAACCTGATCAAGTACTTTTAACAACTGTTTTTCAGGCGGAAGTGATCTTTCTAGGGCAACTGCGGCACCCACATCTTGTGAAGTTGATTGGTTATTGTTGCGAGGAGGAGCACAGGGTTCTGGTTTATGAGTACATGCCACGGGGGAGCTTAGAAAACCAGTTATTTAGAAGTATGTCTCTCTGGAAATCCCAGGTTTCTTCTATAGTTATTTTGCAATAAGAAAAACAATCTGGGATTTGTTTTTTGATGATATAATTCTTTGAATTTGTAGGATATTCGGTATCATTACCGTGGTCAGCAAGAACGAAAATAGCACTTGGAGCTGCAAAAGGTCTAGCCTTCCTCCATGAATCAGAAAAGCCGGTCATCTATCGAGATTTCAAAGCTTCCAACATTTTGTTGGACTCGGTAAGCAGTACCTCTTCATTTCTTTAATTATTCAGAATAGCTCGTCTTAGCTGATCAGCATGATTAGTGTGTAGGCAGTTTTTAATTAATCCTCTAACAACGACGTTTCCGCGAATGCTCTCCACAGGATTACACGCCGAAACTTTCAGATTTTGGACTCGCAAAAGATGGTCCTGAAGGGTCAGACACACACGTTTCCACTCGAGTTATGGGCACGCAAGGCTATGCTGCTCCTGAATATATCATGACAGGTAATTCATTATATATATATATATATATATATATATATAATTTGAAGTGCTCAGCCAGTATATATACGTATAGAAATATAATTTGACGTTGATTGTTTCAGGGCACTTGACATCAAGGAGTGATGTGTATAGTTTTGGAGTGGTGCTGTTGGAGCTTCTTACAGGGAGAAGGTCCGTCGACAAAAACCGTCCTCAAAGAGAGCAGAACCTGGTAGAGTGGGCAAGGCCCTTGCTGAATGATCCCAGAAAACTTAGCCGGATAATGGACCCAAGACTGGAGGGTCAATACTCCGAAACCGGAGCTCAAAAGGCAGCTGCACTGGCTTACCAATGTCTGAGCCACAGGCCAAAACATAGACCATCAATGAGCATAGTTGTTACCATCTTGGATCCGCTCAAGGATTTCGAGGACATTCCCATTGGACCATTCGTGTACACAGTTCCTACTGAAAATCTTAAAGAAAATGTCAGCAAGGAGGGTGAAACCAGAAAGGACCAGACGAAGAATGAGAATGGGCAGCAGCACCGAAAGCATCAGCTCCACCGCGGCCAGAAGCGTCAAGCTAGATCCCGGCCGAGGTCTCCGACCATTCACTCAGAAACTGCTTTAAGTCAAAATCATGGAAACGGATCATTGCACTCACCTTTGCACCATAAACCAAGGGGATCGAGCCTAAATAATATATAGCCAAACTGTAAATCTTTTGATTACTGTAAATGCATTTTACTTTCTGAGCCACCTACGTAGATTCCTCGAGTTTCATATTGTCAGCCCAGATATTACTTTAAAGCGCACGATTTCTTGTCAGAGGACAGACTCTTCTTTGATTACTTGAATTGATTCTTTCAAATACAAGACACCCTGCCAATTTTTTTATCTGTGGAATTTGCATGATCTCTTAATTAGTTTTCCTTATCTCAGTCAGGCAAGATATAGACCGATTCAAATAAGAAAAAAAAAGAGTTGAAACTTATGTAGATGTACACGAACGTTCTGCCGAGCAGAATTTTCAAAGATTCTTTGAAACTGCGTACAGCTAAGCAATTTGAATATACTTAAAGCGCGTTGACAATGTTTGTGATGAAATTCCCACTGATCCAAACTGTGTTTATATTTGTTTTAGGTTATTTTGCAAACATTATTATTCTTTGTCGAAAGGATTAACTGTTCACATCTATAACATCGAATTTGTTTTTTATAGGAAATTTCCCTCTCACTCCAGCAAATTGACTAGCTGTATACCGTGTAGGGTTACCATCCATATAGACTTCCAGTGCTGATATATATTGGCCGGCTGGTTTTCCAGGATTTATCAGGCGTGGGCCTACCACTACTATCAATAAAGTAACCGTGTCAATTTAGAAGCTTGAATTATATAATTTATTTTTTTGTTCCAGATTCATATCACTCACTGCTCAGTGATTTATCAAGGTGTGAATTGGCCAGAAAGTCCAATAAAAAACAAAACTTGATGCTCCTGTTGGAGCATTGGATTCGGACTTCAAATCTATGCCCTCTTCATGAAGGAAAAGAGAGGTGAATACGAACTGAACTTCACAGACTACCTCAGTTAGCGTAGCTTTCTTGAAGGAGCCATGATAGTAACGGACGGTGTTGTTAGATAATAATATAAATTATAATTTAGATATTATTTAAAAATTTAAATTATTAGATGAGATAGTTTTTTAATAAAGTATTAAAACTTTGTTGACCCAGCGGTCATGAGTTCGAATCTCATTATTCTTATTCTATTTGATAAAAATCAAGCACATGGTAGTATGGGCCTGTGTGAAAGTTTTAGACTCAAAGGATTTTCACCTAAAAATATATGTTAGAGAATAATATAAATCATATTCTGGGACCTCGCTGTCAAATGGTTGAAGGAGGCTGTGAGAATATTCCAAGTTTCCCGCTCTTTATTCGGTGAATCGTCTGTTGAGCTTCACTGATATATTAAAATCAATGGTGGATTTGATCCGAGTCCCATGTTTCAAGCAATTTCGCAGACGGACGGGGAAGAAATATTAGCAGATCCCGACAGGTAGATGATTACTGTGAAGCGTGATATGCAAGTTTTCGAACCTTCTTATAATTATCTTTCCTGTAATTACCACAAGCTTTCCTGTATATCAATCAAAGCTTAATTAATATATATATATATATAATATAATATAATTATGATTGAGCTCCCCAGGCAGCGCCACAAAACCCACCACACGCATCGCGCTTGTGCACCGTCGCTGCGGCAGATGGACGCGAGCCGGCCATTGAGCTGGATTAGAGCCTGCACGGAAAGGGGCACCTGGCTCCAGCCACGCCACGGATATATATTAAAAATAATTTAGAAACTGACACAATTTTGAGAAATAGCAAAGTGACGTAGAAACTGCTACTATCACCGGCGAAGCAATTTTTGGAAAAACCACTGGTGCCATCACCTATTCATGAAAATCGCTGATTCAACCATCAATTTCTCTCACCTACCCCTTTAATTTTCTAGGTTTCTTTTTTAATTATTGTTGTGTGGAGTTTGATATATTAGGGTTTGTTTGAAATATATGTAAACACTCTTATCTTAATCTTAATTTTATGGGTTTAGTTGTTAATTTGTGATTATTTTAGTTTTAGTTTGATTATTGTTTGAATAGATATAATTGACCCCATGTAGGCTCTTGTAAGTGTGAGTGGTGTCATTCATACCTATTCCAATCAATATAATTTAAATAGCCTTATGTTCACCAACTACTCACCATTCTTGAGTGAAGTGAACTCTATAGATATAAAAAAAAACAAGAAACTCATGGTCAATTTGACTCCATCAAATAAAACTAAAATAAAGCTTGAAATAATAATAATAATATCAAGACACTAAAATTATAAGTAATTGAACCCTCAACCAGCTCTCATGAAGAGATGCAAACAAGAAGTCTAGAAGATGTTACAAAACTTAGTTAATTCTCTAAAAAAGTACAAGCAAAGTCTCTTTCACTCAATAATTATTAATGAAAATCAAAGTATGTCCTAAAAAAATTACAAGCTAAAAAGTTTATTTATACTAGGTGAAAATGTTTTGAACAATGCTAAAAAATAATAAAAGAGTCGTAAATAAATTAGAAAAATAATCTTACATCAATTAGCATATTAATATAATTATCACATAGTAGATTCCAGATCTTAAATCAACTGAGAACTCTAATTTTCAATTCACCTAATATTTTAACCTAATACAAAACAATACCTCCTCAAGTTTTTGTTAAAATCTCAGCTTAATCCATCGATTGAATAAAAAATTATACTTGTTATAGTGAAACTATATATTGGAAAAATATAACCCTCTAACTAACAAGATTAACTAGCTCATGAAATAGGTGGATCATCCATCTCTTCTTTATAAATTAAATTTATTAAGGTTTGATCATCACTTGTTGAAGATGTAGTCTTTTTACTTTTAGTTTGACCTAAATACTCTGAATATGTCTATTAAATGCATCTTTAAATTTTTTTACCCTTAATCTTATAATTGACCTAATTGGAACTTCTAATGGGTCATTTGGTGAAGTTTCGATCACACCATCTCTTATCTCCTCAAAAGCATTTGACCTAAAACCATCACCTATATAAAAAAAAAATTGATTAAAAAAAACATTAAAAGTAGCAATAACATTATACACACATGATAAATTTATTTTATAGGCATTATCATTATGTATTTCAAGAATTTAAAATGATGTCTCTACTTGAAATAACCCATTTCATTTCTAGTTAGGTCAATTATAAGATAAAGCTAAAATGCCAAGCTTGGATCATAAAACTATCTTTGATATTCTTTGTTCAAGAAATCTCTCTTTGCATATGCATCCAAATCTCATTAGAAATAACCTTTTTTGCCCTTTATTAGCTTTGAATGCATATTGTTTTTTTTTTTTATTTATCACCTCACATTCTCATAGAGATCCTTTACTACTTGTGTTTCTCTATTGCCAAAGGTTGCTCATGTTTCTCTATCGCTATCAAGACTAACTATTTCATCCATATATAAAGAAAAAAATCCAAATGAGTAAAATGGTTAATATCATAAATAATTTTAAAAAAGAATAATATGTAGTAGAATGCACAATTCTATTATAAGAAAATTTAATAAACGATAGAAATCTTCCTAATTATTTAAATTCTTTTAAATGATTGTTATTAACAATGTAGTTAAAGTCCTATTAGCCACTTCAGTTTGACTATTTATTTATGGATGATAAGTAGTAGAAAATAACAATTTTGTCTCTGCGAGAAACCTTGGGCAACAAGTCGTGCCTTATATCGCACAATTTCATTGTTCTCATTGTGTTTTCTAACAAAAATCCACTTATATCCAACGGGTATAATACCTTTAGGTGTATGAACTACAAGTCCAAATACTTCATGTTTTGCAAGTGAGTTCAACTCTGTTTGGATTGCTACTTTCCACATTGGCCAATCATTTCTATGTCGACATTCTTCAACAGTTTGTGGTTCAAATTCACCATCACTTCTAGTGATGCAAAAGACAACTTTATATGCAAATATATCAACTATGATAATTTTATCTCGTTCCAAAATCTCTCATGCATGAACATAGTTTATGGAGATCTCAATGTTTCCAGGTATCTAGCTCTCTTCAAGAGGTCCCTCTTTAGGGGGTTCAGTATTTGGAGATGATTTGGACACAAGATTTAATTTTTGTTTTATGAATGAGGACTCTCTAAGAGTACCATCATCTATTCATTAGAGTTTTTGTTTTCTAGGATTTTTGTCTTTGGCTCCGATAGATCTTCCGCGCTTTAGGCGTGATATAAATTTATTTGTTTCCATGTTGACCTTTTTTTCTTCAGGAATTTCAATTCTAAATGGAGTATTTGCAGCAGGAATATGAGAGTTAACTACCTTTTCACTACTCACTATTGGTGAAAACATCCGGTAATTGATTTGCAGTATTTTGTAAATGAATTATCCTTTGAATTTCAAGTTTACATTGATTTGTTCTTAGATCAAAATGAGATAACTTCGGGTTATTCCAAGTAATTTATTCTCGTGCTTCAGGCACTGAATTTGCTTTCCCTAATGATGGGAAAATGTTCTCATCAAAATAGCAGTATTCAAAACGTGTCTTAAAAACATCATCATTCAAAGGTTCAAGGTATCTAATAATAGATAGAGAATCAAAACATACATAAATTCTTATTCTTCTTTGTGGACCCATTTTAGTCCTTTGTGGGGGTGCTACGGGCACATATACCGCACAACCAAAAATTCATAAATGAAATATATTTGGTGGTATACCATAAACAAGTTGTAAAAGAGAATACTTATGGTAAACACTTGGTCTAATTATATCTAGCGTTGCAACATGTAATGTAGCATGTCCCCAGACAGATGTAGACAATTTTGATTTCATAAGTAATGATCTTGCAATTAATTGAAGTCACTTTATAAATTATTCTGCTAGACCATTTTGAGTATGTACATGAGCAACAGGATGTTCAACATCAATTCCAAGAGAAGTGCAACAACTATCAAATACTTGGGAAATAAACTCACCAGCATTGTTTAGTCGAATTTTCTTCGTAGGATAACCAGGAAATTGTGCTTGTAGTATAATAATTTGTGCTATTAATCTAGCAAATGCAATATTTCGACTCGAAAGCAAACAAATATGTGACCATTTACTTGATGCATTAATCAATACCATAAAATATCTAAAAGGTCCACATGATGGATGAATAGGCCCACATATATCTCCTTGAATTATTTCAAGAAAAGATGGTGATTCTATAAGAACCTTTGATGGAGATGATTTGGTAATTAATTTACCTTGAGAACATTCAACACATGGATTTTTACTTGGTAAAAGAATCTTCAGGTTCTTTAAAGGATGCCCATATGTATTCTCAATAATTCATCTCATCATTATTGATCTTGGATGTCCAAGTCGATCATGCCAAAGCATAAATTGTTTTGGGTCGGAACACTTCTGGTGTATCACGATGTATGATTCAATAGATTTCATGATTGTATAATATATTCTGGAAAGAGAAAGCAGGTAGTTTCTCAAGTACAAGCTTCTAGCCTGAAATACGTGCAGTAATATAAAGATATTATTTTCTATCTTCATCTGTTGTTTCAATATGATAACCATTAGCACGTATATCCTTAAAACTGAGTAATTTTTTTCTGGACTTAGGTGAATATAATTCATCGTTGATGCTCAATTTTGTGTTATTTGGTAACACAATATTAGCTTTTCTAGAACCTTTAATTATGTCTACTCAAGTTAAGTATTTATTATCCTTAAAATTGTGTGTATTGTTGCACTGTCTGCTAGACATAAATCTCCATCATGAAAAGCCATGTCACTATTCAAAATATAATCAAAGTTTAATATTTAACTTGAGCCAAATTGAAAATGTTTATAGTAAACATAAGAACATAGATATTTTAATACAAATAAAAAATCTTAATCATCTCTAATGATTCCACCACTAAGCATGTTTTCTGTCTTATCAGAGTTTTCAAAGAAATCAGGAACATCAAGATACGTATTAACATCAATACAAGCATTATGATTTTCATAACCATCTTTATGAATGAAATTAGTCTCAAATGTATTTTGTTTAGAGAGGCTTGATATAAATTTGTAAGATGTTTTGGTGTACGACAGGTACGCGACCAATGACCATGCATACCACACCTATGACACTTAGCTTCTGGTTTATGCAAATTCTTGCCCTTTCCTTGGTTGAGTTCATTGTGTCTCCATTTCTAGTGGTATGGTGGGTTGTTTTTAAAAAGATGATCTCTTCTCCTTTTCCATTGACCTTTTCCATACCGATATCCCCTTGGTTCTTTCTTGTCTTTTGGACAAAGGTTCCATTCACTCCAGGGAATGGTTTAGAACCTGTGGGATGGGATTGATGATTTTTCATCAAAAGCTCATTATTTCATTCAACCACAAGAAGACATGAAATCAATTTTGAGTACCTTTTGAAATTAAGTTCTCTATATTGTTGATGCAGGACAATATTTAAGGCATGAAAAGTAGAGAAAGTTTTCTCTAACAATTGGGCATCTGTGATATTTTCACCACACAATTTCAGCTGTGAGGTAATTTTGAAAAGAGCTGAATTATATTCACTAACCGATTTAAAATTTTGCAACCTCAGATGCAACCAATCATAACAAGCTTGAGGAAGTATGGTAAACTTTTGGTGGTCATATCTTTCCTTTAAATTTTGCTACATAACAAGAAGGTCTTTTATTGTGAGATATTCATTTTTCAATCCTTCATGGAGATGGTGACGAATGAATATCAATGCTTTTGCACAATCCTGCAAGGATGCGTTATTTCCTTCTTTGATGGTCTCTCCAAGATTCATGGCTTCCAGATGAATCTCGGCGTCAAGGATCCATGACAAATAATTATTTCCGTAGATATCAAGAGCGGAAAATTCAAGTTTCGTCAGATTTGACATTATCGTTATCTATTTCACAAGAAATAAATTATTAAAGAAAAGCATGATTATAAAAGAAAATAAAATAAAATAGGTCCTTGAAGATTGCTAATTATTTAGCTTTAGAAATACTAGTTCTTCAGGAACTGTATTTAATTTATTCGGGAACTTGTACTACTAGTTCTTCAAGAACTGTATTTAATTTATTTAATTTTTTAGAAATTATAATACTCGCTCTTCAGGAACTATAAATCTCTTTCTATGAATAATAGTGAAAGAAAATTTACCAAAAATAAATTACAATAATGAAAAGCAAAATATTAAAATTGATATAAGTTGGTTAGAGCATTGTGATTATAACGTGTTATAAAAGGAGTAAATAATTAACATAGAAAAGTATAGACATCAAAACATAATTAAAAGAGACAAGAGATAAATATTTTTCTTATTATGAATTCTTCTATATTCCAAAGGTGTAAAGAATACAAGACAAGTGGTCTATTTATAGGAGAAGAAAATGAACTCAAGGGTTATGGAAATCCAAGAGACTAAACTCAAGAGTTATGGACATTCAATACATATAAATATGAATTTATTATGAATTTATAACAATATTGAATAATTGGTATTTTTATTCGCAGGCGGCCAAATAATGCTACAAGCTTATTGTATCATTTTCCTATTATCTACGAAAGACAGAAAATAGGCATGTGGACCTAAAAGTAATTAACATCACTGGACTCGATCATATGATTATTAAGGTAGACAACTACTAATTATATGAATTATTGAAAAATCTACGTAGTTAACAAAAACTCTTTTTAAATAAATATTACAATATTATTTTCTTCTTCTATCCAAAAGATCCGTCTTGAGAAGCCCTCTTTAATAATAAAGAAATTTTTGAAAATATTAAGACAAGTCACTGCATTACAAAAATATTTTTGAAAAAAAATTATTTTTTATTTTGAATTAGAAATTTTGGTATTTTTTAATCATTTTAATATATTGATATCAAAAATATTTTTTTAAAAATAAAAATTTATTTTATTTTAATATATTTTTAAACATAAAACATTTTTAAAAAATAATTTTAATATCATTCCAAAATATAACCGACATCTTATATACAACGAGAGATTTTGTGAGATAGATAGTAATACTAATTTTATTTATTGCAATTCACTTGAAGTAATAGATTATATACTGATTAAGACGTGCAAGATTGTCATTTTTCTATGATGTGCCGATTCCCAATTGCTTACAAAAATGAGTGTGACACTCATATTGGTTTTCTTTACCGACTTTATTCTAAAGTTACCAATTCTATTTTGGTTGATGTTTCATTATTTTAATTAGAACAAAACATTTTGGTTTTGGAGTATTTTGGTGTGTTGTTTCAGAGTTGTACTATATATATATATATATATATAAATTAAATATATTAATTTAGAAAAATAGTTCATATCCAAAAATAAAATTATTTAAAATTATACAATTTAATTTAAAAAAGACACAACAAAATAAATTTTCTCAACAAAATTATGAACATGTATAATATTATGAGAATACCACCATCAATTTCGCAAGGTCATTACATTCTCTGATTGCTCTAAAATTTTAATATATATATATATATATATATATATATATATATATATATATATATATATGTCAAGAGACTCATCGTAAAGTTTTATTTCAATCTAACGGTCGAATTAAGAGATATGATTGATATTGTAAAATTGTTCATTATTAAAAAAACACTATTTGGCCAAAACAGAACAGGCAGAATGAAAGCAGAATGTTCCGACCAAAATTTGGGCAAAATTTTCAGAGCGGACTGAAATTTTAAGCTGGGTAAGAACTATGTTAATTTATCTTATTTTTTAACTGATATGAAACGTTTTGGTCGTCCATTTTGGACGAAACAAAATGAAATTAACAAAAATATTTTACTGCTGAATAACCAAATTATTCTCATATTTATTTATTTATTCTGCAATTAGCTTTGAGATAGGGGCTTCATTGCAAATATAGCACAATCATAACATTAATTTTATAAAAATAGTAGGTGCATTAGTAAGTTTGAAAGACGTAACTAATCACTCATACAAACTATATTTAGTTCTTAAAATGGTTTTCCAAATCTTTCCCTCTTTACTTTTTATGTCAAGATATCCATTTTTCAAATCAATTTTAGAAAATATACAAAACTCATGCAATTCATCTAACATGTCATTACGTTTAGGAAAATATACAAAACAATAAAATTATTTTTTCTTTCTATATTTTACTTTAAATTATTTTTTTATTTTTAAATTATTTTGATATGATAATATCAAAAAAAAAATTAAAAAAAAAATTTATAATATTTTTTTTAAATAAAAAACACTTAAAAAACTATTTTAATTAAACTCACATCCATCACTAAATACATCTTGATTGAAGTAAAATGTTCCAAAATGCAGGGGAAATGATGCAAGAAATTAAAGAAAAATAATGATTTAACTGCTCCAGTCCATAATACATCACCTCAAATGTCATATTGAATAATTGGTATTTTTATTTGCAGGCAACCAAATAATGCTACAAGCTTATTGTATCATTTTTCTATTATCTACGAAATAGAGAAAATATGCATGTGGACCTAAAAGCAATTAACATCATTGGAATTGATCATATAATTATTAACGTTGACAACTACTAATTATATGAATTATTGGAAAATTTAAGTAGTTAACAAAAACTCTTTTTAAATAAATATTACAATATTATTTTCTTTTTCTATCCAAAAGATCTTGAGAGACCCTCTGTAATAATAAAGAATTTTTTGAAAATATTAAGACAAGTCACTGCATTACAAAATTTTTTTTGAAAAAAAATATTTTTTTATTTTAAATTAGAATTTTTGTATTTTTTGATTTTTTGATATATTAATATCAAAAATAATTTAAAAAAAATTAAATAACATTCCGAAGTATACCCGACATCTTATATACAACGAGAGATTTTGTAAGATAGATACATACTACTTTTATTTATTGCGATTCACTTGAAATAATAAATTATATACTGATTAAGCGTGCAAGATTGTCATTTTTCTATGATGTGACGATTCCCAATTGCTTACAAAAATGAGTGTGACACTCATAGTGGTTTTCTCTACTGGCTTTATTCTGCTGAATAACCAAATTATTTTCACATTTATTTATTTATTCTGCAATTAGCTTTGAGACAGGGGCTTCATTGCAAATATAGCACAGTCATAACATTAATGAATCTTATTGCAAATATAGCACAGTCATAACATTAATGAATCTTTTATTTTCCCGACAGAGTTGCATTGAGATAAAATCTGACAACATTATTCAAGTGCATCACAAAGTAAAACGCAACACGTTGTAAGAGTAAAACGTGTTTACGACATCATCTGCTAGTTAATTATAAAGATGAAGTGGGAGTCGAGGCTTTGCCACTGCAACAAGCGGGTACTTTCTCTGTGTTGCCAACCCGAAAACCTCGTCTCTTTTCACATCTTGTGGTTTCATTCCCGGCGGCAATTCCCAGGTGAATCCATGCAGCATGTTGGCCAAGCTGACAAGAATCATCTTTGTCCCGAGGGGATAGCCGGGGCACATTCTTCTCCCGGAACCAAATGGCAGCAGCTCGAAATTATGTCCTTTAACATCAATTGCTTTCCCGACGAACCTTTCTGGCCGGAAATCTTCAGGATCTTCCCACAGATCAGGGTCTCTACCCATGCTCCATGTGTTGATGAAGATTCTGGTTCCCTTAGGAATGTCAAAGCCACCGACTTTGCAATCTTGAAGGGCCAGGTGGGGCGCGAGCATAACAGCAGATGGGTGCATCCTCATTGCCTCTTTCATGATTGCTTCGATGTAAGGAAGTTGTGGGATGTCCTTCTCCTCCACCCATCTATCTCTCCCAACAACTCTGTCCAGCTCCTCCGTTACTCTTTTGAATAACTGGGGCTTTTTCAAGAGTTCAGACATTGACCAGTCCCCCATTGTAGCAGCGGTATCTGTTCCTCCAGCAATCAGGTCCTATCCGTCAGCATGAACAACCATAAATGTTATGTTTTTGTTTCTGCCATCATTTTTCTTTTTTCAGAAAACCAACCTAATTCGTTACTCTTAAGATATTGGTCTATTATTACAGATAACTGGCTTTAGTTATGAGTTACAGGAAAACAGAACAAAAAGAAAAGGAACAGAAAAAAAAAAACCTGTGTCAACCCCTTGATGTTGTCTTTGGTTAGCTTAACTTCAAGGTCGGGGTCATCAGCAAGCTGCAAGAGCAGGTCCACCATGTCTTTGGGCTGCCAGTTTTTGGTCGATTTTCTCTTTGCGTTGTGTTCATCAATGACATGGTCATGGAACCTATCAAATCTCGCCTTGAGCTCCTTCATCCTCTTGACGTACCCCTGCAAATCCAAGAAATCTAGCCACGGGATCCAGTCCCCAATGTTCAGAACACCATTAAGCAAGAACAACTCATCCAGCATCTCCTGAAACTCCTCAAGTGTAACTATCTCTCTCTCGGACTCCGACGCGCTGAAATACTTCTTTCCCAGCACAATCCTGCTAATAATGCTAAGAGTGTAGTGAGAGAGATAGTCTTTAAGCTCAATAGGCTTACCGCAGTTGCTATACAGGCGTCTCGTAAATTCCCTCATCTCCTCTCTGCGCATATACTCGTAAGACTCCAGTCTTTTCGCACTAAACAGCTCAGTGAGGTAAATCTTACGACCCTGTCGCCAGTAAGGTCCATACGGCGCCCAAGCAAGATCCGAATACTCGTAAGTTGTGTACTTGCCAGCAGCAGTCTGAGGTCTGCTAGCGAACATGTGATCGTAAGTCTTCAAGATTTGTTTTGCCATGTCTAGTGACGAGGTAACCACAACTGGGTAGGAACCAAGTCGGAGCTGCATGGTTTTTCCATACTTCAATGACAGCTGATGAAGAGATTGGTGAGGGAGTGGACCAAGAAGGTTGAAATTGCCAATAATCGGCCATGGTTTAGGACCTGGGGGAAGTTTCAACGGGTTACGCAAGGATTTGAAGATTTTTGGGAGGTAAAGAAGAGCGAAAACCCATGCTAATACCACAAGAACCAACGAGAAAGCATCCATTGAGGAGATCAGATTTGGGGTTGTAGTAGGTGATGGAGTTACTGAGACTGGGTTTTGCATGGTATTTATAGATAAATTAAGAAAAAATAGGTGGCAAGTTGTCCGGATCACCGAGACGAAGCAGCTATTTTCTAGTTTGTATTTTGTTTTTTATAATTGTTTGTTTGTTTTAAAAAAATAAAAGGAACACAAAGCAAAGAGCATACGTGTTCATGGAAAGTTTGCAAACATTTAACCACGTAAGAGTTTTTGTACATTATTATTATTATTACCTTTCATTTTTTCCTTGGTTAATCTATACTACACACACATTCCCCCTAGCGAACTTGAATAGATGTTTCCACTATATTTTCCTAAAATTGTATTATACACTAGTGAAACACAACCATTTTTAAGGAGAGAGAGATATACATGTCAGATTTTCATACAAGTTGATGTGTGGATCTATAAATAATCAAATATTAATATAATAATTGATTTGATATGGGGAAAAAGAAGAAGAAATGGGTACATGTTTTTGCATAAAATATTTACATAAAAGGTTGTTTGTGATTACTCATTCGAGGGAGGTGCATTTTGAATAATCAATCTTTTACATATGTTTGATTGAGCGATGTCGATCACGAGGATCCATACAATGTATTATTGGGAAAATCTCGACTTTAATCTCGAATTAGTCAAATCACCTTATAAAGATTCCTTTAATTTTGACAACATGTATGTAAAGTTTAAAAATAGTTTGACCACTTTGTTTGGCTGATAGACTGGCATGTATGGAATTACAATTGGATTGTATTTCTGAGAAAAACAAATCATGTTTTGAAGTGCTAATATAAATAAAATACTATTTTACTATATTTTCAAGCGAACAACACCATGAAAAGTAACTGTTTTATTTTTATCTTTAAATTATTTTTATATATATTTTGGATCATTTTAATGTGTTAATATAAAAAATAAATAGAAGAAATTATAATTTTGTTATATTTATTTAAAAAAATCAATCTTTACTATAATGTAAAACAGAATATACAAATAACATCCTCTTTTTTTTACATTCAACAACCCCGCTCCTGGCCTTACTCTCGCAAGTGTACATAGCTGAAAACCTGAGGGACCGATCCTCTTTTTTTTTTGTTATTTTTCCCAGGCATTAACTTCATTCGATTAGAAAGAAAATGCCACAGGAAAAAAAGGACCATCATTGAGAGCAGAAAGTTCAACACATTCATAGATTATTACAAAGGAAAACCCATCTCACAGCTAGCTTTAAAAAGAAAGGGTGGAAGGTTGTTTTTTTTTTCCTCCTCAAGTTCAAGTTATGTATTTGTTAATATGATAATAACTAGAGATTTAGATAATCATTAATTTCTGGGTCCATGAAATATATCGACGTATGTGTAAGCTGAACCGGAGATCATGTTAAACAAAAATAAAATAAATAAGAGAAACCGAAGGTCAAAGAAGTACGTCCAGTGAGTTGTGTCCATCGGAAGAGGGAGGCTTAACAAGAAGTCAGCATGGATAGTAATATCACCATGCAAAAGCCTTTGCTCAACTCAGCTAACATTCATGCGAATCAAGTTTTGACATGGATACATGTCTCGCTTTACTTGTAATTTTTAATTACTCATATGATCCAATGCTAAAAGACATGCTATTTTAGAAATTGGTGTAAGAATAGATTTATCACAGGCACAATCGCAAGGCTTTCAACCCACTTGTATCGAGACTGAACTTAAAAAAATAGCAAATTTAATATGTGATATCCCACCTAACTCAATTTTGTGCCGGTAGGCGATGGCAATAAATGGGGAGCCCTGCCTAATATGGACGTCCATATGTGATGTTGATATTAATTGAACACACCTACCTACAACTTGGCTTCTAGCAAATTGAGCGGTGCCGATTCTCCATTTATTACTATTACTATTACTATATATATATATATATATATATTAACAAAAGAGGTAAAAGAGCTCGGCCTCAGTACTGTAGCCCGTGACCCATTTGCAATGTGGACTGGTCTTTTGTCCTCCGTGCGTCGCGCGAGTTCGTCCACCTTTTTTTTTTTTTTTCCGGCTATGAACAGTGTAGTGGCGATGTTAGCCCTGGTAATAGGACAAAATAGCGTTTCGGCTAAGGGGTAAATAACGTTTAGGCTCAGGGGTGCGGGCGTAATTGCACGCGTACGGACCGGTCCGGTCCGCCGCACCCCTTTTTTTTTAATATTTTTTAAATGGCTAAAGACAGTTATAGCCCCTAATAAGACAAAATCGATTAATTAAGGGTAGGGACATAACGGTAACTGACCATTATTATTTATATATTTTTCGAAATCTGTCAGACGCGTGCGGTTCACGCGCCCGACGGTGTCCCCCCTGACGCCCCTTTAAAGTGGCGCGTGCGGTATGCTACGGTGGCCGGAAATGGGCTACCGGCGCCTACTCCGGTGCGCCTCCGCTTGGTCTTCCTCCCGGTGCGGCCCGTTTTTCCACACGGTGACCGTGGACGCGGCGGTGGCCGGTTAAAGCTGGTTGTACCGTTTCTCTCTCTCCTGCACGTAAAAGTGCAGAAGAGCCCCCCGGTTTTTGTATACTTTCATTTCGGTCCCTTGACTTTTAATTGCGTATATAGGCCTGATTTCAGTTATCTAAGTTTTGATTTTGTTCGATTGGGTCCTTCGATTGCAATTAATTAAATGTTAATGTTTCACTTCGGTCCTCCAGCTTTTAATTTCCGAATTGGGTTGAAAAGGATGAATATATTCGGTACAGAGGTTTCAATTTTTGCAAATTTGTCCTTTAATTGAAAATGTTAATAAATCTGATTTTCATTTCAGCCCTTGAACTTTTAATTTTTGATTTTAATCCCTTTATATTTGATTTTCATTTCAGCCCTTATACTTTTATTTTTTAAAATTTCTAATATAACCCCTACTTTTATCCATCTATATATAAGTGTGTTTAACACAATAATAATAATAATAATAATAATAATAATAATAATAATAATAATAATAATAATAATAATAATAATAATAATAATAATAATAATAATTTAATTGTTTTTCTTACTTGCTTCTTTGATAATTTTTTTTACTCTTCGGATAATTTGATAATTTTTATTTTTTTGGCAGTAATAGCAATGATAATTTTGATTTTTATTTGTATTTTATTTCTTTGTTTTATCTTTTGTTCAAGTTTCTAGCAATATTTTTAGTCTTTCATTTATTTTTATTTCTTTCATAATAATAAAAATAATAATAATAATAATAATAATCATAATAATAATAATAATATTTTAATTGTTTCTCTTACTTACTCTTTTGTTAATGTTTTTGAGTGTTTTTTTCAGGATAATTTGATAATTTTTATTATTTTAATAGTCAGAGCAATGATAATTTTAGATTTTCAAACTTTGATTTTGTTATTGTTATACCAGGGGGTGTTGAGCTCTTTTATTATATTAAATTTCGCATAAATAAATATTATATTTTTATTTTTATCCAGCAAATCCTATAAAAATTATTTACTAAGCCCGCAACGTAGAACATATATTTTTTAAAATTTTCACATTAAATGATTTTTTTAGCTAATAAATGTTTTTTTCTTTGATCATCTATTATATTTTTTTATGTGCTCTTTCTTTTATTTTTTTGATTGGTTTAATTGTTATTATTTTCAGGTTAGATGAATTTTTTTCCCTGATAATTATGATTTTTTTTCTTCTGTTAAAGTTATTATGAATTTTTTTTCTTTTATTTATTTCTGTTCTTTATTCATCATTAACACAATAATAATAATAATAATAATAATAATAAGAATAAGAATAATAATAATATATTCTTTTTATTGCTTACTCTTTTGTTAATATTTTTGAGTGTTTTTTCTTTCGTGAAAATTTTATAATTTTAATAGTTTTTGCAATAATAGCAATAGTCATTTTGTATCTAATATTACTGGGGATAAAAGACAACTCAAGAACAAAAAATAGACAAATTTACCTAGGTTATCTACAATTAAAAAACGATACAAGTCACTTTTGTGTCGATTACACTGTTCCTTTTAAAGGGCAAACAAGTCATTATTATATGTTTTAATATTTATAACATATTATCGCCTAAAAATATATAAAGAGATAAAAAAAATGACCTCGGATTTTTTGCAACAAAACAATTAATATCAGCATTCTTAAATACATTTAATATAATAATATGATGAATAAATCTTATAAAGTAAAAAAAAAAAATTGGCTTTGAATTTTAATTTTGTGCTCTTTTGTTCAAGTTTATTTCTTAAAAAAAAAAAAAAGGATTTTTAATATTTAAGATATAATATTACCCGGGAAAAATACAACTCAAAAAAACAAAAGGTAAACAAATTTGCCTAGATTATCTACAATTAAAAAATTTACAAGGCACTTTCCGTTTTGACTACACTGTTCCTTTTAGACAGCAAATAAGTAATTATAGCACGCAAAAATTATATTTCTTTTTAAAAAAAATATTGCAATATTTTTATTTATAATGTGTCAGATCTAATATTACTGGGGAAAAAAGGCAACTCATATTTTTTTTTTACAAATTTACCTAGGTTATCTACAATTAAAAAATATAAAAATCACTTCCCATTTCGATCACACTATATAGTATGTGAGACTAAGTATATGTGTTTAATATTTATTTAATATTATCGCCTAAAAATATAGAGAGAGAGAGAGAAAAAATGACCTAGGATTTCTTGAAAAAAAAATTAATATCAGTATTCTTAAATATATTTAATATAATAATATGATGAATAAATCTTATAAAAAAAATTTGGCTTTGAATTTAAATTTATATTTTAGACCCTTTTTTTTTCCTTTTAAGAAACGGTAACGTTTTTTCCACATGTATTTTTGATTTTTTAGTATCCAAGTCAGTTGTTCTTTTTTAACCGGGTTTCTTTTTTTGTTTTTTTTTTAACCAGAGTATCCGTGACAACAAATTTCTTATAAATCATTTCACCTTCTTAACAAATTTTCGAACAAATTTTATCAAAAGTTTTTTAGCAATAGCAATATTCGATCACATTTTGGTTGAAAAAAACCATTTTTAACAGATTTTATCAATTACAATTATACTAATTAAATATTAAAATAACAAAATATAATATTTATAAAATCAATCAATTTTCTACATAGATAAAAAAAAGTCCAGCGAAGCGGGCAAATCTACTCGTATATACTAAAAGAGGATCTGACGTCATGGTTTAATTACTGTGCATTGTGAAGTAAATCACTGTGGATTGGAATAATATTGCTCAATTTGGGGCCGATTCGGGTCGCCGGTTCAGTGGTTATTTTCGGTTTTGCACAATGAAATAGCAGTTTTGTCCCTCGAAAAGGACAAAAAACAGCTTCTAGTGGTGCATGGGGTAGGATGGTAATTGACCATCCTTTTTTATTATTTTTTTCGAAATACTGTCGGCATGTGTAGAACACGCGACCAACAGTATTCTGCCTCAAGCCCTCTTAAGGTGGTGCTTGAGGGATGCTTGGGTCGAAGGAAATGGGATACCGGTGTCTCTGTAGATGCGCCTCCGCGTCGTCTTCCTCCCGGTTCGGCGCGTTTTGTCAACCGGTGGCTGGTTAAAGCTGTTTTTTCCGTTTCTCTCTTTCCTACATGCAAAAGTGCAGGAAAGGCCCCCGGATTTGTTTTGTTTTTCACTTCAGTCCCTGTACTTTTAATTATGTGTATGGTCCTGATTTCTGTTATATAAGTTTTGATTTAGTTCGATTGAGTCTTTCGATTGAAATTAATTAAATGTGAATATTTCACTTCAGTCCTCCTTATTTTAATTTTCGGATTGGGTTTAAATGGCTTAATATATTCGGTACAAAAGTTTCAAGTTTTTTAATTTTGTCATTTCATTTAAATTGATAATATATTTGTTTTTCATTTCGGCCCGTATACTTTTAATTTTTTATTTTAATCCCTTTATTTTTTTATATTTCTGGAATAAGCGTGCTCTTGGCTTTGATTTTTAATTTTTTTTATTTTCTTATTTGTTGAGGTGGTATTTTTTTGAAAAACATTAGGTCTTAAATTTTATTTTGTATCTATGATCATTTGAAAATTGATATATATTTTTTTCTCCCTTTGTTCTTTCTTTTAGTTTTTTTATTGGTTTTTTTATTATTATTTTCAAGTCAAATGGATTTTTTTTGCCTGATAATTTTTATTTTTATTTTATTTTTAGCTTCATCTTTTGTTAAAGTTTTTAGGATTTTTTTAGTCTTTCATTTATTTTATTTTATTTTTCATTATTAACACAACAACAACAACAACAACAACAACAACAACAACAATAATAATAATAATAATAATTTTATTTCTTTTTCTTACTTACTCTTTTGTTAATGTTTTTGAGTTTTTTCTCTCAAGATAATTTGATAATTTTTACTGTTTTGACAGTAGTAGCAGTGATAATTTTAGATGTTAAGACTTCAATGTTGCTATTTTTATCATAGAGTGTGGTGATCTGTTTTATTATATTAAATTTTTTATATATAGATATTATATTTTAATTTTGGACCAACAAATCCTATTAATTTCTTTAATCCCAATAACTATAAAAATTATTTTCTCAGCCCGCAACGTAGTGCGGTCAATTTTTTTAATTTTCAAGTCAAATTTGTTTTTTTCAACTAATAATTTTTATTTGTGTTTTATCATTTATTTTATTTTCTATTTTCTCTATTGTTAATGTTTTTAGGCTTTTTTTAGTCTTTGATTTAATTTTTTTTCTTTATTAACGCAATAATAATATTAATATTAAGAATAATAATAATAATTTTTAGTTTTTGTTTCTTACTTGCTTTTTTGTTAAAAAAAATTTCTCGGGTTAGTTTAATAATTTTTATTGTTTTGGAAGTAATAGTAATGATAATTTTAGAAGTTAAGACCTCGATGTTATTGTTGGTATAATAAAATATGTTGATCTGTTTCATTATATCAAACTTTACTTCTAGAAATATTATATTTTAATCTCAACAGTTATAAAAATTTGTTTGCTCCGCCCGCAACGTAGTGCGGACAATTAAATAGTACATACTATATATCTACAAGAGGTCGTCCATTTGAACAGTTAATGAACAATGATTTTCACTGTTCATTATTGTTCATTACTATTCAAATGGGGCTTTCCTCCTTCTTCTTCTTCTTGTGTAACCATGCTTCTTTTTTTTGTTTTTTTATAACTGGGGTATTCGTGATAGCTTACGCGCACCACGATTAATCTAAGAATCCTTTTTTTTGCCACTTATAGATTTTTTACCTTTTTTTTGCCACTTACACATTTTTTTGCTTTTTTTTTTTATGATCGGGATGTCCGGGTCAGTTTACGCACACCATGATTTTTTTTCATTATTGTTTGAAAAGGTGCTTTCTGTTTTTTTTAACCAAGCTTTTTATTTTTTTTATAATCGGGGTATTTGTGGTAACTTACACGCACCACGACTAATCTCCAGACCTATTTTTTTTCCTGTTTTTTTTTGCTACTTATACAATTTTTTTTGTTTTTTTATGACCGGGGTGTTCGGGTCAGTTTATGCGCACCATGATTTTTTTTAATGAATAGTAATTTTCACTATTCATTACTGTTTGAAAAGGGGTTTCCCTTTTTTTTTACCAGGCCTTTTTTTTATATAACCGTGGCATCCGTGGAAGCTTACGCGCACCATGACTAATCTCCGGATCCATTTTTTTAAACATTTTTTTTCTGATATTTTTTTGCCACTTATACGTTTTTTTTGGTTTTCTTATGATTGAGGTGTCCGAGTTAGTTTACGTGCATCATGATTTTTTTTCTCATTACTGTTTGAAAAGGTGCTTTCCCCTTGCACTTTTTTTTATATTTCTTGTTTTTGTTTTTTTATAATCAGTGTGTCCGGGGCAGCTTACGCGCACCACGACTAATCTCCAGACCCACTTTTTTTAAAACATTTTTTGCCTTTTTTTTGTCACATATATTTTTTTTTTTATAATCAGGGTGTTCAGGTCAGCTTACATATACTTTCAAACCGGAATGTATAGTGAAAATAACAGTAATGAACAGTAAAGGTGCTTTCCCATTGCACTTTTTTTTTGTTTTTTTAATAATCGGGCTGTCTAGGGCAATTTACGCGCACCATGACTAATCTCTGGACCTATTTTTTTTACATTTTTTCTATATTTTTTCCTGTTACTTATACATTATGTTTTTGGTTTTTTCTTATAACCAGGTTGTTCGGGTCAGCTTACACGCACCGTGATTTTTTTTCCCACGTATACATTTTTTTTTATGACCAGGGTGTCCGGGCCAATTTACGCACGCCTCGAATAATCCTAGGACCCACTTTTTTAACAATTTTTTTCTGTTTTTTTTCCCACTTATACATTTTTTTTAATAACTAGGGTATTCGGGTCAGCTTACGCGCACCACAACTATTAGCTAAAACAGCTCGCTCAAACACGGTGCACACACTCACAAAACACTATGGATTACAACAGTGTATTAACGATTTAGCCCCTCAGTGCGCCTCAACCCTTACCTTGGGATCAGGGGTATTTTTAAATTTTCCATGGGACCGGTTGACATTATCAAATTATTTGGGGGTAGTTTGTATTTTCCCTCTATTTTTGCACAGTAAAATAACTATAATACCCATGAATAAGACAAAAATGCACACGTACCGCCGGGGCCATTAAGGTTATTGCACATATATTTTTAAATAGTTAAATACAAATTTACCCCTATATATATATATGAACTATTTATTATTTTCAAGAAATCATATTCTAAAATATTTTTAGTATAATAATACGAGGAATAAATCTTAACAAAAAAAAATTAAACAACAATGATGGTGTCAGCGATAGTATGACCACTAATAATTAGAATATTAATTATGTGTAATAATATTTTATAATGACAACTATAATAATTGTAACAAAAATTCATTGGTCAATGTTATTTTTGTGAAAAATAACTTTCGGGTCTTTTTTATGTATGATATTTCAGATCTCATATCACGAAAAAAAATATACGAAACCACACGTAGATAAAACAGGTAGAAAAATTGTGCCAAATTATCTACAATAATAAAACAAAAAATTGTCCTACATTTCGCCATAGTCGGCACCAAATTTTTTAACATGTAACAAAATTGTTAATGGTCCTAAATTTTTATATATATTATTTTTGGGACTTTTTCCTTAAAAAATAGAAGAGACTAATTATATATTGTGATTTTTTTTCATATTAACGTACTAAAATATATATAAAAATTTGAATTGATTTTTCTTTAAAAATCTCACATTAATTTAATTTAAGTGTTCTAAATTTTTTTAATATAATAATATGAATAAAAAATAATCTTTGATAAATTTTAGTAGTTACATTTTTGTTATCTGTCAAATAAAGTATTCGACACATAGTTAAAACAAGCCCCAACAAACAATTAGTATGTTGCAGGTAACAAATAATATATTTTTAGTCAATTTGATCAATTGTGGTTTTGTTAACTACCAGTTAAATTATTACCAAAGTAGTTAAAATAAAATCATCGATCAAATTGTTTGCTGCATAAAACAAATCACTCATATGTGCTACAATTCAACGATTGTAATTTTAGTATTTGCTAATGAAAGAATTCATGAAACGAATAAAACATACACAACAATCACAAAATTTTTTGATTCTAATTGTACAATCTACCGATTAAATAATTATAAAAATAATTTTAACAATAGCAACATTCAATCACTTTTAAGTGGAAAAAAAAGACTCGTTTCTAACAGATTCTATCAATTATAATTTTACTAATTATATATTAAAATAACAAATTATAACATGCATAAAATCAATCAGTGTTTTAAATAGAAAAAAAAACTCAGTGCAGCGCGCGGACAAATTCACTCGTAAATGGTTGAAAGAGTTACCTCCCTACCATCCGCAGAACAAGCGATCAACAACAAGTCACTTTATTGTTGCCTGAGCTGCAGTGATGTTAATTTACTAAGAACAGTCAAATATTATGGAAAATAGATCAAAATAATATATTAAATTTAATTATTCATAAAAAATAATTTAGGTTAATTTGTCAAACCTAGAGTATAAGATCAAGATAAAAAAATTGAGATAAATAATGAAACCAATTTTTAATCAACTCAATATTGAATGATAAAATTTAAAAAAAAACATACAAAAACACTTCAGTCAACTCAAGTTAACCGACCAAACTTGTGATCTAAGTCATGTAATTAATATAACCTCATAGAGCACAAACTAAACAAATTATGAAATCTAATTCCCAGACAACCATATATTGAAGGGCTTAATTGAGAAAAACAAAGTACAAAAAATAACTCAAGCCAATCAGAATTAAATCTTAAATTCGGGGTGGCTTATTCATCTCACAACATAAATACGTTCATGACCTTTTAGCCAACACCAATATGAGTGGTGCCAAGGATGTCTCAACACCTCTCTCCACAACTCAACCCTTCCAACTGGTTGATGGCACTACTTTGTGGATAACTCTGAGTTTTATAGAATCTTTTGCAATCTTTAATACCTTTCTTTAATCGATCAGACATTTTCTTTACAATTAACAAATTATTTCAATTTATGCATAGTCGACTACAGATCACTAGCTAGCTATCAAACAACTTCTATGCTACTTAAAACAAATCATTTTTTATGGTATTCAGATCCATAAAGCTTGAACTCCATTTTAAAAACATACTCTAATGTTGATTGGGCTGGAAATGTGGATGATCGCACGTCAACCTCTGTCTATATCAGTTTTCTGCGTTATAATCTCATCTCTTGGCGCTCAGAGAAACAATGAGCAAATACACACTCCACCATAAAGGCTGAGTATCGGGCACTCGTTAATACAGCTTCCAAGACAATGTGGTTGTCCACTCTTTTCAAAGGGCTCACATTTTCAGTCCAAGGATCTCCTTAGTTGCTTTTTTAATCTCAGTGCTACACATCTTAATTTTAACTCAATCAATTATTTGCACATGAAACACATTCAAATTGACCTTCACTTTGTGCAGGACTTAATGCAAAATGGTGTCTCAAATTCAAACATGTTCACACTCAAGACCAATTGGCTGATCTGGTAACAAAGTCATTGTTAAAATAGCGAACTACATTACTCCTTAACAAGACTAGCCTTGCCAATGGAAGCTCAATCTTGAGGGGGGAGCTTGTGTGGATCTTGTTCACACCAAAACGGAGTATGTTTGGCCTAAAATTATGTCCACTATTATGTCATTAATATTGTATTAGGAGCTTATTCTAAATTTAAATTTCTTAGCTCTGTATTGTAACAGTATCATAGTTTTAGCCTTATTGTTTTATATTTTCTAAATTTTAGTATTTCAATACCTTTGTATATAATATAGGATTTCTATCAATGAAAGTGTGGGAATTTTTTTTTTATTGAAATCACAACAACATTTGATTCTATACAAACAAGACCCCCAAAACCAACTTCACTCCTTGTTTTTTCCCTTTTACCCTAACATCTCATTATAGGTATGCTAGATCATAAATGATAAACACAACTAAAATAAAAAGGAAAACATTATTAAATTTATTGCAATATCAAAATTCAAAACTATCATGGATTGCACCGTTCAATCCATATTGGTCCTCCCTTTTACACCTTCTTTTATTTCTCGCTCTTCATATATTGTTTCTTCTCCCACTACACTTCTTTTCTATTTTCAGCTCAAAACATATTTTTTTCTTTTTTGGATCTCTAAACCAGCCTCCACAATCACCATCTTTCTCTCCTATCAATCTTCCCTCTCCATCAAACAACCTTTATAGTAACCCGCAAGCCTTCACACTACCAATCACTTTTTTTTGCCAAACACATTAGCTAGGTACTCCTATCCTTTCTGATGACCACACAGCACGATTCACACCCACACTTCCACCATAATTGAGCCTATCACATAGCATAATCATGATAGTCATTATCCACGCATCATTGTCCTTTAACTAAAATGTTGTCAGGAAATATTGTTACCCATTGTAATGTCCATTATCCACGCATCATTGTCCTCGAACCATGTGAAAGCAAAGTTGTCAATTCTATTTTGGTTGGTGTTTTGTTTTTTCAATTACAATGGAATGTTTTAGTTGCGAAACATTTCAGCATGTCGTTTTGGGATTGTATTGTTTATGTGTGTGTGTAATTAAATATATTAATTCAAAGAAAATTTTAGTTTAAATCCAAAAATAAAATTATTTTGAATTGTGCAATTTAATATAAAAAAACACAATAAAATGATTTTTCTGAACAAAAATATGAGCATGTATAATATTACGAGAATGTCATAATCAATCTAGCAAGGTCATTACATTCGCTGATTACTCTAAAATTTTAACATAGTATATATAAATATGTCAAGAAACTCCTCGTAAAATTTCATCTCAATCTAACGGTTGGACGGATTAATAGATATGATTGATATTGTAAAATTATTTATTATTTTAAAAAAACATTATTTGGCTGAAACGGAACTGACGGAATGTTGAGATGTCGCGGTTGCACAAATTAATTACCCTAGCTTAAAAGAAATCAAACAAGATAGTATAGAGCAAGCAAGGGGTCGATCCTACGAGGACAATTTAGTTTAGATTTTCGTGTTATATGTTATGCAATAAGGGGGGGTTGGTAGTTGTCTAGGCTAGGCTAAAGCAAACTAAGTGAAAATTATATAAAACTGAAATTTATCAATAAAGCAAACCTTGGTCGCAAGTCAACATCCACCTATAGAAATCAGAACTGATCATGGAAACGACACATCAATTTATATTCTGAATATTTATCTCTTCTTAAAATTAGTTCGTTAACGGATCCGCCATATAACTTACTCTAACCATCAAACAACCACAGTGTCCGCACTAGTAATTTGATTTAATGGCAGTGTTAAAAACTAGATAAATTGATCAATTAAGAAACATAATTGTCCACAATATATGTTTAGTTCAATTTAATGTTCTCCCTAAGATTAATAATGTAGATCCGCTACAATTATTAACTTAGTTGCTTCATAAGTTTATATATCATAACTCCGGTTTTGATATCAAATTTAGCAGCGAACAAAATAAAAATATCATTTTACATTTGTTTTTTTTATCTAGGATGAGACTCTCTATTTATATATGTTTATAGGGGCTCTTATATATTTTTCCAATACCATATGGCATTATTATATTGGTTGATCTTTATTTATGGGATCATGTATTTATGACAAGATATCTTGAATATCTTATCTTATGTGTCAATATTTAATGGCTATAAATATATGAAGACCCATATTTTTCAATGTCATTCCAATTTTATTTTTTCCTTTCATGTAAAAATAAAATAAAAATGACACAAAATGACACATGATGAAATCTTATTGGTAGAATTTTTTTTGTTTTTAAAGGGTTATTACAGCAGTTCCTTCTTTTTTAGTTTGATGATCTTTATGTGTGATTATTGTCTCTTATATATTTTTTTTGTTTTCTAAAGGATATGAGCTGACCCTTTTATCTCTTTTGCATGATTTCTATGAACTAATTTTGCTCTGTTTTAAAAAAGCATTGAACAGCCAAGTCCTTTAAGTATTAAAAAAAACATATTATGTATTTTGATGCATTTTATAAAAAAGTTTGTTTTAGAACTTTACAAAAGAAGAAATGGGTGTTTATTTTAGCATATTTGCAAAAGAAAAAAATGTTTTTTATATGCACTTCTAGGTTTTATAACAAGTTTCTAAAACCCATTGAAACTTGGTTCATACTAAAAGGGCCATTAAGTCAAGATAATCAAGTTTCCAAGATAAAATAATAACCTGAACTTGATTTATTTCATCACTCAAAATAAAAATATCTTGAGACTTAATTATAATGTTTAAGGTTAATTTTCTCATATCAAAAGAAAAAAAAAATGTTTTTTATATGCACTTCTAGGTTTTATAACAAGTTTTTAAAACCCATTGAAACTTGGTTCATACTAAAGGGCCATTAAGTCGAGATAACCAAGTTTCCAAGATAAAATAATAATCCAACCTTGATTTATTTCATTACTAAAATAAAAATATTTTGAGACTTAATTATAATGTTTAAGGTTAATGTACTCATATCAATATGTATTTACTAACACAAGAGTCAAGAATAACAACTTAGATTGACATTCATCAATGCTAAAATTAAAACTACTTGTAGTATTCATTGATGTTGTAGGAAGGAATATTGACACTAGAATTATAAATAACCTTCAACCATAATATTCATTAATGCTAAAGTAATGAATATTTGTATTCACCGGCCCAAAATTAGAAATACTCATTGTATTTACTAACACTAGAGTTAAAAAAATCGACACTAGAATTAGAATAACTTTGAACCCCGAATATTCACTAAAAGTTAGGAATATCAAACCATTTTAGGTAGACCATTGATAGCATAACACAACAAACCTTAAGTAATTTAGGACAAAAACAACAATCTTAGATATAATGTTTTAAGGGTAATACTATTTTTTCTTTTCAGTAACAACTCTCTTACCATATAGTCTTTATAGACCATTTATGATGTTTTAATGACCATAATATTAGGTAACAACTCATTAAGTGAGATCTTTCTTCATCATAAGAACAAGATGTTAGATATCGCTTTTTCTTCTTCTTTCTCAAAGGTCATTGCTATGTCAAGTAGGGACATTAACAAAGAATTTTGATCTTAATCCCTAGAAATAGGAAATTTTTATATTTTAGTAAAAAAAGTAATCTTAATCCCGAAAATACAAGACTTTGTTGATTTATGATTTTGAACAAAAAAACAATTGATGTTAATCCCTAAAATAAGAGATTTCATTGGTTTAGTATTTTAAAATGGACATTGAATCAATATTGTTAGTAAAAATTAAACTTTGACCGTGTATTTTTAATGTCCAAAATAAACTTTAAGAATGACACTAAAACTAATTGGACCTACTAGGACCACATTGACCCAGCCTGGGTATATTCACAACAAGAGATAATGTCATAACACGTAAAAAATATTAAAAAAAACATATTAACAAATTAAAACAATAAGAAAAACATGAGCCTTTTATTTTTAAAATCACAAGGTTGTCACTACAAGAGCAACTTAATCAAGATGATATTTCCAATTTACATGAGCTTTTTTAAAATATGGTAAAAACAAATGAATCAAGATGATATTTCCAAGGCACCCTTCAACTTAATCATTCATGTTCATGCTTATTAAAAAAAATATTTAAAAAACAAAGTTGCAATTCATTAAAATGGCACAAAAGTATTTTTAAATTTATTATGTTTTATTCTTTTTTATACAAAAATGCTCCTCCCATATTTAAAACAAAAAAAAAACATTTTAATGCACATCTATAGGCAAAACACATCATACCAAACAAAATTAGACAAGCAAGAAATTCAAACATTCTCACACAAATCACTTCTCTGAAAAACATTATCGGTACAGATACAAAACTAAATTAGAAAAACAATACAAAATAATACTTTTTTTTCTATAAAGGGAAATTTGATACATGAAATTTAGTAAATTAAAAATTAAAAAAAAACATTTTAAGAATCCTAACAAAAGAAAATATAAAAATAAAAATTAAGCCGCACAAATTTGAATATCTTTTAAACCTTATTATATGTTGTTATGAATTGAACGGACACCGAAATAGAAAAGTATTTTATGAAACTGTAGGAGGATATATAATAAAAGATATTAATATAAGTGAAATAAAAAAAATGGTTTTGATATTGATCTTTTATTAAAATTTATATAAAAAGGTTAATCAATTCCATTAAATGCCACAATATATATAAAGTAGTGTTTTATTATTCATAAACATTACCTGCTTTAAAAAAGGCAAATTGGTTTTTTTTATATTTTCTTTTCTCTGCCTCTATATAAATATATTATGCTGGTAGCACCCCTTGTTTCTTCGATCTAAGAGTATTTAAATTTCTCCCCTTGTTTTTTTTAATCTGTACTCTTAATCTCCAGAAGAGCAAGAGCGAGCAGCGGAAAAGAGTATGTCAGCTCTGGACTCGGACGTAACCATGGTTCCAGTAGGCGAGACGTCAGGCACTGCTGGTCCTTCTTCCTCTAAGAAACCAAAGCGTTTCGAGATCAAAAAATGGAACGCCGTCTCTCTCTGGGCTTGGGGTACTTTTCCTAAATAATTATTATTAACTAAATAAATAAATAATTAACCCTATAACTAATTCACTCAACTCCTCTGGTCGTTGCAGATATTGTTGTTGATAACTGTGCGATTTGCAGAAACCATATCATGGATCTATGTGAGTTGTTGTGTTCTTACTGTTTTGGTTTAGGGTTTCATATTTTAATTACTTGGGTTTTTTATTAATATTGATTAGGTATTGAATGCCAAGCAAACCAGGCCAGCGCTACTAGTGAGGAATGCACTGTTGCTTGGGGTATGCTCTCGATTTTTGTTCAATATCTATGCGTTTTCACTCTTGATAATTATTGTTGTTCTGTGTTTATGAACTCGAAAGTGTGATTCGAATGTGCAAAGATTAGGGCTGTGTGCAATATTTAAGTAAAATTAAACCCAGGTCTCCATCCTCAACTAGATTCTCATCTACATGAACTTTCAGTACATTGCGGTTTATCAGCTCTTTCGTTTTTCTGTTACGCTTTTATTGCCTTGTTCGCTTTCCGAATGATGCTGTTTCAGGTTTGGATTATGAGAGACAATGTTGTGACGAATTTTAGGGGTAGGTAGGAGTGTGCTATGCTTCAGATTCTCGCCTAGTTATTTTATATTTATTTTCTCGGTCAATATCTCTGCTAGATAAGTCGTTAATTATTTTATATGCGTGTTGAAATATCATGGATTTCTCCGCTCCCATAAAGCTCTTGTTTGTTTTTTTATTTGAGCAATTTGGCTTCCACTTGTTATGACTTGTGAGCCATTCCCTATGTTTATGAATTGAGTGGATTGCAATTCTTTCTTCATTTATGATTTTATCGGATTCACTTTTTTGGCCGACTCCTAGTCAAAATATTGTTTACACCCTCGTTTTGTTATTTGTTATTCGTACACTAATTGAAATGGTACTTAATGTTACTTCTTAGATTAATTCATGGCATATGCTGCCAATAGGGTAAAAAAAAACATGGAATCCTTTATCCAAGCCAAGCATATAGCCTAGATGCATCAATTTGATCAATTGAGGCCTTCTGTGCCTAGAACCATGTAGATATTTTGCAATAGTTGCTTCCTCTGATCTCTCTAGTTTGCTGCAACTACTGTTACCAGCATTCTTACAGGCTTTATTAGTCTTTATTCTGGCCCTGTCTGTCTTTTGGGAGTAAGCAACAATGAAAATATTTTTGAGCTTCTATGGAACGGTTAGCTGCTGCTTCAAAAGGAATGGTAGTGGTTCTCCACCACCACCACCACCACCACCACCACCTCAGTTATTATTGTTGTTGTTGTTGTTGGATATTGTATGTAAATTATAAGTGAAGCTGTTTAATAATGATAGTACCATGTTTATGCTTGTTTGTTTATTTATCTTAACATACTTTTTAATTTGTTTCTTATGCTTGTGTCTTTGAGCTATAAAATATGTCAAAGATGTAAAAATTAGACTGGCATAAGCACGTAATGTTGAAGCAAGCTTCACTGTTATGTCCACAGGGGTGTGTAACCATGCATTTCACTTTCACTGCATCAGCCGATGGCTCAAGACTCGTCAAGTGTGCCCACTGGGTATGTTTCTTGTTCTTCCCCCAATTCTTTCCATCTACCCGCCTATAGATTTTCTCATTTGTTTTTCTTTGTGGTGTTGTCTCTGCAGATAATAGCGAGTGGGAGTTTCAGAAGTATGGCCACTAGAACGTTTGGAGCCTCTGGGCACAATTTCGTTCTCCGTTTCAATGGTGTCAAGAAGAAAACTTGGATTCCTGACTCCTAATGCGCTTTACCTCGTGTTTTTTCAACATATACTTTTATGTCTATGATTAAAATTCAGAATTTCACACGTACTGGGTGCAATTTTTATTAGTATCAATCAAAAAGTCAGTGTTATTGTGGACGTAAAACATATTTTTATTTTTATTTGTATTTTCCTTTTGGTTATTTTCCTTTTGGATAAAAATGTTTGATGTGTATGCCTTTGTTATTGTTTGGCATCATGTTTGGTTGCTTCAACGCGGGGTTTGATGAGATTCTACGAGGGAAACGAATCATTCCTGAGAGGTGCGAACTCATGACCTAAACTTGTGGTTCGGAATTGATGCTCTGGAACTTGGTTGGGTTGGGCGAATATCAACACTTGAGCTTTTGCAAGGAGAGGGGCGAGAAAATGAACGTCAATAGTTTCCTTCCCACGCGTAAGGAGCCCATACTTTGGGCCCATCGTGGATGTTCACAAGCGGCCTCGTAGCCCAAACTTGCGGGATGGATAAAATAATGAAAAAATGTAAACGACGCCTGAGAGATTCGAACTCTCGCGGGGAGACCCCATGTACTTAGCAGGCACACGCCTTAACCACTCGGCCAAAGCGTCGGATGTGCTCTGGTTGTTTCGTAAATATAAACAAACATAACTAACAAAGAGGCAGTTAATAGAGAGGAAGAATGAAGAAGTGATAAGGTATTTATAATAACATATTAGTATATGTAGTTTGTTTGTGTTTACTTGTTTCATAACTTTTTTCCTATAAAAAACTATTGTATGAATCTATGATTTGTACATGTTAAACTTTGTTTGAGATTTAGAACAAAAAAAATTGTATTTATTTGTTATTTGATGAATTTGAGTGTGATTTTGTGACTTAGATGTTTTACAATGAAATAAATAATGAGTAACTAAATGAATATGTTTCGTGTTTCAATTTTAAAAAATTTAGTAAATATGGAGGAATTTGAATTTTGTAGAAAACTCATAATGATTTAAGAATATTATTAAAATAGATTGAACAAGTTTGAGTTAAATCAATTATAGCTAATTAGTTGGATACTAATAATTTTTTAACTCATATTATTAATTAATACATATTATCATCAATATTATATATAGGATTTATATAAGTAATGGACGATTGCTCTTGCATATATCAAGCTTCACTTGAAGGGTTGCATAAAATGAATTATTATAATGAGGTTAAGGGTTTTATTAAATATGCACTATCTAATTCTAAAAATATAAGTAGAGTCGGTATTAGATGTATAGAAAAGATGTAAAAATAAAGTCTCTCAATTCAGATATTGTTACAATGCATCTTTTACAAAAAAAAAATTCATATAGAAATACTTGTGCTAGTTTCCAAATGGAGAATTATATATTCCTTATGAGACTTTGGTAGAAAGGATGGTTGGGTCAGTTTCTAGTTTCAACAAGCATGAAATTGTAGATGATAATAGTAATCATTATAAAAGTACAGTTATGGATGCAATGAGAATGAATCAGGGGTGATGTCGTGAATTTTCAATCATAAATGAAGAACCAAAAGCTGGTGTGGGTAGTTTTTTTCTTTTCTTCTAAAAGACTTTGACAAACCATAATAGGATGGACACACAAATCACAATAAATTATCGGTCATTATACAAGTGTTCACCATCAAGTCATGAGCTAAGTGAGGTAGATTACCACAAAGTCAACAAATGAGCGAGAAATATTTTACCTGAAAGGAATAGGGTTATAAAGAACTTTTATATTGTTAAATCCATGATGAATCCTTTAGGCCTAGAATACTAGAAAATTGACATTTATCCAATCTTATACATGTTATACTACGTACAAAATGTAAATTTAATTGAGTGCTGAACATGTAGACATGCTCGATATAAACCCAAAACTGGAAGATGTAAGACTCTTATCGCACATAGAAAACTAATATATTTTTCATTTACTCTTATACTATAAAAGTTATTCATGTCTCTAAATATTGTTGATCACACAACATGACATTATTCACACGATATGGTGGATGTAGTCACTGATTGCCCATCTAATGGTGAAGCTTGGAAACCGTTTAATAAGGTGCATCCTTGATTTTCAATGAAGCTACAAAACATACATGTTGGGTTATATACAATCGAATTCAATCTATTCAGGTCATTTTTACACAATATTCTTGTTGGCTGATAAAACTCATGATTTACAACTTGCCACCGAGAAGATGAATTAGGCCAAATTTCATGTTCTATTCTATGATCATACTTCATCTTATAGTCTTAGTAGCAATAAAGATATTTATATTTAATCATTGATTGATAAGTTAAAGCAATTGTGCTCATCCAGGACTTTGAAGTATGATGTCTCGAGAAAAAAAAATCATATGAAGGTAGTTTTAATGTGAACTATCAATTATTTATGTGTGTGTGAGATGGTTTTTGGTCGGGTGGATCATGCATGGAAAATTATCAAACTCATATTGTATAGAAAATAACTTGGCCTCCAATTTAACTAATGGTGGTAAAATGTCTTTGTTTTTTCATTGCCACCAGAGATTCTAGCTAATTGACCATACAAAAAGAATATATAAAGGACTTGTTTGCATGTAGAGTTGAAAAAAATGTTGCAACGCTAGTACTATCAAGTGAAAAATTGTATAATATGGTCTCGCAGTATGAGGACATTGTGTTTGGTTCTCGATCTGGTAAACATAACTTTCTTGTTTGGTGTGACCCGAATTAGGTTAAGTTAAATATTTTCTTAGAAGCTTTGTTATTGAAAAAATAATTTTCTCTGCTATAATCTGAATGTCATAAATATTAAAAAGAACAAGTTAAGAAATATTTTTATCATGGTGATGGATGTGAAAGGGAAAACCAAAGATTATATAAGGGCTATAATGGATATAACTTTTTTGTTACCATAAGAATATGGAGTAGGATTATGATGGATCAAAGATCGCAAAAATCAAAGTCATTTTTTCTTAGACAAGAATGCATAGTTACTTGTCTAACAATAACTTAAGAGTTTGCATTATGGATATGATTCAAATATATCTAGATTTGTGAATTTAGAGGATGGAAAATTATATGGAATAAAAAGTCATGACTATGACATGTTTATCAAACACTTATTCCACTAACTTCTTTATTGTCAAAAGAAATATGGAATGCACTCATGGACATTAGTTACTTTTTAAAATATATATTCTCTAACAAATTGCATACCTATAAAGAGGTTAGAAATGAATATCATCCAAACCATCTGTAAACTTGAGATGAGATGACATTCCCTCCATTTTTCTTCAACTCAATGAAACATCTACCCATACATCTACCATGAATCGAATTTCTATTATCTTTTTTTTAAAAAAATATTAATTTATTTTCATGTAGATATTTATTCAACTCTAAAAAAATTAAAAACAAAATGCATGTTAATACTTTAATAAACGAGGCTTACATTGTTGAAGAAATCTTAGTATTTATGTTTTTTTTTCATGTTTTGTATGGTGGTTCTTTGAGGTGGTAGAGGAGGAAATGGAGATAAGAATAGAGAGGTGAGACCATGAAAATATCAACAAAGATTCTTGGTTTTATTAGACATGTGGTTGATGTTAACTTTGAGGTGACAATCAAATTATTTTTAGTTGAGGAGTTTTGAGATTCAATGTGTGGAGTACATTGAGATGTAAAGATAGTTTTCTTCTAATCTGGTTTCGAAGACAGGTCAGAGCTTGGAAGATGAAACTAACTCAACACCCCTTTTCCACCCCTTTTTAAGCTTAGCCATTGCCCATCACTATCTTTCTTTGTTCTTCTTCTTACACCTGTTGTCACAAATTTAATATTTTCTTCACCCATTACATTTGATGAGTCGTTTATTTAATATTACTACTAAAGTTCTGTTTAGAAGTGTAATATATGTTATTTTTTGAAGTGTTTTTTTATTTAAAAATTTATCATCATTTTATGTTTCAATAATATCACATGAAAATAATTTTAAAATATAAAAACATAATTTATAAAAAAAACATGGTTGAATGCATTGCTATTTGCTGAACAAATATAAATTAGTATATAGCTAAAACAAAATGCTCGGTCCACCACTGTTCACGCACACTCATGTGTACTGTGGACTGACCATTTGCTCCGGTGCTTCGCGCGTGCATGTGTTTTTTTTTTTTTTGCACAGGGCTTTTTTTTCTAATTTGTATGGTGGAAATGACAAAGGAGTGGCTGTGGTCGAGTGATTGTCTGCACGGTGGCAGATTCGGCGCACGAGAGTTCGAACCGCTTAGATAGCAAAACTGATTTTTTTTTTTTTGGAAACAAGTTTTTTTTTTATAACTGGTTTTTGTTTTTAATAACTGAGGTGTCCGAGCCAACTTACATGCACCACGACTAATCTCCGGATTCACTTTTTTTTAACATTTTTTCCCTGTTTTGTTTTGCCACTTATATATATATATATATAACTGAGGTTCTGAGTCAGCTTACGCGCACCATGATTTTTTCTTTCCAAGTATATATTTTTTTTGTTCCGGGCCAGCTTAGCGCGCCACGAATAATCCATGGACTCACTTTTTTTTAAACATTTTTTCCTCTCTTTTTTCCCACTTATATATATTTTTTAGATAATCAAGGTGTCCGAACCAGCTTACACGCACCATGACTATTATAATTTTATAGAATACCTAAAGGAGATCGCAAATCCAAAAAGTAATGAATATATATATATATATATATATATATATATATATATATATATATATATATATATTTTAAGGCGCTAATATGAAATAAATAACAAAATATATAATTAATCTAACATATTTATCAGAGAATAAATTACAAATTATTATCATTATTTTTAGGGCGCTAATATGAAATAAATAGCAAATTATATAATTAGTCTGACATATTTATAAGAAAAAAATTGATGAATAATTATTATCATTATTTTGAATTATCTACAATAATTAGAAATTTCAACACCTGATAATATTTATAAAAAAAAATTAAAAAATAAAATAAATGACAACACAAAAATAAATATTATTATATTTAAAAAAACATGACTTGAAGAATAAATAAAAAGAAAAAAGAGAATAATAAGTCGATTAATTACGACACACCCAAATACCAACGAATACCTAATTGACTACACAAAAAAAGTAATTCATCTCTAATTGATTTCATCGATTATATTTTTTTTATCAACCGATTATATAATTGTCAAAACAATTAACATATACCAAACAATCAATCAATTACAGCTTTTCAATCTATGAATTAAATAAATCGACATAAAATAACTATCAACTAGAAATAATCCATCTTTGATATAGATTTCAGTGGTTGCAATTTTGCTATTTGCTAATAAAGAAAAGGACGTCCGTTAGCTGGATAGCAGAAAGCGCTTGGATGTTATGTGAGGAAATAGGGATTGGTATAATAACATACGGGAAAAAAGCATGGTGAGCGTGCGGCCTTTCTGCATAAAATTGTCAGCCTTTGCGACTTGATTTTGGTGGCTCGATTGACGGCACAATTTGTGGTTAATAAGTGCTGTTTGGCACGTGCTTACAGGCCTGTTTGGGATGACAGTTGTGGTTGTATTTGAAAATGTTTTTCGTTTAAAAATATATTAAAATAATATTTTTTTTTATTTTTTAAAAATCATTTTTGACATCAGCACATCAAAATGATCTAAAAACACAAAAAAAAAATTCATTTAAAATAAAATAAAAATTGAATTTTAGTCAAACGCCGGTTTGACCGCAATGCCAAACAGGCTCTATTTCGGTTTAAATTGCTTATTATTATTTTTTAAAATTATCTTTGATATTAATACATAAAAATAATCTATAAACACAAAAAAAATTAATTTAAAATAAAAAATAAAATGGGACATATTTTTAATATATTTTTAAATAAAAACACTTTAAAAATTAATTCCAGCTACACACAAATCTTAAATTAAATGGGACACGGTCTCAATGATCCCTTTCTTACTTTTCTTTTTCTTTTTCTTCTTCTTTTTGCTTTCACTAGCTAGGTTGATTCTATCTGTTTTTTTATTGTTTTTTTTATGAATTTATAAACACAAAAAAATTAATTTAAAATAAAAAATATTTTTTTTTTTCAAAAACACTTTTTAAATGCAATTATAAATATGATCTTTGAAAACAATTAAAAAAAACGTTAAAAAGAAATTATTTTTTAATTTAATATATATATATATATATGAGATGTTGGTGTTAAAAAATATAAAAATATTATTTTAATATATTTCTAAACAAAAACACCTTAAAAAAAAATTTCACCCAACACAAAACACACAAATCTTAAATTAAATGGGATAAGGTCTCAATGATCCCTTTATTACTTTTCTTTTTCTTTTTGCTTTCACTAGCTGAGGTTGATTCCATCTGTTTTTTGTTGTGTGGTGAGCTAAGTTTATTAAATGAAAAAGACACAATTTGGGCAACCATTCAAACCGAAGACTAAAAGCTTTCAAATAGAACCATGAGCTCTTTTTAAAACAAAAAAAATCAAAATAAATTGGAGTTTTTTCAATATAAAACAAGAATTGATAGTAATACCTTAACTTATCCAAAATCCGAGAAGTCTATTATAGTAAATTTAGTTATTCTTTAAAAAACAATTCAATGATAAATGTTTTGTCAAGAATACTTAATAATTTTTTTTTTATAACCGGAGTGTCCGGGCTAGCTTATGCGCACCACAACTAATCTTCAGACTCACTAAACATCCTGTAAACCCAGTGAGCATGTAAGGCACCACGGGGGTGACAAGCGTGCATGGTGGGGCTTGAACTCTGGTGCAAAGTAAAGAAACAAGTTCCTTTAACTATTAGGCCAAGACTCTACTTACGAATATTTAATAATTTTTATTATAAAAAGTGTATGCTTTGACTCGATTTTAAAATCTATTTTTGCGGGTAGAAAAGGAAAAGGGAAGTTTTAGGATAACATTATGTTTTTGGGCGTCATGGTGAAATTAGAAGTAATAATTATGAGAATTATTTATTTTATATAATACATATTTTAATTTTATAAATACAACATTGGGAAAGACAGTCGCTTTCTGTTGCGATGCTGACTTCACACATCATTTTCTAAAAATCTAGCCGTTACCACCGGAAAGAGGGTGAGGAATCCTCTTATCTAAGGCACTTAACTCATTACAAGACAAAACTATACACTACCATTTCAACACTAAGCCCCCCATCCTTGTTTCCCGTGCAACAACTTCTCGTCCAAAACTCCCACTATGTTTGCTGTTTTTTCATTCTCTGTAACTCTAATTTTTAGGGTTTGTTAGTTCCCGTATGGATTAATTTAATTAATACACGATCTGAAATGTGAAATTAAAATAATCTTGTAAAAAACACATAAAAAATCATAAATGTAAAATTCCAACTATTAAGGTATTGACATAATGGTTATTTTTTAAAGAGTAAATTGAAATAATATATATTTTTTATTTATTCAAACTCAATTTTGACATAAGCAAGTTAAAGCAATAAAAAATAATTTAACGCTAAAAAAATATTTTTCTTGAAAAGTGGGTCCTATTATTTTAATGTCAAATAATGAAATTTTTTTTTTGAAGACATATCAAAGAAAAAACTTTGATCAATCTAGGTTAATTCGACTAAGTTATGACATGCTTCGTGAGATTGAGATAAAAAATAAATTGTTTAATAAAAATGACTGAATTTACATCAATTAAAAAAATAAATAAAAACTTGAGAAAGAGATAAAAAAAATAACAATAAAAAACTAAGAACATAAAATAAAATAAACATCAATTGGAGGATATATTTGAGGTTTAGTGGCCGTTTGTAATTGTGGTCGAAGCAAAAGTTAGAGCAAAAAGCAGTTTTTGTGGTGTTTGGTAACGGAGGAAACGCAGATTACTTCACCATGGGACCCACCAAAAATAGACTAAAATTGTGGTTCACGAGAAGCTGAAAAATGAAGCTTTTCCTGCGATCGTGATTATTTTTTTCCTGCGTTTCATGGATTGCAAGTCTTGGTTAGCAGCTTGGAGCAACATCCCGGTGGGAAGCAACCGACAGTCTCTCTCTCTCTCTCTCTCTCTCTCTCTATAGCTACAACTCTATCTCTCCACGACGTCAGCTTTCTCTCTTTACACAGCGGTGACTCTCTCTCTCCACAGTCAGGGGTAGCCCCGGTGACACCACCATCATTCCCCTCATCACCGGTAGGCTCTCCTCCACTCCATAAGCTCCTCTGTGACCACCTCCAGTGAGAGCAAGAAGCCTTAGCGTCGAAGCAACAATGATGACAACAAGCTTTCGACGCTCCTATCGGCCATCATATGCCACCATTTCTAATGCCACCACCACATGAAGAGCCACCTCGCTCTCCTTACCCATCAACATCGACCGTTAATACTCTTGTCGCTGTCGGGCAGACGTTGCTGTTCACGTTTTAAGAAGACGTGAACTGTGCAGTCCACCGTTTCACGCGAAACATTTTAAAACTGGACTTGGCCAGGGCCTGCTCTCGGCCCAGCCTAAGTCTAGCAGAGTTGGGGTTTGGCCCAATTTGTCGGGGCTGGCCCATTTAGTTGGGTTGGGCCTTGTCCGATATTTAAAAAAAAAATGTGTAGATAAAGAATGGTCCTAATGAAAGGGAAAGAAGCATGACTTCGTTTCACTCCACAACCCTATTGTTTTTTGATTAATTATGAATCAAAAACTTGCAGCTGGATTTGGTCTTGAAATTATTTCTCCACAACTGAATCGCAGATGTTGTTACTAATGATATTGTTACCAGATGTTATACCTCAAACAAATAGCGAGGGATCATAGAGGCATTCACGTGTCGATTTTGTTCGTGATGAAATTGAAAGTATATTGTTTTTAATCTCAAAACCATACAATCATTTAGATTTAGTATTTGTTTAAGTTTGTAATTATATTGTTTTTTAAAGTGATTTTTGTTCAGAAATGTATCAAATGATGTATTTTATTTTTTAAAAATAATTTTTGATATCAGCACATGAAAATGATCTATAAACACTAAAAATAATAATTTAAAATAAAACATAAATATAATTTTTTTTAAAAGTACTTTTGAAATATAATGTCAAACAATGTCTTAGGTTGGTTTTTTTTTATGTGTGTGTGTATAAACTAAACATGTCAAATTAATTTTCTTTTCAAAATCCTAAAATACTTAAATACCTTAACACCTTAATTTAAATTTAAAAAAGAAAAAAATTAAGTTCAATTTAATACCGTTGTTTTAATTACAATTTATAGATTTTACATAATTTATTTATTTATACTAAACCGTTTTTTAAATAAAGCATTATGCAAAACAATTTTATCTTTATTTGCAGATTAACCCATGTATAATTCTTTTTTTTTAAAAAAAAAAAATAGTAGCGGTTATTTTTAAAATACCCAGAAAATATTTTGAACAGTTATGTATGAAAATATATTTTTTTAAAATAAAATATTATTTACACCATAAAACCGATAGCCGAACATCTAAATAAAAAAATGTAGCCTAGCTTACGGTATAGACGAAGCCCATACCTGTGCTAGAAAACACAGCATGATTCAGAGATGAATGGGAGACAGTTCATTTACCAAGTAAGCGTGGGTTTGCACAGTGGGACCCACCCTCCTCCACTCCTGTCGTTATATTTAGAAGTGGCAGCGTGCGGGAAAGTCTACAATTACCGCTGCTACTATTTGCATTATTATCCTCCTATTATTCCTTTTTATTTATCTCACAATGGCATTCGTGTAATATAGGAGGCTTGGAGGGCTGATTTACAACCACGATGCTTTTTATAACCGACACTGGTCCTTCTAGTCTCCGTGACAGTGGCTGCCTGCACAACACCCCCATCTTCTCCCACTTTCCCTTTTCCTTTTTTAAATTTATCCTGTTCACTGTCACAGTCATCTTGTGCTCCTCCTCCATGGCCGGGATTTGGCTGCTCGCTGCCCTCCTCCTGCTGTCCCTCTCGATCTCCACCGCCGCAAAACAAACCTACATTGTTCACATGAAACACAACACTAAACCAGACTCCTTCCCGACCCACCATGACTGGTACACTGCAAGCCTCCAATCCCTTGCTTCCACTCCTGACTCCCTCCTCTACACTTACACTAATGCGTTTGACGGCTTTGCTGCCTCCCTCAGTGACGAAGAAGTTGAATTATTAAAACAATCTCAGTCTGTCGTCGGTGTTTACGAAGACACTCTTTACTCCCTCCACACCACTCGTACTCCTGCTTTTCTGGGCCTTAATACCGACCTAGGACCACTTGATGGGCGTCACGCTTTGGACATAAATCAAGCATCGAATGATGTTATTGTAGGTGTTCTTGATACTGGGATCTGGCCCGAATCGAAGTCCTTTTCTGATTCGGGAATGCCTGAAATCCCGACTCGATGGAAGGGAGAATGCGAGTCTGGTCCTGATTTCAGCCCCAAACTCTGCAACAAGAAGCTGATAGGCGCGCGATATTTTTCAAAGGGATACAATATGGCATCGAGTGGTAGAGGTTACGTAAGAAAGCGCAAAGAAATCGAATCTCCGCGTGACCGAGACGGGCACGGTACTCACACTGCAAGTACAGCCGCTGGGTCTCAAGTGGCTAATGCTAGTTTACTAGGGTATGCTAGCGGCACGGCGCGTGGAATGGCCACTCACGCGCGTGTTGCTTCCTACAAGGTTTGCTGGACTTCTGGTTGTTTTGGTTCAGACATTCTGGCAGGAATGGATCGGGCAATTGTAGATGGCGTGGATGTCTTGTCCCTTTCTCTTGGTGGCGGATCAGCTCCTTATTACCGCGATACGATTGCGATCGGTGCTTTTACGGCGATGGAGAGGGGCATATTTGTGTCTTGTTCGGCTGGTAACAGTGGGCCTAGCATAGCTTCACTTGCAAATGTGGCTCCTTGGATCATGACCGTTGGTGCTGGAACTCTGGACCGGGATTTTCCAGCTTATGCTGTAATGGGAAATAAGAAACGGTTCGCCGGTGTTTCGCTGTACAGTGGGGCAGGAATGGGGGGGAAGCCGGTGGGTTTGGTATATAATAAAGGAGGCAATAGCACAAGCAATTTGTGCATGCCCGGTTCACTTGAACCGAAGCTAGTCCGTGGTAAGGTGGTGATTTGTGACAGGGGAATTAATCCACGCGTCGAGAAGGGTGCGGTCGTGAGGGATGCAGGTGGGGTTGGGATGATATTGGCCAACACGGCGGAGAGTGGGGAAGAATTGGTGGCGGACAGTCACTTGTTGCCGGCCGTCGCTGTGGGGAGGAAAATCGGGGACGTGATTAGAGAGTATGTCAAGAGCGATCCAAACCCAACGGCTGTTTTGAGTTTTGAAGGGACAGTTTTGAATGTACGGCCTTCACCAGTTGTAGCAGCATTTAGCTCAAGAGGGCCAAATTTGGTGACAAGGGAGATACTGAAGCCGGATTTGATCGGGCCCGGGGTCAACATACTGGCTGCTTGGTCAGAGACGATTGGACCCACTGGACTAGAGACCGACACTAGAAAAACCGAGTTCAATATCATGTCAGGTGCGCTCTCACTCCCTGTTTTCCTCGAGCCATGTGTGTTTATTGTTGGCTATTAAACTAGGAGGAATATTTTACATCGCATGCCAAGTTTGATCATTGTTTATTAAATGGATTGAAAACGTCTGGTCGGGAGGAGCTGGTTTGTTTATGCGGTGGTGGTGAATCATTTGAGAAAGTGGTGCTGACAGGCACAAAACATTACACAATCAAAGCCTGCCTGTGCAAGAACCTATCTGTAAATGTTGGTGGAAGCGGATCTGGATTCGTTGGAGCCAGCACTGGTCAATAAAAGATGGTGGCCTGGCTGGCTCTGTCGTGTCTGCGGTCCCTTTTCGCTTTAGGTTTCATGATTAACCAGCCTGCATTAGCATTAGTATATTATTACAGGAAAGTAACACCAACCTAGGAAAGTCTTATAGCAATGTTGTTGTTGTCTACTTTGTTGTGCAGGAACATCCATGTCATGCCCGCACATCAGTGGCGTGGCTGCATTGTTGAAGGCAGCGCACCCAACATGGAGCCCAAGTGCTGTGAAATCTGCTCTCATGACCACCGCCTATGTTATCGACAACACCAACTCCTCGCTCCAGGACGCTGCAGGGAGTGCACCTTCGAGCCCGTGGGCTCATGGGTCGGGTCATGTAGACCCGCATAAAGCCCTCTCGCCGGGCCTCGTCTACGACATCTCAACAGATGAATACATAGCGTTCTTGTGCTCTCTGGACTACACCATCGAGCATGTCCAAGCCATTGTCAAGCGACCAAACATCACTTGCTCGAGGAAACTCGGCAACCCCGGTGATCTCAACTATCCTTCATTCTCGGTGGTGTTCGCCAACAATAGGGTCGTGAGGTACACCCGGGAATTGACCAATGTGGGTGCCGCCGGCTCGACCTATGAAGTGGACGTGACAAGGCTGCCGGCGGTGCAGGTGAACGTGAATCCTTCTAAGCTTGTTTTCAAAAATGTCGGTGACAAGCTTAGATACACAGTGACTTTTGTGGCAAAGAAAGGTGCCAGCCTCACCGGTAGATCTGAATTCGGTGCAATTGTGTGGAGAAATGCTCAGCACCAAGTTAGGAGCCCAGTTGCATATTCATGGACGCAGTTGTGAGCTTCGGTTTCTTATTTATTATAGTATTACAGCCCAGTTGAATATGGGGTTTTCTGTTATGGGCTTGGACCAACTTTGCTCTAGAGCGAGCTTCAAAAATGGAAGAGGCCAGAGTTGGGGATGATTGGGTTTGATTTTAATTAACCGCGTGTTCGAGAACCTACTGTAATACTATCTGAAAGGGTACAAATTCAAGATCACATAACTTGTTATTGTTGAACTATGGCCTAAAACAATGTCAATCTTCCTGTAACTCGTTAACCTTTCCAAGTGGTGGCTGATTTTTACGAACACTTAACCTAATGTAAACAGAAGAGGGTGGGTGGCCGGGTTATCGAGCAAAGCTGTAGGTAGCCATGGTTGAAGAGCCATGGTTGAAGGGACAGGACAATATCGATCATGGATAGTTTGAGCCCTTTTCAATTTATAGTATCTTTCATAATTTACTAGATAAAACGTTAAGGAAATGTTGAGTAAACTCGTAGCTCTGACACCGTTTCAGAGGCAAAGCAAAGGTCCGATCAATTATTTTGATCAGAAACACTGCACTGGCATTCGAGGGCATCCTAAGCCAGCTTTTAAATGGTCCCTTCGATCGGAACAGCCCAGACAAGCAGCCTTAGTGGTACTATTTATTGACAAGAGAAAAACACTGGCAGTGGCATCATGTTGAACACTTCCTATAATTCATTTTGAGAACTGAATGACAAGACAGCACCTGTGCTCTGTAGTTTTCAGTCTTATGACCAGTAATTTCCATAACTCCGCCAGAATATGGCCACCCGATTCAATTATTTTGCTCAATAATTAGCAAGTAGGTCCCCGTCAAGTTTGAATTATGAGTGTCGATGATTTCAACTCTCTTTTCAATTTGAAAGATTGAACAAGAGTCGTGATGAGGTGAATAATGAGAGCCCTCGCCACGTATCTGCAGACTCTTGACAATGCATTCTTCAGACGCATGTATTGTCTCGCAAACAAAATACAAACCTCGAATCGAACTATGATAAGACTACATCTATGAGAACACCAGTCTTGCATGAACATATCCAAACCAATTCAGGCCCGAAAAAAACCAATCAGTGTCTAGATTGCCATCCTATTATTCGTGGTTTTGAGTTTTCCTATGGAGCTTGTCTGTCAGGTGTGGTAGCTGCATGGATTGAACTCTCTTATCTGGCATTATAGACCTACTAGCCAAGGCCAGTTCAAGAAACATACAAAAATAAACAAAAACGTCCTTCCCAACATCGACAAGCTCTAGATGTAGAAATCGAATGGCAGGTTGTAGATAAAAGCTTCCTTAAAATATAGCACTGCAATGCTAGAGGAATAAACAACATGGATTACAGCAACAAGCCTTTTTACAATTGCAACAATGGCGTACCTTTGGACATCTGGGACAAGAGCATGTCCACCTGCAAGAAGGGCAATCTGGGCAAGAAGGCGATCGACAAATGCAGCAGCAGTTCCTGCTGATGCAGGAGGTCTTCTTTCTACAGCAATGGGATCTGGGACGAGGACAGGAGCAGCAGCATCGCCACTTTAGAGTTGGGCAGCTGATGCAGGAGGAGCAGTTGCATGGATTACATTCACACAAGCTGCATGGATTACATTCACAGCAGCTGCATGGATTACAATCACACAAGCTGCATGGATTACATTCACAGCAGCTGCATGGATTACATTCACAACAGCTCGGACATTCTTGAAGACAGCATCCCGAAGAACAGCAGCAGCAAATCCATGATAGATTAAAACAGCGTGCACCACTGTGAACGACAAAGGAAATCATGTTATTCATGAAAGAGTCGAGTCTTGCAGCGAAGAGAAACTTGGCGGTCATTTTTATGTAACAAAAATGGATTGAAGGCCTAGCCTTGTTTTCTTAACATGCCCCACTAAGTTCATGATAGGACGTTAAATACATCAATTACAAGAGTTAAGGTCTTGTAAACTCTCAAATTAAAGAGTTTTATGGATCATCGAGAACCAAAAGAATCCGCAATGAATATCTTGCAAACACCAATTAATGGGATTGAAATGTTAGAAAACTGGACGAGGAAACAGTACCATAGCCACTTCCAGAATAGACAAGACCTTCGTTTCTTCCGACTTCTGGTTAAAATGGAAAAAAAAAGGAGAGAAACATAAGGCTATATTATTCCTCTTCAAAAATACAAAGCAGAGTTTAACGGATGATACTGTTCTTACGTAGGAATCAAAGGATCTGGGTTAGCCACAACAAAGTCAGCGACCCTGCAAAAATATATTCCAATTAGCCGATCATTGAGCAGAATCTATAACTTGTGCATATAAGTTTTGGAACACTTGAAGCTATGCCATGTAATTGTATAACTGACGTACTCTTTGCAGCATCTGGATGCAGGCTGGAGGCCTTGAACAGATTTTAGTTCCTCCTGCACAAGTTGAAATTGCCAATTCAATATTCTTTCATGGTATAAAAGAGAGAATAAAAGCCTATCAGAGAAGATTTTTCTTCTTCTTTTTCTTTCCATCCAATTAATCAATCTTCACACAAACTTCATGAAATAAATTGGCTGGTAGGAAGCGGAGCAGCTACAGATATTAATGACTGCTCATCTTCTATCATACAAAACCTGTTATGAGGATGCCGGGAAATAACCAGCTATAATCACTCCCAAGACTGACTAAATCCATCTTGTGGTTTGGGTTAAAACAAACAAATAGATACTAAATACACAACTCTCTATCAGTCTGATAAGTTGGCAGTGCAAATAGTAAGCAGAACACAGAACGTCCAAAGCTACAGGATGAGCAGTGAAAATAACTGGTGGCGTCGACAAAGCAACTCTGCCACTCAAAGAGAGTGCATTTCAAGAAGGAACATTGCTTCAAGTTCCAGGTTAGCTAAAGCCAGCAATAATAACAATCCATCTTTCCGTAAGATGGCATAACAAGATATCAGTCAGCTAGGTACTCATGCATCTGGGATAAAACAACCAGCCCAAAAATACCCAATTTGCATCCTTCAGCTACTTGCAGTAGCTGGTTCTTTATTATGTTTAAATTGTGTGTTCGCAACTAGAAGGACCGTACCTCCAAGAAATCCTCACACGCTATTAGCTAACAATAAAAAGCAAGTTTCAGCCTAATTTTCCATTGTTGATGAGAATTTCTTGTACTACAGAAAACCAATAAAACGCTTGTTAAGCTTGTTTCAACTTCCCTTTTCTAGTTTCTCCTCTATTTGATGATTGCTATGATATTATCACTTCAACTTATCAAATCCACTAGGATTTAGCATATAAGAAATTAAAGAAACCAAACAGAGTACAGAATGATAGCAAATTGAAAGCCCACCTCTAAGAAACCAATCTCTCTCTCAAGCATCTGCACTTTAAGCATTTCCCTTCGCTTTCCATACAAATCCGGATACTCTGGCGGTGACTTTGGACAGGGCGGCGGCAACGATGGCACAGAGGAAGAGCCACCCGTCGCAGCAGGAGCCATGACTCTCTGTAAGCCACCCGTCGCAGCAGGAGCCATGACTCTCTGTAACCCTTTTTCAGCACTCAAATCTCAAGATACTAGCAAGTAGATAGAAGAAGGAAATGCAAAAGGAGAGTAAACAAGACACGACTAACAGATATAAAACATACTTGGTAATAGTATAGTACTAGGAAATGGAAACATAGCAAGGGACAAACAAGAAGCGGGCAAGCAATGTTAGGTGTGAATGCAGTGACAGTACTGGCAAGGGTGGAAAAAAAAGTGGAGTGGAGTGGAAAGGGAGGGAGGAGCCACAGAGCTAGGTAGGCAGTAATTACGTAACCTGACAGGGATAATTACAATACCCAGAAAAGAAAAGTAGCAGGCAAGCAAGGGACTGAAACAATTTAATAAGAGCAGAGCTGGTACATGAGTGAAATAATTTATGGTTGCACCATGTAGATAGATAGATTGAGAATTTGAGAGAGTTTTGATTTATTACTTTCACAGAGAGACTGTGCGTGTGGTTTGAGAGAGAGAGAGAGAGAGAGTTCTGTGCGTGTATTCATCTGACGGTGATCTTCTGAAGCCACTAGCTTTATGCATGGTAATAATGGTAAAGTCGGCCGTGGAAAAAGCCTGCAAACAAGCCTCTGTACGAACCCATTTTCGCCCCTCCAGTAACTAGCTCGGAAGTGCTTCGATCCCTTTTCTTTTTACTACAAGATAAATAATAAAAACAAAGTCTTTCTTCTCTCTCTCGTGCGTGTGTTTTGTTTTTCTGGTCTGAGAGAGTGTCGCTGGAAGAGGAGGTGGATGTGCAGAGGGCGAGGCGAGAAGCACGATGTGTAGTTAAGTACCTGAGTTGACACGTGATGGCTGCGTAGGAGAGATAAAAGGTTGTTCTAGGAGAGCAAGTCGCATCGTTTTGTGTATTGGGCGAGGCATATTGGACTGGGAAATTTTGTCTGGATATCTCCGAGTCAATCCCCGTATTTGTACTGACTACCAACTCAGTCCCCGAACTTTGAATCCTTGCAAATATATCCTCAAGTGGAGTTGATATGGAAGCTATTACTTAGCTTCACCAAGTTAATGTCCTTTAAAAGAGTATATCATTTAAAATATAATATTATAGGATGTGATTCATAAAAAAAGAGAGGGTTAAAATGTTTTCAATTTTATGGTAAGGGAACAGACGGGGATGAACTTGTAAGGACCCAAAAATAGCAAGTTTTGAAAGTAAGGGACTGGTCCATTAATATGCATATATGTCGGGGACTGATAAAGTAGCTCATCGAATTGCAATTTTCCAAGCATGAAGCAGCTCTGATTTTGAGAAAAAGGAAAAAAGGAATAATCACACGACGAAGAGGGTAAATCCGATATCGAGTGTCGACTGTCGACCTCTTGCAAAAGAAATTTAAGAGCTGGGATGTTCCTATTTTTTTTTGTTTAAGGAATCACACCACGAACAAGACAAAATCGACTGCATCTACAGTTATACATATATATATTTATTAGATGCTAGAAACTCTATACTATTCAAAATATATTTTATTGATTTACATTAATGACTAAAATTATAAACTTGACTGTACATTTTGATTCGAACTCGAGATTTATCATACAACTTATAATTATTTTATCATAACGTTCAATATATATATATATATATATGACATTTCTGTTATGTCTGATTTTGGTATCAGCAGTCTCTTTATTTTCAAAGACGTCTTATTTAATTTTTTTTCCCATGTTACTTGCTAGCTGGTCTGCCCTTAAATTGAGTGAAGGATCGCAGTAAATTCAATATTAAAATGTTTCATAGAGCGCGTTCATGTAGAGTTTTTATTTTTATTATTATTATTATTTAAAATGCCCTTTTAATATTGTGTTAGAATCTTAATCGTCAACAACCGCCTCGTTTTTCTGATTAAATAAATAAGCCACCACACAGAAATTCTACTATAAAACTTTATTGTCAAATACTCTATGTATTCCACTGAAATACGAGCTTAAAAATCTGTTTATGCTAGGGTGTTGGGTATTGATATGAAAAATGCTTTCAAAAGTGTTTTTTTTTTTTTTTTGCTTTAAATACATCGATATATATATATTTTACATCAAAATCATTGAAAAATACTACAAAAATAACTATTAATAAATTATTTATTAAAAATCAAAGTAGCTTGAGTCAATAAATTGTTTTTATGAAGCAACTTCCTTCCATGTTATCTTCACACCAAACCTCTAACTTATTGATGATGGAACTATTAATGAAACTATCGTTGCCATTATTGTCATCATTTATACTATCATTATCACGAGGGAAGGGAGAGGAATATAAAAGGCAACTCTGGAAGCAAAAGCCAAGGTGGAAGCTGATACCAATAAATGTTGTTGGTCCACAAATAATTTTGATTGACTATAGAAAATTTATGATTTTGATTAACAAGGGTTTAATCTCTTTGAATTTGAAACTTGTATACAGATACATATTATTTTGTACTTAATTTTTATTAAATAAAATAAGAGTAATCTAAATTTATAATCGCTGAATCAACCAGGTTTAATTGCATGTAAAATGAAATGTTTCCATGACAGAATGAAAAATGACAAAAGGAGTGGAAGAAATCTTTTTGTTTCTACATAATACTTTTTTATTTTATTTTTTCCTCCATTTTGCAGGCTTAGGAACCGTCGTCTAATGAGAGTGTTCCATCCTTGTGTCTGTTTATTGCATGAACAGGTGTGGGTCAAAGGAAACATGAAGGCTTGCCCTAATCAGTGTATGGTTACTAACATTATGGGAGGGGGTCATGGTAGTTGGGCTGTGTTTACATATGGGCTAATGTTTTGGGGATTTATGTTGAAGGCGATGGGATTAGGGTTTTCCTTTCTCTAATTAGGTCAAGAAAACTAAGAGAACAGGAAATTTAACATAACTTGAGCTATGATTTGTGATGATCATGATAAGTCAATATATGCCCATTGGTATATTCATAAAAATAACTTGAGCTATGATTTGTGATGATCAACTCACAAGTAATTGGAAGTGGTGAAATCAATCAAATTTTAGAATAATTAGGCTTAAACCATCAACCAAATTTTAATTTATTTTGCTAAACTCGCCATCACATTGTAAATAACATAATAAATTATTAATAATTAAGATAAGACCAACAATGCATCGTACCTCAAATAGTTAGCTTTAAAGGTGATAATGTTTTATACATTAACTTGTCTCTTATCGTAAATTTTTAAAGATTAATTAGAATTTTCAATGATTATGATACCAAATAAAAACTCTATTTTATAAGTTCATGTGATTTTAAAACACATGTTAAATATTTTTTTTCTCTTGTTTCCTCGACATGAGAATGATGATGATAGGTGGATTGCATTATGAATTAATTACAGCTCATAAATATTTTATTGAATTTTATAGTTTGAAAGTATTTGTATAGATAAATTAGATTTATAAATTTTTGCACAAAATATCTTATGCAAAAAAACATATTTTTAATTGACAATAAGAATATGTAAGTTTGTCATTAGCTAATTTCAGCTGCCAATTCTAACAAAAAAGGAATTGGTTAATTATCTATTTTAATAAATAAAAAAAGAAATTAGCTGATTTTAAAGGTCATCTCATCATTAATCCAATCTCCGGTGGCCCTTCCGTGCCCGTTTCATTTTAAACCTGCCATTTATATCCTATACTCTTCAGTTTTCCGGACCTGTTGCCTTGATAACCACGCGCGATCGAGAAGCGTGATCATGCTTCCCAAGATAAAATGGGACCCACCCCATCGTAGATCCCCAAATCCGGGGAGGTAGTGTTGTGGGTCCGACACTGAGACGACAAGTCGATGACGTATTCCTGATCCCTTCCACCGGATAACCACACGGTAAAATTTTCTAGGACAAAAGAAGAAAGTGAAGTGACGTGTCAGTGGTGAGAGCAGGTTAGATGCTCAAAGTTAACGGGAAGAGGGTGGGTAAGCTGGTGTCTGGCCAGAAGGAGCAATCGTTGATGGTTTCTACACTTTGCGGTGGTAAAAAGAGAAAACACGTGTCTTACTTTCCTGCTGCACTGTTTTACATTATTTTTCGAAAATATTTTTGATTTTTTTAAATTAAAATATTTTAGTATTTTATTTTATTTTTATATATTGATATTAAAATAATTTTGAAAATATAAAATAATATTATTTTTTAAAAAATAAATAAATAATACATTTCAAAAACAAATTCAAACACAACTCTGCTAGGAGATTTCACTGTATTAAATTGGATGATGGATTCTAGGATGCCATTTTTTTTAATTTGTCTTTCAAATTAAAATCAAAGCCCGTAATGAGTGTGTTTCCTCGGAAAATACAAATAATATATATATATATATTACAAAGAAACTAAACGGTGTGGGGATTTCACTGTAGATCCCCACACAAAGCACTGTGGATTTCCACAGTGCTTTCCTTTTTTTTTTTCTTTTTTTTTTTACGATTTGCTTTTTTTTTTCTAATTATTTTTTTTTCGTTCCTTGCTCTTTTTTTTCTAACTATTTTTTTTTCATTAAATTTTTTTTTCTGTTTTTATTTTTTTTCTTTTCTACTTATATATAATTTTATTTGTTTTTTTTATAATTGGAGTGTTTTGGTTAACTTAAGCGCACCACAATTAATCATCGGATCTAATTTTTTTTATAGTTTTTTTTCATATTTTTTCTGATTTTGTTTTTCATTTTTTTCCATTAAATATTTTTTTTATCGGGGTGTCCGGAGTAGCTTAAGCGCACTATAATTAATCCCTGGATCCAATTTTTTTTTTTTATAACCAGGGTGTTCAGACCAGCTTATATGTACCATGACTAATCCTCGGACCCTTTTTTTTCGCTAAAGTGCTTTCCTGCTGATACTTTTTTTCTTATACTTTTGTTTTGTTCATTATACAATTTTTTTTTTTGCAACCGGGGTCTACGGGCCAATTTAAGTACACTGCGACTAATTCTCGAAACAAATTTGTTTTTAAAACAATATGGATTGCTAGAGTGCTTTCACGCTTATTTTTTTTTTGTTTTCTTTAACTTATATAATTTTTTTTTATAACCATGGTCTCTGAGTCAGTTTAAGCTTTTTATGATTATTATTTTTTACTTATCTAATTTTTTATAGTTTTTTTTCATTTTTTTTTCTGATTTGTTTTTTTCATTTTTTCCATGAAATATTTTTTTGCTAGTTATACTTTTTTTATTTTTTTTTATTTTTCCACTTATATATATTTTTTATGATCGTGTGTCCGGAGTAGCTTAAGCGCACCATAATTAATCCCCGGATCCAATTTTTTTTATAACTAAGGTGTCCAGACCAGCTTATACGTACCGCGACTAATCCTCGGACCCATTGTTTTTGCTAAAGTGCTTTCCCGCTGATATTTTTTTTTCTTTTTTTTCTTATAATTTTGTTTTGTTCACTTATACAATTTTTTTTACAACCGGGGTCTACAGGCCAGCTTAAGTACACCACGACTAATTCTTGGACTGATTTAAAAAAAAAAACAATATGGATTGCTACAGTGCTTTCATGCTTATACTTTTTTTTCACTTATATATTTTTTTATAGCCGGTGTCTCCGGGCCAGCTTAAGCTTTTATTTATTTTTATTTTTTTCACTTATATATTTTTTTATAACTGGGGTCTCTGGGTGAGCTTAAGCGCACCATGACTAATCGTCGGACCTTTTTTTTATAATTAGGGTGTCCGGATCAGCTGATGCGCACCACAAGTTGTATAAGTACGTATATACCCCTTATAAGACAAAATCCATTAGTTGGTTGTAAGGGTGTATTGGTAATTTACTAATTTTTAATTATATTTTTGTCGGGTGTTGTGGGCACGACGTCAATTTCAGAGCTCATGCACATTTCGGATGACGCGTGCGGCGTCGTAGAACTTTTAAAAATGTATATTGGTTTTTTATATATTTATTTTATTATATAAAATGTGTTTAAAATAATGTCATGGTATCAAAGGTATTTTTAATTTTTTTCATTTCTATGCATAGTACAATAATCATAATACTTTCAAATAAAACAAAAACCAAGAATTATTAGTGGGGTGTCTCGGTAATTTTACTTTTTTTGAAACTAAATTAAAAAATAAAAAAATAAAAATAAAAACCAAAATATAAAATAAAAATTATATGTATTAAAACTAGACAAAAAAAAAATTTAATCCCTGCGGCGGAGCGCGGGTTTATGGCTCGTATATATCAAAAGAGGAATTTGTTTCGACAGTGCCTTTCGGATTGTTAACTCGTGCCGCTGCGGGTCATATTTGTTTTTCCCCTTAATTTATTCTGATATGTTTATGCCAACCAAACATGTTCTCAAACAAAAAACTTTAATTTTTATTTTTCACTCATAAATTATTTTGAAAATAAAAAAACTAGAAAATCAATTGGGAAAGGATATTGATTTTTAATAACATAAATATGAAATAACTTGAAAGGGTTAGTTTTTCATGAAATGTTCCAATTCTATCCATTTCAATTTGCACCATCATATTTTTATTTTACTTTGTTAATACTACATATAAATAAAATAAAGATTGAAATAAATTTAATTCTAGATGATGATGAAGAACTTGCTTATCCTTATTCTACCATTCCAAACACGTGGGATCTTGAATTTTTCTATGATCACAATCGATAAAAATAGACGAAAATTGTGAGGGGAACAAATATCAAAGACACAAGGGACCTGATTAAAACAAATAAAAGATTTTATGTGAAATTAAGAGAATACATAAACGTAGAAGGCAAATTGAAATTTAGCCAACATAAAACTTTGACTTTTAGGTCGTAGGCTGGCCTTTCTGAGATAAATATTTCACTGGTTCCTTTCGAACTTTCTTGGACAAGTACACCATGGGGCTGGAGCAACCTTTAATCTGGTCATTCAGACAATAATCACTAACTTTCTGTGATTTAATAATCCAATTGGTGTCGTGATAGATGTCTACCTTGTTCATGGCTTTATGGCCAAGAAATTAACTAGAAAAGAAAGAGGAAAAGGAGGGGTGCGGTGCTCTACAATTATTATTGGTTGACTAGTCAACAATCAACATGGATCTTTAGTAGGAGTGGTGATTAGTTTACGTTGTCCAACAACAACAAACTTGTCTTAGAGAAAGCTTCCATCAATGCGGACCGAATACTTTGATCTAATTAATTTACAGTGAGAGCTTATTCAAGCTATTTATATAATAAAAAAAAAAAACCTTTCATTCTCTACAACGCTCACCCATGCATAGATAATCCATGGAGTTTGAAAATCGCTCTATCATGATGAACGACATCAGACGGTGTCTCGGATGGTTTAATAATTTTGTTCCGACCAATGAGAGAAACGAAAAGCCTACGTGTCAGGCTTAGCATATAGTTAATGAGCACAAAATCAAAATGCATGCATGAGTTATTGAAGTTTCCCAAACGTTAGTCCAAAACATGTTTCAAAAAGCTAGCTAGATACCCATTTGACTTAAATGAAATTAAAGTATGTTGAAAATGTGCTTGGAGAGAGGAGAGCAAGTCTTGTGTTTGAAATAATAATATTCGTTTTCTCGTTTCCAAGCTGCCAAATTTCAAAAAGCTCACGCACCCCTTTTGAAAAGCTGTGGTTACCATCGAAGAAATAAGAAAAATAGTCCTACTTGCTACGAACCTTTTATTTATTTATTTTGCTTCTAAAGTAGCAGAGATGTTAGTTTCGTTTTGTTTCAGTTGAAATGATCAAAATATTTTATATCAGTTAAAAAAAAAGACAAAATGGTATTATTTTTATCTCGGTTTAGATTCCGGTCTATTTCGGTTTTTTTGGCCAAATACTGGCCGAAACATTTCGGTTTTGTTCTGCATGTTCCGTTTCGGCCCAATAATATTTTTTTAAATAATGAATAATTTTATAATATCAATCATATCTCTTAATCCAAGCGTTAGATTGAGATGAACTTTTATCAGGAGCCTCTTTATATATTTATATATATTATGTTAAAGTTTCAGAGCAATCAAAGAATGTAATGACCTTGCGAGATTGATGATGATATTCTCGTAATATTATACATTTTTATAATTTTGTTCAGAAAAATTATTTTATTGTGTCTGTTTTTATATTAAATTGCACAATTCTAAATAATTTTATTTTTGGATTTGAACTAAATATTTTTTAAATTGATATATTTAATTATATATATATAAAAATAGAATAACTTCAAAACAGCACGCCAAAACACTTCAAAATCAAAATATTTTATTCTAATTAAAAAATCAAAGCGTAATTGACAAACTTGTTCTAAAGTTTTAGCCATATAGCCTTTGTGCATCAGAAGCTAATAATGTATACCCTCTTTTGCGATTGGTTGATGAGGGGCGAGTGACTCAACATTCCTCATCTAACAAGCAACCATTGAAATAGAATGCATATATGCCACTCATGTGGGCAACTTCTACGTAGCACAAAGTCAAAAGCTTGCCAAACCTTTAGCAAGAACACAAATTATATTGCTGCTCTCTCCCTTTTCGTTTGTATAAATAGATTCTTGTATTGCAACCAGGAACGTGCAAGAAGCTCCTACAGCTAGCTTCAAGAAAGATCGGCACGAGTAGATATGGCTGCAACAAGGGCAGGTGGCATGCCGATCATAAGCAAGCTATACTGTTCGTCTTCTCAAGCAGTGCTTGTGGTCAGGAAAAGGCCTCATGTGGTCAGCGGCGGGGGTTTTGTAGTCACAGATTGTAGCCAAAAGGTTGTTTTCAGAGTTGATGGATGTGGAGTTATTGGCTCAGAAGGGGAATTGAAATTACGTGACAGTAGTGGTGAAGCTTTGCTACTTGTTCGTCGAAAGGTACGTAGTATATATCCATTGATTCATCTTTAGATTAGACGTTGAAGATTATTCCATGAGCTAGCTAAGGCTATCGATTCTTTTTGTTTAATTCTGCACTGCTTCAAAAGTTATAAGATATCATTGCTGCACCCAGAATTGTTCTTTAAAGGGGCTAAATTACGTGCATTCTACCCAGGAATACATAGATAAAATGTAAACATGGATAGGAAAATGTATCTATACACGTCTTTAAAAGGGCTGATTGCGTGGTGTTTCAACTTGGTTCCTTCTGTTTTTTTTTTATCCATCAGGGAGGCATGGTTCAAGCCTTGAGCATTCATAGGAAATGGAAAGGTTACACTTCTGACTATGAAGGATCACAGAAGCTGGTTTTCAGATTGAAGGAACCAAACTACTCTTGTCTGGTGAGGAGCAATGCAATCAGAATCTCCACTGAGCCTAGAAGAAGCAACAAAGACTGGGATTTTGAGATCAAAGGTTATTTTCCTGATCGGTCTTGTAGCATTGTCGACCACTTAGGCAATATCGTAGCTCAGGTATATAATTTACGTTCCACAATTGGTATACAAGTTTTTATTTATTCTATTATTGCTTTTTTCTAGTCTCCTTTTCTCAATTTCTTGTGTCCTTTTCTGGAGATTGATCAATGAATGTTCATGAGCTTTTCAAAAAGACAGAGATGCTAACTTGGGAATTGTTTTTCCTCAATATCACACAGATTGGAGTCAATGAGGAAGTAAACCAGTTGATGGCAAACAAGGATCTGTATCATGTAGCTGTAAATCCAGGCGTTGATCAGGTTTTCATTTTCGGTGTCATTGCAGTTCTTGATTATATCTACGGTGAATCAACAAGGTGCTGATCAAGAAGCTGTTCAGATGAAGCTTTTTTCACATCTTTAAAAATGTCAAATTAGTAGCTTTTGTCTCCTCAATATCCGTATTTTCTTTGCAAAACTAGTATGGCTATGAAAAGCTCGGAAGGTTTAATTCTCTGTACATGAACATGATCATTCTAAGTACATGAAGCTGTAAATTGCTGCTCGAAGAAGGAAGGACGTAGCAGGCCCTCCATTTCCCTTAATTTTCTTCTGAAATCATTTCTAATGTCTCCATGGGAGCATCTCAACATGATGAATTGAAGCCAAAATAACCAGTGCTGTGTTATATATCTCCCATTACACTTTCTTTAGGATTTCAAGGTGAAATAGAAGGATCAGGTTTAATCATTAAAATAGCTTATGTATTGTAATTTTAATTGTCTTGGCCTCAAGATATATTACCACCACAAGGGCAAGAGCAGTTTACTCGAGAGAGAGAAAACAAAAAGGTTAACACGAGAGCATTTATAATTGAAGCTTCGAAAATTATGCCACCCTATTTTCTATTGAAGGATAATAGTTCCTACCCGGGTATTACAAAATCTGATGATCATCGTGTATCCTTCGGTAGAATATTTTCAATTAAGAATTATTTAAAAAAGGATAAAATATAGAAATCAAAGTAAATTCAGATCGTGTCAAGTCCAACCCCTAACTTGCATACGTTGTTGTGTGTTGTCGAATTTGTATCCACGTGCAGGCTGCCAATGTCTGCGCTGCCGAACGTCTGCGACAACTCTTGTTCTTGTCAACCTATCCCCTGATAAATTTTCTTGCCTGGCCTGGACAGTCCATCGTCCAACCCATGTTCGTCAACAATCTGCATTGCTGATTTTCCTTGACAAACCTACAACTGCACAAATCTGTGTTGTCGATTTCCACCCCTGATGCATTGGCTACCAGTACCCATAGGCACTGTTTTTGACAGCCTACCAAAGTGTGCTCCTCGTGCACATTTGACACTGTTACAAACCATCCCTACTAAAAGAAATCGATGCCCTTGAAGGATAAATTTGAAGTAACATTGCACCACATCTGTTCCTCGTCATAATCCATGTTTCTCCTCGCAGAACCTCTAGCTTTGCCCACATTCAACAACAACAACTCATTCTACCAAATTGTTTTGTCAACCTGTTTCAAAGCTAAGTTGTGACACAATTCTGTTTTGGCTCGTTTGTTATTCGCAATATCAAACACCTTAACTCGCAAGCAAGTTTTCATGAAGTTCAGACACTAATCTCAAGCATCCATAAGGTGTCACATGAGCTCTCATACAAACATATACTTCTCCAACCACATGCTACAAGTATAAAATTTAAATATGGCTTACTTGTCCATTGTACAACAATCAACTTTTCATGCTGAATTTGTCTCGGCCTAGGCAAGGTTGTTATCCATTGCTCCTAAATTTTAGGCAGTATGCTTTTGTTGGTGCATCCTCATGCCTAGAGCTCTAATAAACCATGCCTTGTCCATCGTCAAAGTTATAAAACTCCAATTCTACCTTGCCAAAGGCAGTTTGGCCACACCCAAATCCTTCTCGACTAGACTGGCCCCACGTCACTGATTCTTTTACTCGGTGCTAAGCACACGTATAAGATTTACATATGTTGTTTCTCCCCCATCCTTCTTCATAGAAATAACACTAAGTTGTGTTCTTTCGGGAAGTCCTTTGCAAAGTGTTTACCTTCACAAATAAAACAACCCAAACTTGATTTCGAAACCTTTTCCTTACCTTTGGCTTTTAACTTCCCATTGTCATCCGCCTGTTCAAGTTCTCTCTCACCAAGCCTTTTCTTCTTCTTTTTCATCTATACATATCCATCGGTGTTGATGAAGTAGAAGATGCTCTAGCAATCTCTTTGCCAATCCATCGGTAATAGCAATGGCCAAAGACAAGTCTAAAACTTTCTGCCGACGCAACTCCAATTGTGCCCATGGATGAAGTCCTGACAAAAAATTGAATGTTTTGTCCTCCTCGGACATATTATCAATATCCAGAATTAAAGAACTAAATTTCTTCACGTAATCCCTTATCAACTTTGCCATAATGTTTCAAGTCTTCCCTCACAATCCAGGACGTGTTGTTGGGTAGAAATTGTTCTTTCAACTCACGTTTCAGAGTCTCTCACGTCTCCACTTTTTGTCTCCCAGCATTCAAGTCCTCTTTAGACCTTGTCCGCCATAATAATTTTGCATCTCCCGTGAGATACATCACTACGATGTTCACTTGATTATCCAACCAACCTTGACAGCACTGAAATAGTGTTCCATATCCCATAAGAAATTCTATAATTCCTTAGAACTTCTAGCACCGCCAAATGGTTCTGGTTCTGGAATTTTGGGCTTAGACATACATGTCCCAACATGAGTGTTTGCCACAACTTTCTTCAAGATTGCAATTGCTTCCTCCACTTTTGGTCTTCCAGCATTCAAGTCCTCTTTAGACCTTGTCCGCCATAATAATTTTGCATCTCTCGTGAGATACATCACTACGATGTTCACTTGATCATCTAACCAACCCTAGCAACACTAAAATAGTGTTCCATATCCCACAAGAAATTCTATAATTTCTTGGAACTTCTAGCACCTCCAAATGGTTTCGGTTCTGAAATTTTGGCTTAGACATACCTATCTCAACATGAGTGCTTGCCACAACTTTCTTCAAGATTGCAATTGCTTCCTCTACAACTTCCAATCTTTTACTTATTTCTGTCGCAGGACTAATGTACAAGCTTTCACCCCTTTCAGCACTTTCAATGGCTTCCCTCAACCTGTCAGTGATAGAACATTGTCTTTCATGCTTCAGAATTGACCCTATCAACTCTTAAAGTCGAGTCAGTCTTTCATGAATTGCCTCCATAGTTCTAGGCATGTGAGTTCAGCCACCAACTTCACAACCTTTATAGCTTCAACAAATTAGTCCTTCGATCTGCTGTCCACTAAACACTCTCATTGTTTTACCAAGAACGCAACCGTGCTCTGATACCAATTATCACAGGGTAAATTTTTGCTCCACAAATAAACCTGTAAGGGCAGCCAAGCCCCCTGCTAGATATAGCATTTCCTCGCCTTTCACTCGTATTTGCCTACACAACTAAGTGTTTCCCCTCACCCTAGAGGTTCCCCACACTTTCTCTTGTTGCAAGACAAACGGAATACACAAGTATGAAAGGTAATCAAATTGCACAATAAGCTTTACAAGAACCTCTTTCCCAACCTTTATTAATCTCATAAACAAAAAAAATTATGCACAAATCCATATGTGTGCTACGCAAAAAGATTGCATGTTACACCAAGCTTAAATCTCTATCTCAAGCTCTACAAATCTTTTTCTATGAGCTGCCACAACTATTTGTAGTCAAACATTTACATGGCAAAACTCTCATTTCTACTTTTAAGGAAGTAGTGCAGTAAAATTGTATGTTAGTAAGAATAATAATAAAACAATGTTATGACTTGTGAGAATATTGCATGTTTCATTTTTTAACAAAGATAATTAAAAGTGATGCAAACATTGATTTAAAAAAATAACAAATAAATCTTTTAAACATAAAAAACCTAAATCTGAAGATATTTTCACCATATATAAATAATTTATTATTCACTGTAATAGTGTAATAATCTTTTTGTATTTTCTATAAAAAAATCAAATGCCTTGATCTTAAAGATATTTAAGTCTTTTTGCATGATACATTAGTTATTAAGTGATTGACTAATTAATTAAGGGTACAAGTGTCTTTTTAATTTTTTTAAGCACAATAAAATGTTTTTGTTACATTCTAACTAAAAAAAACTTTAAACCAATAAAGAGGATTATTTAAGTCTTTTTATTTTATATATACTAAAATGATAAGATTACCTTTTAAATAATAAATAAATAAATAAATCACGCGTCTAGGGACTTTTTGGTCTTCTCACTTCAGTTTTTTGTTATTACAAGGTTCATCGAAGGCAATTTAATCTCTTACTAAGGGTTATTTATTATTTAAATTTGAAAAAATATTGGTGCGTGTAGTGCACCCGCTAGCATGTGGGAGATGTCTATGCACTTTGAGCAACATTTGTGATGTCTCCTAATGGAAAAAAAATGTCATTTCATCGTATATTTGGAAGCACCATCATGTCCTCTTCCCTGTTAGTGCTGCGTGTGTTGCTGGTAGTGGAGTAGTTTGTCACCAAATGAGATTTTTCCCCTCTCATGCATCCCCTATAAATTATAATTTGGTCTTCTTTATTGTTGGTACTTCAACTGCAATCCTTATTATTTTGATTTGTTATGTTTGTTATTGGCTTTTTGTAAAAAAAATATTTGTTATCATTTTCATCCTTGAATTACAAATTCTTCATATGTTATTTGTTTCAGTTTGATTCTTATTTGTTTGATTTATAATATTTTCCTTTGCCTTGTTGTAAAAGTTTTATTGGTTTTCAATTTCATCCTTCAATCTAGATTTATAACATATTGTTTTTTTCTTTTCAATTTGACCCTTATTTTTTCTTATTTTGTCCTTTGTTAAAGATATTTATCTTTTCAATTTAACTCTCTAATAAAAAATTTATAGTTTCACTCTAATTTATTATAATTCTCATCCTCATTCTTTCCAAAATTAAATATAATAAATTAAAAGAATGAGGATGAGATTTATAGTTTCATTCTTGTTTCATCATTCAATATTTGCTTTGTTAGGGATATGACTTCATGATTTTTCCATGTATTATACTTTTTGTCTAATGACAAGGCTCATGGATTTAAAAGTTAGTAGGGGTTGACATTTTTTCTTTCTAATTTTATTGTTCGACATTAGTTTTTTATGTATAAAAATTTGTGTTGTTGTTTTCTTTGACTTATTTTCTATCGAGTTATTATGTTCTTATGACTTGAGCGAGAGTTTAATAGGTTAACCTAGATCAGCTCACTCTTTATTATTCAAATTACATGTCTATTATGTTAAATTAGGTTGACTCGTATATTTTTTATTCCTTTTATTTTACCCAATTTATTTATTTTCTAAGCTGAATTAGTTGCAACTTTTTGCTTTTGAAAACATTTTTTCCAAGTTGTTGTTGTTAATTTTTTTTCGGTTATTATCTTCATTTTTTTTTATTTGATTAAAATAAAACCAATTAATATAACCATTTGTGACTATAACCGAAGTCCTAGAGGTTTTTTTTTTCTTCATTTAAAACATGCTTATAATGTGACTAGCAATAGAGTATGGAGGATACGCGTCTAGAATAAATTAAAGAATATATATAGATTAACCCTATATAGAAGTTGCGACCTAGGGTTTAAGCTTAAGTTAGTGCGAAATTTAAAAATGCTAAAAGCATTTTGTTATTATATATATATATATATATATATATATATATATATATATATATATATATATATTCTATGTTCCACTTGTCGAAGATTTTGGATTCTTGTTTGCATAAAAAGATAATATCTATGATTCCTTTTCTTCTAAGATATGCGGATACGACTTCCAAAACCATCCCATTAATTTTATTGATTTCTACTGCTCACCTCTTTGCAAACCAATGTTCAATTCGCCTTTTTCGGATTTTGAATTTGGTTGGTAGAGAATTAAAATTATTTTTTTTTCTTTGAGGTTATATCTCAATTCCAGAACGCAGTTTGTTGTTTAGGTTAACTCAAGTTATTGTTTTATAATTTTATCTTTTAATAATAGCTTAAATAAAAATTAAATTTTATAATTTGTTTAAATTGATTTTTTTATAAAATTATCGTGGTTTCATAACTCAGATAACATATTTGATAAGCTAATTCGGGTTGATTTTAGTTGATTCAATATGTTATTATTTCGCTATTAAAAAAATATAATCTTAATTGCTTTAATTAAACCAATTAACGAGGGTAACTAGGTCAAATAAAAAATCTGAATCAAAGATTTGCTTTACTGTTTATTAGAACTAGAATGTTAGCTTCCTTTTCTTTTTCGTGCAAAATAATAATAATTAAAACTATTAAGACAGAAAGGCATTTGGTTGTGAAGAAAGAAATAGAAAATGAGTTATTTATCTCATAGGTATTTTTTTAACAAATTTTATGTCTTTATAGTCAAATTATTTTTTTAGCAAATATTCTTTGAAACATTTCATAATTTTAATCTCTATCATTACATATTACATTCAGATCTAGACAATTAATTTTATTTCACTATAAGACAAAAATATAAAATATAAAATCTTAAAAAATGAAAAATATAAATAAGAGAGAAACATAGAGAGCATGTCAATCCTATATTTTATGTTTTTTTTTTTTTTTTTTAATTTAGTCATTTTCAAATATGTTTTATCACACATTCATATTCATATTTTACTTTTTAATAATATATTTTTAAGAACTTAATTATATTAAAATCTTGATTTTTTTATTTCATCAAATTACTATGAAAAATCAATTACTCAAAACAAATAATAAACTATTTTGTTTTTAATAATATGTAAAGATTGAAATATGAATGAGTTAGAGTATTTTTTTATGAAATGAGTAAAATTAATTAATAAAACAATGACTTTTTATTTATGAAATGAATAAAATTAATTAATAAAAGAATGAAGTTTTTTTTAAAAAAAAGAAGAAGTACAAGAAGATATGTTTTAGAGAATCCGAGGGTTTGATTCAGGAAGTTTTTTTAACATTATAAAAATAAATAAATATTATTATTTAAAAAATAACTTAATAATAAAACAATTAAATATTTATTTTATTTTTTAATTCCTTATTTGAAAGAGAAAAGAGAGAGGTTGTTGGATTCTAACAGTACAGAGAGAAAAATATTATTAACACCGATTTAGGCCATCGACACAATCAATATTTGTGTGAATAGTTCAATTTGATGAGAGAAGTTTATATGAAGTATTGTTTTTAACTTTAAAATTCATGAAAAAACATATCTAAGCTTGAGAAGAGTTTTAGTTTCTGATTTATTTTGGGTTATAGGATGTTTTTTTAGGCCATTAGTAAGTTTATCACGATTACTAAGGTATTTTGAATCAAAATAAATTGAAAAACAGGTTTTTAAATTAAAAAACCTCAAGCCTTGATTTTTCAGCCACGATAATGGCTGAAATCTAAACATAATAAAAAAGATGCATTGATTTATTTCTTTTCTCAAAAAAACTTTTGGGTTGACGACATGTAATTTGCCCCAAATACTATAAAACAAATAAGGCCGCAAATGTTCAGGGTTTAACAAAAGAGGTCGGGTGGGTGATCTATTTAAATTATATTTTGTTTTATTTTTTATTTATTTAATTTTTAAAGAGACTTTTCTTATTTATCTATATTTATTTTTCAGTGTAGGCAAACTTTATTTTTATTTTTAATTTTAGATAAAAAATTAATTTTTATCCTTGCATGATATTATTTTTCCTTTTTTTTTACCCTATCAATTTAATATGTGTGCATATTTATATTATCGTTTGATTAAATAATTGTAGTCAAAAATTTTTGAAACAAAACCATGTAAATATCTCATATTTCAAGATTAAATATCTTAATCTACATCCGTCTTTTATTTTTTTTCTAGTTTTTTTTTTTAGTTATAGTTTAAGATTTTATTTATTTATCAATACACATAGTTATTGATTTATTTAATTGGAAGCACACATAAAATTTTTATTTCTTACAAAATCACATAAAAATCATTAGACAACCAATGTATCCTTATCTAATACCTTTAGCCAAAAACATTGGACAACCATCTAACCATCCAAGAATCAAGCCAAGCCAATGTTATCTATCTCGAACCTGTTGTCTTGACCTTCAAGTGACAACCTTTATCATCACATATTCTTAAACACTACCTAAAACATCATCCTCGCATGTTTCAGGTTCCAATGTCTTGTTCCTTTCCTTTTTTACTTCGCATATCAAAATGTGTGTGCAATGATTTACGTAAAATGGAAACGAGATTGATAAAAGCTTGAGTTATTTTGTGGAGCCCTCGACCTTTTTCTAGAAAATGAGTTACTATATGAAAGGGTTTGGAGTTTTCTTTAGTAGATTGGAGTTGATCTGTGTTTGTTGTCCCCTGTTTAATGGCAGAAATACTATAGCTCCTCCATGCCTTTATTACACGACCTGCAGGGAGACTGAAAATTTAGGTTGCTTCTGCAGAAGAATCGGCAGCAGAAGAACTGCAGAAAAATAAGATCACAACTAACAAATAATTTTCAAAGAACTGAAAATTGTATGCAGAAAGCAAGCAAGCCATTCAACCTGATTCACCTGTTTGATCAAATAAGATACTCCCATTAATGCTGGTCTCCGATACATCTTTGTATGACTTAAACTAGCATTATCTACATTCTCTTCTTCACACCACACTTGCACAACCACCGTGCACGGCTTGTTTTGTAGCTCCACTGCCATTCCCTTGAGTACACTCCGATGCACCACCATCACCTCTATCACTAATCTAAGCAAGCAGCAGGTCACAGTACCCCATCTGCACAGTTCACAAACCCAGAGACTGAGAAATGAGTAGTATCCGACCAGGCCAACTTTAACTGACAGCGAGAAATTAAGTAGCTGTAGTACAAAATGGTCCTGATCAATAAAAAAGAGTACTCGGAAGACAAAATAAAACCGAGCACAGAAACACAAAATGGGACAATCGATTTCATTATCAGCACCTCCGTTGTCCATAGCACAATACTAAGAACTTGCATCCTGTCTTCAAAAGTAAAGCAGAAATCCCCCCCTGTACCACTAATAACCTCCATGGCTAACACAAGCATTCTAGGCAGGAGAAAAGGAGCCTACATAGGACACATCATCGCAAGCATACTAACCCTTTTAAATTCCAAGAGAACATTTTTAATTAGTATGAATATGGCAATGCAGTATACCTTCACTTCAAAGCAATCTCCAAAATCAATATGCAAGATCTTCTCGCTGCAGGAAACAAATATGAGAAAATTCCAAAAGTAACTGTTTTCACTCAGTATCTGCTGGTAGCAATGGGCCATAATGCTACTAGGATGTCGATCACCAAGCCAAGGTTAGTTTTTGCAGTTGCCAAGTGGAAAATTAACAATCCATAATGCTGCTAGGATGTCGATCACCAAGCCAAGGTTAGTTTCAGATTCCACTAAATTATACCTAGCAATTATATAGAAAAAAGAGGGTCACATACCTGAACAGAAGGAGAAGTGAAGGGTTGAGGGATGATGACTTTCCACCATGACTTTTCAGATTTGCTAACGTCCAATCATGCAAATCAGCCTCTGCTCTCTTGTTTTCATTGATTGAATTCGGTTCAGAATGATTTAGTTAATGGTGATGGTCACTAGTTCATCTAGTAATTGATGAAGGGGTGAGTGTGACTGACAATAATTAGAGAGAGAGCCAGAGAATCTTGATTTAGGTTGTGTTTCTGAATCTCAACAAGGAAAAACAAATTGTTTGTTGGGTTGCTGGCTTGGAACTAAATAATAAAAAGAAACTCTTTTCGATTGTTAATGGAATCATTAACAATAAAATTAGCTTTGATCTGATAACTCATATCCCATAAAAAAAATCCAGCACAAATGATAGGGTGTATATGTACAAAAGAACAACAGTTGACAAATCATTCAAACAACGATAATTAGAGATTAAAAGTAAACAAATGACTCATATTCCTTGACAAATGAAACCATAATTCTTATTTTACAAATCAGATCTGAAAATGAAACGCCCCAATTCATAAGCAACAAATAAGCTCACAACAACAGCAGCAACTATACTACAAATCGAGCTTTGAAATTTAGTGGTAAGAGAATAAAAGTAGATAAAAATATCAAGCACAAGCACATGGATTATCAACAGCAACAACCTCTTCATCTCCGCTTCTGAACAATAAATAACCAGCAGTCAAACCCAAAACAATAGCCAAAAAAACTCCTCCATTAAAAGACATGACAGCCAACATCAGCAAATACCCGATAGCCGAGTTGATCCCGAACAACAAAGCGGTGGCATACTTGGCTGAACTGGCACGTCGTTTAGGGGTGAGAAGAAGGACGTTGACAGATTGTGGTTGCTGGGGAGGATTGGAGACAGCGATGGCCTTGAGTCGGATGCGACGATCTTCCAAGTATTGGTAGAAAGCAGAGAAGAGGAAACAAGCAAGTAATGAAAGGAGGTAGCTGAACCAGGAATCTGTTTTCCAAGAATCGAAGAGGAGGGTCACTTTTATGCCCCAGTACAAGGTCATGTGCATCATCTTTCCTTCTTCTATTATGATGAAGATGATCGATTCGGAGAAAGAAGCTGCCTTGCTTTGATATTTTCTGGCCGATGGCCGGGTGGATGAGAAATGCCGACGATGTTAGATCATAGAAAAGGAAGACCTCTGTAAGTTTATTTCTTGGCAGCAGAAGAGCCCTGTCTTTATTTATTTATTTTATTGCCCCTTCCCGATATTTTTTTCTAAATCCCAAATATACTTTTTATTGATTTAAACTCTGAGAGAGGAATTAAAATATTTTATTTTTTAAAAAGAAAAGCTAACGTTGATAGGATAAATTATAGATTCTCAAACATAAAGAACTAAGTTATAATAATGTCCAAAAGCTAGGGACTAAATAAATAATTTATTGTTAAAATTATTTGCAACTGCTATAAGTATAACTTAGATTTTGAAATGCTTGGATAGGACCACTTCCTTGCTGCCATGGATAAAAGAGAGAAACACAGGAACACAAATCGTTGATGATGGCACCGACATAAGTGAAAAATGGCAACGGTGACGTTAATTAACATCAAGAATACCCAACCAAGCCAAAATTAAATAACGTGTGGTTATTATTTAAAATATATTTTAAAAAAAATATTAAAAAAATATTTTATTTTTTCATTATCTTTTATATTCGAACATCAAAATAATTTACAAAAGCCAAAAAAAAATAATTTAAAACAATAATTTTTTTTTTTTAATGTTTTATCTTTAGATTTGCCCCAGACTCCTAATTCACAAAATCATATGCCCAAAAACAAATTATTGTAAAGTAGAGAAGGGTGTTGATGAAGTTAAAGGGGGTTCCATTGCTAACATAAACACCCTAATTACAAAAAAAAAATGTCATTTAAAAAATCTAAAAAGTTTTTCTTTTTAATTTTAGTCATATTCATTAATTTTTGTGTGCTTAGAAGTAATCATAAAAAGTAAAAGAAAAACGGAAATACAAGAAAATATAAAAATGCATAGTTGGAGTTAGAAAATAGACCCCAACAAACGAGAAAAAATTGAGTTTGATTTGGGTCATAATTAAAGGTTTAATTGAAGAATAAATTGGATAAAAAGCAGGCTTGTCAATTCTGTTCCGTTCCGGTCGGAACGGCCGAAACGTTCCTTGCCGTTAAAAAAATCGAGACGAAACGGCGTTATTTTTGTCTCGATTTTAATTTCGGCCCGTTCCAGAAATTCTGGTCAAATTCCGGCCGGAACGTCTTGGTACCGTTCCGGGTGTGCCGTTCCGGCCTTAAAATCCTCTTTATTTTGATTAACTTATGATTTTTTTTTCTAATTTTGAGATTATGTTTGTTTTACTTTGTGTTTATATTGTATAATTTAAAGTTAATTTATCTTGAATTTTAATTATGCTTGTTAAATTAATATTTTAATTTTTATGTATATATATATATATATATATATATATATATAATTAATTATATATGAACAGTACAACCTCGAAAAGGCACGCCGAAACGCTCCGAAACCGGAATGTTCCGTTCCAATTAAAAAACCGGAACGAAGACCGGAACGGCAACCAGAACGGTATTGACAACCTTGATAAAAAGAGCTTAAATTGGTTTGATTTGAATTAAAAAAAGAAAGAAACTGAAGTTGTATGAGCGGAGTTATAAATCAATTATAAGTTTAATTGAAATTGGGCACTCAATCAACTTAAAAATGAAAAAAAATAGGAGACACGTGGCCAAAATAAAGATATCATAGGAATTGGAGGTGATTATCTTAATTCTAATTGAAGAAATGGGCCCAATTAAGAAGATGTAAGGAACAAGAACTGACACGCAAAAGACATTGAAATGAGAGGACGTATCTGAAGTTTGATAGCCATTACGAAAAAAGATAACTGCCAAAAGTTCAAGAAGAGGATACTGTAGAAGCCATGGTGAAAGTTGACATTGATATCTTTAATGGCGCAACAATCCCGGCTCCTTTTCCTCTTCAAGATCATAAAAAACACTAATATAATTAATTTGAATTTTTAAATATGATTTTATATTGTATAATTCATCTGGACTGGAAACAAGTCCAGCCCATGAAAAGGTGTCATTGTTAGTGTGAAACTGTGAATCAACTCACACCTCGGTCTGCATGGCTGAGGGATGCAGCGAGACAGGGGGGAGAGGAGGTGGCAAGAAACCTGCGGGTGCACTGTGGCTTTAGCGGAAGAGGTGGCAAGAAAACTGCGGGTCTGTTTTTTATTTTTAACTTTGACTTTCAACTTCTTCCTCCTGTGTAACCCCGGTAAATAGATGGTGTAATGTAAGACGATAATTTTATTTTCATGAGGATAATATTTCAGCTATTAATTTAATGTTGTTTTAAATTTGGTATCATGGGCTATAAGATTTGACAATTTAGGTTTCGTGAGTTGCATGCGGTGTTATAGTATAGTTTGAATTAACTATACTATAATACTATAATATGAACGAACATTAAAAAATTATTTTCGTGTAAATTTTGTCAAATTTGATAAAAATATAAAATCATTAAATGACCTGCAAAGTAGGTTGGTTACTTTGTTATACCAAATGACATGTTTTACTGATCTCGATAAAAATTCAATTTGATTCTTTAATGTTTAATTACTCTAATTGTACCTTTGATTGATTTTAAATTTTAATTATTGTATAATTTCACCCCTCATAAACTTCAATGACATCCTCGAATTTAAATGTTTTTTCACTTTGATCATTAGTCTTAGATTTATAAAATTTGACCCTGAATTGACCATTAAATTTTTATTTTCTTGTATTTTTTCTCTTAATTTCAACCAATTGACGTGGTAAAAAATAAATTTGGTCTCTAAAATTTTAATATTCTCAATAAAGTCCAAATTAGGCTCTTAAACTGAAGTTTGCACAAATTAGTCCCTAATAACATTAAATTCACTCATTTAAAGTATAATTAAATCCTTATGCTTAATTAAATCCTTCAATTGGATCCCAAATTAATTTCTAACTATAATTTACCTTTATTTTAGCTCATGATTAAATCAAATTGGTCTATTAAAATCTAATCACAACTTGATTTTAATGCAGATTTGTCTGATTATCATTTATTTTGACTTTGGATTTGTGTTTTTTTTAGTTTTGAGCATAATAAGAATACAATTGAGCTTTTGAATTTGTTCAAATTTTTCGACTTGATTTTTCACCTCGCCAATACTTTTTATTTTTGATTTTGAGTGAATTTAAGAATAATTCAAAAATGAGTTATCACACTATTAAATTTTTACTCTATAATATAATTATTTATGTACAGTTAAATATTTGTTTGCTAAAGGTTTAATAAAAGAGATCTTCTATGAGTTTAAAGTCTTTAAGAACAAAAGAATATAATGATGATAACCCTATTTAGTTTATTACAGACCTCAAGATCGGTGTTAAAAAAACCCTAAGTCGTGTGGTATTCTTAGTGAAACTAGGAAATTAATTTCCTACCTATTATTATGATGACAAAAGGGTGCTAGCTAAAAGATGATAAATGTAAGTTGTGTTATTAAGTATTTTCATATCTTGGCTTACCAAGTGAAGTACAATAAAGTATTGTTCATGAGAGATCACTATATGAGTAGAAAACATGCCTGTTTCTTTGAGAATCTTGAAAGCTTATTTCTCTATAAGACTTGTGAAATTAGGAATTGTTTAGGGTAAAAAGAACACAACCATAAATCTTATAAAGAGACTTATTAGAGTATTATTGTTTTGTTTCACTCAAAAAACTAAATAGTTAAAGATATTTTTGTTATCTAAGTAAATCCAATAGTATTCCGCTATAACAATAGTTATCCTAATGTATTGATCTACAGAATTTGTTTCCTCTCTCTGATAATCGTATCTTCATATGTTAGCCATTTTATATATAAGAGATTGTTAGAAAGTTATTTTGACATGGTTAATCAATGTATTTAAGATTAAATTTAATCTGATCCACTTGTAATTAAACTTACAATTTTATTATTATTTGTTTTCCATAAATATAAGTATTATAACATGTGAAAAATTAATCTTAAAAGCTCAACAAATTTTTTGTACTAAAAAATCTTAAATCTCACATTATAATGATGACAAAGTGATATTTTGAGAAGTAAAAAATGGATTTCTAAATGACTATTTGGAAATATAGTTCATATTACTTTTAAAAAATACTTTTTATTTAGAAATATATAAAAAAAATAATGTTTTTTTATTTATAATACATCACATGAAAATGATCTAAAATTATAAAAAAATTTAATTAAATATAAAAATAAAAAATAAAAAATTTAAATTTTTTGTTTTAAATATTTTTAAAACGTGGTACATAAGGCACCAAAATATGTGGAAAGAAAATATCTTAGATAACGTGAGAAACCACACTTGCACGGTCGGACCAAAACGAGGAGGGCCACAACAGCAACACGGCACTGCAAGATGGCCTACTGAGCATGACGAGGATAAACATGACCCAAAACGTTGATCCAAAATGAGATGGGGAACCGACAAGCCTGGCCCACATATCCTCTTGTCATCTTCCATTGCATCATCATAAACCAAGAATTTGATCACAATCCAGAATGTACAGCTGGCCATGAGAGAGAGCTCCAGCACTGAGCTTCCATTGTCATGGCTAATCCTTACAGATTGACACCAGGCTAGCACCTCCATGCACAATGGCCTGAGCCGAGATGTGCTCAATTCATGGAGACCCGAATCAAAAACTGACATGGGGTTTAGCAGTTCGAGTCATCAATGGGGAATTGTCAGCAATCTATTACCCCTGTTCTCGTGTTTTTCTTACCTGTTAACAGCCTGTGTAAAAATTAAATCTTTCATGGGACTCAAAACTTTTTTTCCTTAGGAGGCGAAAATTCCAATTTCCAAATAAACAATGATGCATTGCTGACAAGCTCTAAAAAACCATTAAATCATTCTTGAATTACCATTTTTCATTAAAAAACATTATCTGTGAGATTTCCTTAAACCACACGATTTATTATAGTCCAGACATCACTGAAGATGGAATTGAAATGCCCCGTTGTCTGACACCAAATATTTCTGTACATACTACAAAGACAAAGATTTCAATCATGAACTCCGAGATAGAGGGTATGGTGAACAAAAGACAGAAATATTTATCAGCTTTAACAATGGCCAATATACTAACTTTATTTTATTTTTTTGGTGACAGAGTGAGGAAAATCTAGTTCCTTGATCAGCCATGGTGGTTTTTTCAATTCTACAACATTGTGAGAGAAAACATAAGCAAGCAATTGAACAAAACACACAAAGTTCTAAGAATTTAACAAATGATTGACATATGCATATAAAATGTTAACATACAATGAAGCTCCTTAATCAGAGCTAAATTCTCAATCTTTTTCCTAAATATTAAGAGCGCTTGATTAACCAACAAGACCACCCTGATACCAATAATCATTCAAGCACAGAGTTCCTCTGTGTTTTTATGAACTTTAGCATGCAGCGATGAACACTAAACCACAATCTCAACGAGATAAGGCAGAGAAACAACTCCCTGATCGAACCAAGGAAGGCCCATCAATCTTATCAACGTCAGGCAAAGCACTGCTAGAATTGGATCGAAGAGCTCGCGGAGAATCCAAACTCCTTCGAAGAATCCTGCTCATGACAAAGATGGGATGCTCTGTTTGATTAGGGGGATCAGAACTCGAGGACCTAAAATCTCTGCAAAAAGTGATGTGTCTATTCAAGGCTTCCGCGGTGGAGATAAGCCTATCTGATCGCAGAACTTCATCTTCAACCGCCTCCTCGCATAGCCCACAAATCCAACAGCCATGGTATCGCTCACGAACGCGCGAAATCTGTGCAGGAGTGCAGTCTTCAGTGAATCCACAGGAGTGGCATTTGACTGACTCTACTTCAAGTTGAGGGCCTGATTTTGCTGGCGGAGGTGATTGGGCATCTGAACCTGCAACTGCCATTTCTTTTGATGGAATAGAACATTGAAGATAAAACTCCCTCTACAAATGTCTGCTTCTCTTTTGTCTCTGAGTTGTTACGAGAGAGAGAGAAGGAATTTTATGGGAGCGTCTCTCTGTTTTTGTCCTTTTTTATATTTTGCAAAATCGAAAGGAAAAAAAAATACGTTTTCTTCTTCTTCAGGTATTGCCCATAGAGCACCAGAGAGAATTTCAATCTGGCTGTCTTTTGGACAAATGGGTGTATATTATTGTGTTTTAAAAAATTAAAAATAAAATAAAATAAAATTAATGTATTAGATTATTTTCATATATTAATATCAAAAATATTTTTTAAAAAATAAATAAAAATATTATTTTAATAAATTTTTATATGAAAAACACTTTTAAAAGCAAACTCAATCATTCTCTCAAACAGACAGTGACATGTTTTATAGATAAATTTTTGCTTTTGACCCTATGTTAAAAAAAAATTAAATTTTTTATTGTAAATTATTTTTTGATATTTTTAAATTATTTAATGTTTTGACGTCCAAAATAATTTAAAAAAATAAAAAAAAAAATTATTCTACTATATTTTTCTATAAAAAAAACATTTGAAATATAACCTCTAATCATACTAACAAAGAGACAATCGAAGAAAAGAAAGTGTAGAATTGAATTCAGAAATTCTTAGCCACATACAAAAGCGCAAGAAATCTATAAAAAAATATGGATTTTTTTCACGTGTTATTCGTTTTAATTTACAAGGATTAGCACACAACATCTAAGTACTTGATTTGTGATATATAATAATAAAATGTAATTAATAATTCAAGTAAATTAGACATTTGTTTTTATTCTCTCATCAAACTACTTGCGATTCCATCATGAACTAAATCCATACGTGAAGACCTCTGTGATCCTTTGTTATTTGATCGAGGAGCAACATCTAGTAAAATATCATCGGGAACAACATCTGAGATCCATACTGATTTTCAGAATATCTATTTACATGCTATAGAGATATCCAGTCGCAAGTTTCTGAATTTCATCAAGGACTCCACTGATCTTCTCATCTCTCTGATCTATAATTAATCGAAAAGCAAAAAGATTGTGAAGTGAAACGAAGTCACGTGCATTTCCCTTTCATTAGACTACTATCTACATATTTTTTATTTTTTAAATATGAATTTTATATATTTAAAAAAAAACAGGTTGGGTCAGACTCATCTTAGTGGGCTGAGTCGAGAGCAGGTCCAGCCCAAGAGTTTAAACAAAATAAAAGCGATGCATTGTACTGCTCATGTAACACGTGAATAATAACTTGGAGGATAGCTGATGGTGATGAGGGGCTCACCTGTTGATCCTGTCAGGTAGAGGAGACTGATATGGTTCTTCTAGTGGTGGTGGCGTCATAAATGGTGGTTTATGATGGCCGAAGACAATATTGGAATGTTGTTGTTGCTGCTGATGCAATTGCTACCGCTGCTTGATGCCAGAGCTGTGGGAGAAGACTGCACTGCTGCAGGTGTTTTCGGTGAAAAGGAAAGGTTGACGGTGCCAAAGGAGGAGTTGTTGTTGCTCTCCAGTGACTACTGCTGCTGCTGGAAGAGAGAGAGGACTGCATCCATAACTGTTCTTTAGAGAGAAACATGTGACTAAGAGAGGGAGGGAGTTGCCGATGGTCCTGTCGGCGCCAAGGGTTGCAAGGTGGTTAGTGGTTATGCTACAACTTTTTTTTTTACGTTGTGTCATCGTCTTCTTCCTCTGTTATGTATTGTTTTTGCCACACAGTTAAATGAAATGTAGACAAGAGTTTCAAATTTATACTTCTTGTAAACGGTGATTCGACAATGTTTTTGGTGGATCCCATGACAATTAAAATTGCGGTAAAACCTTTACCAAACGAGTGGAAACAACGTTTTCCTTAAAACACAGTTTGCACCGCAATACCAAACGACCACAAAATTGTGGTCCAAAAATTTAGCCAAACGGTTTAGCTCTACGATGAGCCTCAACCACAAAAGCTACTGCATAACCAAACACTCACTAAGTTGAAAAATAATTTATTACTATTTTAACTTTTTTTTAAGTTTATTAAAAATAGAGACCAAATCTGACAAATAAAAAAATATTAAAAATGATGAAATTTTAAAAAAAAAATGTAATGTTTTTAAAAATATGGATAAAAAGAATATGATAAAATTAAAAAGATAAAAAAATTGAAACATGATAAAATTATCTTTTTATTATTGCTTAAATTATTTCAAATAAAATAATTAAAAATTAAAAGAATAAGAACTAAATCTTATAGATATATAAAATTCCAATTAAGAAAAGTATAAGACAAAAGAATATAACAATCAAAATAATGAGGACCAAAAGATATAAAAATCAATTCAAATCAAATTCTAAGAAAACATGACTCAAAACAAAATATATAGCAAACAAGATATTGAAGATCAAATTTGATATAATCAATAAATAGCATGATATTTTTTACTTTTTCTTACAATTTTTGAAAAAGTGAACTTCACCTGAAATAAAAAGAAAATACTTAATTGGAAACCAAATAAAAATAAAATATATATTAAGTATCATTTTTCATTGACAAACTTTTTTGATGATATATAAATATTAAAAATTATGTATAAAGCTAAAAGGCATGGGGAGAACATTGTGGTCCCGCACTTATTAGCACCATCAATTACAATAATAATCCATAATGTTTTTTCTTGCATTTTGACCCTTGTTTTCCTATGGTTAATGGTTTTTTAGTCCTTATAAAATGTATTTATGAAAATTTAAAGTTGATAATTTATTTTAATTTATTTTTTATATGGTTATTGTGATATCAAAGAAATACCCTTGTATCGGGTTGATAAAAAAATATATCCCAGCATCTCAATATGGTCTGTTTAGGTTTTTTAAAAATATTTCTTTAAAAATCAAGTTATTAATTTTTGTAGAGTCAATTACCCATTATAAGTTTGATAAGGTAACCTTAGTTGTCCTGATTTATGGGTTCAGTGAGATTTTTTTTTCTAGTTAAACTCAATTTTATGATCTTGTATTTTTCTATTTATCATATAGTTGAAAAACATATTAATTTTTTAAAAAAACATGTTATTGGTTTCAGAAAATTTCATAGGCATGTTTGACAAGTTTAACTTTTCTTTTTATCTTTTTTTTTAAATTTTATTTTTTTTAGATTTCATCCTTGGATACTAGACTGATTGAGAAACAACTTTTATAATTTATTTTATTATTTTTTTTTATAAGTTCATTATATTCTTAAAAAAAAATCTCAAAATTAGTTTGACGCTCGATTTTGTGATTATTTAATTTTGTTATCATATAGTTAAATAAATAATAGTTTATTAAAAAACAAGTTATTAATCCCAATAAAGTTAAAAACTGAGTTTGCAGGTTTAACATGTTGATCTGGGTTACATGATGCACGTGTTTAGTGAGTATACACATGAAACCTAATATTGTTTTTCTTAGTTTCTGGTCTTTTAATTATTGTAATATTTTTTAATTTTACCTTTCTTCAATATTGGACTGGTTTGAAAATAAAATTCATGTTTTATTTTATTTTTAATTTTATAGGGTTATAATGGCCTTAAATAAATATCTTTTTAAGATTGATCTCGATTTTGCAAGCATCTATTTTTATCATACATACAAAAGTAGTTTAAAAAAATAATAAATTCATTAAACTCATTGAAATTCATGATCTAGATCGCAAAGTGAACAATGTCGATCCAACCTCACATTGTCTCAATAATAAAATAAATATTTTAAAAGTTATGTATGTTTTTACCGGTTACACAAATTATCTTTAGACTCATTAACTTAAATGATTAATTTTGTATCAACTCCCATATAATTAAAACTTGAATAAAACAAGAAATTAAGTTTTCAAATTTCAAAATTAAAATGCTTGGTTGGACTATTTTAATAATTACCATTAAGAGAAATTTATTGCTGAACTCCAACAGCATGCATTGTTTTGGGCCTCTATTGGAAGTTGTGAGCAACAAGTGGGTTTTTGATACGATTTTTTTTTTTGTTATTGCGAAGATGGTGAAATAAAAATGAAAATTATTATTTTTAATTTTAAATCTTGTTCCTTCAATACTATATAATATGACGTACTCTTGTAATTTCTGTGTTTGAGAATCTTATCAATATATTGTTATATATTATATCATTTATCAGTCATATGAAGTATATACTACTCGTGCGACGTTGTCGTTTTTTTTTTTTTTTTTTTTTATAACTTAAAAAAGAGATGTTTAGACAATTTTATATAAGTTTGAAAGATTTGAGATATGAGCTATTAATTTGATCAAGTTTAATAAATTTGGTTAATTTAACAACACTATTAAAAAACATTTTGATAAAATAAATATAAAAAATTGACAATAATTAATTATAAAAAATAAGACTATACCCGAAAATATATGAAATGAAAACCCATTTGACACTTATTGTAGCTTTGTCATAGATACCACTTCACCATTAGAAATAGTTCACAAAGACAGATCCATCGCCATTACAAAAAGCTGCACAACAATACCATAAGAGATAACAAGGGGTGTCAAAGCAAACCAAATAAACTATTGTGAAGTTAGCATCACATGTTTGTATTTAATTAATTAATGTAATTCAATTAAAAAAATTATTTTTTTAAATAAATTTTTATAAAACAAAGACAAATAAAGTTTTTTTGGGATAACCTGGACCATTCTCAAAATTAATAAAAACAAAAAATCCTACATAAAACAAATAAACAAAATAATATAACCCAATTTTCAATTGAATAAATATTGAGCAATGAAACCAAAAAAACATAATCAAGCAAACTTGAGCGATTTTCTAAATATGGATTAATCTTTAAAATTCACAACATGTGAACTTCCTACCTGATCTCAGCTACGAAGCTCAATTCCTATAAAATTAATATTGAAGTCTGAAATTAAAAAATACAATATAAAATTTAAAAATTTATCTAAGAAAAAACAAAACAATTAAAATAATAAGGATCAAATTTGGTATGAAAATAAAAAAAAGGATGAATTCATAAAAAATCAATTTTAAAAAATCTCCATTCTCATAAATGAATCAAAATAAAACAAATAGTAATCAATGAAACAAATACCAAATATAAAAAAATAAATAAATTGAAGGACTGATTTAAAAATTGGAGGACAAATGCAAACTAAAGAGAGAAACCCCTTTAGTTTTACAAATTTGATCTCTAAGACACTAAAGTTAATTCATATATGTTTTTAAAAAAAGGAAAGAAAATGATGTTAAATCCCCTTGCAACCCGTTATTTTTTTTTTTTACTTTCAAGATAATTATATTATCTTACTGTAAAAAAATAATTTTTACAAATCCTTATAACTCTAATTAATCTTACAATAACCTATGAAAAACATCATTTTACCTGAAAATCAATTCAACGGCGGCTTTTGTTTAAGAAGACAAAGATATCATCGCACTGTTTCATGCCACAGCACGAAGATATCTGCTTGTGAGACACCACTGACAGCTAGCACAAATGGTCAGACCACAAGACATCACAGAAATGGATCCCGATGGAAAATTTCAAAGGCAGCCTCAATGTGGAAAAACAGTACTCTCTATCCACAGAGTAAAACATCCAATTATTGCCATGGTTAGTTGATTATCCCCACAGATTCCTGACCATGGAAACTAGTTTCTCAAGTTTCAGCCGAGGAATGAAAGGGAAGGCACAGAAAGGTCTGGTTTCTATCTCTGTTTCTGAGCAAGCGAAGTAGTTTGCGAGATAACGTCTTCGAACTCTAATCTGGCCAATGATTTTGCAATCAGCATCAGAAAATGACACGAACCACTGCATAATTACTTGTATATATGAGCCATGTGCAGGCTGAGTGATGGATCTTCGGGCGAGACGCAGAAAGAATGTCATGTTAATTGATGGGAGTGGCAGCTTCCATACCTAACGAAAGATCTTAGCTAGCATGTTTATTGGGGAATCTTTTCATTTGGGACCGACAACTACGAGTGATGTATCATCGTTTGGATTCATATGATCAATCAAGCACAAGATTTCTCTTGTGCATGTCTCTCTCAGAACCTCCCTGCATCGCAGTCAGCCACTTCAGCACAGTATAATTCAAGATGCAGAGCTTGATTGTTGTCATGACTTGAGAGGGAACGCCGCCAGCCTGTGGCCCCGACAGTTCTTTCAAAGGAACTAATAACCTGGACCACATGGTCGACATAACCTTAAAAAACCTATCTAGAAACTTTGAATCTGCCTACAAAAAATGGTAACCAGGAGGAAAAGGAAAAAAAGAAAAGGGAGAAGAAAAACCTTGGTTAAATTATTGTTTGAAGATTTTAAACTTGGAAGGTATAAATCTATAAAATTTGAAAGTGGAGTTCATGGGGGATGTTGGGTTGGTTTCTTTCATTTCAATGCAATGTCTGAGATATGTTGACATGTTAATAATTGCCCCAATGTATTATGTTCATATGTTTGTTTGGTTTAAAATCTATTAGAAGTGTTCGTAAAATGTTAATGTGCTTTGTTTTGCCAAATACATGGGTCCAAGTTTTTGACCTTTGTTTTAGTTCCATGAGAAGTTAAAATGTTAGTTTTGAACCCAAATTGGTTAAGCATGATTATTGTGAATGTTTCTTAGTAGTTTTGTTTTTATGTAATTATGTTTGATGTTAAGAATATGGTCATGTGTTATAGGCCTTGAATAGATATTTTGGGTTTACCAATGTATATTGGGTTTTTTTTGGGCAAACTAGGTTAATGTTCTTGGTGTTCATCCGAAAAACATTGTCTTGAGTGTTAGTTTTCGGCCTCATTCTAATTTGTTTTTGTTTTTTTAGTAAATTCATAATAATATAGGGTTTTCATGTATCAATAACATGTTTTTATGATTTTTAACCTTATAGTTTCATTTTAAATTGAAACTCATTTATGATAAAATCATGATTTTTAAGTAATAATCAAAGAAGATGGACCGTTGATTCTCGATTTGTGCTTGATTGAGAACATGACCATGTCTTTTGCTGCTTGAAAACTGGTCTAGTTCGACATTCATGTTGTTGGGATTATTGATGAATGTCCTTATGGTATTCATTTTTCATGTGTTTAATCCATTTTGTTTGAAAGTTTTTAAGTTTTTATTAACATTAATTAGTTTTGGTTTTCTTTTTTGACTTATTTCTAATTCAATACGGTTAGGTCAACTTGATCGAGTATAGTGAGGTCAACCCTATTAAGTGATTAGTTGAGTTAACCTGACTGGGGTTAAAATTTGACCTATGGTTAAGAACCTATTTGTTTATCTTTTATTTTTATTAAACATTTCTTGACTTAGAGGTGTGTTTAACAAACACCCTTTAAACCTGTTTTGTAATAGAAATATTAAATATATAAGAATGTTTTATTGGTGTTGAATACGACCATATATCTCATAACAAATATAAAAAAAATCATATTTTTACTAAAAATAAAATATTATGTGTTTTAGTTCTTTTTTAGAACATTAAAAAAAAAGTTTTGCATGTATTTTGGATCTAATAACTAGTTTATTGAATTCATAATGATTTCACCAATATTTCAATAATCCATAATTTCATTTTAATTCATGGAAAATACTCTAGTATAAATATAAAATCTATAAGTAGATTAATATTAAAATATAAGTAATTGAACAAGAAATTTCAAGAGTTATCTGAAATATTTACAAATTTTAATGGAAAGTGTTTTTTTTTTTTTTTTGTATCATTATGTATGAGTCATAGAAAACCCATTTGTCTTTCAAGATAGGTGAACCCTATCTTGACACTTATATGGATCTCTTCAAATAAAAATTTGTTTGGGCACATAAGCCTATAATAAATTTAAAAAATAAAATTTATTTATATAAATAGATATTACAGTATGAGCTAAAACAAAATGAACTTTTGAACAATATTCAGCACTGTTCATCTACACTTAGACGCACTGTGGATTGGAATAGTGAAACTGAATACTAATATAAGTAGTATTTGTATACTAAGTCAGCACAAAGAAGTCGCTTTGGCCGAGTGGTTAAAGCGCGTTCCGTCACGCGAGTTCGAATCTCCTAGGCTTCAAAATTGTTTTGGATTTTTAATATTAATAATTTGCAATATCAATATTTGTATACTAAATTCAATAAAGACGTTGCTTTGGCCGAGTGGTTCATGTCTGTGCCTGTACACTGGAATCCGGAGTTCGAATTCCAGGCAGGCCAAAATCTGATTTCCTTTTTTTTTCTTTTTAAATGGTTTTTTTTTTAACCGAGGTGTCCGGGGAAGCTTATGTGCACCACGACTAATCTCTGAGCCCACTCTTTTTTTTTTTACTGTTTTTTTTCTCCACTTGTATATTTTTTTTGGTTTTTTTTTATAACCGGAAAGTCTGTGTTAGTTTACGCGCACCATGTTTTTTCTCCAAAATAAACAGTGATTTTCATTGTTCATTACTATTTGAAAAGGTGCTTTGTCCTCAAATACTTTTAATATAATAATTGGAGGAATAAATCTTTTAAAAATAAAAAATATATATAATTTTTTTTCTAACAATAAGTATGGTCTCACCAGTTTTTTATTATTTCCAATGTTATTAAGTTTTTTTTAATGTTTACATTTTAATTTATGTTGGTGATCATTTGAAAATTGATATTTATTATTTTCTCTTTATTTTTTAAAATTATTTTTATTTATTCTTCAACTCGAGTAACTTTTTTAAATCTAATAATATTTATTTTTGTTTTATCATTTATTGAGTTTTTTAACTGTTTTTTGTTAATATTGTTAGGTGTTGAAATTTCTAATTATTATAGATAAGGCAATCAAAATAATAATAATAATTATTATATGTAATATTTTTTCTTATAAATATGTGAGACTAATTATATATTTTTATATTTATTTAATATTAGCACCTTAATACATACATACATACATACCTACATGACCTATTTATTATTTTCAAAAAATAATAATTTATTATCAGTATTCTAAAATATGTTTAATATAAAAATATCTTGAATAAATCTTGAAAAATAAAAAATAATAATTTCTTTTTCAAACAATAATTACGATGCCATCGATAGTATAGCCAATAATAATTAGAATATTAATTATGTATAATAATATTTATAATGACAACTATAATAATTGTGATAAAAATTCATTGGTCAATGTTATTTTTGTGAAAAATAACTTGCGTGTCTTTTTTTATGTACGATATTTCAGATCTCATATCACGTGAAAAAAAAAAAAAACGAAACCACACATAGACAAGATATGTAGAAAAATTGTGCCAAATTATCTACATTAATAAAATAAAAAATTGCCCTACATTTCACCACAGTCGGCCCCAAATTTTTTAAAACGTAACAATTTGTTAATGGTCCTAAATTTTTATATATATTATTTTTGGGACTTTTTCCTTAAAAAATAGGAGAGGCTAATTATATATTGTGATATTTTTTTCATATTAACGTCTTAAAATATATATATAAAAAATTGAACTGACTTTTTGTTAAAAATCTCACATTAATTTAATCTCAGTGTTCTAAAATTTATTAATATAATAATATGAAGAAAAAATCTGAAATAAATAATCTTTGATAAATTTTAGCAATTGTATTTTTGCTATCTGTCAAATAAATTATTCGGCAAATAGTTAAAACATGTCCAATAAACAATTAATATATTGCAGGCAACAAATAATATCTCTTTAGTCAATTTGATCAATTGCGGTTTTGCTATCTACCAAGTAAATTATTACCAAAATAGTGAAAACAAAACCATCAATTAAATTGTTTGTTGCGTAAAACAAATCACGCATTTGTGCTAAAATTCAACGATTGTAATTTTATTATTTGCTAATGAAATAATTCATAAAACAAATAAAGCATACACAACAATCAATCCGTATGTTACACGGAGCACGTGACTCTTTTTAATAGAATTTCTTTGATTTCAATTGTACAATCTACCAATTAAATAATTATCAAAACAGTTTTAACAGTAGCAACATTCAATGATTTTAAGGCAGGAAAAAAAACTCTATTTCTAACCGATTCTATCAATTATAATTTTACTAATTAAATATTAAAATAACCAATTACAACACACATAAAATCAATCATTTTTTTCATATAAATAAAAGCCTAGCGCAACGCGTGGGCAAGTTCGCTCGTCTACCCTAAAGCCTAAAGCATAGGTAGAAGACTACCGGTAAGAACCCATAAAAAGTATTTAATCCATTTTTGCTTTTTCAGGAGCATTAATATTTTATCTAGCTATAACAAATCATTTATCTCTTGAATCTCTGATCAAATGAGTGTTTTGAGTTTCTAACAACCCTACATCAAATAAATAATTAGGTGACGAATCATTAACCCTTACCAAAAACGGTCTCATTTCTCGCGTAGCAACAATCCTACATTGTCCTTTAGGATATTTCCCCAATAAATACAAGTAACGAAAACAATTAACCTGAGGCGTGCCGTACATTGTCCTTTAGAATATTTCCCCAATAAAATAAAGTATCTTTCAGGATTCAACAAGCTCTTCCTCAAACAAAGAGGGAACACAAAAAACAGCAAAGAAACAAGAGAAGAGAGAACCAACAAATTAGAAGAAGGAGAGAAGTATAGGCTAGTATAATGTAACAGTTAAAATTTAAAGTGGCTGTTACAATAATTTAAATTATAGCTATTACAATAATTTATGGTGGTTACAAATTTAATGTTTTCAGTTTAAGGATCATCAAAATATTTTTTTTAACAAAAAAATTTCAGAGAGTATGGGCGGGCGTTAATGATTCGTCACCTAATTATTTATTTGATACATCAACTCATCCTCTTGTGCGTAAGCTCACTCCTACTTCCTTTGTTGGTTACTACCCTATCTCAAGTTTTAGTATATAAACACTTGATGAAAGTCTTTTTTCTCCAATGTGGGATAGTAGGTCCTATATATACTCTTTGCATTAAAGGGGTCTTTTGTATTTTACCAATATGAGATAGTCTTTTGAAATATTTATTGTAATTTTTACAACAATATATACAGAAGCTTGAGAATTTTACATCACACGACATTATCTCTATCAAGATTTCCCTCCCCGCCACACACCTCAACGAAACAGCTAGCTCTTCCAGACTGGTCGTGGATAGCTAGGGCAATGATACCTTGTGTTTCAGCATGTTCAGGCTTTCTGCTAGCTTGTTTGCTTGCCTTTACTCTTCAAATCTTCTACTTCTCACCTATATCTCCGGACTTGCTTGAACTGCCTCCAGCTTCAGCTCTTCCCACAAACAGGCACTTACAGGCAAACAGTTGAACATGATTGTTTCTCTGACCTGCGATAACTCCATGCTTTCCACTAATAGCGCACGCACTGATTTCTTCTTTATTTTTTGTTTTTATTTTTCCCTGTAGGAAGTGACTAAGCTTGGAGAAGGATTTCTAGATGGCCCAGAGGATGTTGTCTTTGATAGAGATGGTGTCTTGTACACAGCTGTTAGAGATGGATGGATCAAAAGAATGCACAAGAATGGATCCTGGGAGAATTGGAAGAAGATAGACAGTGAGAGTTTACTTGGGATTGCAACTTCCAGGGAAGGAGGTCTTATAGTTTGTGATGCTGAAAAGGTAAGATAATTCAAAAACTAGCACTTGCAGCTGAGACTTGGTGATGGCAAGGAAGATGAACAGAAACAAAACAGAAGAGCCCCAGAAACCTGAATGTGAAATAAATTATGGTTGGCTAACAAAGCAAATTTAATGGTGAGGACAGTAACATCAGCCAGATAGTCGCACTAATTATGGAATTGATATGATTTCAGGGTTTGCTCAAGGTTAGTGAAGATGGAGTGGTGGTTCTTGCGACGCATATTAATGACGGGTCCAAAATAAGGTAATATTTAGAATCCAATTCCATGATGCACCCCTTCTTTTTCCCCCCTGAGAAACACATTTACAAATTCTGGCAGCGAGTTTGTGGGGGTAAATCCTTCACTCCTTGACCATTTTTTAGGCCATCGAAGGACAAGGTGACAGGCGGGCCTTCGATTGAACATCAAAATAGAAAATCTTCTTAAAGGACTTGGTTAATTTCTATACCAAGACCTACAGAGAAGATTATTTTGTACACTCTTAAGGGAATCCACACAATCAATACTGAGTATACTAGAAAGGAAAGAAGATAATTACAATAAAGTAGAGTGAAGAAATGGTGGGATTTGGACCTTCTCACGTCTCAAATGAACATCAACTTCAACATGCATAGTGCGAGCATTAAACACTGGATCTGAAACAAGAGAGATAGCCCCAAGATTATCGCAATATGTAATAGGAGGAAAAGATAATGAGACACGGAAACCTTTTAGAGCCATTCAACTCTGGTGAACTTCAGCTTCGGTCTGGAAACAACATGTTGCTTATTAGCACACCAAGAAACCAAAGAAAAGCCAATAAAGACTCCATAGCCGGTAGTAGATCTGCGATCATCAGGATTGTTTGATAATACTTCATCAAAATCCTCAAAGTTTATTAAGTAAAGGAAGGCCGATAATTACAGTAAAATAGAATGAAGAAATGATGGGATTTGCTGCTACTTGTCGTGCTGATTTACTGCTGCATTAACAAAAATATGATGATCATATGAGCACTTAAGACATTTATAACAACATGTGCAAGCATTGCTCTTTCTTTCGATGGGAACGTTGAATATTAAGGAAATCTTATTTTGGACTTGGGATGTGTGGGCACTCTAAACCTCAGCAATTATATTTATAATATAGAGGAGCCAGCATTGATAATATATTTCAATCAGGTTTGCAGACGAGGTCATTGAATCATCGGATGGGAGTCTTTATTTTAGTGCCGCGAGCACCAAATTTGGATTCCACGACTGGTACTTGGACGTTCTGGAGGCAAAACCTCACGGGCAGCTGCTCAAGTATGATCCATCATCGAACGAGACATCGATTTTGCTTGATGGTTTGTGCTTCCCTAATGGTGTTGCTCTCTCAAGAGAGGAAGACTATCTGGTCTTCTGCGAGTCTTGGAAGTAAGTACATTCGTGCCAACACTCTGTTTTATAACCCCTGTATGTGTGCGACGCTTTGGATATCAACGATTGGATTTGCACTTTTTAGCTTGTAAGAAAAACACCCGCATCTTTCTGCTGGCTCAGATTCAGGTGCCGGAAATATTGGCTGAAGGGAACGGATAAAGGGAAAACAGAAATTTTTATCGACAACCTTCCCGGTGGTCCCGATAACATCTATCTCGCTCCGGATGGCTCTTTCTGGATTGCTTTACTGCAGGTACTTCTAGTGATTTGAAACTCTTATGAGTTTATGTTATTTTCTTTTTTTGGAGAAGAAAGATCCTGACGGAACTTGACAAAAATAAAGAATAATATTTTCCACCACAGGTGGTGGCTAACGGGCTGGAGTTTGTGCACACGTCAAAGCCATCCAAACACTTGATCGCAGCCTTTCCAAAGTTGGTAAACCTAGTCAGTGGTGCCCACAGGAAAGCAACGGTGGTAAACGTGGCAGCTGATGGCAAGATTACCAGGAAGTTCGACGATCCTGATGGCAAAGTGATGTCCTTTGTTACAACAGCTTTCGAGTTCGAGGATCACCTGTACCTGGGAACCCTGAACAACAACTTCATTGGAAAGTTGAAATTGAATCCGACAAATTCCTGAGCTTCAGACAATCGGACGTGAAAGAACAAGTACGGAACATGGGATCGTAACGGCAATATTTGTAACATGATTTGGCAGTTTAACAAATTTTTGGGGGCGGGAATATAATCCACACAAATTATCTTGCTTCTTTTCCCCCCCTATCAAACTACATGATTAATCAAGCAAGTTTTGATGACTTCTAATGAATGCACGATACTTTCCCCAACTGGCTCAGGTTATCCCTCAAAATCAGTCACGTTCAGTTATGGAGGTTAAATGTTCATCGATTTCTTCAGTGGACAGCACTCTAAAAAACCGATTGTCTGTTCTCACAACTCCCACCTGCAAAATTGAACACTAACTGTTAGAAACCATTTTAGTTGTACAAAGTAAATTCCATTAGAAAGCATTTTCATGTCCATACCGTAATGGTCTGCAAATTTAGCAGACAGTACATAAAGGGGCATCTCATGAGCAAGTGAAAAAAATAAATAAACAAGAACATGCACCAAGATTCTGAATTCTACTGGAAACATAACACAACTGTTGAATGTAACAAAAACAAACAGGCTAATACTACTAGTCTAGTATCGGCAACTGATGAATGTAATAAAGGGAGTCGTCAAACCTCTATCTCAGTAGCTTTGAAATCCTCTTGAAGAACAGATTGAAGAGTAGAAATAGCAGTCTGCATGATACAAGCAAGATGCTGTTTTAGGACCGTCACATATAGAATGTTGGGAATAAACATAAAAAAGAATAATCCGAAAGCACCTTCTTCGCACCAATTTGTCTAATAATCCAACAAAAACCAACAGAATTTAACCTCTTGAATTATTTTCTACTACCATATACACAGAATCCTCTCAGAGCCCCGGAAAACAAACAATCCAAACAAAAATAATTTGAACTCCTGTAAAGTCATACCCTTGAAATTCTTTTAACACCATGAGGACAAATGAAAAGTTCTAGCTTTCGCATATTATATGGCCCAAATATTCTATGCAGATTGAACTACCTCCCAACCAAGAATAGGAAAATAAGCGCACTTAAATAGTTGATAAGCACAGAGCGTATTTCACTTCTGCAAATAATAGTAGTTGGCCAATAAAAATATTATAAATATATACATATAAAAGCCCAGCATGTCCTTAGCAGGATTAGGACATGTACCTGCACGGTTTCCTCATATGAGAGAGCAGGGTCATTTTTCATTTTCTTTTCCAGGAAATTGATAGCCTCTTGTTCTTTCAATCCAGAACTTGTAGCCTGCAACATGAGCATAAAATTATGTTCCTTGGGCAAAATGCTTTGTTAGAATTGTGTATGATGCAAAGTTAAAATAAAGTGATCGGTAAATTTTCCCTTACTTAAGAAAAATCCCTTTACACTATCTAGTGAATATATTATAGAAACAAGTAGATATATCTACCTGCCCATTAGCTGCAAGATCTAGTAAACATACCTAGAAGGCAAATTAAATGACGAACAAATATTTGCAGCAGACTGGGTTGCAAGGAGTGTTCCTGCAGCCCATATGTCTACTTCATTTGCAGGTTTAAAACTACAACCATGAAATAATTAGATGACTTCTTAATTTACATTTCCTACCCTTCTTTGAAACAATTGGAATTGTTGCATCTTTTTGACTTGAAGAACTTCGCATAATGAAATTCAACTCAAGCTGGTCCCTAGTTCTCTACAGTTGTACTTTTCTTTGTTTGCCAGCACCTTTTACTAACTTTAACATTAATTCAATTTTCTACGACCAGTGATGAACTGGTACTTTTCTTTGTTTGCCAGTACATTTCCCAAATTTTAACAGCTATTCAGTTTTCTTATACCTATGATAAACTAAATGTAACTTTTGATAATAAAAAAATTATAGCCTAGCAAAATCTCTATCAAAAAGTTTTTGACATGAGACGAATGTTAGTCAATGAAAGGCCAATAGCAGCTACATAAGAAGTATGATTTAGCTCCCAAATGCAACCTAAAATCACCGAGTACTAAAATTCAGAGAAGCATATACATGGAGATTTGCAAGTTCAATAATTGGTGAGGTTGATTTACAAGCTGTTTTATAACAGGACAAGCAGAGAATACTACACTGTTGTAAATCCTGAGATAATATTGTTAAGTACTCTATTTACATGGATATTGCAGATGAGGGAGGAAGGAACTCGGCAGGTGTTTGTAAGGGAAAAATCAGTAGCAACAAATTAAGAGGGTATATCAGGAATTGAGCCTGAGAGCTTAATAAGGGAATCTAGATATGTGATTTTAAACCTTTGAGAGGAAGGCAAACACAGGCAGCAGCAGTTTCCTGCTGACAGGCCTGGGGCTAAACAATAAATAACAATGTTTGCCAAATTTAAAGGACTGCTAGAAGAGCACAGGAGATCACCAAAAAAAAGGCAAAAGCCACTTTCAAGTGAATTCAAAAGCACACTCCTTAAATTATCAGATTTATTCATCCTAAGGATAAAGCTCAAGTATGTCCTTAAAGAGTCATATACCTCAGATTCATCATAGTTTTTTTGCTTATATGATCATGGGAATCACAGGTGTACTTGCTAAGCAATCGCAAAACAACATACTTAGCATAAGGCTTACAAAAATGTAATGCATTGTGAAAAGAACTTTGCGGAATACCTTGTGACCAAAGAAATGGCCAGCTGGATCACACTTGTAAAGTTGAGGCCCATTCTCTTCATCAATACCCAAAGCCATAGCAACTTCACAGAAAAATCACATAAAAGATGTCAAGATAAAGGAAAATAAGAATCAGACCAACAGGATTAGAAGGTGTAAATGTCCACTACAAGCACTCAGATAAACCGTAAGAAAATGCACTGCATGTAAATGTAATAATCTTAAGAGCTACAACGGAACAAAATAAGAATAGAAGCCATACCAACTCCAAGAGGTCTCATGTATGCATGCTGAGTATAAACTTGTGATTTGTCTGCAATCCTATATATGCAACAAAAATATCATTGCACAAGAAATTATCAATTGCAGCAAAGCAAGGAAAACAATCCATGCAATTATTGATAAGAAAAAAATCAGAGTTCAAGATTATAAGGATGGAAAAGAAGTATGATTAGAGAAGATAGCATCAGTTAATTCATAGAACAGGTTGATTTGCATCTGACCATCTTCCCTCAAAGATATTGGAGAATGAGCATAGATAAGAAAAGTTAAAATGGTGCGATAAAAGGCGGTTAAAATTCAAATTTTACAAATAAGAGCATGAACAGTTTAAAAGCAAGCTTGACTTTCTTAAAAGGAGCTGTTTTGAACAGCACTAGTAACAATCCAAACAAAAAAATGGACGCATCCCCCATATGGAACACATCCTGGCATTAAACATAATCAAATAACTGAGCTTTCCACAACCACAATATGATCAATGAATCACCTACCATCTAGCTAAGGCATCCACAGGCATTTCATATCCATATCTGAACCTAAATTCAGCCGCTTCATTCCTTGCTTGTTGTACTAGATTCCTTGAATCAGCTGAAAAATGGACAAAAAAACATTATCAGTGGTGTAGCTGGAATTTCAAGTTCCAAAGCTTAGTACATGAAGGTACCAAACAATAATAGCAATAGTCAAATCAAATTCATAGATAAACAAACGGCTCTATTTGTGCCTCCAGATTCATTACAGCAGAAGGAATTGAGAGAGTGTCAACTAATTGAAAGCAAACCTGTCATGCCGGTGGCAAGTAGTCCAAGGTACTTGGTAATAGGGAAAAGGTGAGTAACACTAGTCTGATCCAAAAGCTTGTCCTGCTCATTCATTATCACCAAAAACAAAATTATTTACCTCACGCTATATACCAAATACGAAATGAAAAACAAAACCCTAGATCAAGAAGGCGATTAATCAAACTAAATTAAGAGATGATTAATGCAATGCAGTCAAATTAAGAAAATAATAATCATATTTAAAAATTAAAAAAAAAAGTCACTCACCGGAACCTTCTTTTGAGTGACGACACAGACAGAATCCTTGCCGCGAACTCCAATGGAAGTTATCGCGGCAGCCTTCACTGCCTTGAACGCATACTCTGCAACCACAAATTCAATTAAATTAATTTAAAAATACTTTCCGGTGGGAGAAATTAAAAAAATAAGAGAAAGAGAGAGGAGAGTAAAATTACACTACATACCAACTTGAAAGAGGCGACCTTCAGGGGAGAATATGGTGATATGGCGATCGTATCCGCCTCCACTTCCTCTGCTCATTCTTATTGAGATTCTTCGTATAGAGAAGAGATCTGGTGTTTAGAGTTTCAGTAGCCAACAAAGCTTTCAACCAAACAGTTTTCTCTTTGTATTTGATGAATGCGTGCCTCGCTGAACAAGAAACCTTTTTCTATTTTCTTTTCTTTTTCTCATAATTTTAGTTTTAGGGTTAACGTCAGACTAGTTCTCATTCTATTATTCATTTCTCAATTACATCCCATACCAACCTATAGTTTTTGTACATTAGGTCCCGAAATTATACAAAATTCTAAATTGTGTTCCTTATTATAAATAACACATTTTTTTGACGAAAACAAAGAAAAACTTTATGATTATGAGAGGTTTTGTGCATAGGTTGCAGAACCAATTCATAAAATGAGGATCATTTGATAATTTGATGTTTATTTTGGAGATTATTATAGGTTACAACTTTATTTTAATTTATTATAATTTACTCCTGTGATCTCAAAAATTAAAAAAAAAAAGGTGATAAAAGATTCAGACAAAGACATGGGCTAAGACAATTATGAGTTAATAGAATCAAATCCTAGGTGTTAGGAGTTTATGCTTGAACCAATGATGAATTTAAATGCATAATAGGTTTTATATGCTCAAGGTTTGGGTTAAAATAATCATGCTTATGACAAAGAGGGTTGAACTAAGACTACAAACTGGAGGCTTGAGGTTAGTGCAAGGATTATATACGAGGCATTTAGAATTTAAGATTTAGGATAGGACGAGTCCTTTCAGTTCGGGTTTGGACATGGTCCAAGTTGCCCAATTTCAATCCAAAAGTCCAAGCTAGGACCAAGCCATCTATAGTTCAAGTCACTTCAGGATCACCCCTACTAATTTTGAACTAGTTTTGGTTTTTTTTATATTTTTCATTCAGTTGTTTTTATAGATAAAACCGAACTGAAAATTATCACCCCTACTAAAAAGGCTTGGCCAGCATGAATTAATTCATGTTGCCTTTCTTTTTCCTAAGATTTACTAGTTTGGTCAACAGTGATAGAATTGATTTAGGATTAAACATAAAATAATAAAAATGATAATAAAAAGGAAAGAATGACTTTGTAACTCATCTTCTCAATCCCATTGTAGATTATTGATTCCAACCTTATTTCACTTAAAAACTTAAGTCATGACTACCTTATAAATCCTAGTCCCCACATAAATGTGTGGATCCCAACATCTCAAATATTTCACAATCATTCACAATAAATCAACAATTAATTAAAAATAATAACAAAAAAATATTTTGTCATAATATTTAATAACATGTTAAAAATTATTCAAAAAATCACTTGGGGTTTAAAATTGACCTTCTAGAATAGTTGGGTATGACCAAAAACTATAAGAACAATTCTAATTGTGGTGCATGGATGAACTATCAAGGCTATAATGTATAGTTACATACACTAGTAAGGAGTAAAGGCGTATGAATTACAATATTAGATACGTTGCTTCTTCCTCCTCAATTTTACAATGGCGGTGAGCTTCAACCTTCCTTTTCTTCTCTTTATTCATTGTTGTTTATGTTACGCATGTTGCCATCATAGTTTGGTTGCTTCAAATATACTCTTGTCATGGACAAAGGCCAATCATCTCTTGAAAGGTTCTCAATAGTGTTGGTGGTTACGATGGTGGTGATAGACATTGATGATAGAGGGGTTACCATTAATTTTATTTATTTTTTTCTTCTAATTTCTCTTTCTATACAAACATTGTTAAAATATCTCCCTCTTTTCCCATACTATTCATCAAAGATGTAAAATTCGTTCCGTTCCGGCCGGAACGTGCCATTCTGTTCATAAAACCGGGACAAAATGGCGTTGTTTTTGTCCCGGTTTTAATTCCGGTCGGTTCAGGAAATTCCGGCCGGAACGCCTCGGTTCCGTTCCGGGCGTTCCGTTCCGGTATCAGAAAAAAAAACAACGCCGTGAATGTATTCATCAAAGTAAACCAGAGAGACAGAGAGAGAATGTAAATGAACAACTCAAAGCAAAAAATCCAAGACCCTGGACCACACGTGCCTCGCACGTGGATATAGTCTAGTGGTGTAAACTCTCAACTCCCTCAGTAGATCTTCCATGGTTTCCACAAAGAGATTCAAGCTCCTCACAGGTGGGATGTACAGAGTTAGAGGCACTGCCGAGGAAGGGTGGGGCAGTAGCAAGCATAGTTGATTTCCATCCAAACAATAACTGGGACGCCAATAACTCTTCCTCCCAAGATATTAACCGTGCCTGTATGGGCGGGTTCTACACAGGAGGTAATGCCGCAGGCCGACGGAAGAGACAGCGTCGTGTGAGCATCAAAGATGAAGCAGAAGTTGCACATCAGAGAAAGTGGGGGGACGACGCAAGCAAAGAGAAAGTGGGGGAGGGGGTAGGGTTAGGTTTTTATAATTTATACTAATAATAATAAATGGGGGCAGTAGGGTTTGTGGGTTTTTATAATAATAATAATAAAGAAGGGTTTATAGTTGTAACTTCACGTTACAACTAACTGTAAGCTTTTATATATATATATATATATATATATATATATATATATATATATATTATAAAAAAAATATTGTGTCAACTTTGATTTTATAAAAAATAAAAATTATATTTTGTTTTTTTGTTTTTTAATTTTTTTCATATATATATATAATTAATTAAATATGAACAGTACAAAACCGGAACGGCACGCTGGAATGCACCGAAACCGGAACGTTCCGTTCCAATAAAAAAACCAGAACGACGCCCGGAACGGATTTTACAACTATGCTATTCATCCCCTTTTTATAATACCTAATATCCATTTATTCCTCCTTTATATTCATTTTTTCCCTTTATTTTATCTTATCCTTTCACATTCTCTAACATTTAACACCCTTTTCACCTATCTTGTTATCTTAAAATTGATTAAGTTTAGAAATGTTCATATTAATCCATAATTCCTTTATTATTACTATGCTTACTAAACTTTTTTTTTTCATTTTGCTCTTTTATTTTCTTTTGAAGATTTTAATATTTTTTTTGAAAATATAATATCAAAGTCACAACAAATAGTTCCCTTAACTATCTTTGACCATCTTTAATTAGTTTCTTTTTCCTTTTCTTTTCCTTTCAAAGATGACTTCGTTAAGGTAGAGAATAAATTATTATAATTAACTCAAAACCCACCCGAAAAAAGCAAGAAATAAATAAATAAAGTTTAATAATAAGAAAAAAAAAAGTAGTACTTTCCAGTGAGATTCGCCTCGTACACTCGTCAACGGTTCAAAGTCGACGCCGTACCATCCAACATATATCTATCTATATCTCTATATATATTATTTCTCCTTCCTCCTCAAAAAGCCCACCTGCCCTTGCCTCTCTTTGACTATACTTTAATCTTATTGGCAACTAAACATATCTCACGATCAGGTATTAATTATCAGTTCATAGCATAGGGTTTTAATTAGTTAGTACTGTCTTTTTAATTAATTAAATTGAATTTGTATTTCGTTTAATCTTATTATGATATACCTTGATGTTTTGATTGATAGATTTGCAATCTGCTCTTGAGACGAGCTATTTCTTGAGTGTTTGCTGTTTGGTCTTCAACTAAGATTGTCAAGATTGCTCCCAAGAACCTGAAATTTGGGTCTTCGTTCAGTTATTATTGTTAAATCTTGTCTTTGAACGTCGCATGTAGGAGGATAGGATGAGAGCAGGGTTTTCAATGTTCAAGAGTACAGCATTCTCTCTTCTACTCATTGTTCTTGTGTGTGCAACTGTGCTTGTATGGGCATGGCAGAGAACTCCGCTTCTAACCGCCTTCCTCCCGCCTAATAGTCTTCTACAACTTTCGCCAGGTATGCTTCGGTTTATGGGAAGATTGATTACTTTGTTTTTCTAATTCTAATGGGCATTCCATTTTGCTAGTTGTGATAGATCTTCCGAACAAGTATATTGTTATTACTAACTTTATCTTGCTGGGTTCTCTCTTGAATTTTATGGGGATTTTTGAGTGTTTGACTATATATTAGCATGCCAGGATTTATGATGAAAATGTTGTATTAAAGATGTTTTCTTAAACAGAAGCTAAAGACAAGCAGCCAATCCTGACAGTAGGAAGAAAAGGCACTGCAGAAACTTCTACAGGTTTGGTAGAAGTAGAAGTGAGGCCTGACCAGAAAATAGAAACAAATCTGAAAACAGATGTGCAAATTACAGAGTTTGCACCACCAGAGCTTTCTGAAAACACAAGCTCTTCCACAGGGAAGAACCAATATAATGAGAATATCACGATGCATATGGATGATCAAGGTAATATATGCATGTATACAATTGCTTCCTACATGCTTTTTTCTAACTTAAATCAACCTACCATGAATACAATGTTAAATGTGCACAGCCAAAAATGGCATGTATGATCATCGGCATAGATCGTTGATGCAACTTTTATTAAGACATCATGTTGAGTGTCATCAATGTCTTGTTGGTTGGTTTTGAAGTCATTGATGTAGTTCACAAAAGAGATTTATTTGTCCTTTTCATGTTGTACTCTGTCAAGTTTCTAGCTGCACATTTTGGAAGTGATCCAAAATTCTTCACTGCATGATAGCAATATATTGGAAAAGGTATAAGAACACGTGTGCTGCTACTAATTCTGGGTTATAACAACATACTCTCAGATGAATTGAAAATGATTGTTTGTATCCACATGGGTTTTGTGTACTCTTTTTAACTAATAAATCCACAACCATCAAATCCTTGGCTTGCAATTATTCTTGTGCCATGCTCTACATTTAACATTCAATTTGGTTCCATGGTGAATTCATGGGAGGCTTGAGTGCCGATGCAGAGCTAATTTTGACAAAACATTTTTTTTTGTTTTAATTTTTAAGTTGAATGTCTCTTAGATGTCTTAGTATGCATATTACCAGTTGCCGATTCTCATCTCCTCTTATCCTTACTCCAGGCTGTAACTATGGAAAAGGAAAATGGGTTTTAGATAATAGCCGGCCTTTATATTCTGGATTTCATTGTAATCCATGGCTGTCACATATGTGGGCCTGCCGCTTGATGCAACGCAAGGATTTTGCCTATGAGAAACTACGGTGGCAACCAAAAAATTGTCAAATGGAAGATTTTGAAGTGTCCAAGTTCTTAGAAAGGTACTAATGCATTTTTCCCTCTCCAACTGTTTACTGCTCAAAACACACCAACAAATTGATGAAGCTCTAAACTTTTGTCAATTCATGAGTCACATGCCTTCAAATGCTCCCCAAGCCTTGCCATTATATATTTGCTTTCACATTTAACATACTCTGTGCGTCAGCTATCAAGGCTGATTACTGATTCACTTCCTGCTGGTTCTAAAAGTAATATACAAATTTCTCATTCAGGATGCGAGACAAAACTCTAGCCTTTGTTGGAGACTCATTGGGCCGACAGCAGTTCCAGTCTTTAATGTGCATGATCACTGGTGGTAAGAAGAGCCATAATGTAATAGATGTAGGAAAGGAGTATGGACTCGTCATTCCTCATGGAGGTACTCGCCCTGATGGCTGGGCTTATCGGTTTTCAAGCACTAACATGACAGTGCTTTATTACTGGTCATCTAGCCTCTGTGACTTGGAACCCATTAATACCACAAACCCAGCAACTGACTATGCCATGCATCTTGATCGGCCTCCAGGATTTTTGCGTCAATTTCTTCATAAATTCGACGTTCTAGTTCTTAACACAGGGCATCACTGGAATCGAGGAAAGCTTAAAGCGAACCGCTGGGTCATGTATATGGGGGGTATGCCCAATACCAACAGGAGACTAGCAATGATTGGGGCTGCCAAGAATTTCACTATCCATAGCATTGTCAATTGGGTGAATTCTCAGCTTCCAAAACATCCACACTTGAAAGCTTTTTATCGAAGCATCTCACCGAGGCATTTTGTCAATGGTGATTGGAACACAGGGGGGAGCTGTGACAACACAACCCCAATGTCTATAGGAAAGGAAGTACTGCAGGATGAGTCTAGTGATTATAGTGCTGGAAATGCAGTGAAGGGGACTGGGGTTAAGCTCTTGGACATAACGGCTCTATCCCAACTAAGAGATGAGGGTCACATATCACATTATAGCATCAGAGCTACGAAAGGAGTGCATGATTGCTTGCATTGGTGTCTGCCTGGAGTTCCTGACACATGGAATGAAATCCTTTTTGCACATATTAGTTCTACACCAGTGATTAATTCTTGAAGGTAAATGGTTTGAAGAAGGTGATATCATTTTGTGGAATGGGTCAAGAGTTCCATCGAGAAATTTTATTATGGTGATTTTTTTAGATCTGGGAGAAAGAAGGATAGATGGAAAGTTTAGGAGAATTGTTTTAATTTGGCGAGAGTTACTGATAGAATAAGTTGACGACGTGGTATAAAATTTCCTGACTTCACGCACAGGATTGCAATACAGTTGGTTCAGAGAGGCTGCTTAACAGACCTTCAAACTGAATTTTTAACCTTCCATGGAGAAGGTTCGAATTCATGGTTGAGAAGAACGAGCAGTGTTGTTGAATTGACTGTAGCAATTTTTGTGGATAACATCTGGTGATTCAGTCTCAAGTTTCGAGCTCAATTAAACATGGGTTTCTGCCACTGCTGCGTTTCTTTTGGAATTCAAATTTAAAAGGAAGCTGCTCCTTGGGGTGTACTTGCAAATGCCTGTGTATTATATTATTTTAAATAATTATATATTTATGATATTATTTTCCTATTACGTTAGCATCTTTTATTGTAATATTAAAAATTACATTTCAAATAATTGTATATAAGCTTAATATGCATGATTTTTAAACTTGGAGGAAATATCTATTTGTTTTAAATTTTTTATATAATGTTTCTCAAATTTATTACTGGTATATTTTTTTTTAATACATTTGCTCCAAAATCATCCATTCATTATTTTTGTTATTTTATTAAAACTTAATTGAAGATCATGTTATGTTTTATTTAAAAAACATATTTAATAAGAATATTAAAAAAGGGCATTTATAAGGCAAAGAGGTTTAGATTAAAAACATTTATTTTAATCATTGAGATTTTATATATTGATTTCAGTTGTTTGCATTTTCTATACAATAAACAAAGATATAGAAAGAAAATGCCCCTCGCGATAAATATCAACTTTACACTTTAGTATTTAGTTAAAATTAATAGTTTTTTTTTTTAAATTTATTGGTTTATTTAATTCTTAGGTTATTTTATTAAATTTACACATCAACTACCCAATTCTCAATTAAAGTTTTTTCTTAATGTTAAAACTTATGTTCAAAATACTAGCACATTCTTCTCTTGTATTATATTAGAAATTAGATTTTGAAACCCTACCCCCTGAAAAGGGCAAATACTTGCCTAGTACCTCTGTAAACTTATTATTATTATTATTATTATTATTATCTTATAAGCTAAAAGAGAGTGACATTTCATGAACAATATTTTGCATTGTTCATCTACACTTAGCGACACTATGAATTAGAATAATAAAATCAAATAATAATATAAGTATTATTTGTATATAAAGATTGAACAACGAAGTCGTTTTGACTGAGTGGTTAAGGCATGTGTTGCTAAGGTAATCTCAGGTGACGGAAATGATTTTGGGTTTTTAATATTATATTATAATTGCCTTTTCCCTCTCTTTCCGGTTCCATTGATGCCTTCCTATTTTTTATTATTATTTTATAATAGTTAAAGATGTAGAGTAGATAAAATTCTAAGAACATTTAATAAAAATAAAGCAAGGAAAAAACCTTATTTTTTTTTATTCTTCACGTCCAGATTACGCCTTGGATCATTAGATAAAAATCCAAAGATGAAAAGGGAAACAAAGAATATTACTACTGTGTAAACAAAGAATTTGGTGCCGGGATGTTCCACAATATCTCAAATATATCATAACAAATAAATCAAAATAAATTATAAATTAGAATTAGAATAAGAGATAAAAGAGCGATACAGTCGCACAGTAATAATCCATTGCTTCAAGTAGTAAGAGAAACAGTAAAATAAGGTTTTGTTTTCATAGTTTCTTTATAAAATGAAGAAATATAGAGAGGCGAGAAAGAGTTTTGAGGAAACGGAGAAAGAGATGCTCTTGGACCTTCATCCTTTCTGTCACTGAACTAGAAAGCTGATTATTATAGTTCATTAAATTAACTGCAGAGCACTTTACAGTGCGGGAGAATACTAATTAAATACGTGCATTGTGTATCATCATTATTTTCCTATTTCTTTCTTGAATTCTACGATCATTTCCCCTACGAGACCACCATTTCTGTCTCACCCACGTGTTAATTACAGATTTAGCAGGATAAAGTAATATAGGTTGCTTTCCATTTTGGGAAAGTCCGGTAGAGGTTTCCAAAAATAGATCGGACCAAAACCTTAAAAGTCTAAAATCAAGACCAATAAAATGGCTTAGGCCGGGGAACAAGAAAAAGAAAATCACATCGTTGTTTGTGTTGAGATTTCATTTTCTCGATCACAACCAAAACCTTGCATCTCGATGAGCTTGGTTAGAGAACTCCTAGGCTTGATCTCAAGGAGACCACATGCTCTGAGGGAGTATACTACTTATTAATGGTCCTATGGGAGGCATAGTACTTTGGGGTAATTTGAATTACCGACCGCTAAACATTTGTAATTTTAACCACCTTGAACTCTTGGACAAAAAGTTTAGGTTTTAGTACTTGTGTTACTAGGAAGATAAAGCAATAGATCTCATCTCAATATTTGATTTCCCTTTATACTATCCTCTTTTTCATCTCCTAAGTTATCATCAAAATGAAGGAGATACATGATATTGATGACATGGTAAAAATAGTTGGACGAAACATTGTTTCATCGGGTTTTAATCATGCTCAAAGACAAATATTGGTTCATATTATTATTACTATTATTGTTGTTGTTGTTAATCCAGCTTTTGTATTAATGAAGACTAAGTCTGTCAAGACTTGTTTTCTTTTTTTTGAATGAATATATAGATGTCAGATGATAAAAATGGATGAATTTAATGATAGAAATGTTGGGTTACTAAATATTAATCACATAATGAAAATAATACAAAAATTACCCTAGTTACATTACAAAGTTGTATGTCCAATTTCAACTAATATCCTACTTTTCTTTAGTTTCTTCATACAATTGCAAATGTGAAAATCTTATTCGGTATCCAATACCCAAGAACTATAATGAAAAGTAGTAATATAGTTTTCATTTACAAATATACTTGAAGTAAGAGCTTCGTTAAGATTCTTTGCCTTTATAATTGCAAGATATACCTTCTTAATATCCTTTCTTGTCACAATGATGACAAATGCCCTTGTTCTTTTTTATGCTCCAAATAGGTTCCGTTTTCTTTAGAGACATAACCCTTATTCTTCTTATCCTTCTTATTAGATACTCGAGAAGACTAAAGTTGAAGAATGAGCCATTTTTCTTTTAAATCCATTTAGCGGTCTTAAGCATATTAAGTAATTCTGACATTATACCATTGATCTTGTTCATATAATAGTTCATAATGAATTGTGAAATTTTTTAGGGGTAATGACTGTAAGACCATATCAACACTTAACTCATAGTATATGACAAAACCTAATTGGCTAAGTTTTCAACATAACCAATTATTTTCAAAACATGAGTATTTACCGAAGAACCCTATATCATCTTACAATAGAACAATTTCATAGAGACCTCATACCTCTTAGTTCTACTGGCCTAATCAAACAATTCTTTAACATGCACCCATATTCTTGTGTTTCCTTTGAAGTTTAGGTGACATAGTGGCTAACATTACATATGCAACTTGTTCATCATCATTGTCCCCAGGGGCTTGGCCTAGCGGCAACAGCACCCTGCCACCTTTGGTTATTACCCGAGGTGGTCAGGTGTTCGAGCCTCGACAGCCAATCTTTCGAGATCCCCTGTAAGAGCCTGGGACAGCCGGGGGTTTACACATGCTCTGGGCCCATGAAGTGCGCTTTCCGGGTCATGTGGTTCCCACGTTATCCAAAAAAAAAAAAAAAAAAAAAAACTTGTTCATCATCATTAGTTTCTACTTTTAATAAATATCCAGTAATTTTTTTAAAAAAACAACTAGTGATGCAATAGAAATCTCATAATTGTAGCAACTTTATAATTTTGTTTGCAAAATATTTTCATCTTATGATTTTATATTTACCCTAAGTTCTGTCTTATGATCTGTATATTTACCCTAAGTTCATAAATCATATTCTTCGATATAAAATTATATGACTATTAAAGATAAATTAAATCTTTATCAATAATAAATATGTATTTAAAATAAATAAATATATAAAAAATTAATCACCATCACGCAAATTAATCGTATATAGAGATGAGTGACAGTTTCTTTTGGGAAATGATCGAGAGGAGAGATTGCTTAGAGTAAACAAAAAGATGGCTGGAACTGTATGGACCTAAAAAGAGAATAATGCCTGTAGGTAGTAGTCAATAGGCTGAATATTAAACATGGATCATAGTGATGGCTGTTCCCCTCTCGATATTCGATTTACTAATCCAAAGGTTTTTCTTTTTCATAGAAAGTAGTAAATTACAGAATGATACGGAACATTGGGGGGAAAAAACTGAGTCTCAGACCAAGGCCTTAGAGACACGTGTTGGTCGGAAGCAGTCCAAATGAGCAAATCTTGTGTGTTGACATGGCACGTGGATGGGACAGCTCCACGTGCATGGATGCTATTCCATATATAGAATAGAATGAAACCCCAGTTAGGAGGCCAAAGATTTGTGGACGCATGAAGATAGCTAGCTATACACACACACACACACACACACACACACTTTACACTAGCTGTCTAGAATTCCTGTGAATAATCTTATGGTGATTACAATTGGAAAACCTGAAAAAGAAGATGCAAGTGTACAGTATATTAATAGTGTACTAAAGCTTTTAGTAAATTTGACAGCTAACAACGTAGTTCTGAAAGTAAGTTAGGGTGGGGAGCAGGATTCATGTATTTCTTGTCTGTGGTCATGGAACTGTTAACTCAGTATAAACGTTAAGGGATTTACATGGTGGAAATCTGATTGGATTCCATTAATTACCTGTACATTTACCACGCTGTTGAATTCCTATTCCCTATTCCCTATTGCTGTACAGTAGCACACCAGCAGCATTTTTAAGAAGATATGATTTTGGATATGCTAGCTAGCCAGATCTGTTGGTCTCACACAGACATGAATATATATCATAGACTCTATCACCCTTGAAGTTACAAACAGATCCAAGGTGATCTAGTTTACTTAATTTTATCGAGAAATTTTCTAGTGAGACGACCGATTCCAAATTGACTGGATCACAATATCTAAGGGAGTGCACGCGGGTGTTGGATCATTAATCTAACGTTGGGCTTATATGAGAATAATTATGTGTTTGTGGACTGTCAAATAAGGTAAAGCCTAATTAAAATGATCTGCTAAGTAATTTTTAGGCAATTGGGTTTTGATGTATCTAATAGGGTGTGGACCTTTAATGTGTAGAGATTACAGGGGTTGTTCCTATTTTAGTGAGGGCTAAAATAGGAATACCAAAGGGTGGGAATGCCAAATGGCATGAATACCAAAAGACACTTGGTTGCCTATATATATGGTCATGGTCCCCAGATTACACGGACTAATTCATTCTCATACTGACATCCCATTATCAGAGAGAAAATAAGGCTAAGATAAAGAGAGAATCAAATGGCTCTCTAAGGTGAACGTGTTAATATGAAAGGTCATCCGTACGATTCTAGATAGCGACTTCCGGATATGGATTCACGTACGCTTCCGCTTTATAGTTTATGTATTTTATGCGTTCTTGATAATTCGACATGAACATGAATATCTACATGCTATGAAATGCTAGATCTATCAGCGGGATCTTGCATGAAGGATCAGGATAAACACAAGGATGGATGACCTGGTAACTGCATGATGATCTGTGCATAAGCCTGCGGACTGGTTGCTATTTTAAAGGGATTAGCAGGAGGAGGAATGGTTTTTAATATAATCATTTGCATCTTTTTCAGATTTGAAGTAACTGATAAAAGGAAGATTTAAGTGCTCCTTAATTTATCAATGATAATTAATTATCTCACAATGATCTGTCATAACTACAAGCGTTCGTTCTTTAGTCCTACGTCATTGCTTATGCTTGTATCGTTCAAATGAGGGATTTGCCGTTGAATAGTAAATATAAAAATAAAAAGGCTATACTCTTCTCTTTGCTTGTGTTTTAATGGAAGCTAAACATTATCTTTCCATTTTTATCCATCATTCAGCAACAGCTAACCAGAACAAGTTGGATAGTTGTGAGATCGAATTTATCGCAGGCCAGTGGTTTCTCCCGACAGACAAGACGTGGACCTGAGCCAGAAGATCAGTAGCCAAAGGTATACATATAGCAAGTGGTTGAAGATTTTGTTATGGTGTTGGTGAGGTGAGATGGAGCAGGTGGCTGGTGGTTCGGTTAGTGAGGGACAAATCCAGGGAACATGGTTTCTTATCTGTCTACTCTGCACACCAGCCCCAAACCTTTTTCAGTTTTTTCTATTCAGTCCTCGTTCGCTGCACCCATGGTTACGTACTCGCGTGTGGATACACTTACGTGAGTTTCATGTAGATACACTAACACGTACTTGTGAATAGAAAGGAAGAATGTGTGAAAAGGCAAGTTAATTTTGTTTCAATTGATATTCGAATAGTGTGGATAAGATTGTCTATTTAAATTCTACACCCCAATAAAAAGTGATTAAACTACTCTTCGACCACTCATTTTCGTTAAACAAAAACAACTTATGTATACTCATTATGATGGTGTTTACCTATGTAATAAATATACATTATGATGGTGTTTACCTTTAAATCACATTATTATTTGTAAGAGTTTATTAGGACTAAAAAATAATCAAGTAATTATGACAATCATCTAAGACTTAATCACAATATGATAATAGAGTAAAACCTTTAAGACCTTTAAGGGTTATTTGAAACTCTAAATCACAAAATAACTTGTAAGAGTCCTCTAATAATAAAAAGTAAATAATAATTTAAGAGGGTCCTTTAAGGCTCAAAAAATAAAGAAAAATCTATAAGAGTCCTCTAAAACATATATAACATAATAAATTATAAAAGTTTTTTATAACCTAAAAATAAAGAAAACTTTGACTCCTCTTAGGCTTAATTGCAAGAGTCTCTTGAGAGTATGATTTTCACTCAAATTGGCAACAAAAGTACACTGGTTATATATAAAAGAATTTGGTGAGGTATTACTAGTAAAAATCCAATTTTTTCATATTTAGTTTTCCACACACCTTTCACTTCATAAATTATCAGCATTATATCACCATATATATCATGTTTTTTACTTGTATTTCTAGGGCATTTTCTAAACCATGGATACAAGCCTCATACTTTATCATATTGTTGGTACATTCAAATTATATCTTAATATAGATAGAGTATCATCTTTTATTTGGGAAACTATTCACTACCTTAAAACCATTTCCTAAGATAACTATAACACCATCAAAATACATATTTCACCATCCATCTTTTATATTTTATTTTTTTTATCACTGTGATATCTTTATTTTGAAGATCAAAATTTAGAGGCACATAGTCATCAATTATATTATCTTATAGATGATTAGCAATCACACTATCTCTTACTACCTTTCTCATCATATAAATGATCTTATATTTTCAACCAACAATACTTTTCATATGTTTTTACGTCTTGTGATTCTACTTGATAGGAAATACTTCTAAGAAAATATACTTGAGAGGGTTCAACTTCAAGATTAGTTATGTGGTGTAATAAAACATATATTGATAAAGTTGTCGCACTCCATACTAGACTATAACATACCTTTTCTAACATATTATAACAATACTCATATTAAATGAGCTTTTTACAAAGGTAGTAAATGAATTATTCCTTTCTTTCTATAATTATTATGTTGACCCAATACATAACTCATGAAAAACTTGATTATTTACAAATAAAATATCGACAACCTTTCTGATATGAGGAGGACCAATAAAGATAGCTTTTATAAATATTACTTGATCTCATCAAAGACTTTTAACAGTCTTCATTCCATTTTCCTTGATTATTCTCTTAAAAGAGATGAAAGATGAGATCAATATAAAGGTTAACTAACAAATAAATTGAACTATATAATTTAGGTGTTTCAAATAATTTTATAACAACAAGTTCCTTAAGGTATAAAAGTCTTTTTTTTTTTGCTTCTACCATCTTGATTTGATCATACCTAAGAAATTCATTTATAAAGTTATATATGAGATTATTGGTAATATTATCCACAAGAATATTGATATGGTGTAAGGCAAAATCATCATCGGGACTTGTTATAATGAAATATTTAAAGTCATCACATGTTTTTATCTTGTCATCTCTCTTTGGAATTACCATTATGCTTGACTTTTATTAGGGATATCAAACTAGTTTTAAAAAAAAATGACCTTTCATTGTTTACATACCTTTTTTTACCTATTTTAGTGCATATGATCTTATTTTTATTAACTTTTGTTTTATTGGCCTGCTATTTAGTATCAATAAGAGTTTATGCACTACAATATTTGTATTTAGGCTAGGCTTACTGATATAGGATATATAAAAATATTCTTTGAACTTAATTATATTGTTCTTTTCTCTAATGAAATCAAAGTTCCAAACGTTTAGTTCTTTTTTTACTCTTATATGTACTTATATTAACTATTATCAACTATTTCTAATTAAAATTTATTACATGTAGTTTTACTACTAACCTAGTAAACTCCTCTACATCATTCTCCATCGATTTTTCTTAATCCATTGTATTTAGGCCAAATATGCTTGATATAATTTTAGAATTTTATATGCTTGAAAATTATAAGGACTAAGCAAATGATAAATTAAAAGAAAGAAATGATAAGCATGAATAAATGATACAAGAAGGAAATAGTTTTGAATAAAAACTACATAATATCATCATTATGAAAATAAACTAGGATTAACACAAATATATATTATTTTTCTAGTAAGATATGTTATGATTTTTGAAAAAAAAAAACTAAGGATAATATAATAAAACGATGACTTACATCTGAACACCATTTGGATCTCTTCTATTTTCTAATTATCAAGTTCTTCCCTCGTGGTACACCTTTTAACTAGTTGTTCTAGGAAAAGATACCAATTAAACACCAATCAAACCTAACTCGGGATACATGACATGATCCTCAATCATTTTCCCTTCTAGGTTATTGATGAGGAGGTTAAAAAAAAAAAAAAAAAACTTATTTAGGTTTCTCACTTCATCATTTAGTTGAGGATATATAATGCAAATAAATGGAACATTGATTTTTCATTGTTAGGATTGCAACGCTTAATATACACAATTATTTTCTCACATTTCCTTTATGCCACCCATAAACAATCCTTTCTATTTGGCTTAAAACCCAATGATTGACATGTTTTAACTTTTTATAGTAGATTTGTTGTGGTAATCTTATGTTCAAATTATATCTCCATTGTAATCCATACTTTATTATGTATTTAGAGACTCATTGATAATTTAAATCAGACTAAATTGGAAAGTTGAGACCTAGATGTTGATTAAGATATCTAATCTCATGTTATGAAAGTCATTCAAAAACGAATTTCAATTATATTTCAACATTTTTTTACATAAAGACTAATAATTTAAATTCCTTATAAATAAAATAATTCTAGTGTAATCCTTTATTTTTCTTATTAATCTATATTTATGAACCAAAAGATAAAGATATTTTTTTTTCCAGAAATATACTTCATTAATAAAAAAAGGTGATTAGAATAAATATTCAAAAGAATCAAAATAATTCAAAATAAAAATAAAAGGAATCTCTTTACTTAAAACATTTTTATCCTATTAATGTGATTTCATTTTTTGATAATTTGTTTATCTGAATGATTTTATGTTATATTTTTTAGCAAAATAATTATCAATGTCATAAAGCAAATTTAATATATATATTATCACACAAAGCTATTAAAAATTAAAAAAATAATACACTAAAACTTTTATATTAAAAACCAATTAAAATGCTTAACTAGAAAACTCAATAAATTGAAATGAAAAAGACATAGTAGTTGGAGCAAAGTGACAAATAGAAAAGAGAGAGATTGAGAACAGGCGGAAAGTCAAGTATTTTGGGAACTTGAACCACAGGCATCGGCACGTACTAGCTAGTACATGGAATTTATCAAAGCTTCAAACTCTACATAATTCAATGCAGCTAAGTTCTTACTGGCTAGTGGGATCCGTGTATATATAAGAAGCAAGAACACTTGGTTTCTGTAAGGCCCAACTGCGCTTCATCCTTCTCAAACTCATATTCAAGAGTTCTCAACACACGCTCACCAAATGAAGGTAGGAAAATTAAGCTCCAGGAATGAATTGATGTCTTCTGCATTTTTCATCACAGGGAAGTTCACTTAACGTTTACTGAGGATAATTATGTGCCCTTACAATTGCAGATAGTCGTTTGGATGCAAAACAAACTGTTTGGGAGACATGGCAGCAAGAAACCAAACTCCATTTCTGATGATTGTAAGCACTGGGTTGCCTGCTTTTGTTTTTTTATTTGTTTTCCTGTATGTTTCTGTTCATGCATGGACATGGACTTGTTTAACAGCGATAGTGATTCAAACTATCATATTCAGAGGTTGGTTACAAGGGAGATGGGCCCATTTGTACCTGGGAAAAGGATTCTAAGTCTTAATCAACATTTTGATCCTTGTTTGGTCTAAAATGTCAGGAAGTGGAAATCATAGATCAGCAAGCTGTTAGCACAGTCATTCCGATCTATGAGCTTATGACCAGTATGAGTGAAATATATTTCTTAGATTATTATTAATGTAACTTCTGCTCCTTGAACAGATCACATTCGGCAAGAATCTCGTAAAGAAGAATTCATGGACTGGCCTAATGAGCTGCTGGCGATTGGGACGTTTGGAAACAATGCCATAAAAGAAGAGCTTAAGCATAACCATTTCTCCCAAAAACTTCCCCAGGAACTTACAGCTGAAGAAGTTGGAAAACTGCAAAATGAGCTGAACATATTACTGCATAAACAAAGTGGAGCAGAATCAGAGACTGCTAATTTTTTCAATAGCCAAACAAGCATTGAAGATGACAGTGCAGATTATGAAGGCTGTTCTGATGAGTCGAATGACAAAGATTGCCGTGTTCAGGCTAACACCAGGGTTGCTACCAGCAGAAGGAAAGATATATGGGCAGACACCAGCGCAGCAATTAACAAGAAGTCTTTGTCTTTTCTTCTAAAGAAGATGCTCTTTTGTAGCGGTGGATTCACTCCTACCCCTAGTTTAAGGAACCAAGCCCCAGAGTCCAGAATGGAAAAGGTAGATGCAAATAATGCATTTTGCTTTTTTTTTTTTTTGTAGCTCATAAAGAGAAAAAACAGGAATTTCTAACAGTTTCTTCCTTCTCATCTATGCCTGAATGGCAGCTATTGAGGGCAATACTTCTGAAGAAGATACACCCACAAAATCCGAGTCCAACATCAGCAACGAAAATGTATTTGGAGGACAAACAAAAGCCGAAGTCTGCCGACGAGGATGAAATAAATGAGAAGGCTGATGAAGGAAGTAAATGGGTGAACACAGATTCTGAATGTAAGTTCGGGTTAATATGCATAAGAATCATCTGTACTGATATGATCTCGACGACTAACACTAAATAATCTACTGCAGATATAGTACTGGAGATATAAATTAAAGTGGCCCTGGCCAGATGCATGTGAAGATTACATGGTAATTAATAGCAGTATTTTCACTCAGTTACTCCATACTTACAGCTCTACTTGTTGCATTTCTGATACCAAGAACTACAAAATTTGCAGATAACCATGATCCGTGGCTGAACCGGACGTCCTGGCTGGAAATAATCTCCCAAGCCGTACTGAACTGTCTTCAACTTTCATGGAAACTGCAACATCAAATCTGAAAACATAGGAATGAAGCATGGTGTCCGATATATAAACATGTACATATATATGCTACTAGCCTAATGCCCTTGGTTCCCATGCGAATGATTTTATTCCATTGGCTGAGCATAGTTATTTCTCACGTTACAAGAAATTGATTAGCACTTGGAGGACAATAAAAACATCTGTTGGTCTAGACTTGCACGTCCAGGCTGATTTTTTGTGCTCATGGGGCATTTTGAGCTTTTATTTTTATGGGAGAATTGAGCATGTCTCTCGTTCGAATCAGGACATTTACTCTTTATAAGAACTTGTGATAGTTGGGATTTTACTGCTCATAAACGTAACTACAAACAAGCTTCCTACAACTCCAATAAATTCTTCTTCATTTCATAAACGTCCAGGGGCTCTTTTCTTTATTTCAAGATTTGTATTCCATGCCTAAATATAAACACGCTGCTGGACTTCCATCGTAACACGGTTTGGGTGGTCAAAAGCTACTTGTTGGGTTTTGAAGTAACTCGGGATAATTGAATTATATAAAAAAGTCTTTTGCACCTCCATTATTAACCAAAATAATGTTGCATTCTTTCCACCCATTTGATATATTAAACAATAGTAAACATTGGGCCATTATTGAATGGTTCTTTTAGGTGTTTAGGTCTTGGTTTCCTTTTTAATATTTAGAGTGAAATAGTGATGTCTCTTTTTTTAGATAGTTTATTGTCAAAAGTGTTCTCTTAGTGTGCCTCATGACATGTTGTTTATGTACCAATTGATATTAGGTAAACAATCTATGTAGTTTTGGTTTCGGGTTATGAGTGTATATTTTTATAGGGAAGAGATCGAGGCTTTCATTTTAGTTGTCCTCGACAAGAATGAGAATGTCAAGGGTTTTTTATTTGTCTATGCAATGAAGTCTATTTATAGAGTTCTACACATCGTGACTAAAAGCTATAGCACACATTTTAAATTGAATTGATTGAATGAAATGATTGACATATAAGATTCTTACCAATTAAATTTATTTAAGACTTAACTTCATATGAGATGAGAATCATCTCTATCAAATGATAAGTGAGATTAAGAAAAGGGATATATATTATAGAAAGTGTTGTCGTTTAGAAAAAGACATGATTTAAGGAGAAATGAAAAGGTATTGGAAAGAGAGAGAAAAACTATAAACAAAAACATGAAAGAAAGATTAAAATAAAACCCTCTATAGATAAGATAAATAAATTAATTACAAAAATTCAATATGTGGACTAATCATTGTTATGGTAGTACATGACAGAATTCTAATTTCACAAGTAATTATAATCATAGATGTATATTGATATCAAATATAAAGGTTTATTAACTCCTAATAAAAACTAAAATCCATTTATATGGATGCTTATGTTAATCATAGGCTAATTTATGTCTTCTAATTAGTTATTCTATTGAGGAATCTCAATTTAAATAGAACTACATCTTCTTGTTATCAATGCTCATTTAAAATCTATTGGTTGGTCGTTTTGCCTAGGTCAATCATAGTTTTGAGTCATCTGGTTGAATATTTCTTTAATTCTCTTTATTAATCAAGGTCACAGTAATATTGGTCATTTTTATTTTATTTATGATTGATTTCAACTCTCCTTTTCTATTTGTGATGAATAATTATTGCTATTTATAAGTGATATGTGTATGTTTATTGGAGGTGTAAACAAATACATATTTAAGAGCATGATTGATAGTTTTAAGTGAACAACATTACATATCACATCATATTTGGTCAATTAGATCAATTGATTTCAATGTAAATGTGATGGAGAACTATTACTTTATTTTATAAATAAAAGAGTATAGAGGGCATTGTTTACATTAAAAAATTTATACATCCACATGTCAATTAGATTATGAAAATAATTGTTCATTACTAGACAAAGAAATATAAGCTAAAATCAATCATGAATGGTAAAATCAACTAAGAAGTTCATGATCGATCAAAGACAAGGAAGATAGACAACAATCGACTATGAGGCAATGATTGACCATAAAAGGGATTTCAAGTAATGAATCAAGATGAAGTGAGCAACCATGAAGGAAAAGTTCACATGATCTACCAAAGCATACATGCAAACATAAAACAAGAATCATTAATGTGTATAACTAGTTAGGGTCACATAAAAGGTTGAATTCATGTATTTATTAGAAAACAAAAGTTATACTTTAGTTAGAATATAGTTTATATTAGAATTCATAAACTCCTTATCTAATATGGATAATTTATATAATTTTAATTTTAAGATATCATGTAAAGGTCTAATATCTTTTACTAATATGAATAGGGTCATATAATTACTATAAATGATCAACAACTTCATATATATAATTTCACTCAATTTATGTTTCATGCTCTTATATATAACTTTTATTTATTTCTTTCATTATTTTTTAGGATACTTTATTTTTACCATTAATTTCCTTTCCTTATTTTTTTCACCTTTTTTTCTCTCACACATGATGGTAGATGAAACAAATAATTTTTTTTTAAAAAAAAAAAACAGTTTAGGGTTTTGTATACCCAAACTTAACTTGATTTTACAAGGATGTTACATATTTATAATTAGAATTAAGCTCTATTTTTTTGGTTTTCTTGTTGGAATAAATGAAGAAAAATTAACATAAATGATCTAGAAGCATCATAATTTGAATTAACAAAATTACAACATGTTAGCGTAAATAGAAATACCAAGGGTTTGGGGGGAAAACATGGAAATAAGTGATTTATGAATATTTTTTATTTATAGTTATTTATAGAGCCAACTATATAAAAATGGTTATCAAAACCTAGAGTTAAAAGTAATCTAAAGCACCTTGATCTAGTTTATCAATGGAAAATCTTGACCTTTCAATTTTTGATCATTTGGACTTTAAATGATTTATACTTTAAGAAGTTTGGTTCTATAATCAATTGTAAATTTTTATAGAGATAGTGTCATGATTATTAAAAGGTACTTTATATCCCAATCCATATCGAACCAAATTATTAGTTTTTGCATTGTTTTCTACCACTATATATATATATATTAGAAACCCTTTTTAATAAGGTTTATAGTCATTATATATATAACTAATTATTTGATAATAAATAATGAATCTTTTATAATTGTAAAGGAACTTGTTTTTAACTCTAAGTATTTCTAAACCAGAAAATTAAGGTCTCATATTCAATTTGATAATCTATAAAGGAAAATAAGACCAAAAAGTTAAGGTCATTTTATAACTTGTTGGATATATTATTACCACCCTAACATGGTGTTCATCCCATCAATCTTTCTAACCTTTAGAATGATCATTTTTTGCAAATATTAAATGTTTTGTGTGTGTTTCAATTTATATTTAAATATTGAATTTTTATTATTTGTAAACATGTAATTGTAGTGTGTGAGTAATATACTAAAAAAAGAGAGAATGTGTGTGTTTGTATCTTTCTTATAAGTATTTTTTATGTTTAAAGTAAAAAAAAAATGTTTTTAATTACATATGACAAAAAATATTCAAATACCCCCACTGGAGTACCTATGGCTTTACAATTTTCTAGGATTTGCCCATAGCTATGTAACTTTAACGAGATTTAGACGTTGAGGATTCATGTTCTTCGTAGGCTTTGATACTGTTGTACATCACGTGGACTTTCCTTTGTAGTTGATTTCTTCGTTGACTACATGGACTCCTTTTATATGATCGATCATTTTCTGATGGTTGATCATTGTCTCACCTTCCTTTCCTTTAATCGATCATGAACTTTTTTATATTCATAATTGATTTTAGCGTTTTTTATATGGTAGTGAAGAGTTAATGTTCTGATATGATTCACACGTGAATATTTATTTTCTAAATATAAACAAGCTCTTAAGGTAAAAGGTTTGTGTTGTATTGGTTGTTGAAATGACGAAGGCATATGGTAGCCAGACAATGAAGGTGTAAAGGAGTTTGTAAACCATTATTTATTTTAATTGTTGCGAAATCTTGTTTATTAGCACTTTATTACAGTATTGTTAATTTTGTTTTGTTTCGGCCAAAATATTTCGTATCAATTAAAAAAACAAGATAAAATGGTAAAAAAACAAGATAAAACGGCGCAGGTTTTCCATCATTTAAAATTTTAGCCCGTTCTGGAAATTCCGTTTAAATTTCGGCCAAAATTTGATGGTTTCTTTTCGCCCGTTCTGTTTCGTCCAAATAGTGTTTTTCTAAATAATGAATAATTTTACAATATCAATCATATCTTCTCTTAATTCAGCTATTAAATGGAGATGAAATTTTATGAGGAGTCTCTTGACATATTTATACATATAATGTTAAAATTTCAAAGCAATCAAAGAATGTAATAACCTTGCGAGATTGATGATGACATTCTTGTAATATTTTATATATTCATAATTTTGTTCAGAAAAATCATTTTATTGTCTTTTTTATATTACATTGCACAATTCTAAATAATTTTATTTTTGGATTTGAACTAAAAAAAATAATATATATATATATATACACACACACTATAACCCCAAAACAATACACCAAAATACTCCGAAACCAAAACATTTCATTCCAATTGAAAAAACAAAACATAAACAGAATTAACAACCTTGCTTTATTATAAGATGATCCTACTACTTCCTGCCCTTTTACGTATCTCTTATCCTTTCTCTCCCTTTTTTAGTGATTAACCACAACATCCCACCACAAAGCAAACCAAGTTCTCTGTTGAAAATTGAAATTGCCATTTTGAACCCATTTGTGTTTAAGAAAATCAAGTTTCTGCCCACTTCTGCAGCATTAGCCGTGCTACCTCCACTGGCTGGTATCATTGACCGTCAAATACAGCATCTCCAACACAAGGAAAATAAATTACGAGGTTGCATAAACAGCAAGCAGTAGCTCTATTAGAGAATCCCATATCAAGGACTCCTACTGTAATTGAAAAATCATTCGAGGGCATTATTTTTATTTATACTAGATAAGTATCCACTCATGATATGGTTTCTTATATAACATTGTTCAGATTGAGATCGAGTATAAATATTGACTTCCTTAAGTAGCTATTGAAACAAAAAGTTCATGGACTCGACAGAAAACGGTCACCACCATCTCCTTTATAAGCCTCAGTCCAGCATTGTTCATTTATTTCCTTGCAGAAGAAAACTGCAGCACGGCCAAGGGAAATCTTCACTCCGGATGAGTGAGTAGAGTTATTAGAGGCTCATGATTGGGAAAACGTGAAATAAGATACGAGCGTTTTGCGAGCTCGAAGTCTTCATACTGAAAGGCCGGAGCGCAAGTGCAACCTACGAGGGAGTAGTGGCTCTCAGCGTCCCTCGGTGCAGCTTTAGCAACCATACCATCTGGAGAAATGATGTAGTCCTTTGTTGGAAATGCACCAAACCAGACATTTCGAGGCACCGTATACTGTGGTTGCTGATTGTCTCCAAGCAGATCAGGTCCAATGGAAGTTAATTTGACCTGCCCGTTTTCCTCATTCAATTCCAGTACCTGAGAGAGAGAAAATATGTTTCAATAGAAAAATAAGTAAAACAGGACTGAGCAAATATTGCATGACAGGAACCCTCAGCGAATCTCTTTTCCTCCAAATATCATCTTCAATTTGTAATTTGCTCACAAGCTTAATATATAATTTGCAAGGGATATTGTAGAATGCTATGAAACTTCAAAATACTAGAAATAAGATCAAATCCCAGCAATGCATGGTTTGTTTGAATTACTTCTGGAATACATCAAAACTTCAAAAGTTTATTTGCTGCTTTAGCGGAGGTGAGTAGAGAAATCACAGCACAAATGAGGTCAACAGGATACAAAATGGTCATAATTTTCATAGCATCAAATTCAACCGGGTGAAAAATGGGACTCTTTGAATATCAACCAACTAATATTACCATTTCAATTTGACATTGATGAGCATAGAGTAATCTAATTCTAGTGCTTCAAGCTTAAACATAAACAACTCAAAGATGTCATTATTGAGACAGTCTTCTAATGCTTGAAGCAACTTCATTCTAGTGCTTCAAACATAGAAGTTGATCTGATGTTCATAAGCAAAGTGAACCACTAAATGAAAAAGCTTTAGATCAAGTTTACAATGTTAAATGAATAGTTGGAAAGGACAAATGGACATGCATTGATCATGTGATGGACATCCTCCTTGCATAAACTGTGCAGGGAAGACAGCTAGCAAAGTCATGACGAGGATAGGTGTTTTGAAAGCCTTATCAAGTTTAGTTCAATTTAATAATTCCTGACCACTGATAAATTGGAATCAGATCCAACTAATGGAATACGAAAACAATGAGACATCAAAATGCACAAAACTAAATCTTCATTGTCCAAGCAGTATGTAGAGTGACCTATGTCCAACAGGGTAGATAGAATGTTCCAGTGGCAGTTGTTAAGTCTGTGCTTCCCATCAAATGACTGTTAGAATTGAAAAGAGACAATCACGGCACGCAAATTGTCAATTCTATAGGAAAATTAAATGCCAGTGTCACATAGAATAAGACTTACTGTAAGTGGTTCTCCCAAATAAAAATGCCAGGTTTCTGCGCATGGAATGCGATGAAGGAGTGAGACATTCCCCGCAGGTAGCAAGAAGTAGATAGATGTGCTAACTGCACGATCAACCTTATCTGCATCAAGATGCAAATATATAAGTAAATTGACTGTTCAAGCGAAATACGAAAACAAAACAGGAATCAAATTACAGAGAACACTGATGTTGTTTGCTATAATTTCAAAACTTAACTGAAAGTTTTATGCTTTGACAATTGAGCCTTATTACATAAATGGTTCTGACAATTGCGTTAAAAGTATACCTTGAAAAGATTCATTAAAGCAACCAAAATTAAGAAATAACAAACAAGCTTAAGTTATGTGATGACTGACAATTTGTTAAAATGGACTCGGATCCCATTAGTAGTTTGAATTAGTAGTTTGAATTAGTAGCAACAGAATCTAATCATATTAATCAATTCATAAAGAACAGAAAAAAGGCATACCCAGAATTAGTAGTGAGATCCTTAGCTTGAATTGTTATTTACAGCATAGAAGATCTTTAGAGGGTGAAGGCGTCAACATTCATACACTTGAAAAGGAAACGAAAGAAAAAGAGCAGGGGATCATGTGAAAACTTACATTCAGATGGAAGTTGAGAAGAAGAGAGAACGACAGAAGTGTCTCTAAAGGTCTCTGAGTAGAATCCGCCTTCCTCGTGGGGCAGGAGATTCAGCTTTTTCACTATCTCTGATGTAGTTGCCATGTCTGTTTCTTCTCTCTCTCTCTTGTTTTTTCCTTTACAAGAACTGTGATTGTTCAGTTAGGTGTAAAATACTTGTGCTGACGAAATGTGGTAGGTGTTCAAACAGTTTAATGACGGTTTTGTCCCTACACTACGGAGCTCACGTAATATTCAGGTCATGCTATCAGCATAATCATTTATATCCTTAATTTTCTTTTTTATTAGTTTTTACAAATATTGCCCTTGAGATTGATTTCACTCTTCAAACAAGAACTAAACATCTTATTTTGGGATATTTTACGTTGAGTTTTTTTCATATATGCTAATAACTATTTAATTTACTTCCAAAACTAATTTCAAGGTTTCTGAGCTTTTTTTGCATTTATTATATATTAAATATTTACTGTAAAAAGAAAATGCTTCTCAAATAATATAAAATAATGATCCCAAACTTTTTTTTCAAACCCTACAAAAATTATATAAAGTTATTTGCACAGTTGTGGTCTAGTTTTTAAAATGTATGCACTGTTAAATGTATAGCATGCTACTATATTTGTGGACCAGTGTTACATTATAGGTTAAAATATTTTTTTTATTTGTAAGAAAATAGAGATCGGATAACGCAAACATGCTTTAAAACTATTTTTAAAAAGATTACTTGGATATTGATCCAATAAAAAAAAATATGGATCAATTTTAAAAGAGAGAGAAATGACACCTTTAAAAGAGAGAGAAATGACACCTTCATCAAAAGAACGATTAAAAAAAGTGAAGTTAAGATTCTGTCAATTAAATGTGAATAACAAAACCAAAAACTATGACCTGAGCCAACTTGACCAAACATGACACAATTTAGATTATGAGATTAAGATAATAATAATAAAAAAAGTGGATTCTCAAACAAAGCTAACATCACATGATAAAATTTAAAAGTGTTAAATTTAAAACAAAAAAAACAAATTTTACAATCTAGATCATAGTTGTTAATTTCGTTCCGTTCCGTTCAAAAAACCGAGACAAAATAGCATCATTTTCGTCTCGGTTTTAATTTTGGTCCGTTCCGGAAATTCCGGCCAAATTCCGGCCGGAACGCCTCTGTTCCGTTCCGGGCGTGCCATTCCGGGTTCAAAATCTATTTTTTTTATTTTTTAAAAATTATTTTTGACATCTATACATCAAAATAATTTAAAAACACCAAAATATTTTAAATAAAAAAGAATTCAAATTTTAATTATGCTTGTTAAATTTATATTTTATTTTTTTTCATATATATATATATATATATAATTAATTATATATGAACAGTACGACACCGAAACGGCACGCCGGAACGTTCCGTTCCAATCGAAAAACCGGAACTGCGACCGGAACGGTATTGACAACTATGATCTAGATCATGTTAATGAGATAATCAAATACCAAGTGAATTAAAAAACATCATACACTCAATTCTAAATCAACATTGTGTTGAAAGACATAACATATAAAATATTAAATTTAAAGAGACCAATTCCAAAAAAAAAACAAGTCAACCCAAAAACTTGTGGTCCAAGCAATGGAACCACGATAAATGAATAGAAAGAAAAAAAAAAAACATAAGGCTCAATATCAAAAAACTTTAAGCTTAAAAGAAGAAACCAAAAAGGCAAATTAATTCACAACCAATCATATATGTTTTTCCTATGAAAGAAACATAATTACTATAGTAAAGAAATGAATTAAAGATTTCATTATAATGGAGATGATAGCTCTAACATCATTTATTCTTTAAATATTAGTGGAAGGTTTGGAATCTATAAAGAATAATATGGTATTGATTACTAGGTAAAAGTAATTAATTGATTATGGTTGATGTGCAATAACTTAAAGGTCACAATGAGCTTGTGTAATTTTTAAATTAAAGAAAATAGATAAAGTATTTTGGCATGCCAAACATTAAAACATTATTGATTGATTTTATATGAATAATATAATTTACCACATCATACTTTATTGATTTCATCAATCATGTTTAGTACAAAATATGATGAGGTTAATATTCTTTAATTTAAAAGATAAAGCAATATAATAGCAGTGTTTACATCTAAAATAAATATATAAGTGTAAAATAATTGACATCTTTTTCTAAGTTTAAAAGTGTCAAAATAACAAATAAACTTGCAAAACTAGGGTCGATCCACAGGGAGGTTAATGATACATAACCATCAACAATAAAAGAAACGTAGCTAAAAGATCCAAAAGATGTGATAATAATGTAAGAAAATATAAATATAAAACAATTGTTAAGGTTGGAGTATCTTCTAATGGTATATTAAGTAAGTTTAAACCAAACTTCTATATGCTCAATCGGAAACTACACACAAATGAGGTTCCAATCGAATAATTTATTATTAATGGCTCACTTTAAGTTATTAACATGATCATATTAATTATATTATTTGATTAATTTCAGCACTTTTTAAATTTTATCAAGTTTTTATGGTGTTAATATCAACAATAAATCAAGATTCTTTGATATCACAGGTGTTGGTTCTTCATGCGATGGGCTATAAAAGAATTGAGTATTGATTATGCCAATAGTTGTATAAGACTCACCACTTAAAAATGAGGGCATTAAAATTGATTAAGATAACAATGACGACATATTTTAATAGCAAACTTTTTTGAATCTAAAATAAGTTTCATGTTGAGTTTGTACTATATTTATTCTTATACTATTAGTGTAACTTTTCACCTTGAAAGAAATAAAATTAAATAAACATAATTAAAAATAAATAAATAAATAAACAAGATAAGAACATGGTTATAATATAAATTAATTAAGTATAATAAAGAAAATGACAGGCATAAACAAGAGATTAATGATAATATAACATGAAATAAAACTTGAATATTACAAAAATATTAGGAAAGCAAGAGCATGGATCTTGATATGAAAACCAAGATGTCTAAATGAATGGAAAATGGCTTCATTTGAATGTTAAAATTTAGAATTATTAATATGGTGGTAAATTAATTTGGTGGCTAATTATTGATTTGGTAGCTAGGGAAAAACATCATTGATAATATCATAATCCGAATAAATGGTCTTCAAGAAAGTTATAGATATTTAACTCATCTTTCCATTAATAGAAAAAATAATGGGTTTATTTGGAATTATAGAACTCCATATATTGGTTGAACATTGAACGGTGTTTAGACTTTAGAACAAATTTAAACTTCACTTTTGTTGTTAAAACTTGATCAGAAAAACAACAATATTTAGTATTGGGATTTTTATGAATGTTTTAGGCCTAAATACTATATTTCATCAAGATAAATCACACCAAAGTCTAATGTTGAGAGCTTTAGTTATAATTTAAAAAGTGAATAATATTTCAATTTGAATAAAACTAGCCTAACTAAAATTTGTTCTCAAAGCCTAGCCCTCTCTTTGTCTCTTCATATAAACATCAATATCAATAATTAAACACATGAATTATTCCTTTGAGTAGTGAGATATTCCTATTTTACAAACCTGTATTAAAAATCAAACATTTACCATAAATTAAAGATATCGTATATTATTAGACTTGTTATTATTAAATGTGTTTAAGTTAAGTAATTTGATGATACTTTAAGTGATATATGATGATATAAATGCTTGATAAAAAAAATCACTTTTAAGTACTTAGCCCCCCTCCCCCCGAATGAGCTTATTACTTGTTCCTATTAAAGCATCAAAATAGAAAATTAATTAATAGATTTCAAAACTAAGGGATTCATCATTTTAACTTTCACTTAACAATTAAAATAAGCAAACCCTCATTAGACTTATATTTATGCATATAACTTTAAATCAAAATACTAATAAACTTTTTTATGTTGAATATGCCTACATATAGTTATTGGGCATTGCTGGGAAGAAAATAAATTTTGTTTTAATGTTTTTAAACGGTTAGCTTCTTTAGGTTGACATTTTTTTATATTTTTACATAAAACAACTAAAAAAACACATGTTTAATGCATCGTTAAACCATGTAACAAGTTTTAGTCTAAAAACTCTCAAATTAGTTGGTCTTAGGGCATTAGGTTTGAAACACCTATGTGAGATAAGTAACTATGGTTATAGAGACTTAAATGTAGATAATGAAATGTTTGATTCTCTTATTATTTCTCTTTTACCCATGTAACAAGTTTTAGTCTACTAACTCTTAAGTCAGTTGACTTTTGGGGTATTGGGCATTAAAAAACCCAACCTTAATTAATTAGGTTAGGGAGAGTACAAAATCAAACTTATCTAATCATTATTTTATATTATATTTTTTCATAATTTCACATTCCTTTAGTTGTTACCTTTGACAATAAAACATGAATAATCTAATAATCTAATTTGCATTCATAATAATGTGTCAAAGTGTGTATCTAAACACATGGTTGTATAGATACTTGATAAATAATATATAAGAGAAATTAAGTGATAATAGTATAAGTGTTTGTAAACTTGAATAATTCATAAACAAGCATAAGATAAGATATTGCTGTGAGTTTTACAAATAACCATTGAAAAACATTTAATACGATGCATCTCAAGAGTAAAAAAAAAAAACATTCCTTTTTGCTTTGTTACTGTAATAGTAACATTTTTTCCAAATAACTTTAATAACATCAAGAAGAAGAAAAAACCCTCATATTTGTAATTGGACAACTCGTAATGCAGCAAGAAAAACCCTCATGATTGTATTTTTGTTGAGCCTGGGATAGCTTGGATGATTCCAACCCTAATATTTGATGGAATATCATTTCCCAAAAAAAAATTGAAAAAAAAGGCATGACCAACCTTAGATAATGTTGTTTGAATTAATTTGTCAAAGAAATAACATGTAGCGGTTATGTATGCTTAAATAGTTTTTTAAAAAACATATAATAAATTAATCTAACCTCATTAATTCTCTTTTTAAAAGCAAATAGTTAATCTTATTTTATTGCACAAAATGAAATTAAAATTTGATTGAACTGACTTTTCTAGTGCGTGCTTGGAAACATAACCATAAATGATAGTTGAGAAATAGCCCTATTTTGTATCTATCCTAATTTTCTTAAAAAAAAAAAAAGATGTCCGAGTCTACTTACATTCATCTCAACTAAATCATCAGGCTTTGTGCTTGTTCTACATAAGTTTTTCGTGCAATAACAATTGAAATTACTAGGTTTTACACTAGAAAACATGACTCCAAGAAAATATAGTTAGGGGGTTAGAACCTTAAGCCTTAAAAGGAGCATATCTCCTTGAAATATCAAAATAATATTTGATTATTATTTTTTAAAATTTATTTTTAATATCAACACATCAAAACAATTCAAACCACTATAAAAATTCATTTTAAAAATTCAAATTTTAATAAAAATCAGGTTGAAACTCAATATTAGTTGAGTGAGGCTTTTAAGTGTTTATTATAATTTTAATATGATTTGATTGAAGAATCGAAACCAGTTAGATTTATTTTATTATTGTTTTTCAACATCAGAATTGACTAAAAGTAAGCAATGGAATCCAGTTTTGCACAAACCTTTTCTTTTCAGTTTTTTTTTCTTCTCAAGGGAGAGAGATGGAAGTACAGTACGATGGTTTAGAAGAGACTGGTTCAGAAACATTTCATGTGCACAATGGAAGATCCAGACTCCATATACTCCTCCTTAGATATCCACATCTGCAATAGAACCCACCATGGAAAGTTAAACTTGAAATTACTCTGCCTGAACAAACCGAGTTGTGAGGAAACATTACAATCTAAAATACAGTATATATTAAACAGCCCATTTATTATAACACCACCAATGAGCTTCGCAAGAGATTAAAACTACATTTCTGCTTTCACATGGAGATGAAGAGATTCATATGGATCTTAGTAATAATATCTAGTAACTCAGTTTGATTTGTCAGAAGGTACCTGCTGAAAGGTGCTCAAGGAAGCCAAGATGGAGCCACCGATCCAAACACTGTACCTCCTCTCCGGTGGAGCCACCACTCGTACCCTCACAACAGGGGGTGCCAATGAGCTGACCTCTTTGGCCAACCTTTCAGCGAGGCCTGGTATCACAGTGGTGCCCCCACTAAGCACCACATTGCCAAACATCTCTCTCCGGATGTCTACATCACACCTTCTGATTGCCCTCGCCACCATCTCATGCACACCACCTGACTCCATTCCTACTCTGCTTGGATCAAACAGAACCTCCGGACACTTGAACTGCGCAGCTCCAATGGTTACGACTTGCCCGTCCGGCAATTCATATTGTTTGTCCAGTGCTGAACTTTTCCTTGACGTTTCAAGCTCTTCTTCAAAATTCATTGCCACGTAGGAAATTCGCTCTTTGATGTCTCTAGCAATTTCTTTCTCAGCTGTAGAGGTGAAAATGCAGCCATCTTCAGCCAGGATTTTGGTGAGGTAGTCCGTGATGTCCTTTCCTGCCAAATCGAGTCTATGGATGGCGTGTGGCAGCGCATAGCCCTCGTATATTGGAACTACATGTGTCACACCTTCTCCAGAGTCTACAACAATACCTGAAACACATTTTGCAAGACAGCAATGAATAAATGCTTCTCCACATGCATTTAAAATCTCATAGCGTTGAATTATATCGCACAAAAGAGTTGAGAGGATCGCCTCCATCGTACCTGTAGTTCGGCCACTGGCATACAAGGATAAAACCGCCTGGATGGCTATGTAGGTTGCAGGAATGTTAAAACCTTCAAACATGATCTCCACCATCTTTTCTCTGTTAATTTTGGGATTGAGTGGCGCCTCTGTTAGAAGAACAGGATGCTCCTCCATGGAGACTCGGAGCTTCTGTTCGAAGGTATGTTCCCAAACGCTTTCAATTCCTTCCCAGCATCTCACAATTCCATGGTGTATAGGGTGGCTTAAACTAAGAACTCCACGCCTTGCTTCTGCTTCGTCTCCAAAATACATATCCTTTTGTCCCATGCTGACCATTGCATGCCTGTTTCGTGGTCGGCCTATTATATTGGGGAATACAACACATGGAACATCCTCACCGGCAAAACCAGCCTGAAATGGAAAATTTTGTTCAGCAAACTTTATGATTCGCAGAAAAGGAACACAACATTTCTGATTCAATTACCTTCATTAAGCCGGATCCATTGTCGCAGACAATTGGCCTGTTTTCAAAGAAATCCATGCATGTGCTATGAAAACTCGGTCAAGATGATTGATAGAAAATATCTGCACAAGGTAGAGAGTACACCGACAAGTGTGATATTTAAGAAGAGGAAACGGAGGAAGAGACGGCGGTAAACTCTTAACTTTAGGATGAATCTTAGAATCACCCACTTTCGGTTGCTTCCAGTGAATGTCAGCATATTTCTAAGACTAGGTTGAAAGGCACCTTTTACATGCCCTTCGTCCCATATTGGAGATAATGTTGCTTCATTTATGCTTGCATCATATTTTTTGGGCATGGATAGATTGTGGACACAGAACAGAATATGTCAGAAAAGGGCGTTCAAAGAGTTAACTTGCTACAATGTTTAATATGCAGTTGTAGGTATTGAGCCTTGACCGTATCACCACCGTACACCTACCAGAAAATAAAAGAGCTCTCGATCTACTGGAAAGAATGAGAAATCGAAGTCTAAACAAGGTTGATTTACTAATATAAGTTGCTTGAATAGTAAGCTTATTCACTACTTTGTCTGATGACTTCTTGGTTTCTCCAGCAGAGTTGCATTGATTGCTCGAGGACTAGAGACATTCCCAGGTTAGTAAAGGGTATAAACAGAGGTTCCACCATGATGAAGGACTGAAACTTGTGAATAGTGTGGGCTGGTTTCTAAATTGTTGTGGCTCGAGCTTGGCTTTATATCTTCAAGAGCATACAGTGTTCAAGTGATTAATGCGGCAAGGATAATGTGAGAAATTGGATCAGTAGACTACTGAGAACAAGAGGCCAAATAGTGAGGAGAAGACACAGATTTGACTTGGGATTAAGTAGGAAGCAGAAGGGAGAAGGGAGCTTCGTTTTCTTTTCTTTTTTTTCTTATATAATTGCGATGCCAATGTCAGAACCCTTCAGGAAGCAGTACATATATCGTAACTGTCGGGCCTCAATCACATTCAGCTATTCATATTGAACAAATTATCATCAGGATAAGTGAATTTCCAAGGTGCGATGTAAATATAAATGCAGTGCACCGATCTCATTATCAATCAACAAAAATCATTGCTACGAGGTAGTTGCTTTTGAAGATGGATAGAACATTCATGTTCTGTAAGATCATTTGATCTTTAACTTCTTATTGCTGAAAGGATAAATAATCAATTCCTACAGTGATGAAAATTCACTACAAGGTTGACCTCGGACAGTAACCTCAAATATTAAAAGGAGTAAAACTTGCAAAACCACTGAAGGTACTTCAGCATGAAGACATCTTCTACTAGTTTGAATCTCTTATCAGAGGTGGTAACATTATAAAGGGTAAGAACTTCTAAATCATGCAACTCCAGCAAAGTGAATATGTGACATGATACATAGTTCACCTCTGAAAAACTCGCTTCACGAATCCTTGGAAAGAGTTCCCCATTCCAGCACCAACAGCTTCTGCCATATACATTGCCTGCAGTAAAGTAACCACATTACCTTAGGCCAAAATTCCCAAAACAAGTTGATATAGTACAAAAGCATAGAAGACTAAAAGAGACTACCTCCTGAATGGTTTTCTTGAGATCAAAAGCATCTTTTACTCGATCATCTAGGAATGCCCATGTATCGCGAAAATCTGTCAGAAAAATTAAGGTAACCACATAAATTATTACACACACACACATATATCTAGTTTAACATAACATAAACAGCTGGAGGATCTTCCTCAATCAAAAACTGTTCTGATGGAAAGGAGAGGAAGTAATTGCTTCTAAAAAATGGAAAAGAAATGAAAGAGAGCAGTGCTATTTCTTCTACCTTCAGCCAGGATTCTCACTAGCTTATTCTTAGTTTGATCCAGGAAGAAAATCTCATCTGAAGTTTTACTCTTATGAAGAAATATTACAGGGCTCAACTAAAAAACTATATACCATTGCTCGTCACAGTTCTTTTGCAGAAAACATTCGTAATGATCACAGTAAAATATACCTTACAGGTCCAATGGAAGAAGAAAGTCATTTTTATTTCAATTATTGCTAACAAAACAGGAGAAGGTGCACCTAAAGAACAAAACAAAAATGAAAACTATTTCACAATGACAAGTTAAGTGAGAGAAATAAACCTGGTGAGCTATCAGTCAGCATGTAAATCTCTGTTGTTGAGTATATTCCTCCAAGGACAGTGCGCTTCACATACCAATCTATATCAGAGCCCTCATCACCAATAGAATGCAAGATCTCATCAACCAGCATTGCACGCTGCTTAAAACTTGTTGGAGCATTTGATGGGTATGCCTGCAAGTCATAAATTAGAGGTATTCAGAGTTCAGCTCCAGCAATGCAACTTAGCAGTACAACAAAAAACAGAATTTTTTTCATACTTGGATGCTAAGGACTTGGGGCCATTTCGATATATACGGAGACTGCATTTCAAGACGAATCTTGAGGAGCTTAGAGATGCGCTCACTAGGTACCAAGTTTTGTAACTCCGCTCCAGAGTCAATTCTATCAACAAGCTTTTGTAAGCACTCATCCATGAAAAACTGAACAAGGAAAACTAAATACAAGTTAGCATCGCAATCTCGATACACATAGAGGAGAAAATGGATGTGCACCAGCTGAAGCAGTACAAGTAGGGACTGTTTGTTTCTGCGTTTCAAAAACGGTTTTAAAAAAATTTGAAATTTTTTATTTTTATTTTTTACTTTAAATTAAATTTTTTTGGTGGTTTTAGATCATTTTTATGTATTTCTAAACGAAAACCAATTTCAAAAGTAACCTCAACTACACTCCTAAACAGTCACTAAGAGCGCACGCGCACACACCTTCCTTTTCAATTGTTAACACTGACAATTTGAGGGTTGGTACTTCAACTAGACAGCACAAGGAGCATTATAAAAATCAATTGTATATTTCAAAGATAGTAAACAAACAAGCAAGACCAGCAATTTAATTTCGAAACATATAAATGCTATGCAGTGTATACCTAAAATTGAATAGGATAAGAAGAAAAAAATTACTAATCAAGTTCAAAAAAAGGACCTCAACTAGAGCAGCTTCTTTTCTAGGAAATGATCCAACAATTGAAGGAGAAACGCCCACATCTCTTGCTCCAGCAATCATAGCTTCTTCACTCCATCCCAACCTTAACTGGATTACCCAAATTTTGTTATACAAAAATAATAATTAAAGTTACATTAATTAATTTAAGGATCCGTACCACGTGGTGAAGGGAGGCTTCAAGAACTCGAGCTTGCTGTTCTTCGTACTCAATCCTCGGTGTCTGTCTCTCCTGCCGCCGTCGACCATCCTCAGCCGTTGATGATGTTGACCAGTTGGATGAAGACGTTGATTCTGACTGATTAGGGAATTCCAGATTAGCACGTGGGGTTTGGTGTTGGTTGAAGATTGATTGAGGAAAACTATGATTGTCATTGACAGCTGTGCTATAACGAGAGCCGATAATTGCAGTTTGGAGTCTGATAAGGCTGTTGCCATTGTTACCAGCAGTTGCACGAGAAAGCTGGAGCCTTGCCAACGCCGCCGTCCTATACATTTTTGGTCTGTGATCTGACTCAGATAGGGAGCGAGTGGTGGTTTTGAAGGAGGAGGAGAAGAAGGGAATTATAAGAAGAAGAAAAAAATTCTCAGTTCCACGTAGCTACTTAATGTGATTCCACGTGTTAACTTAGCTGCCACTAAGACAGGAAGAATAGTTGTTTTAGCTTCCACGTGTTAAGTATTTGATTCGTGGCTAGCGCTCCGCTGGAATTAGACGTCAATAACAATAATAATAATAATAATGAAAAAATAATTAAATGGAGAAAATTGAAAAAACTAGAAATAAAAAAATTCAAACAAAAAAAGCAGTTAAATAGTGATTTGGTTTTGATTTTGGTTTAAAACTTTTGAAATCTATTGAATCAAACTAATTTAATTATAAACTAAATAAAATTATAATTACGTTGATTGGTTTGGTTGTTTTTTCTAAGAAAATAAACCGGACTAAAAATATTTTTCCTAACAAGATTCTATTCAAATAATACAATGAATCATGGTCAAATAGAGATTTTCAAAAATAAAAAAAGGAAATTGGTGTGGAAAAAAAAGGGATGTAAAGTTATTTGTTTTATTTCTTTATGTTTCTAAGTATATTCTATTATATATAAGTAGCAGCTTTGGTGTGTGCATTTTCTTATATATTTTTTGCACATGGATAAATTAATGACATTGCATGTGAACATAGCAAAATAATGTTTTATATGTTGCCTAGGATGGCCAATGCTCTTAGGGGATTTTTTTATAATAAAAAAAAAAAAAGGCGATGTGTACTTAGCATTGGCATGATATTTATATTAAATATTTTTTATAAAGCAAGATGATAAATTAAGAATTTTTTTGATATTGGAGGATATTTGAGGAAAAACATTTGTTTATTTAGTTTTTTTTAACTTTTTTTCCTATTTAGTTTATAAAATTGAACATTGTGTTTAATAATTTTATATTTTCTAATTTGTTTAGGTCTTCTATTGTTTTTACTTTATTTTTCAGTTTCTAGATTGTTCATGTTAGTTGTTTAGCGTATTTGCGAAGTTATAAACTTCTTACAGAGGTAGACTATATAAAAAGAACATAGGAAAATGTTCAGTTAAAAAATTCTGAATTAGAGTTTCTGTTTAATTTTTAGCATAATTCTATTTTTATTTGTTTTATCTATGTCATTAGTATCAAAGTTCAATGATTCATTGCGATTTTGGTTAAAGTTCACACAAGATGTGCATTAGAGCTTAATAATTATTGATGGTTAGTTAATGTATGCTATTAAATAATCATAGATGAAAAAGATAGTTATGATCATAAGAAAAAGGATGAGGTATTTCTCCCTTGAGAAATAGATGTTCAAGAAATGATGATAGAAGACATGCAAAGACAAATTGCAAAACTGACTCATTAATTAGTTGTAATACGGTTGCAAAGACAAGTTGAGGAATATAATATTACACAGTTGCAAAACTAAAAAGAGAAATTGAATATGACTAAAATCAATGCAAATAAAAATAAATATAACATAGGAAGTAAGGATCAAAAGAGTCAAATTACCAAACTTAAAGCTTAAATAAAAGGATCCAAAGAGAAGCAATATAGAATTATTTTTTAGTCAAAGATGGAACTACTAAAAAAGCTAAAATAGATTGGCATTTAAAACAACAATGAATAGTGAATTTTCACTGTTCATCTAGACTCAGAGGTACTGTGGATTGGAATAGTGAAATTATTATTTTACCCCTTCGTTTACCATGTTTTTAGCCTTAGATCTTGGAGTATTTTTTATTTTTTGTATTTCTGTGCACAGTAAAACAACCATAATACCCATATATAAGATAAAAATATGCAGTTACCGCCGGGGGCATTAAGGTTATTGTATATTTTTTAAAATGGCTAAATACATAAATAATATAAGACAAAATGGAACAGTAAGCTCCGGGGTTACTAGGGTCATTGCACACTTTTTTTAAATGGACAAATACGTTAATACCCCATATGAGACAAAATCCAAGAGTTAGTTGTAGGGGTGTTGTGGTAATTTACCATTTTATTTTTTTATTTTTTGCCTTGGTACTATTGTCGCGTCGCAAGAAGCGCCATCCATTCCCGCGCTCACATGGTTTTCAGATGGCGCATGCGGCGGTTTCTGGCGTGAAAGAATACCCAAATGGTGTCTAGAATTATTCTCAGCCATGTTCTCTTCCTCCTGGTGTGGCGCGTGTAGTTGCTAGATGACCAGAGACGTGCCGATGGTCGGTTGAAGTTTTTCCCCCCTTTTTTCTCTCTAGCGTGAAAAAGTGCACATCAAGCCCCGTTGTTTATTGGGTTTTCATTGTAGTCCCTAATCTTTCTATTGTTTTGTATGGTCCTTATTTTTGTTCTATAAGTTTTGATTTGTTTCAATTTTGTCTTTCAATTGAAATTGATTATATACTGTAATTTATTTCACTCTTTAGTCTTTTAATTTGCCGATTGGTTTGAAACTCTTAATATTTTTGGTATTAGAGTTTTTATTTATTTCAATTTTATCCTTCCATTCAAATTGATTTGATATTTTAGTTTCATTTCAGTTCTCAATCTTTTAATTTCCTTTTTTTTTTGTTAAATTCTTTAATTTTTTAGTATCACAGTTTAGATTTGTTTCAATTTTGTCATATAAATGAAAATTGTTATATGTGTTTTTCATTTTGGCCCTTATACTTTTAATCTTTGATTTTATTTTAATTCTTTTATTCTGTTATATATATTTCTTAAATGGTTCTTATTTTTTTCCATGTTTATATGTACATGCTCTTAGTTTTTATTTCTAATTTTTATTATTTCCACTGTTATTAAGTTTTTTTAACATTAAAACTTTAATTTGTGTTAGTGATCATTTGAAAATTGATATTTATTATTTTTTCTCTTTTTTTATTTTTATTTTTATTTATTCTTCATGTCAAATAATTTTCTTAAATCCAATAATATTTATTTTTGTTTGGTCATTTATTTTGTTTTTTAATTGCTTTTTTGTTAATATTGTTGCATGTTAAAATTTCTATTATTATAGATAAGGAATTCAAAATAATAATAATGATTATTTAAAAAAATATTATAAATATGTGAGACTAATTATATATTTTGATATTTATTTAATATTAGTGTCTTAATATATATATATATATAGAGAGAGAGAGAGATAGAGAGAGAGAGAGAGAGAGAGAGAGAGAGAGATAAAATAGAAAACTCAACACAACACGCGGACAAGTTAACTTGTTAATTTCTAAAACTATAAAAGCAAGTCCAATGGCAAGAGCTATTTTTAAGAGCCAAATTATAGAAATGGCTCTTTGAATAGTGTATAAATAGCTCTTGAGTTGATGTGGTCTCTAATGGTAAGAGCCATTTTGAATAGCCATTTTTTTTAATCTTATTTTAAATAAAATTCAATTATTTTGTATATAGTGTAATTATACAATTCATTATACAATTAATATGAGTAAGTTATATAATTAAATAATTGTTTTTGAGAAACCCGCCAACAATATCAATTTACGAATAAATGCACAACATTTCTAAACACAAAATTTACACAGTTTAAATATCTAACAGTAAATTTAAAACATGTAATTAAGCTAATTGATTCACAAATTCGTAATTTATGAATTTTGCATAATTATTTGTTTTACTACATATTATTATTAATGACCTCCTTTTATTTTCTTAAATATTATTATTAATTACCTCCACAACAGTTCTAAATACAAAATTTACACAATTTTTAAATCTAATAATAAATTTAAAACATGTAATTGATCTAATTGATCAAAAAAATCGTAATTTATTAATTTCGTAATTAATCTAAATTTTTTTTTTTACTAAATATTATTATTAATTACCTATTTTTTCCCTAAATATTATTAATATACCCTCCCCCCCCCCCCCCCCCCCCACACACACACACATGATGAAACCCTACATATCTATGCAGTTTTTATTTTAAGGCGTCGCACGCACCCTTTCATCTCAATTGCTTGCCTCCACAGTCTCCCATGGCGATCGTCCCTCTCACATGGCGATCTCGCCGTCGTCCCTCTCCAATGGCTATCTCGCCTCCGTCCCTCCCCCTCTCACTCTACTCTTTCCCCCCCTCTCCCTCGGCTACCTCTCACTCTGCTCTCCCCTCTCTCCCTCTGCTCTCTGCTCTCTGCTCCATCCCCCCATCTCCCTCAGCTCCATCCCCCCTCACTCTGCTCCCTGCTCCCCCCCCCCCCCCCCCCCACACACACATGATGAAACCCTACATATCTATGCAGTTTTTATTTTAAGGCGTCGCACGCACCCTTTCATCTCAATTGCTTGCCTCCACAGTCTCCCATGGCGATCGTCCCTCTCACATGGCGATCTCGCCGCCGTCCCTCTCCAATGGCTATCTCGCCTCCGTCCCTCCCCCTCTCACTCTACTCTTTCCCCCCCCTCTCCCTCGGCTACCTCTCACTCTGCTCTCCCCTCTCTCCCTCTGCTCTCTGCTCCATCCCCCCATCTCCCTCAGCTCCATCCCCCCTCACTCTGCTCCCCCCTCCCCCCCTCCCCCCCCCCCCCTCCCCCTCGGCCCTGATATCATTTTCGATCTTTGGCAAACATCAATTGCTGAAGAAGAAATCAAAGCCTCTGCTTTGATTTTCTTGTTCAAGTCTCTATATCATGGGTTCTTGTTTAAATAGCAATCAAAGCTACTGTGAAATTTCTATTATGGGTTCTTGGTTGTGATAAACAAACCTATCTACTTGTACAAAAACAAATAGATTAAGTTTCTGCTCGTTGGATGAAGGTATTTTCTGTGATTTTTCTTATTCGAGTTTGTAGTAAAATATATTGTGTTTTTGCAATTGTTGAATTCATTGTATTGCTGTGTTGATGTCTGTTTTTATTTGGACAATGACAACGGTAATATTTTTACAACGGTCGGATTTATTTGTTTTGCCTCTGCAAGAGAAATCTGTGGGAATGGCTCCCGAAAAAGGAAAAGTCATTTTGGCTTTTCATTTAGCTCTTCCCGTTGGAGAGACAAATTTAATAAAAAGAACTATTTTTTTTAAATTATACCTTTGCCTGCTCCGATGACTAGTCCCGTTGGACTTGCCCCAAGGAGGTTTGTTTTTAGATCGTGGGTCAAGCATCAAACTCACTACTACATCATCTCGGGGAAAAGACATTATAAAAAATCGAACCATGTTGGTGAACAGAAAGAAATTCTTGCAGATATTGCCGCGCATTGTCAATTCTACTACATGAGACACGAAATTAAGAAGAAAAAACATGATATTAACACAGCAGGAAAACTGCCCAAAAATCAACAGAAAATCTACAAGATAGAGAACATAAATTTTTACTACAAATCTCCTCGACCTCCTAGAAAGTAGTCTTGTGAAGAAGGAGCTCGATATACCTTTCTGAGATGATGGCTGCCATGCCGCAAGGCTCCGCCCAAGTATGAGGTGTTCCCCCCAGGAGCTTTCATTTGGTGGAATGGCTAGCAAATCTCATGCATTGCATTTTTACAAAAGCGCCCACATATACAACTTATCTTGCATCAGAAATCAAAATCTACATTGCAGTGTTTGAGTTGATTTGTGTTCTCTAACAAAATGAAAGAAAAAACAATTTGGCTAAGGACTTCCCTTCTTTATCTTCTGTTGCTTCTTCCTAAGTTGAGAAATGCAGAGGTATTTAGATATTCCAAGTCATTTTTGGCGGTCATCATGAAGTGATCTGATAAGGGCAAAAGCTATTTACCATTTTCATTACCAGCATCACTTTTAAAGCTTGCATGGTTGCAGTGTTCGACCATGAAACGAGACTTGGATGCCGGCAACCTCTCCTATGACGACTTCCTTGGCCCGAAGCAATGTCTCAGACTAGTATCTGTTCTATTCTCCTAATTGCTTCCCTCATGTCTAGCCGTTGCACTGGACTACTTTCGATGCAAGCTGCCCCGATTTGGAGTAACCTCACCATCTGGTCGATTGAATTTGTATTGTTCGCAATCTCAGGATCGATCAGTTCTTGCTCTCTCTGCTCGGAGCTTGCTTGTAAGACCCATTGGACCACATCAGTCCCTCCCTTGCCATTGGCAAGATACTGAGAAGGGAACTTCCCGGTGATGACTTCGAGAATTATGATACCTAGACAGTAGACATCAGACTTCGGCGAAATTTGCTGGTGTTGAATGTATTCCGGGGACTTGTAGGCAAACATCACCTGTGCAGAATGGCTGGGATTGGTAAGCGGGTCCAGGGCATAGTCAATGATTAGTGGCTCATAGTTTTCACTTAAAAGAACATTGCTGGACTTGAGATTTCCATGTGGGAGGTCATAGGATGCATATTCTGAATGGAGAAAACCTAATGCACTTGAGATTCCCTTGATTATCTTCAGACGTGTTGGCCAATTGAGGTCGGCATGACATATTCCACGGTCACCTGAAGAACATTGAACTTCAAATCAGACATCGATGGGGGGCATGCAGGGAAAATATTGAGAATGCTGGTTTTTCTAATCCAATAATAAAGACAGAAAGTATTGGTCGAACAGGGGCCACTTGACAGGATGAAAGGAATCAATTTGAAAGCCTTCAAAACAATCAGAAACACAATCGTAGTACTTTGTGATTGAAGCTGGAACATAATTTCCATGATCACACAAATCACTATCAGCCTTTTGAATGGCATGCTTTATTCGGCAATATTTTGATGAATGGCATGAGATCATAATCAGTCGAGTTAATGATTATCACAGGTTTTCAATCGCACAATGTTAGCATGACAAGAGTGACAATCACATAGACAGATAAATAAAAAATAGGAAAAAATATAATGGAAAAAATTTCCTGGGGATCTCATACCATGCAAGACATACAACAAGCTGCCCTTGGGCACATACTCTGATACCAGCAGCTTCTCCTCCTTCCTGTAATGGTATGCCAATGGTGTCAAAATATTTCTGTGCTTTATCCTTCCAAACCGTCTCATCTCATCATCAAACCCATCTCTTCCTAACTTATTCATCTCCCTCATCCTCTTCACCACCACTGACAACCCATTTGTCATCACAGCCTTATATGCAGATCCCAGCCCTCCATTTCCCAACACTTCTGCCGCTGCCTTCATTAAATCAGGCAATCCAAATGCACCCTTTTCATTGTTAATCATGATCAGATCACCCATACCATTCTTGCTTCCGTGAGTGGAACCCTTACGGGAAGAGTCACCGCCTCTCCGAGAACTCCCTTCAGCTGGCTTCTTAATTGAGCGCACGCGCACAGGAATCATCTCATCGGGTGTTTCTTTCTCCAATATACTGAAATCATCGCCCTTATCCTTCTTCCTCCCGGTAAAGGTAGCGATAAATAAAATTCCCATCACTACTAGAGCTCCGATTCCAATTGCCAACTTGGTATGGCCTTCTGAATCAGCGCTTTCTTTTTTCTCTTCAGCAGCAGGTTGAGGCAAAGATTCTACAACCATTGAGGAGCAATCCCTGTCAAGTTGTTTCCCACAGAGTCCTTCATTTCCTAGAAATGACACATTGCTGAATTTGGAAAAGCTGTCGGGGATCTCTCCTTCAAGTTTGTTGTGTGAAAGGTCCAGGGAAGTTACCGTCGTGGGTTTTCTCAATGTAGGGATATGTCCAGAGAACTGGTTGCCTTCGAGATGCAGTTCCAATAGATGCGGTAAAGTCATTAATGAAAGAGGAATATTCCCTGTGAAATTGTTATTAGACAGCCAAACTTTCTTTAAAGATGCCATGGAGGAAAAGAAGTCATCTGGTATTTCGCCTGAAAACTTGTTGTGAGACAACAAGAGTAATTTCAATGCACCCAATTTGTTGAACGCCGGGATTTGACCTGAGAAGGAGTTGTTCTTTAAACTGAGGGTTCGAAGAGCACGGAGTTGTTGCAGTGCCTCAATATCAATAGTTCCTGACAGGCCAAAGTCTGAGAGATGGAGACCTGTGATGAGACCACCGAAACAAATGATACCAGCCCATCTCTTAACACAAGGAGAAGAGCGTGAATCCCAATCATCCAATGCCTCGGCGTTTGTGAAAGAGCTCTTGAGTTTGAGGAGAGCCTCATTTTCTGTCAGGGAAAATGCGAGTTTGGAGAGGGAGAGGGAGAAGGTGAGAAGGGAAAGCATGAAGACGGTACGAATACGGACAGCAGCCATTGCCAAGCCGGAAATGTCAGACAATCCCGGATAGAAACCTGCCACTGCTCGAAAGGATTTCTTGGCTCTCTAGATCTTTTTGGTGGCTTATTCTTTTCAATTTGTTTAGCTCGGGATTGAGAGGGTGTGTCATGTTGAGTTTTCTGTGTGGCTATGAGGGAATTGTTGATTAAGCTAGCAGGTATTGTTGTTTAGATTCTAAGAATAGAATTCCAAATTAAAGAGGTACAGCCATCTTATAGAGGAGAAATGAGTTGTGGTGTTGAGAGAGATCTGCAACAATCATTGACCCTGTCAATTGCTTATTGAGCTCCCAAATTTGACGACTCCTATATATATATATACATATATAAATATAGCTGTATCAAATATCTCTGTCCCTAAAATGTGAGTGGGTGAGTGCGTGATTGCCTTCATTGGATGATTAATTAGCCTTTCTCATGTCCAAATCTGCTCACCTCGCAGAGCTCAAATCACAAATCATTCCCATTCCACCTATGACCTTTTGACTACTGGTCTTCGAGCATAGATTTGCAGGTTTTGTGAGGTTTTGAGTCCCATCCCATACGTTCAATGAGGTTTACCATGAAGAAATATCAACTATTTCTGCAGTTGTGAAGCTATTCTTAGAGAATTTCATGTCTTTGCATTTCCTGGAAGTTCAATGAGGTTTAGGATTCATGTGCAGAAACCTTTTTCTGCTGCTGTTGATCAAGTTCTTATTTCCTTGAAGTTTCACAAGCGCAATTTCCCAGGCTTTATCATTTTCATGAGTAGGGCATGCAGTAAAGAGTGGAAAGCCTTCTCAGAAAATTCATCAAAACCTTGCGCCACTGATTTAGCATCACTGGTTTTGTATCTGAGCTCATTTGATTAAGTTGCCCGTTTAGATCCTTTTTTTATTTGAACTATCTGCTTTCCATCAATGCAATCGTGTGAGTTCAGGGATTGCCCAAGCACACTAACTGGACTTGTCTGTCATATAATCAGCTTAAATATTTGCAAAATGAAAGATTGAAACAGGATACAAGTTCAAGAAATAACTCAATCTGCTTTCCTTGGCTCTTTGCATTCACAACTCTGATTATTAATCAGGGAATTCATGCAATCTATACCAATCCTGGCTTTCTGTTCAACTCCACCGGAAAGTTTCTTGGCTCGACTAGCACTTCCAAGCCCTTGCATTTAGTGAGATGTGAAAGCCTGCAACCATGAACAGTAATTAGTTTTTCTTCTTCAATGATGATAACTAATGGTTAATCAATATGATCAGGTAGAGTAAGTATTACAGAAAATATGTTGCAATGACCAGGATCTGCAAGGTGAGCCATCAAATTATCTAGAGGGCCTTCTCCAGTATAAATGGCCTGGAAGCAAAAACCAACAAATGCTAGCATAGCAAGACGCCCGTTCTTTATCTCTTTAGTCCTGATTGCCATTACAGGTTCCGGTGACCCTTTACCCCAATTCCAGGGATCAAACCACAAGCCACCGGGGTAACCAACATCTGGCTTTGGGTTAGTTTTGTGTGGTAACTTAGGCTCTATATCAACACACCCTGGCTTAATTATATCAGCCCATCTTCTTCCTTCAACCCAACCCATCAGGATTAACTGCACTACAAACAAGGTTGTAGGATCTGCAAAGTATTCTCGAGTGCCAGCATCAAACCAATTGAAATTATCGATGAGGCCTAGTCTTTCTAGCCATTCTGGAATGAGAATTCCTGCTGCAGCTAGCATTGCCCACCTGCCATGTATTAGCTCAGCTTGTGCAAACCATTTAAGCAACTCTGGATCAGACCCTGAAATACATGATGCATGATGATGGATATCAACAACTAGTATAATTACTTTATGATGGAGTGCGGAACAGAATCAAAAAGCTTATATAAAACTTTGAAAAACAAACAATCTGAACGTTCAGTCATTAGTTCTAGAAGATGCTTCAGTGAGATGTTCGGTACCGCTTACCTAATCCAAGCGGGTCGAAGCCAAAATCCCCAGGAAGGCTTCATTTAACACAAAGAAAGAATTAATGTCTCAAAAATCATATTTCACCAATTATGAATACAGTTATCCAGCAAGAACAAAAAAAGAAAGGAAGGAAAAAATCATCAAGATAAGGTCATGCTGTTCACTTTGTTCCTTCTGTTGGCAATTCGAGAGGTAATTTTTGTGAAGTTCCCGACCAAATGTCATCAACCGAACCGATATTTAGCAAATTGGTTTTGAAGACAGCGCAGTGTACAAGATAACATAGTGATGTTACCTTCCATCAAGCCATTCAGGCGGTGAGCTTCCAGGGAACCACAATGGCCTGTCCGGAGGGAGTGGTTCACACACACTTGAAACCCCTTTTGTTGCATTTACTCTAACTTTCACTGCCTGGCATTTCACAATTTTCCCAAGCAAAGATTTTTGAGGTTTATCCCTGTTTTCTCGAGCAGAAAGCACTGTGAGTCAGTAAACGATTCGAATTGAGTTTAGATACAGATTAACATAAGCATCCAATATTAACACAGGTCTACTATGCTAGAACAATACGAAAGAAAATGGAGAAGAAATGACTGGTGATCACCTTGCCCTGGTTGGAAGGCTTGACAACGAAGAAGAGGCAAAGTTTAGAGCCATGAATGACCAGGCGAGTCCAAAGTTGTAGTGCAGCTGGTAGCTGACTGTCTCTTGATTTAGGCAAGGCTAACTCAGCTTATCCATCCTATAAAGAAGATACGTGGACGAGTGCACTCCTTTGCAGCAGGTGAAGAACCAATTGTAACTCGACACATGTGCAGGACAGATGAGTGCGCTTTCTAGGCCCTTTAGCCTGTCCCTGCAGTCCAGGACTTTTGTGTACTGACGCCAGGCCCATTGTGTAAATTCTTGGGCCCATATGAGATTCAATGTATTGATCTGAATCCTGAGGTTAACTAGGCTTAGCCCATTATGTACCCATTTGGTAAATATATCATTCTGTTTCAAAAATATTTCTGAAAATATTTATAAAAAATATATATTTATTTTTATTTTTAAATTAATTTTTTGGTATTTTTTTATTATTTTGATATGTTAATGTCAAATTTTTTATTAAAAAAAAATATCATTTTAATATATTTCTTAACGAAAAACACTTTAAAAAATAATATCAACTACACTTATAAATAATCACTTAATATATATTACAAATAGTCACTTAATATATATTAGCTGTACTAAAGATATAGTTGACCCGCGCAATCATTTCCACTGCTTAGGATTTTTTTATTATTATTATAGGTCCCTAAAATTCTTATAGATGTCTACTTCAGTCAACAAAACGTTTTTTTTCTTTTAAGTTCTGTTTTCTATGTTTTTATACACTTGGATCCTTTTCAATTTCTTTTATCTCGCTTTCCTTTTATGTCATAAAATATTACTCCATTAGATTAGCGACCGACTCTATGAATTTGAATTTGACAGTGTTTTTTTATTTATGAGAAAAAAACAGTTGAAAGATGGGTGACACGAATTGACATCCAAAAACATTATTTCATCCCTAGAATTTATGTTTTTGCGTAATTGGTCCTTATCCTTTAACTTTAGTGTGTCTAATCGAATCAAAGACGAGCTATCCTTATTAATATTAAAGATGTAATGAGAATCTTTCTTATTGTCAAAGCCAATTTCACCAAATTAAAGTGTATTTCAAATTCAGCAGTTAGCTTGTCCATTAAAGGTCCACCTCTTTCCTTCTTTAATTTTATTCCCCAGTAGTTGTGGTTATCTCCCTCCACCTATCGATTGTTCATTGTCAAGTCGTTTCGTATTCATACAAATATTCAAAACTTTATTTTTTAAAGATAAATAAATAAATAAATTTCCAGTCCTCAAATGTAATTGATGGCAACTCTCCACCACCAATACCTACTCAATTGCTTCCTGTTTGTCTTCCTTTGAAATGCCGCCACAGAGACATTTTTGTTGTTTTCTGCACGTCTCCTCGATGGAGATGCTTTTTTAGCACTTGCATAAAAATCTCGAGCTTTCTCCTCCCAATTTGTCATCATATTTTAAAAATAATTTTTATTTTATTTTTTTAATATATTTAAAAAAAACAATTTTAAAATTAATTTCAAACATACCCAAAATATGCAAATCAGCAAGGGAAGTAGATAATGTTTGGTTTTCGTGATACCAAAATAATAAATATAAATTTTGTGAGGTGTCTCATGGATTTTATTAGACAATTAAATATAATTTACGGCTTTGAATAATTGCTTCGAGGTTGGGTTATTATAAATCATAAATTTTTTAAGTGTTATTCTCCTAATAGTAATCCTTACAAATTACCACCGAAAAATCTTATGAACTCTTTTATAATAGAAATATTGTTATACATTTGAATAGCTCTTACATTTTATATTTAGAGGTTTATGTATACTATGTTTATTAAAAATAAAAAGTGTATTTTTTTTATTTATATAAATAATGGTTTGATGATACAATAAAAAATTTATAATTATAATAACTTTATAATTTTTTATACAAAATATTTTCACTACATAAAATATATTTTTTTATCGAATATTATTTAATTAAATATAATTGAATATTAAAGATGAGTTTTTTTATTAATAATAAACACATTAATAAAATTAAAACTAATTGTAAAAATCCAAAACTTTGATCAATTATTGATCTATTACTGAATTTATTGGTGACATTGTACTGTCTTTTTCTATAACTACCTGGGTCCTATGAAAACTCCTCGGCTTTTATGTCATAACTCATATTAAAAAAAAAAAAAGTGAAAGCAAGAAAGTAAATCAAAAAATCTTTTAAAATATAAAAACAACAATTAATTTGGGAGGAGGCTTAAGGGGGTGGTTGGGGGTGATTTTAAAAATAGTTTTATTGATGTAAAAAAAAACATTGAAGTAGTTTTGGGCGTTGAATGATAAGAGTCGAACGATCTCTCACTTGGAACCAACGCACTCAACAAATCCACACCTGTTTCTGATACTTGAACATCTCACCCAATCCAATCTCTCCATTCTCTCTCTCTCTCAAATAATTCGCACCAAAACCTGTAAAGAGTTTAGATCCATCCATGCACTACAAAAAACCTCAGATTTTCTGTTCCAAATTGATAATTTCTCATTAACAATGGCAGAGACTATAGCACCACCACTGAGCAGTCGTTTCAATTGCAAAAGGCTTGAGCTAAAACGCTGCCTTCCTGCTTTTTTATCTTCTCACAAAACTCTCTTTACTCTCCTCTGGATCGCCGCCTTAGCCTCCGTCTTTCTATGGAAAAGCAATCCCATTGGTGCTGGGTTCTCCGTTTTATGGCGAGGACCCCTCCGCCCCATGCCTCAACTGCGTCCTGTGGCTTTCAATTTGACGGATTTTGGTGCCGTCGGTGATGGTGTTACTGTCAATACCGAGGCTTTTGAGAGGGCAGTTTCGGCAATCTCGAAATTGAGCAAGAGAGGGGGTGGCCAACTTAATGTGCCTCCAGGGAGATGGCTAACGGCACCTTTTAATTTGACTAGTCATATGACTCTCTTTCTTGCTGAGGATGCTGTTATACTTGGAATCCAGGTTTACTCTCTAATTAGTATCAATCTTAGCCTTAGATTTTAATCTCACATTTGCCATTATTATTATCATCATCATCATTCTCTTTGTCAAATATGTGGAAAGTTATATTGTTGTTGTTTATTTATTTATTGTTAATAAAAAAAAAAAAAAAAAGCTTTGGGATTCTAGCTAACTACTTAGGCCTGTAAATGAGGGATTGTTTTTTCTTTCAATAATTACCTAATGATTTAGATTCAAGAAAAAAAAGGAAACGTTATATTGCTGGGGTGGCCGAGTTTATTTAATGAGTTTATAAATCTGTGATCATCGGCCTTTGGAGGGACTGTTTCAATATCTAGTTTAAATGGAATTTTATTTAGGACTGTGGAATAGTTTGACATGCTAGAGTTGTATACTTGGGGGGGAGTGTGTGTGTATATATATATATATATATATATATATATATGTTGCTCGTGCAAAGAAATAATGGTTATGGACAGGGAAAAGAGTCATGATTCACTTGAACTTGTAATAGGGTCAAACAAACAATTACTAAGTTTCCTACTAGCTGCGTTTGAGGGAGGGGCTGTATGCCTTGTTGTCTTAAACAACTGTTTGGCTAGGGACAGGGAGAGTGATTGACAGTAGATTTAACAAGCTTTATAATTATTATCATGACAAAGTCATACCTTTCAAGTTAATTATTGAAGCTTATTATTGTCCATTGGAACGATGTGTTTCAAATATGAATATTAATTTTTTTTCTTACAAAATTCAATTTCAACTGTGAATGAGTACACCGTGAAGTTATCGACCATATAAGCTACTACTATATGGTCTGCATCATTACTATGGGAGTTTAGGAGAGTAGTAGCGGCTGTTTTTAAAAATGTTTTTATTCATAAACATATCAAAATAATATTTTTTTTTCATTTTAATTTTTTTTTTTTTGACATCATCATACCAAAACGATCTAAAAACATAAAATAAATTAATTTTAAGCAAACAAATATCAGTTTTTGATGAAAAGTAGGTTCAAACGCCCAACCAAACACACCCAATGATAGCTTACTAATTGTTGGTCTGCCAAATAGTTGTAAACTTAGGCAACTCTTTATAGTTTTTAACAGAAGTTGCATATTTAACTATGTTTCGATGATTCGATTTTTGAACTTTCAATCATTTTATTTTATTTTTTGTGATTTGAAGTCATTCCTCATTTAAGACATGTCCCCTTGTCTGATATTTGACAGGATGAGAAGTATTGGCCTTTAATGCCTGCATTGCCTTCATATGGGTATGGGAGAGAGCATCCTGGACCTCGATATGGAAGTTTAATCCATGGTCAAAACCTCAGAGATATTGTTATAACTGGTTAGTCAATTCAACTTCCATAAAAAAGTATGCTCAGCCCTCAATTCTAGCTTTTAACTTTGAAAGAGGTTAACAAGTTGTAGCCCCACATTGAAGATCACGCATGCAATGAGGATCTATATGCAAATTGAAACAGTGACCTTCAAGATGGCCAATCGTGTACAAAATGTTATAGCAAAAAACACAGGGAAGCAATTTTAATAAAAAATGAAGAGTACAAAAATGTATGAACAACCAGCAGGGTAAATCGTTAACTGTTGTGGAGCTGACTGTTGACCAATGGTAGTGTATAATTAATCATGATCTGCACATATGGAATCAAAGTGAAATTTCCTTGGCCATTTTGGGTCATATATTGAAGAGAAGATGAAGTGTGGTATGACCATTTTCTTCAACTTCTGGCATCATCATGCGATATCATTGATTATACTAAATTTGCATAGGTCTTCCACCCAGAAGTGTATTGTACAAAATAATAGCGAGCTCTTCGTTTCCGTACTGGAGCATTTTGCTGTTTAGAATTCTGGGAACTGAGAACTACAAGATTACTTGGAAAGGACATTCCTTTGAATGTTAGATATGTTTATTTACATTTATTCAATGCCTATGCTTTGTGCCTTAACAATCCCTTCACAAAATAAGGTGTAGCAAATAAGGACCTTAACTTGCTTCCTTTGTAACTCTGCTTAATCACATGGGCAATCAATGAAATTAATTAATTCTTGCTATTCAAGCATTTTCATCATATATTTGAATGAGATGTATATACATAGGCCCAAATCAAACTGATGGAACCGCCGTAGAAACAGTTGATATGGTTGTTTGGTAGCCACCAGCTATATGCATATCATTAGTTCTAGTTTGAAATTTGTTTAAGATGATCCAGAAGTTAGTGGAATCTAGCTTTGGTTGTTAGTGTGGTGAACACTGAGTTCATCAACATTTTGTATTTGCAAATGTTTATTCCTCAACTGGGAATGATCCTCATTTAACATTTCTGCTGATCAACACAGGACACAATGGTACCATAGATGGACAGGGTCAGACATGGTGGAAGAAATATCGCCAAAAGCTACTCAACCACACTAGGGGCCCCCTTGTGCAGATAATGTGGTCAAGTGACATTGTGTTTTCGAACATAACTCTTCAAAACTCCCCATTTTGGACACTTCATCCATATGACTGCAAGAATGTAACAATCAGGAATGTTACGATCCTGGCACCCATATTTGAAGCCCCAAATACTGATGGAATTGATCCTGGTAAATATTTCTGACAATTGTAGTCTTCTGCAGATGAAATTTATTTTGCAGAAAATGACTCTACCTTTGATGTCAACTTAACCTATAGAGTTGATCAGCCTACGTATTGATCCGAGCCTCTAATAATGCACCCTGGATGAGATGCACTGCTGAGTTTTAATTGGTCTACGGATCTATGTCAATGAAAAGAAAAGGGCTAAATTTAAGTTGAAAAAAGGGTTATCAAACAACTTTAGGGCTAAAGTCGGTTGTTAGAGAAATGGTTCATTGAAGAGGGTTTTTTCTCTTTTGTGTGTTTGAGTGTTTTTCAACTCACTGACAAGCTGTTCTGGGATGATAATGAATAATGCATTCCATTTATCAAAGTAATGGTGAGCTTGATTGCAAGGAGCAAAATTTATTCATCTTTGATACTAAACTATGGATCTTGTGTCATTCTACATTTTCCTTTGAACTCTCCCAAACTGACTTCATTCTTGTGATACCCTATTTACCATTGTACTAGTTAATTTTGTTTTTTCATTATCCTTCTATTTTAATGTAGGACCATGATATAACCCTGCAAGATAGTAACTAGCAATACTTTCATCTTATATTGGCTGGTTAAGCTCCAAAGCCCTTGGCATCACATAGGATGTGCCATCATAGCATTTTCAGCAAATTGTTTTGTTACTCTGAAATGCTTTTTTGAAGTTTGTAAGCAATTTGTACTTGCCATACTGAAAAAGGTGAACTTTGATTTTTGGCATGAATAGATTCGTGCGAGGATATGGTAATTGAAGACTGTTATATAAGTGTGGGGGATGATGCAATTGCAATAAAGAGTGGCTGGGATCAGTATGGAACTGCATATGGACAACCGTCAACGAATATTCTCATCCGTAATCTTGTAGTTCGCTCTATGGTCAGGTAAAATATCTGATGTAATTTGCTTCCAATTTGGTGCATATTTGTTGCATTACTGTTCTGGTAATTTTGCTGGAGCTAGTTTTTTTATTGCATCCTTTTAAGCCTTCTACAAATCTTCATACCCAAGCATTATTGAATCTTTCTTGTCTTTCTATAGGCATCTCCCCTTGCATGATTGAAACTTTTGAATTTGTGCATGGATGCACAGAACCTATTTTGTAGAGGATATTTATTTATTTTTGATAATTTCAACTATTTGATTAGGATTTTTTAGAGGAAATGTGCTCAAGCGGAGGCTCATGATTCATGCTAAAGTGCACTTAATTTATTTACATATACTATGTGTATATCAGGAAACCTGCTTTTAACCAGAACTTTACCACATAGGTACTTCAGGTTCTATCACTACATTACTTTTTTCCTGCAATTCTGTTGGAAGGGAACCAATAATTGTTTTTCTTGATGAAATGTTGTGCGACTTTCAGCCATGTTAAAACTTCACTCAAGAAACTGCTGTAACTGAAGCAGGGTAGCAAATCTCAATCGTGGTTGCTTGGCAATGTGCAGTGTGATCGATTTTGGACTCTCGACTCTTTAGGCTTTATCAAACAATTAGTTCTATTAGATTCACATTTTAGCTGTCTTGCCATGTCATATATGCATAACTGTTTGTTTTAGACGGTAACTGAGATCCACCCTGACTGAATTTTGTAACAGTGCCGGTATATCGATCGGCAGCGAGATGTCAGGTGGGGTATCAAATGTCACTGTGGAGAACGTCCTTGTGTGGAACTCAAGGCGTGCAGTTCGGATCAAGACCGCTCCTGGAAGAGGGGGATATGTTCGACATATAACTTACAGGAACCTGACATTTGACAATGTACGAGTTGGAATTGTTATCAAGACAGATTACAATGAACACCCGGATGAAGGGTATGATCCAAAGGCTGTTCCAATACTTGGGGACATAAGCTTCACTGGAATCCATGGTCAAGGAGTTCGAGTGCCAGTTCGCATACATGGGAGCAAAGAGATTCCAGTTAGGAATGTGACTTTTCAGGACATGTCAGTGGGTTTAACTTACAAGAAGAAACACATATTCCAGTGCGCCTATGTTCAAGGTCGTGTAATAGGGACTGTTTTCCCTGCCCCATGTGAAAACCTTGATCGGTATGACGAACAAGGAAACCTAGTTAAGCGGTCGGTCTCCCAAAACTTAACAGATATAGATTATGATTTTTGATTTGTCAGCTCATCTTTCTGAAGGTCAGTGGCAATGCTTGGATGCATCAGACAAGCCAGACAGGCCACGTTGGAGCAGTTCAACTTGTTCTTATGGTGTTCTAACACCACCATGCTTGCTTGCTCCAATTGTATATACAGAAGTTTCAGCGGTTTATCCATTTGTGAGGTCCTTGAAATGCATAGCATTCCTTTTCTCTTACACACTGCAAAATCCTCTTGTATGACTGTGCCAAGAGCTAGCACACTGTTAAATTACTCCTATAATTACTGTGAAAAATAACATCATAGTTCTATCGGCATTCTCATGTTGCTTCAAGCTGAAGTAAAGACGGCTGTTTGAAAAGCAGCTATATTTGGTAGTAATATATGAGGAATTATAAAAGAATAATATAAATTATATCTCGGAGATTATTTAATAGTTTAAATTTTTAGATGAGATAGTTTTTTGATATAGTATCAAAGTTTTATTGATCTAGTGATCACTATTTTTTTCTATTTGATAAAAAATAACTATCAAATAGTATGGATATGTGTGCAAATTTCAAGTTCAAGGAGATTTCATTTAAAAAAATATATGTTAAAAAATATTATAAATCACATCAAGTATTAGTAAATATTTGTGTTTGGTTATTTTAGTTCCTTACAAACATTTTTGTTAACTATATATAAAAAAAGTTTTGGGCATAATTATATATAAAAAAAACTATAAATTTTGGTGAAATTAAAAAATTCCTTACCCTACTAAATAATAAATGGCATAAGTATTTTTTGTTAGGGCTAGATGCAAGGAAAATTTGTTACTAGAATTTAATTGATGTTATAATTCAAAATTATAATATTTAATTGATATTTCGGTTTAAAAACCCGATATGAATCACGAATTTGACATTAAAAAGTAAATTATTTCAACCAAACTTTGGACTTGTATATTAATTTACCATTTCTTTTTAATATTTATTATGCTAATTACTCAATTTGTCTGGATACTGCAGTGTTTTGATGATATAAAAAACTCTAAACATCGGGTGTTATGCGAATTGATAAAGAGACTATTTGGGAGTATGATTGATATTGTTTTTTAAAGTGTTTTTTATTTAGAAATGTATCAAAATGAATTTCTTTTATTTTTTTTAAAATTATTTAATTTGAAACCACCATTTTTTTTAAATTTAATATAAAAAATAAAAATAAAAAATTTTCAATTTTTTTCAAAAACAGTTTTGAAACGTAATGTCAAATAGAGCCACAATCAATAACAAATTAGTGCGGTAGCCAGTGTTGTTGATCTCATTTTATTTTAGTCGAAACGGCCGAAATATTTCGTACTAGTTAAAAAACGAAATAAAACGGCATAGTTTTTACATCGCTTAAAATGTAGGCCCGTTCCGGAAAATTCGCCAAAATTTCTGCCAGAACATTCTAGTTTCGTTCCGCCCATTCCGTTTCGGTCAAATAGTGTTTTTTAAAATAATGAATAATTTTACAATATCAATCATATTTTTTAATCCCACCGTTAGATTGAGATGAAATTTTATAAGGAATCTCTTGATATATTTATATATATTATGTTAAAATTTCAAATCAATCATAGAATGTATGATCTTGCGAGATTGATGATGACATTTTCGCAATATTATACATGTTCATAATTTTGTTCAGAAAAATTATTTTATTATGTCTTTTTTATATTAAATTTTACAATTCTAAATATATTTTTTTTATTTGAATTATTTTTTTTGAATATATATATATATATATATATATATATATAAACAGCACAACATTTTAAAATGGAGCGTTGAAACATTTCGAAACCAAAATACTTGAAAGTTGAAAGCAAAACATTATGTTACAGTTAAAATAACAAAGTTAACGGAATTGCCAATGGTGGTAGGAGGTCACGGGCATCATCAATGCAACGACATAAAAGTGAAAAGATACGGGGGATTGTGAATTTAATTTATATTTTCTTAAAATGACTTTTAATTATTAAGGTTGGAAAGCGACGATTGTAAAAAAACATAGAACTCAGAGTTTGCAAGCATAAAAATATATGGAAGAGTGCGATGTTTGGGATATGATTGATTTGAGAGAAAATTTGATTTTTGCTTTACCAATAGAATTTTTGGACAAATGATGAAAAGCCATTATTGATGTGATTTACCGCGTGCTGCGCTGAGTTTTTTTTATATAAGATATTAATTGATTTTTTGTATGATATAATTAATTATTTTAATATTTAATTATTAAAATTCTAATAGATAAAATGAGTTAGAAATGAGTTTTTTTCCTCCTAAAAGAAACAATGTAATCAAAACACAGAGGAAGTGATTCGTATATTTTTTAATTGTAGATAACTTGGGTAAATTTGTCTACCCATTTTGTTTATGAGTTGTCTTTTTTCCCAGTAATATTAGATCTAAAATATTATAGATAAAAATATTGTAAAAGTATTTAATTAAAAGCCAAAATTATTTTTTTATTTTATAAGATTTATTCGTCATATTATTATATTAAAAAATATTTCAGAACACTGATATTAATTTTTTTTTTTAAATCCTAGGTTATTTTCTCTCTCTTTCTCTCTCTCTCTCTCTCTATATATATATTTTCAGGCGCTAATATTAAATAAATATTAAAATATATAATTAGTCTTACATATTTATAAGAAAAAAATTAAAAATAATCATTATCATATTTTTGAATGTCTTATCTATAATAATTAGAAATTTCAAAAAATAATAATTAGAAATTTCAAAAAATTATAAACCTAGCAATATTAAAAAAAAAAAGCAATAAAAAAATGACAAAACATAAATAAATTTTATTTGACCTGGAAAATAAATAAAAATTCAAAATCAAACAATTAAGAGAAAAAATAATAAATATAAATTTTCAAATGATCACCAACACAAATTAAAATTTAAACATCACATAAAAGAAATTAAAACCTTAATAACAGTGGAAATAATAAAAATTGGAAACAAAAACTAAGAGCATGTACATATAAACATGGAAAAATATAGAAACCATTTATGAAAAATATAAAAAAATAAAGGAATTAAAATAAAATCCAAGATTAAAAGTATAAGGGCCGAAATGAAAAATACATATATGATAAATTAAATTTAAATGACAAAATTGAAACAAATCAAAACCATAGCTGTCAATATTGTTCCGGTTTTTTGATTGGAACGGAATGTTCCGGTTTCGGAGCGTTCTGGCGTGCCGTTCCGGTCGCTGTACTGTTCATATATATATATATATGAAAAAAAATATTAATTTAACAAACATAATTAAAATTCAAGATAAATTAACTTTAAATTATACAATACATTATTGCTCAAGCGCGACAGTAAAATTTGAAATCAAAATATATGCTTCCTTTATTGTTCAAATTGAAAACATAAAATGCAATCACTTCTCTGTACACATGCTATTTAGAAAAGTAAAAGGATTTAAGAAAAAATCTCACAAAAACTTAACTCTCCGTTTCATGATCAGTAGCACTTGGACTTGAAGTAGAGAAATCAGTAGAATCACTTGAAGGATTTTCATTTGAATCCCTATTTCTCCTATTACCATTAAAACCAAAACTAACCCAAATCTCTCTTTCAGTTCTCCTCCACTCTCTCCCTTCATCTCCCCCATCTCTCTTCTTCCCCAACTCCTCCTCGTCGACAGGCATCTCATACCTACAAACAGGGCAATTCTCATGAATCTTTAACCACTTTTCTACACAATTACCATGGAACCTGTGCTTACAAGGCATCTTCCTTACTATCGCACTAGACTCCCACTCCTCTAAACAAATAGCACACTCCCCATCTTTATTATCTTCCCCGATCTCCACACTTGGCATGGCCTCTATGGATGCTTTCGAGGCTGGTGGTTGGCCATTCTTGTTACCCGTGTCTCTAAGTAGAGATTCAAGACTTGCAGCTCCTTCAATCACCACCATGCCTTGAGTGAGAGGGTTTATAAGAATGATTCTCTCGTTTGGGTATGTGGTTTGTGGTTCTTCTTGATCTGGGTCACGTTCCTCCGTGGAGTTCGTGGAAGTGAGCCCCAAGATGAAAGGTAAAAACAAAGAGAGGTCTCTATGCCTTAAGAGCCTAATTGAGATTTGAGGTGAGCTGATGGAAGAATTATGAAAAATTGATTTGGGGAAGAATTTTTGGGTGCCGGGGTTGTATGTGTGTGATTTAAATCGAAGACAAAATTGACAAATTGAGCGGCGTCGTTTTGATTCTGATACCGGAACGACACACCCGTAACGGAACCGAGGCGTTCCGGCCGGAATTTCCGGAACGGGCCGCAATGAAAACCGAGACGAAACCGACGTCATTTCGTCCCGGTTTTCTCACTGGCATGGCATGTTCCGGCAGGAACGGCACGGAATTGACAGCTATATTCAAAACTTTGATACCAAAAAAATTGAAGAATTTAAGACAAATCCGGAAATTAAAAGAACATGGACCGAAATGAAACTTAAATATATAATTAATTTGCATTGAAGGATACAATTGAAACAAATAAAAAGTCTGATACCGAAAATCTTAAGGATTTCAATCCAATCCGGACTGAGGACCGAAATGAAACTACAATATATAATCAATTTCAATTGAAGTGCAAAATTGAAACAAATCAAAACCTATATTAAAAAATAAGGACCATACAATACAATCAAAAGCTTAGGGACTATAATGAAAAGTCAATAAACAGTGGGGCCTGATGTGTACTTGCGCAAACAGAGAGAGAAACAGGGGGAAATATTTCAACCGACCACTGACACGTCTCCAGCCATGTTAGACCACCACGCGCCACTCGAGGAGTAAAAGAACATGTTAGAAAATAATTTTAGACGTCGGTAAGGTATTTTTGAAAGTCGTATAACGCCACACGTGTCATCCGAAAACCACGTGATCACGAACACGAACGGTGCGTCAACGACGCACCAATAATACCGCGTCAAAATAAATATTAAAAAGGTGAATTACCGTGACACCCCTGCAGCTAACTCTTCCATTTTATCTTATTGGGGGGCATATTCGTATTTAGCCAATTTCAAAAAATATGAAATGCCCGTGGCACCTCTCCCTGCTAGACTTGATTTTTGTATTTTTCAAGGGACATAATGGTTATTTTACCGTGCAAAGAAATATTAAAAAATAAATAAACTGGTTACCCAAACCGGACTAGACCAGACCAAAAATGTGCAATTACCGTAGAACTACTCCAGGCAGGGTGTAATTTTTGTCTTTTTTGAGGGACAAAAATGTTATTTTATTGTGTAAAAACAAAAAAAAAACAATAGAACTGTGAACCAAATGAATCGAACCGGCCTGAAAATTGAGTATTACTATTGCCGTCCACCGTGATTTATCTCACTTTGAACAGTAACTAACCCATGTTTTGTTTTAGCTTTTAGATAATTAGGTAGGTTATTAAAGTTGTTTTTAAAAATAATTTTTATTAAAAAATAATATTAATTAAGAAAAACACTTTTAAATACAATAGAAAATATACATTTGCTTGAAGCAGGGATATTTTGTTTTTATGAAAAATATTCAACACCACCTGTTAATGCCTTTACTGCTAAAAGAAATTGAATTACCACGGAATTCGTCAATAGAAAATTAATCCCTTTACTATTAATATTGTTTTTTGTTTTTTCCAAAAAAAATATACTTAATATTGCGTTTGTTTGAGAGTGTGAATAAATTTGTTTTTGAAAATATTTTTCATTTAAAAATACATCAAAAAAATATTTTTTAATTTTTTTAAAATTATTTTTAACATCATCACATGAAAGTAATCTAAGAACACTAATTTTTTTTTAATTCAAAGTAAAAAATAAAAACAATAAATTTCATTTTTTTAAAAAGCTTTTGAAAAACAGTATCAAACAAAACTGTAATCACGTTATTACCATTTATATTATAGGTTTTTGGTCGAGGTTACTTTTGTAGCCCTAACACCTAAAAAAAGAAGGCATCGTTTGCATGAGATTGGTGGAAACACATGAAATGTTTGTGTTGCTCGGGGGGCGGAGACAACATGAGATAAATGGGAACACATGAAAATCTTGTGGGAGGGATCTGGTGATGTCCCATCCTCTTCTTCTTTTTTTTTTTGTATTTTATTATCGTGTTTTTTATTTTAAGATATTTTTACTTTAGTATATTAAAATAATTTAAAATTAAAAAATTGATATTTACCGAAATACTTTTCAACCACGAAAACCATCAACCTAATCTTTTTAGGAATCTGGGATTTCTCACGGGCATTTCCATCCCCTGTCGTTTCCCCCACGTGACTGTTATTAGTTGGTGGAGGAAACGTTCAGTCCCCGCTTTGCGCATTTTGTTTTTTTTTAAAAAAATTGAAAAATAGGAAAACCACTGGTAGGGTGGTGCCCCACTTTTGGTCGTATTGTTTACCTGCAGGTCGGCACCGCACTTAACGCCGTTATTCTATTCTAAGCGCCGTTTAATAAATGATAGATGCCTTGAGTGTTCAGAGACGTTCAAGTAAAGTATTCACGTGTAACAAGTGCGCTAGAGATTGTTTGCGGAGAGGAATGGCGTTGTACTTACTGCGAAACACCCTGCCCACAAGCAAGGATAACTATAAACCCGTTTTGAAAGTATTTTTATTTTTATATATTTTTAAATTATTTTGATAGGATGATGCTAGATATTAAATTTAAAAATAAGAAATATATAAATAATTTAAAAAAAACAATTAGTGCTATTTGTTGATCCTTTTGAAGATATAAATTATGTTAAATGTTTGAAAATCATAACTATAACGTTTTTTTAAAATATATAAAAAATATATTATCAATAAATATTAAAAGTTTAAAATAAACAAGTTTTTTTTAAGCCAACAAAAATATATATATGAGTTGATGGTTTAGACATTAAATATTATATTTAAATCCAAGATATATATAATTCGCACTAATCAATCTATTAATAAAATATTTAAATCCCAATTAAAAACCTATTTCTTTCTAATGTAATAAATTTTAATGTATTAATATTGAGAATAAAAAATTATTTTAAATAATGAGCACTGTTAGTAGCAAACAGGAATTAACAAACAAGCAAAAGATGCACGGGTTGGGAGAGAGAGCGAGAGCCAAACACCAGCACAGCAAAAGCGGGGGCAATTCCGTAAACAAAAGACAGAAACGTGAGCAATATGATAATGGGAAGGCAGGTAGAGATAATGTTAAAAAAAAGGAGGGGGGGAGGAGGGGGGAACGCAAACATCGCGAAGAGGAATGAAAAGAACACGTGTTTGAAACACAGCAATGAATAAAACAAAGCATTAAAGTAAAGAAATAAATTTGAATCGTCTGCGAAACGGCAAGGAAACATCTTCAAATGCCCATATATTCCTCGTGCTTCATTCATAAAGACGACCCTATCTCTCCCCTCACCCTTACCTGTGCTGTAATAATACAAATTGGAAAGAACTAACACACGCATCGAGCTCATTTTAATTTTGTTGTTTGCTTTTTGAGATTTGGAAAACTAAAGAAGATGCCTGGCTCGATGGAATCTGTCGAGAAGATGGGAAGGTTGTGCGAGAAGCCGAGCTTCTCCCAAACCTGTAGTTTGCTGAGTCAATACTTGAAGGAAAGAGGTAGTTTTGGAGATCTTAATCTTGGCATGACGTCCAACACCGAATCAACCCCAAATAAGAACGGTATAATTCTCTTCTTTCCCTGTTTTAACCATTTCTTCTAGGAGTTCAGGTTTTAGAAATTGATTGCGGTTACCCTCGTATTCCAGTCTCTCTCATCTTTTTATAAAAAAATAAAAAACTGTTGAATGAATGCCCTATTGATTTATTTTAGAGTTGAAGGGGATAAGATAGCTTGTAGGCAGTAATTTAGGCTTTTAGATCTGCAAATCACCTCGGCCACTCTAGGAAATTGTAGTGCTGATTTATTTTAAAGTATTTCTCTACGCTTTAGATCCAAAAATATCTCAGAATTAATTTGACATGTTCCTGTTAATTATGGGTTAAACGGTCAGAGAACGTGCCCTTTTTTTCCGCCGCTCCTCGGAATACTCGAATTCAGTTTTTGTTTCTTTTAATGCATGTGTTTAATTTGGTTCCAGCTCTGTTTAAATGTTCAAAGTTCTGTTGAGATTATTTCTATATTTTAGTTAGAAATAAAGCACCCGGTCCCGGATTTCTCTACCACCTCACTATAAATAAGCCGCTGCTTGCTTTTACATGCCCGTTTACATTAGGAGCTACAAGTTGGAGAACACAGAAGAAATAGATCTGATGTTTAGTTTGTTGTATCGTAATGTTGCAGGTCCCTCTGAGATGCTGCGTCGCACCGCGTCCACCATGAATCTGTTCCCAGTGAGTGAGAATCCAGGGCCCATCTCGTGCCAGAACATGGGGATGGGTTTGTTCCCGCAACAAGCTGGATTTGCTCCCAGGGAAGATGTCCAGAATAAGCTTGACTCGAGGTGTGTGGATTGTTTTTTTAACATGTGAATTACGGAAAATCCGGCCGCCTCTTTTATTGGGGATTTGTCGGTGGATTTACTGCTCAAGAAGTTCATCATCGATGCGTTAACTCGTTATTTGCACTTGGAATCTTGCTCTTACTGATTTGTGTTTTTTTAAACATTGTGCAGTGTTAGAAAGCCTGCCACCGCAGAACCTCCAACTGCGCAAATGACTATATTCTATGCCGGAAGGGTTATTGTTTTCAACGATTTTCCGGCGGACAAGGCTAGGGAAGTGATGCTCTTAGCTAGCAAGGGAAGCTCCCAGATCCAGAATGTCTTTCCTTCTATTCCTGCCAGCAGTCATCCTGCCCTCGCTCCTAATACATCAAAGACTCCAATTGAGTCCAACATCTCAATTCCGTCTTGCTCAAATGCTCTTCCTAATTTTGGCAATAACTTGGTTCAAGAGTGCATGCAACCTGTCCCTCAACCTATAGTTAATGGTAAATTTGTCCCCATGATTTCTTATTTTGCATGGATTACAGATCAGGGAGAGTTACTGAATTTATCGATGCCATGTTTCTAATAAAGGGCTTTCTCTTGAACTTCAGATCTCCCAATTGCAAGGAGAGCTTCCCTCCACCGTTTTTTGGAGAAGAGAAAAGACAGGTAGGAAACTATGCCAAAGAACTTGAAAATCATTTGCCATTTGCTGCGGATTATGCACAAACAAGATTTCTAATCATGTTGATTATCTCACAGGATCATCGCAAAGGCTCCATATCAAATAAATCCTGCAGCATCTGCTTCTAAGCCAGTTGAAAGCGAATTGTCGTGGCTCGGCTTGGCTGCTCCATCTAGACACTAGTCCATTGCCAATTGTTTTCATTTTAGCCATGTTTACGATTTAGGCCTCGCTAGGCTGCTGCTACCTTATTTGTTTTATCAGCGGGTTGAAGCCTGCTATTCTCTCCCCTGTTTTTTTTTAGTCTCGTTTGTGATTGCTTTAAGCGTAGGGCTTTACTGAGTCTATTGTAGATCATCTAACTCTATAAATCTCACTATTATTAGTTCATCCAACAAGCTTTATCGATGGATGTTTTTATTTTAATGGAATTATCAGATTTCATCTCCCTTTCTGTACCTTAGGTTTTGAACACAGTGAGCTCTGTGGATCGATTGTTGCTGTGAAAGCTGAAAATCGATGGTGTGATCAGACTCTTGAAGTGGGAAGAGAGAATATTATTCGTGTAATTAGTCAGTCAACCCACGCCATTACACAGCTGAGAATTTGTTTCAAACATGGGGACATGTAGAAAATCTTGGCTCCGTTTCTCATTTCCAAGGGTCAATTGTTATTAAAAAACAACCGAATGATGACGGGTGATGTCTGAACTGAGACATCAAGCTGTACTGCCTGGTCGTGCCCCTGCAATGACCAAATCGACCGTCATGTCTGATATTTATTTTCTCCTAATCTTTCACTCTCATAAAATCACGCGTCTTTGAAACTAGAACGCGGAATGGCCTCGAGTAAGATTGTTGTGGACGGCCAGTAGGTCTTGGCCTAGTGTTCAAGAAAGTTTTTTCTTTTCATTTATTCCTTGTTCAAGCTTTGTCAGGTATGCCTGTCATCTCTATGGTGCCTTACATATTTATTGGGCTTACAGGATATTCAGTAAATCCAGGAATTTAATTGTGATATACGCAAGCTGGTCCGGACACCTCGATTATATAAAAAAAAAAGAATGTTGTGGGCGAATATCGAACGACCGCGATGAATTTTGAGAGGATACAATATAATAATATAAGATCTTTGATGTCTTTATTACGCAGGAGTTATATATATATATATATATATATTTGAATGTTTTTGCTTAATTAAAAAAAATAAAACAAGAAAAAAATCTTTTTCGCACAGGATGGTAGGTAGCGTGGTAGATGAGGACGGAATTAAAAAAGCCATGGCTTAAGCACTTTAAACAGTTTTAATATTCTGTTTGATATTTTTTGCAAGACGTTTTTTCTTTTGAAATGGATTAAAATAATATTTTATTTTTTTAAAATTTATTGCTATCATACAATTATATATATATATATATATATATATATATATATATTATTGTAAGAGCAAAAACACTTCAAAACCATCCTAAATTATATTCATATTAGTGCATTACGACTTTCATATTCTTGCACAAGAGTATATATTTTTATTCTCACAAAATTATATTATGCATTTATATTTTCAAAGTTTGATATGAAGTCAAGATTTGACTAATTCAAATCCATTCAAAAAACTGTTACAAAACTGCGCTCAAAATATATTTTCATAATTTTAAAGGATTTTGAATGACATTTTAATTCATATTCAAAATTGCATAGTTTATATTGATGATTTTTTCCAATTTCATAGAGAAACATTTTAAATATTTACAAACATTCTTCTATGTTGCAAAATATAATGGTTTAGTTGTTTCAAAACCAAAGATTTATCTTTTCCAAACTCATATTTGTTTACTTGGTCATTACATTTTCTAAGAAACTATCATGTCTAACAAGAGATCTCTTACATTTGATAGTAAGTTCCTTGACATAATTCTAGACAAAACCAGAAAATATAAAGGTTTTAAGAAGTCTTAATTATGTCTAATACTTCTATTCCAATACGAGTATAATTGTTTGAATCCTTGAACTTTATTATTTTGCAATTGACTCCCACACCTTATGCATGTATACCCTTCCCCTTTTATACTAGTTACAGTTTGGTACCCCAACTGACACAAATTGAATGTAACTGATTACCAACTAATTACAACTGAAAGTAACAACACAATTAACAACTAATTAACCAATTAACCAACTATCTTAACATTCCCTCCCTTAAACTGAACAGTTTACAATCTTTGACATGTCACATACTCCCAGTTGCTCTCTCAACTTTGTAAAGGCATCAAGCTTCAAGGGCTTGGTCATGATGTCCGCAACTTGTTCCTGTGAGCTACAGTACTTCAGTTCTATCTCCCCATCCTTTGATAAATCTCGAAGAAAATGATACCTGACAGCTATGTGTTTGCTCCTTCCATGCATCACTGGATTCTTTGACAATTTTATGGTAGAACAATTATCACAATAGATGACGCAATTCTTTTGATCCCAATTCAGCTGCTTGAGAACCCTCTTCATGCATATGGCTTGGCATGCACACATTGCCGTAGAAATAAATTCGGCTTCCGTAGTTGAGAGGGTAACTATTGCTTGCTTCTTCGAGCTCCAAGCAACAGCACCTGAACTCATCATGAAAACATACCCAGATGTACTTCTTCTATCATCCAGATCACTAGCATAGTCACTATCTGAGTAACCAATTAGACCCTCAGTCCATCCTTTCTTCTGATAGCAAACTCCCAACTCAGTAGTACCCCTCAAGTATCTTAAAATTCTCTTCACAGCCATCATGTGCAATTCGGTGGGCTTCTCCATATACCTGCTTACCAGACTCATCACATACATTAAGTCAGGTCTAGATACCGTCAAGTACATTAAGCTTCCAATCATCTGCTTATACTGAGTTGAGTCGACTCTGATTCCTCCTTCATCCTTTGTCAACTTACAACCAGGTACCATAGGAGTTTTGGTGGGATTACTGTTTTCCATCCCAAATTTCACCAGTATTTCTTGTGCATACTTCCTTTGGCTCATGTAGATGCCATAGCTGTTTGGGACTATTTCAACTCCCAGAAAGAACTTCATCTTCCCCAAGTCCGTCATATCAAACTCATTCATCATTGACCCTTTGAAGTCATTAAGCACCACATCATCATTACCGGTGAATATTAGATCATCCACGTAGATACTCACAACCAGCACCTTCCCCCCTTTGATCTTAGTGAACAAAGTGTGCTCACTTGGACATTTCTCAAACCCTTCTCTGAGAAAGTATGTCTCGATTCTACTATACCATGCCCTTGGGGCTTGTTTCAGCCCATACAACGCCTTTTTGAGCTTCAACACTTTTCCTTCCTCTCCTCTCTTTATGAACCCCTTCGGTTGTTCCACATACACATTCTCCTCCAACTCCCCATGTAAGAAGGCACTCTTGACATCTAATTGATAGATGTTCCACTGATTACATGCTGCAACTGCCATAATCATCCGTATGGTATCCCATCTTGCAACCGGGGCGAATACCTCCGTGTAATCAATACCATGTCTCTGAGCATACCCTAACACAACCAACCGAGCTTTATGTTTATCCACCTCACCCTTTTCATTCAATTTGGTCTTGTAGATCCACTTCACCCCTATAGCTCTGGTCTGCTTTGGTAACTCAGTCAGAACCCAAGTGTTGTTCCTCTCTATGGCTTCTATCTCATCTGCCATAGCTTTCTTCCATATGGGATTTGTGGCTGCTTCCTCATATGTTCTAGGATCTCCAGCTTCAGTATACATAACCATATCCTGGTCCTCATTTTCTGATAAACCTTCTCCTGACACATGGTCCTTCATCCATGCTGGTTCTCTACTCACTCTCCCTTGCATTCTGCCAGATGTGCCAGCATCTCCACTCTGCAAGTTAGTGGCATTCTGTTCCACTTCCACCTCATCTGAAAATGAGCCATTCTCAGCATTTTCTTCTCCAATCTCTGCTGTGTAATCACCATCACTGGCTGCACCAGTTGCTGCCCTTGCTGTAGCACCATTTTCAGCCCCATCTCCATCACTAGTTTCCTCTTTCTCATCCTTTCCCCACTCCAGTGTACTGCTTCTTGGTTCAGTTTCAGATCTTCCCCATTTCTAGCTCTCATTTTCATCAAATACAACATCACGGCTTATGACAATCTTCTTGGTCACTGGATTGTACATCCTGTAGGCCTTGGACTCCTTGCTCAGCCCCAAATGCACACATTTTGTGCTTTTATCATCCAGTTTCCTCCTTTGCTTATCCGTATTGTGCACATACCCAATGCTTCCAAACACCTTGAAAAACTCCACTGATGGTGTGATGTTTTTTCATGCCTCTTCGGGTGTTTTGTCTTTTAAAGCCAATATAGGACTTCGGTTTAGCAAAAACACTGTCCAATTCACTGCCTCGGGCTAGAATTCTCTCGGAACCTCCCTTTCAACTAGCATGCTCCGGGCCATATTCATGATTGCCTTATTTTTCCTTTCCGCGACCCCATTTTGCTGGGGTGTGTATGCAGCCGTGAGCTGCCTGCTGATCCCATGGTTCTCACAAAATTGTTTAAACTCCTGAAAGTTAAACTCTCATCCCCGATCTGTCCTCAAACAACAAATGCTCTCTCCTACTTCCTTCTCAGTCAACACCTTAAATCTCTTAAAAGCCATCAAAGCCTCTGACTTTTCAGCAATGAACTGCACCCAAACTTCCTGGTATGGTCATCTATGAAGGTGATTAGATACCTCTTATTGCTGAGAGATACTGGAGTTATTGACCCACATATATCCGAGTGAACCAGCTGCAACTTCTTCGCAGCTCTCCACTCACTTTGTTTCGGAAATGGGTCTCTATGTTGCTTCCCAATCATGCACCCCTCACACAGTTTTGTAGGGACTGTCAGCAGTGGCAGCCCCTTCACCATTTTTTTATCATGCAAGGTCTTCAACCCTTTGTAACTCAAATGCCCATAACGGCAATGCCACAACTGCGCTTCTTCATCCGCAGCAGTTTTGAAACACACATGCTCACTAGAGGTTATAGATGCTAATACTACAAACATTCTATTCATAGACATCTCACTCTTCATTATCAATCCCCTAGATGGGTGAAACAATATGCACACATTATCTCGAATAAGAATTGCTAACCCTCTCTCTTGCAATTGGACTATGCTTAGCAAGTTATTTCTTAGTTCGGGAATATAATAGACTTGAGTAATGATTTGAGTTACCCTTTCAACCCTCATTCTAATGCTCCCTATTCCCATTACACCCATTCTAGCATTATTTCCCAACTTAACAGATTGTCTAAAGCCTTCATCAATATCAACAAACCACAATTTATTCCCCGTCATATGATTACTACAACCGGAGTCTAGAAACCATACCTCATCTCTTCTAGCATTGTGCAAATCAACATGAGTCATAAGCAGTAGCTCCTCCTCTTCCTCTAACTCAGCATAATGTGCTTCTCTCTCCCATTCTGGACATTCAAACTGGAAGTGTCCTAGTTTATGGCATTTATAGCATACTGTCAATTCTCTATTGACAGAATATCTTCCCCTGCCTCTACCCCTACCTCGGGTTCCCCTGGCAGCACTAAAACCACCCCCTCTGTATGAATTAAAAAAAACCCTGCCCCTGCCACGGGTTGGTTTTTCCTCATACACAACCTTGAGGGCTTGTTCCTCCTCTCGGTACTCAAACATCCTTTGTTCATGCACTAACAAACTACCATGCAATTCATCTATACTTATAGTATCTAAATCATTCGATTCTTCAATTGAGCATACTATGTAATTGAATTTTGCAGTCATAGTTCATAAAATCTTACCAACTATTACACTCTGCTCCATCTTTTCTCCATTAATGCGCATCTTATTCACCACTGCCAAGGTGCGAGAGATGTATCTGTCCACTCTCTCCCCTTCCTTCATACTCAGCAGCTCAAACTCTCTTCTTAGGGCTTGCAGTTGAGCTCTGCGCACCTTAGTTGACCCTTGGTATTTCTGCTTCATAGACTCCTAAATTGCCTTTGATGAGCTTTTGTCAAGGATAGTCTCCATAATCTCTCGGTCTATTGCCTGGAATAGGCAATTTTTGATCTTCAAGTCCTTGAGCTTAGCATCTTCCATGACCTTTCGCTGAGCCTCACTTGCAACCGTTCCCCTTGGCACAGTTGGGACTCCTTCTTCTACCAAAGTCCATAGCTCCTTGCTCCTGAGGAAATTCTCCATCATCATCGACCAGTGGTCAAAGAAACCATCGAATCTAGGAATCGCAGCTTGCACAAACTTGTCTGCGTTGTTGAGCATTTTCTCCCAATTTTTCTCTTCTTCTTCGAAACACTGTGTTTCTTCTCAGAAACACTCACAGAAACCTTCTTCTTCGAAACAATGTGTTTCTTCTCAGAAACACTCACAGAAACACTCACCTCTCTCTCTCTCTCTCTTCTCTCGGTGTTTCTCTCACTCTCGGTGTTTCTCTCACTCTCAGCCTGAAGTTTCACGGACTGCGGTGGTCGGTGGTCGTTGGTCGTGGAGCTTCGATTTCAGTTCAACCAAGGATTTCTTCACACTTCGTCTCGAAAAATCACCAAATCACCAAATCTTGAATTTCTTCTTTCAAATTAAGATTTCTTTCTTCACAGCTTCTTCTTTCCTTCTGTGAGCTTGTTGATGATCAAATGATGAGCGAATGAACGGATTCGATGAGCAGATTCACTTCAATTTCTGCCAAAAAATCGAATTCTTCTTTCTCACTCTACCTTTCCCTTTTCAAAGCTTCTCTCTCCCCGTCCCTTTTATATGGGCTCTGATACCATTTGTTTGAATCCTTGAACTTTATTATTTTGCAATTGACTCCCACACCTTATGCATGTATACCCTTCCCCTTTTATACTAGTTACAGTTTGGTACCCCAACTGACACAAATTGAATGTAACTGATTACCAACTAATTACAACTGAAAGTAACAAACAATTAACAACTAATTAACCAATTAACCAACTATCTCAACAATAATAACAATACATTTACATGGTAGATTGAGAAAGAGCCTTGTTTCATGGTCCAATGAACACCTCGAGGTTGTTCAAGAGATTAAAAAACAAGTAAAAAAAGTTCCTTACTTATATATTTCTAATCCCTTAACTCATAAAATAGTTAGGACTACCATAGTGTTCTTAAGCAAGTGCAAAATAACAAAAAAAAATGATTTTTGCATATTAGAAAAAAATTGTCAAAAAAAATATTTTATGCAAAAATCTAAAAAAATGTTCATAATATATAAAGTCTTTGAAATGCTCAAAATATATAAAGCGGATGAAATAAAACACAAAAATACCTCTGAAAAATCTATTGAGAATACACGAGAGCTTGACTGCCACGTGCTGTCATTGCCGTTGACTACTCCAATGACTCTTATAACGTGTGAGAAGCATATCATGTAGCTCACGATCTCATCAACCTATCATTAAAGGCCGGGTAAGTCACGACTAGCTAGAGAGGGAGATTGGGGATTGGAAAAGTAGAGATGCAGCCATGTGTGGTGACTGTTCCATCGTTGTTCTGGTTGTGGCTGCTGAGGATAAATAATACTATAATATTTATTATTGGCATGCAATGTTGTGACGGTCGACTTCATTTCATTTATTGACCACCCTGTTGACTCGTAAGTTTGTGCTGGTGAGATTTCAAACAAATTATTTTTTTATTTAAAATTAATTAATTTATATTTTTAATTGTTTTAATGTACTCACTTTCTATATATATATTAATCGCTACTCTCTCAAATACCATCTAATTGAAGAACAACAGTAGTAATTGTATAAGATAATCAAGTATAAGGAAAACATTGTTTTACCACGCCTATTAGCACAGTAATCCACAATATTTGTTTTTTTTTTGTATTTTGACCATGTTTTTCCTTTAGTTATTGATTTTCTTAAAAAGTTTAGTCCCCATATCATGTGTTTATGAGAATTTAGAGTTGATGATTTATTTTAATTTGTCTTTAATATGGTTATTTCAATATAAAAAATATATATCTCAGCATCAAATTAGTATCAAAAACATATCCTAGCATTGTAGTATGATATATTTTTAAAAAAAGTTTAGTTAAATAAAAATATTTTTGAGAAAAATAGGTTATTAAAATTTGTGGAATCGTTGACCTGATTTGCGAGTTGGTGAGGTAAACCTGGTAGCATTAATTCACGAGAATAGCAAAGTACCTTTATTCTAATTATTATTATAAAGCTAGAGATGTGAGAAAAAAAAAACATTATTTTCTAACACCCATTAGCACTTGGATTACAATAGTAATCTACAATGTTTATATATATATATATATATATATATATATATATATATATATATATATATATATATATATATATATATTGACCCTTTTTTTCTTTGGTTTTTTTTTAGTTATTCTATGATGTGTTTATGAAAACTATTTTCTCACACCCATTACCACCGTGGATTACAATAATAATCTTTATTTTATTTTTTTACATTTTGACTTTTTTTTCATTTCCTTTTGTTATTTATTTTTTGAAAAAAAAATCCTTACATGAGATGGGAATTTAGGGTTGATAACTTATTTTAATTTATTTTTTATATGGTTATCTTGGTATCAAAAAATATCCTAGCATCAGGTGGTTATTATTAAAATATATGAACATCACCGTATGGTCTACATTTTAAAAAGTTTAGTTAGATAAAAATAATTTTGAAAAAAATAAATTATTAAACTTTGTAGAGTCAATTATCTGGTTTACGAGTTTGGTGAGGCAACCTTGGTTGTCTCAATTCACAGGTTTAGTGAGGAGCCATTTTTCTAATAGAACTTGATTATGTGATTGTTTATCATATAATTAAAAAAAAAATAGTTCAAAAAGCATGTTATTAAATTTTAGAAAATTCATGGCCTATGAAGGGTTTGACGAGTTTAACTTTTTAAAAAAAATATTTTTCTTATTTTATTATTTGATGTTGAGCTGATTGAGAATTTAGTTTTTTAATTTTTTTCATTTTGCTTTCTATAAGGTTATCATAATTTTAAAAAAATCTCAATATCGGTTTCTCGATTTTGCAATTATCTATTTTTTGTTATCATATAATTAAACAAATAATAGTGTACATACAAAATAATTTATTAATCTCAATGGAGTCTATTACCTGATTTATGATTTTGGCATGTTGATTTGCACTACTTAATTGTCACAAGATAACTGAGGTTAATCCAATATGATTATATATACAACCAATTACTTAGTAATTTGATTGGTGGTGTTGATATTACATATTATTGTATGTATTATAATTTTTTTTTTTTTAAATATGGGGTTTATAAAAGAATAATAGATCTCATACCTATTAAAAACACGTAACTCATGTTTTATGCGATTTTATAGTATAATTATAGTTTATAATATGAGCTTTCAATTGGTTTAACTAAAAATAATTTATAATGAAAAAAAACTTTTGCTAATAAATTGTAATTGAAAGTATTTAGATAAAAGTTTCATATTTTTTACCGATATATGTAGTAATTATATCTTGTGTTGCAAGGTCTTGCATATAACTTAGACTGATAATTGAATGCTGCAAATACCTTTACTCAAACCTTACAATAGTGTATACAAGTTTGCAAAAGGTTATATTAATGATTAACCCAAATTTAATGGATCGAAAAACTGCAAAGGTCCAAAAAATCCATGGTTTCAGACAATATGTTTGGTTCCAACTCTAACTCTTGTGAGCTTTAACTAAGAGATAAACCCAACTTCCTTGGCTCAACCTAGAGGAAAAGCCCAACTCTCGTAGGCTCATCCAAGGAAATAGCTTAGCTCTATTAGACTCAACCTAGAGGGAAAGCTCAGCCCCTATTGGCTTCACTACATTTCATATCATGCTCTCCCTACACCCATAACTGTATAAAAAAATCTCAAGAGTCTATCATATTTATCCTTGATTAATATATATGTAACATATATTTATCCCTTATTAAATGTTATCAAGACAAAATAACACTTCAACCCCTCATATCCATAAAAGACAAAACTTATGAACTATAAATACTTAAGATAATCTTCAAGCTCTAGGTTTACAATCATCATTCTCTATTGCATGTATATTTTCAGAATATATCTCTTTAGAATATCATTTTACTTTCTCTCTCTAAAAAGATACTTTAAGCATATGAGAGTTCTCAAATCTACAAAAAGAGTCTTATACAGGTACCAACCACTAGCCATTTCGGCTTACTACGCACTAGGTACAATCTTCCAACCACTTTGACAAAAAAATCACATAAGATTTGTAGAACTAAGAGATTAATAATTTATCAAATGCAGAAGCCTTGCTTATAAAAATAAATGGTTTTTTTGTGACATCATAATTGATGTTGTATTTATAGGAAATTGATAAAAAAAAAGTCATTAGTTTATAAAACTTGTTTTTGGCATTTCCAAACCATTTAATGGCACACAACCAAGACATAATTGAGCTAGGACACAATCTAATCTACTCGTTACCACATACGAGAACGAGAATGTAGGAAAATGTTATTTAAAAATTAACAACATGTGAGTTTAGTTATCTTTCATATCAGGTGATCTACGAGTATTTATATATATATTTGAATTAAATGTATTTAAATTGTCAACAATAAGTTCACAGATGCATTATACATCCTACTAGTATAAGTCATACTGGATAATGATTATTTTATCATCAATGACTATGCAACTAGCTTGTAAGATGAATTATGTTAGGTAAATGCATGTCTTTTACATTTATTAATTAATACATATAGGTAGGCATCGCACTAATATCGTGCAAAATAAATTATTTAGGTGAGCATAACACTAAAAACTTGTGAGATATAGAATTTAGTTAGACAATTACATATGCCTAAACATCATTTAACATGCCATATTTGTTTTAAAGAATTGTTGTTTCAAAGGAAACAAAAAGCATTGATAGCATTTATAAAATTATTAGACTTGGTTTGGTGGTCCTTTTCTTCTCCTTTTAGATTAGGCTTGACTGGGTCTATTGTTCACCTTTTATTTAGTATTTTTTCATTTTTTTTACTATGCTTGTATTATTTAGTTTGACTTATATGTTTATTGGGGTGATGTACAATTCAATTGGGCTATATTGTATAGCTTTTTAGTTGGGTTTGGGCTGATTAAGCTTCATTCTCTTTCTCTCTCTTTTATATTTGGTTGGGTTTATGGGTGTTTAGTTTTGATTAGGTTGGTTGATTTTTTTTCAGCTCTGTGGTTGTTAGACCTAGTTGAGATATACTCCCACATTAGGTTTTTTCCTTCATCTTATCCTTGTCTTCTTTTATTACCTTCCTCTATGATTGACACGTTGTTTTGTTAGGATTTTTTTTTAGTTAGGATTTTAGGTGTTTGATTAGTGTTTTTTTCCTTTTCTTTTGATGACGTATGTTTGGTTAAGAATTGTTGAGCTTGGTTTTTATCTTGTTAGATTTCTTTTTTTTTTTTTTTCAAAAGAATATTGATTTTTTAGCTTAAGGCGGCATATGCATATGACCTATTATATTTTCTTTGGGATGGAAGACATGTCTTCTACCTCACCAAGTAAAAAACAATAACAAACAATGCATCGCCTACTAACATAGTTTTTGGGCATCATTAGTGCTTGAAAATTAGGCAATTACTTTTTAATAAAAACTTATTTTCAACCTAAAACACCTAGGAAATATTCTAAAGACCTATTTTTTTTTTAAAAAAAATTATTTAAATATATTTTTGAGTGAAAAAACTTTGAAAAGTAAGTTCAATCACACTTACAAACAGACCCTTCATCATTTAAAAACAAAAAATCAGCTCAAATCAAAATAAAATCTCAAATGCCAATCTATTTTTTGGACAAGATAACTAGAAAAAAAGGCCTAAATGGAACCCCATAAAATAATTGAACCCATTAACTCCAAGAACAATGAGTTTTATTGTCAAAAACTAATTGTTTGTCAACTTTTTTTTTTCATTTGCAATAATATAATAACTCTATTTCTTCTCTTTTAAGCTTGTGAGCCAAAATAAAAGAAAAAAGATGTTTTGAAACTAATAGTGTAATTTTAAAACAAAACAGAGCAAACCTAAAATTTGAAGAAAAAACATAGAGGCATTGACAAATAATTTCTTTTTTAAATTATCTTCAAATATTTCATAAATATAATGTTAGTCTTCTCATTTTCAATCCTAGACAATAAAATTTGATTATTTGTTTCGCAAAGCTGATCAAGAGAAAAATGGTGAGATGATATTTTGATGTGAATCTTAGTGGAATTAATTGGAATTCACGAACCCAAGATCTATCTAATCTAAGTTTGCTAAAAATAGGATGAGCTTATCACAATGAAAGACTTGCTCAAAGGCAACAAAACTATAAACCAACTCAATCATAACACCTATATTTGGACAAAAAGTCAAACTGACCGAATGTAGTCTCCTCCTCCCAATGCCTGTGTAATGGTCTTGGTTCCGCTAACAAACCTCTCTTGAACATGAATCATATTAATAATGGATTGCTCCTTATTATTTAATACCCTCTTTAAGTCCATCTTAACCTATGTATATTGAAGAAGTCTATTGAAAGCTTTTTTAAACCGCTTAGCTCTAATCCTTGTAACTACACCAACTGAATCCTCCAATGGATCTTTTGGAGCTTGGGTTACATCAAATTTTGTGATCTATATAACCATATTAAAGTAGATAAATTTTTTTATCAAATGCAAATCCTCAACAAATTCACCATTAACATATTTAAATGAAAAGAAAAATAGATTGGTGATTGAATAAAGAAAAAAATGGAGTCTAAAATTGATATATTTTTTTAATTAAAATAAAAGAAAAGCTCATTTTTATTTCCTTAAACTCCTGTCCCTTTACTTTTAATTTCTTGAAAACAACCACAGCTAATATTTTATCGTGAAATCAAGAATCAATAACAAAATGATCATTAAACTGCAATATCCATATAATAAATAAATAAAAATAACATATCAATATTAAAATCTCATGACATGACATTAAATATTAAATTGAAAATAAATAATAATAATAATAATAAAAGATACTATTACAGTCAGTAGAGACTTGTCTCGCAATCCAAAATACATGGCTGAGTTTTTATTTATTTAATTGAATTTAACTTAATATATAAGACGTGACACATCACGATGTCAATAGGGGGCGTGACGTAGAGAACAGAACCAAACAAGCAACGCAAATGGATAACACCAAGCCTTTCCATGTACTGAAGAACACACGATAACTTCTCACCAAATTAACATGCCATTTTTAGTATTTAGTTTTTAAATTTATTTATTTACACTATATAGCTGAAGCAACGGAAATGATGAAACTTGGCTCCTTATCACTCCTCACTCCCTCTCTTTTCTTTGATCTTTCCCCTCTCGAGGGTTTTTTCTTTTCTTTTTCTTTTTTTTTTCTTTTTTTTTCTTTCTTTTTTTTTGAAAATTCCCTTTTCCTTTTCTTTTAATTTCGAAACCCTAGCTCTTAATTTTATTTTTTATTGGAAGATGATGCAACAGCAGAGGCTAAAACAACAGGCCATGATGCAGTATCCCCATCCTGCTTTCTTAGCTCCTCCTCAGGTTTGTTTTTCTCTGTTTTTTTTTTTTTATTCTTTTCTTTTTGGTTTATTAGGTTTTTTTTTAAAGCTACTGATTTCTTATATGTGATCGAAGTTAAAGCCTTTTCTCTTAGTTCGTTAATACTGATGTTTTTCTTTTGATCGATTAGTGCTCGAGGAATATTATTGCTGAAAAGAAAATGTTTTCAGTATGTGATGATATTAACCGATATGTGCGGTGCCTTCATAAAAAACTTATCATATAATAATTTTATTTTAATGTTTTATCAAATGCTTAAACGGGTGTGTTATGCTTTTTAGAAGAGGGCTTTGAAATTTTAATTTGTGGGTTTTTGTTTTTGGTTACATATATATGAGTGAGCTGAGGGCTGGTGGGCGTTTGGCATGATAATAGTGCGATTGAATTGAGGAACTGATGAATTAGCATCTTTTTATGATGGTGCACATGATAAGCATAGAAATTAGCATTAAGCTTACTTTTTGCTGCTGACAAATTGATTTTTCTAGTTACAAGTGGCCTTTTGGTAAACTGTGAGAAAGACGTAGAACAGTCGAGTCGAATTTTAATTTATAAGGTGTTGCATTCAGCTTAGGGGATGGTGTTTTCAAGACATGTATATTGAAAGTGTTGTGTGGAGTAGGTTTTTAAGTTTTAGGAGTTTTTGTTTCATTTTTTTATTTTTATTTATTGCAGATAGAGCCTATCTTGAGTGGAAATCTGCCTCCTGGCTTTGACTCAAGTACTTGCCGCAGTGTGTGAGTGATGTCGCCATTTTTTTTTTTTATTTAGCATAAACTCAATGGTTGATGCCTGGACTGGATAACTTTTCTACTTGAAAATCTGGCAACGAGAACCACTTTTGCCTTTCTGTATGTTCCTTTTTTATGTTTCAATCTGTGTTAGTGGTCCTCTGTGTTCTCGACACACTGGTACTTCATCCTCTGGTCCTGCCTGCACTATGTGACAGGCTTTGTGCTTTTATTTTTTGCCGGATTCTATTTATTTGGTATTTCGATGGTGTGCTGACTATTAATAGTACTCTTTTTTTTTCATGGGAAACTGCAGGTATGTAGGAAACATCCACCCACAAGTTACAGATCCCCTTCTTCAAGAGGTTTTCTCTAACACTGGACTTATTGAAGGATGCAAGCTCATTCGGAAAGATAAGGTTAGGCTTTATTGCTGCATAAGTTTCAGGCATAACTTGTTATCAAGCAATATCTGTCCAAAAAGGTTTTAGTCACTGTTGTTTTTTCTTGTCATTTCATTTGATAGTGACTTTGTTTCATTTGCTCCTTGATGTTCTTTTTTTTGGGGGTACTGATGTGGTGGCATTCCTTTTCTTTGCAGTCATCCTATGCCTTTGTGGATTACTTTGATCGCAGATCTGCTGCTCTTGCCATTGTGACCCTTAATGGAAGGCATTTGTAAGCTGGAAACAAATTAGGTTTTTTTTGGACTTTATTGTGCCTATTTCTTTACATGTTTTTTTTGGCTGTTTGCAGGTTTGGGCAGCCTATTAAAGTTAATTGGGCTTATGCTAGTAGTCAGAGAGAGGATACATCAGGTTTATGCATGCATAAATTATACTGTTTTTTCTTACTGTTTTTGGTTTCATTGGCTAGGATATAACTAATGTTATATGTTCCATGCGGCATGTAGGTCATTATAATATCTTTGTTGGTGATCTTAGCCCTGAAGTTACAGATGCTACATTGTATGCATGTTTCTCTGCATATCCTGCTTGTTCGTAAGTTCCTTTCCACTCTAAACTTATCTGATGAACAGCTTTGGATCATCTTCAGTTCCAAGCTAAATCTGAGACTAATTTGACATGCATACTGGTGCTCGGTTACAGAGATGCAAGGGTTATGTGGGACCAGAAGACTGGTCGTTCAAGAGGATTTGGATTTGTTTCTTTCAGGAATCAGCAGGTATCAAATTGTTAAATTTGAATATTTTGGCTGCTCCATTTCCTCAAATTGTGTTATAATTCAATTTGTTTATGTCATAACTTTTTTCTGTATATTTGTTTTGTTCAGGAGGCTCAAAATGCAATTAATGACTTAAATGGTATGTGTTTCTCTGTCGTTATACAGTTTCCTTTATATTTGTGTTCTTAATCAGTCTGTATTTTGTTGAGATATATTAGCCCTATTGATAGATTAAAGAGTCTTTTTGTGTGCCATTTCTTTGCTGTTATACTAGCTATAATTAGCATAATTACTCTATCGCTACTTGCCCATGTATTTGCGAATCTGTTATTGAGCACCTAGTTTGTCTACTCTGCTGTCATGAATTGAAAAATTGGAGAGGTACTCCTTAGATGTAGAAAATCATTGTTTGTATGTCAGTTTTCCTGTCGGATTCACTTCACTACTATGGAGTTGTATAATGATGTTCGGACTTGATGTTGCAGGAAAGTGGCTTGGGAGCAGACAAATCCGGTGTAATTGGGCCACCAAAGGTGCCAATACTAATGGTGACAAGCCAAGTACTGATGCCAAAAGTATAGATCTAACAAATGGAACATCAGGTGAGCTATTCTACGAACATTGAATTGAACCTGTGGTTGAATATCAACTTGTAAATTTACGGTTGTGAAGTCCCTCTCATCTTTAATTTTTATATAATTATTTTTTGGAAGCTAAAATTTTAAGCAATTAGCATTTAGCTGAACTTGTCTTTTTATTTTTTGGGCCAGATGATTTGTCTGTTTTTGCTGAAGGATTACTAATTTGTTCTTAGACTGGACAAGATTATTAATTTGCTAGAGGATCACATAATTTGCTGTCTTGTATATATGATAGATGAATAATTCAGATGCATATCGGTATCCAAACCTAGGTCCAGTTTCTTATATGTATATGATCTTGCTGGAGGTGCTGTATCATATAAACTTGAAATGCTTTAGTTACATATGCATCTTCGTATCATGTTATATTAAATGTCTATTTTCTTTTATGCAGAAGATGGTCAGGAAAGGAATAATGACGATGCTCCAGAGAACAATCCTCAGTATACCACAGTTTATGTTGGCAATCTTGCTCCTGAGGCAAGTAACCTACTTGTGATTTAATTATTATCCTACTTGATCTTTATGTAGTTGGCATGATGCACTTTTACTAGGGATTATCCTTTCTGTCTTTTGAAAAAGAAGGTTAAATTGTAGTGCACACCCTTGCTTGTTTATCAGATTACGGTTAATTTCCTATACTATGTCACATTGCATACCCTTGCTGGGTTTACCATATTATATTATTAAACACCGTGTTATGATACTCACCAACCTGTGAGTCAATCAAAACTTTTTACATGGGATCTTCATTTTTATTATCATATGAGACTCGGATTTGCTTGGACCAATCGATAGTCCATGCAATGAGATGGAGTTGTTCAAGTCTGGTTGGGATCTTATTGTTCCATTTGTGTTTCTATACATGGTGTTCCTCTGGACAGAAGTTGATCAAAATGCTCTAGGACTACCTCCTCTGATTGGTGTCTCTCATTAACAAATGTTTTGCAGGTTACTTCTGTTGATCTACATCGGCATTTCCATTTGCTCGGTTCTGGAACTATCGAAGATGTTAGGGTGCAACGTGACAAAGGTTTTGGGTTTGTGAGATACAGCACCCATGCTGAAGCAGCTCTGGCTATTCAGATGGGAAATGCTCGAATTGTGTGTGGAAAACCAATTAAGGTATATTCATATGATGGTTTTTTTTTTTTTATTGATGTGGGATTTTTGTTTTCCCTTTTTGAATAAGTAGTTTTGATTACTACAGAATGTCTATGCTTGTTTTCGGTGACCTGCATCGCATGGCATTTTGCTGTCCTTTTTCTTTTATTCAACTTTTCTCAGGAAAGAAAGTATCATATGTAGCCAAACGTGGCCTGCTTAAAGCTGCGTTAGTAGCAGTTATGCAGACTTGTGTTTTGAGCTTGATGTCAAAATGGTCTAATCGTCGCATGGTATCTCGATGTTGCAGTGTTCATGGGGGAGCAAGCCCACTCTACCAGGGACAAGCTCTACCCCTCTTCCCCCACCAGCTGCCGGACATATGCCAAGCCTTTCAGCTGCTGACCTGGCAGCCTACGAGCAGCAGATGGCATTGAGCAAATATGGTGCACCAGCCCTTATGCATCCACAGGGTCATCATGCCCTCAGGCAGGCAGTCATGGGAATGGGTACTGTCGGAACCAGCCAGGCAATTTATGATGGCGGGTTCCAGAATGCGGCGACAACGCAGCAGCTAATGTACTACCACTAATGTTGTATGGGAACTCCCTTGTAGCTTGGCAGGGAGAAATAAGTGTTTAAAAAAACTTAGAATTGAGTTGCTTATGATATTTACCTCATCTGTCGAATGTTGCTGTATCATGTTACATATTTGTGTATGCATACTCTGTTTTTCATTTATGTTGGAAGAAAAATGATAATTTTAATCAACACAGTACCAATCGGCTGGCTTTTATTTTAGCATGGTCTTAAGTATTTCTTTTCATATATCAATTTTCTATGCTTCCCTGTTAAAAATAGACCTTTAATGATGTCTTTGTGAAACCTCGAATTATATTATGTGTATGTTTGAAGCTGTGTTTGAAAGTGTTTTTTATTTATAAATATATTAAAATGATTTTTTTTGTTTTTTTTAAAATATTTTTGATATAAGAACATTAAACTAATCTAAAAATACTATTTTTTTTTAATTTAAAATAATTTTTTTTTTTTAAAAAAATACCTTTGAAATGTTGTGCCAAATATATGTTTCATCATAATATCTTTGTGAAAATCCTTGTGCTACTAGCTAGGCCTTATATCTTATTATTTCATTTTTCTCATTTTATTTTTGCACAAATATCTATTTGTATCCAATTGGCTTTACATCTTGAGGTGTTTGGACCACAAGTCCAAACATTTCATGTTTTGCAAGTAAATTTATTTTGTCTATATTCTTCGATTGATTGAGGATCAATATCCACATTTTCATTTTCAATATCCACATTTTCATATATGAAAAATATTGTTGACAACTATTTTATTTTGGTTTTATTGTTTCTTCGTAGAGATAATTTATCGAGATCTCACTTTTTTTTGTTTTCAAGTTCCTAAACATCTTCTGGGGTTTTATGATCAATTATATATGTATCCTCATAAATATTCTTTTCCTCAATAATGCCGACTTGATTATTGTTCCTTTTTTTCTTTTTTGAGGATTTTTCTCTTAAACCCATTGGTCTATCACGCTTCTAGCATGCTTTGAACTCATTGTTGCAACTTTAGTGGAATGTCTTATTGTAACTTCAATCCTGGCTGGAGCATTTATAGTTGGCATATGAGATTTGGTTACTCCCTTTGAATTAGTGAATGCTTGGTAACTTATTTGTCATGTCTTGCAAATGAAGTATATGTTGAACTTCTTGTTCATATTGTTTTGTACGAGGATCAAAATTCAATAATGATAATGCATTCCATGTATTATCTTTATCCAACCATTTAATTTCTCCCCCTAATGATAGGAGCATGGTCTCATCAAAATGACAGTCAACAAAACATATCAGAAAAGTATTTAATTATTGATGGAGACCCAAATCCAATATATATTCCTAGTCTGTTACGAGAGCCCATATTTGTATGTTGCGGTGGATAAATAGGAACATATACCGCATAACTAAATATTGTTAGATGAAAAATACTTGGCTCATGATCGAAAATCAATTGTAATGAAAAGAATTTATGATATGATGTTGGCCTAATGCATATGAGTGTTGTTTCATGTAATATAACATGTTCCCAAATAGACACAAGAAACTTAGTTCTCATGAGTAATGGTCTTGCAATTAACTAAAGGTGAATGATTCTGCAAGATCATTCTCATTATGAAAATGGCAACAAAATGTTCAATGCTTATCTCAAATGACATGCAATAATCATTAAATGCTTGAGATGTAAATCCATCAGCATGTAAATGCTTATACTAAAACCATAAAATATCTAAATGGTCCAAAGGGTGAATATTGCATCCCAAGCAATATTTAATTTGTTCTAGAAATCTTGAGGATTCAATCTTAACTTTAGTTGGTGATGGTCTAATGACCAATTTTTCTTGAGAACAAGCAGCACATGAGAACTCATTAAATTGAAGAATCTTCTGGTTCTTCAATGGACGATCATGTAAATTCTCAATAAATCTTTGCATCATTATTGACCCACGATGACTTAACCGGTCATGCCAAATAATAAATAATTTTGTTCATTAAACTTTTAGTTTGTTATTGTATTGACTTCAATTGTATTAATATTTGTGTATTACAATCCTGAAGATAAAACAAGTAATCTCTCAAATATTTCTTTTCTTGTAAAGTCATTTCATATGATGTAAAGATATTCAATATCATTGTTATTGGAAGTCTCAGTATACTACCTAAAAATAAAGCATTCTCAATGATAATTGTAAAGAATAAAACATATAGATTTCCATTGATTTATAAAGAATAAAACATTCTCAATGATAATTGTTGCTGCATTAGGAAACATTATATTATCTCTTTCAGAGCTTTTAATTAGTCTTCTGAACCTTATATTGTATTCACGTTTGCTTTCATCATTCTTAAATTTAAAAAGTATTGCTTGTCTAAGAATGATATGCGTTGTTGCACTATCTTCTAAGCATATATCTCCATTACTAATATTGGGTTTATGGTGCAAATACATATTTTTTTCATGAAAAAGAATAAATCTACAATAAGTTTATAATAAAACATAGTATCTATATATATATATATATATATATATATATATATATATATATATATATATATATATAACAATACTTTAAATAAGCCAACATGAAAGAAAGAAAATAAAATACATCATAACATACTAGCATAAAGAAACACACCTAAAGGATTAACATAATTTTGAACTACATATTATCATTATAATAAATATCAACATTTTCATCAGTTTGCTCAAAACAAATTTGTAACGTGAAAGTGAGTCATATCCAAAAGGTCAAAATAACTATCATTATTATTTCAATGCGGGTGAGAAAAATTATTTCTATGTTTTTCTCCTTTCCTTTTAATTAGGACTTATATAAATCAACAAGATATTTGGTCATACGATAGGTACGAGATCAATGCCCTTTCATTCCCCATCGATAACAAATATTTTCTACTTTCTTGATATCCATGTTATGTACACTCTCCCCCTTTCTTGTTTTTCCATATTTTGTGAAGGTTTGTTTGAATTTGACAAATTACAACCACAATAGTCACAGTAATTAAAATATCTTTGCCTATGTCCATGACCTCTACTATGACTATGACCATAACTATAACTATTAATATATCTCATAACATTCACTTTAGGGAATGAAATTGAACCAATTGGTCGTGATTCATGATTTTTCATTAAGAAATCATTATTTTGTTCAGCCACAAGTAGACATGAAATCAGTTCAGAATATTTCTTAAAACCTTGTTGTCTACAGTGCCACAAGAGCACACTGAAGGCATGAAAAGTAAAGAGTATTTTTTTTCCTAACACATGTTAATCGGTGACATTGTCTCCACATGCTTTCAATTTGGAATTGATATTAAATATAGTAGAAAAAGACGCCATCGTGACAATGGAGGTGATGACGTAAAATATCATGGCCTTTGTATTATTTTAACTAAATGCCTCATTTCCATCTATAATGATGTCTCCAAGACCTATGACATCCAAGTTAATTTTGGCATTAAGAATCCATGCTAAATATAGAAAATAAAAATGTAAAGAAATTCACAAAAAATACAATGATAATAAAACTTGGTAGGATCAATTTATCAATAAAAAAATGTACATGACGTTGTTATACCTCAACCACAAAGGATATTTCACCTAACTTTGAACTTGTAGCCTGGAGGCCGGAGGTTTCCAACCTATTTAACAAATTTATAAATGCACAATAGAATTATGATGTGAATAGAAGATGCAATTCCAATGAGGACAAGATCCTTTAATAAACACAAAACATACTTATGATTTGCAAAAATATAAATACAAAATTTAAACAGTAATAAATATAGTGATTAATAAAATATAAAGAAATATTACTTAAATTTATATTGAAATGAGTATGGATATAAATATACTTTTTACTTTTTATAAACAAACCAAATATAATTATATGTTTCAAGATAAAAGCAATGAGCAATTCATGTTGATAACATTTTATGGAAGTATATATTTAGAAACATACACTATACTCAATAAAGAGTTAATAGAATAAACACACAATAATATATATGTGTTATTTTCTCTCTCAATAATGCACCTATTTCTAGGCACATGTACATAAATATTTATAAGCTCAAATGACATAAAAAAATTTAGATTCAAATGAACCTAGAGAGATTCAAATAAACCTAGAGAGAATAATGAATAAATGCAATATGATAGGGATGTATGAAGAAATCTAGACTTTCACACATACAGTGTATGGTTTTATAACATAAGTGTTAATTTTCTTGATTTACAATTATATTTTTTACTCGCTATTAAAAAACACATTAACTCATTTGTGTTACAAAAAAATATTCAACATGAAACTAGGTGAGTCAAATAGATGTATTAATATATTTTTTCTTGTATTTATTAGCACAAATAATTCATGATTTATTTAATTAAATGCATGTATGAATTTTTTAATTTATAATTAGGATTTTGTTGTAAAACAACACATTTGAAAAGCTTGAATAATTATATTTTTTAAATTAAATATTTAACATGTGATGAAATGCGAGTTAAATAATTAGTAATACATCCAAAAGAGTTGAATTATATAAACAATAAAGAAGGTGGGTATTTTTTTTTTCCGTTTCCCCCATTTTGTTTCTTTTGTTTTTGATTTCATTTTGTTTTATCATGTGCTTGATTTTGAATTTGTTTTAATTTATTTTCTATGATATTATAGCGATGTCAAATAAATATTCTCGACATTTGATTTGTGCTTCATTTTTTCTTTATTTTATAAATATTATTTTTTGTTATCATATAATTAATTAAAAAATATAGTTTTTAATCCTAGTAGAGTCCATTCATAAATTTAATGAGTTAAGTTGTAATGTCTGGTTAATTCAATATGTCGATGTCTCAATACTAAAAACATAAGTAATTTTAATTATTTTTTAAAGTTAAATATGTTTTTTATTGATTCTCCGACTTGCCTCTTACCATGCCAAATTAATTGGATTATACCGAAGTATTATTTATAAAATATAATTTTAAACTTCCACTACAGGAAGAATAGAAGAATTTCAAGATTAACTTGTTCGATAATACTTAGTAGGAATACTAAATTAATTTTTTGTAGAGTAATTTTTTTCAATAATAAAAAAAGTAATTCGAGCTACAACGTCACGGTAGATATATAGAGTTGTCGTTGTTTGGTGGACCATAATGGAGCTGATTAACTTGGTAATGTCTCTTTCAAGAATACAGAGGTCCTCATCATTCTTGGAACCTGTCATCAATCAGTCTTTGATATAATGGACACGGAGTGTCACTTCCTTGTCTTGGCTTATTATTTGTACGAGTTGCTTTTCAAAAAGTAAAAATTTATTATTTTAATATATTTCTAAATAAAAAAAACTTTCAAATTAATCTAAAAAAAGTGTTCTAAAATGGATCGTTCATCAATTTAGGAGAGAGAGAGAGCGTTGCCCTTCAATTGTTCATCTGAAGGAGTCTTCGTTGAACTAAAACAGAGAAGGATAAAAATAAAATTGTAGCCTGAAGATTATCATAATCATTTTGAGACACAAAATTGGCTTCCTAAGAAATTCTCTATACAGCATATCGCCGTGTAAACTGTATTGTAAGGTTCAGGGCTGAGATTTTTATTTATCCTAAATTGCAAGAATCCCAGCTGAGAAGATGGGGCTCGTCTTGAAAGGCGAGCTTGCAACATCTGCAGATCTGGCAACTTCTGATAGGCACTGTTCTTTGCGCTCGTCAGTCATGATTTGACTCGACCTGCACTCCACGCTGCAGAAAGCTTTCTCTCCCCTGTAAGCAAACATGGAAGAACACAAACGTTTAATCTCATGATTCAATAGCCGATGTAAGAACACACCTGGAAATTAATATCTAAAGAAAACTTGAAGGACCCGGAAGAAAAATTGCAGTACCTGTACATGTAGATGTCTCTGCCATGGAGTTTTTTCCTGCACAAGTGGCATGAACTCAGGAAATCTGAGGTGGGATACAAGGAAACATCCTCGACTGCTCCGGCAGGAAATTTCTTAAGAACAGAAGTACAACCCGTGTTCTCGCATCTTCTGTCATGCCCTCGTTTTCCATGGTCACCTCCATCATGGTACACCCTCGTGAAGGATTGATTAGGAGCATGGATGGTGACAAATGTATAGTCTTCCAAACTCCCCATATCCATTTCCTCAAAATCGCAGCTAAATATCTCACAATTTTTACCTGAATTAACAGGAACTGGAACTGGAACTGATCTGTTCAAATTTGACCTACAAATTGCATACTTTGCCAAGAATTCATGCCCCATATCAGTATTAGAAGGCTTGTCTAGGGCTGCAACAATACCCAATCCAACCCCACCAAGATCACAATAATTCTTTAGACCTTTTGGCGATTGATTCTTGTAGTCGAATGGACTTCTAGGACTGGTGTTTGCGTCCATGAACTTGGCACGGTTGCCTGGGACCAATAGCTCCGACAATCTTCCGATCATCGGATTTGTTCTCTTGCCTAACATCGTTAAAGTTTAAATAAGAACACAGAATGAGATGTTGGGGTGGGTTATAAAGGGATAGGAAAATCACCACAAATGATTTGATTTCTCTTGCCAATTTATTTTATTATTATGGAGTAGGTGGACTTTGGGGCCATGAGTTTTTGGAATTATACAATAATTTTGATTGTTTGCCAGGAAAGATGGGCCCCGCCTGTGAATTATTTTCCGCTTTTATTATCATTTTCTAATTTATATTTTAAAATTAAAAAAAATATATCTGTTGCATAAAGACTTTAAAATTAAAAAAATCAAGTTAATGGGCAAATTCTTTTTTTTTCCCCAGCATCGCTCAGATTGCTATAATTATTTAATAGATTCCCCAAAACAAATATATTACAACTTGCCCGGTGGGACCCCCTCATCCAATGATTGAGACTTATCTTGGAGTCTAGCCCACCACAAAAAGATTCCAATTACGTGTCGAAAATGCTAAGCAAGAAAAGGAGAGAGCAATAATTACCAACACCACCATGGGCCAACTGATTGGAGGCCCACGTTTTCGGTATCCCGAAGGTGGTTTTCTTTTCTGTCCTTTATGTCAGTTTCTTCTCTCTGTAATGAAAATTCATAGTTTTTTTTTTTTATTTTTTTTAAAATGATTTTAAATTATTTGTTAAATTTGAAAAAAAAATCTTCTTATATTTATCTGTTTGGATATTTTGTTGAAGGGCTGGGGGGGATGGATTTCGCCAAAACCATGTGCTTGGATATACGGTGTCGTGGTGGCATATTCTAATAGAAAAATAAATAAATAGAAAAGAGCAATCAAGATCGCGAAATTTTTGTTCACTATGAGAATAAAGATCTTAGCACCTTTTTCATCCACTAATTGGAGAGGAAAAAAAGGCATAATTTTTTTTTATAGATATTATGTAGCCATTTCAGCATCAATTTGTTTTAATTATATATATATATATATATATATATATATAAGCATAATATTTTTTTTTAATCAAAGACCTGTTCACTATATGTTTTGTCGAGAAAGTTAATTTAACTTTAACTTTGACATTGGACACAGTTTTCAAGGACATGGAAATAAAATGAAATCCTATTTAGATAGTGTTTGACACTGTGTTTCAAAGTATTTTTTTTTAAATAATATTTTTTGGTGTTTTTAGATCATTTTTATATGCCGATATAAAAAATTATTTTTAAAAAATAAAAATAATATTATTTTGATACATTTGTAAACGAAAAGCACTTCAAAAATAATTTCAACAATACTCTCAAACAACCTCTTATTCCCTTACGACAAGGGGACTACTATATAGCTCCACTAAAGATTAGGTTCTTAATTATATTTAATCCTTAGTTCGAAGGAAGAAATGAATGATAGATAACATATTGATAAATGAATTAACAAATAGTTAATTGAGTTGTCAACACTTAATCACACAATCATGTTCCCATCTATTTCAACATCCTTACCAATACTAGTGTCTTGTGTAAGAATGACTATGCCTCTATCATAACTTTGTGCTTATCTTTTCTATATGTTGACATAACCACATGTACCAACTATTATTGTGTCTTTCTTTCTTTCTTAGAGAGCATTCATTTACCTTACTTTAAACTTGTCTATTGCTAATATTAGAGCTACTATACAAAGATGAAAAACACAACACACATGACTTATCCATAATAGTATCTCAATAAAAAAAATAACTTGCTAATTTTCTCCTAATAAAGGCCTTGATTTTTCTATGTCATACTATTTAATTCTCAATGATAAATTTATTTCAGTACCAAAGAAAAGAAAACACTTCCTATTATGCTCTGATAAGATGTGGGGTGATAACTTTTTTTTCTTTTCATTTAGATATCTTATACTTAGTCTCAATATTTAGTACTTATCCTAATTCTAATTTTTTCTTCAAAGTAAAGATATCCAAAGGGCATAATGTTGTTTTTCTTTCTTATCAAGAAAAAGTCTAGATACAATATATTTTATTTAACTTGATGAAACTAGCAAAATTAACTACATGACCAAATATATGTTTTACATCTTGTATGCAAAAATATCTTATTTTCTTAAGGTCTTATTGATTATTGCCAATGTATATCTAAGACATCACTTAATAAAAGTGAAAATCCCCGTTTATGACATTAAAACAAGAAGATCATATATGTGAACTCAAAGCTATCTAGTTCTCTCGGAAATGCATTGTGGCACAATTGTTAACCAAACATCTTAGGGTAAAACACTATTTTAGTGCGATCCATGAGAGTGGTACAAAATAGAAGCAAACTTTAAAGCCATATATGTCATTACTTATCAGCTAATCATATTCCAAATCAACTAAGAGATATCTAACCTTCCATATATACACCGAGAAGACAAATATTAGGATACATTCCCATGATTGACACTCCAACAATGATGTATCACATATGTAGCCAAAAAATTAGCATGTTAGAAAAATAAAGAGCTTAATCTCATATTAATTTTTCTATTTCACCTTGAAAGGAATATATAGCTGAAAATACAAAAGAGGAGACCAAAAAGTTTTATCATGAACATAGTGCTAGGTTTTGGTAAGAAAGGAAGTGTTGATATGGGGGAGTTGCCACACGATGATTTTGGTTATTTTTGTAAAGCATGTGAGATTTATGCATTTGGTAAATTCCATCTTCCAATTATTCTTTTTAAAATTGAATCCTTTGATTTATTGGTGCAATTTTTTTCCTTTTAATTTCATCATTCATTTTTTTTAATTTGTTTTGGTTTGTTTTCCATGTTGTTATTGTTGTCTGAAACAAATTATATTATATTTCATTACTACTCAATTTTGCGAGTATTTATTTTTATTTTCTTATCATTAAGTAAAATAGTTCAAAAAGTAATAAAGTTGTTAATTATAGTGGAGTCCACGTTCTAGATCTTGAGTTAAGTTGTGAAGCCCTAATTGAGTCCATATATTGTTATCTCAATATTAAAAAAATGTTAATATTGATTTTTTTAAAAAAGGAAAACAACAGTTTTAACCAATTATCTGGGTTATTTTCGAACCCATCAGATCGACGATTTTATGTCAAGCAACTCTTATATATGTTAATTTTAAATAAATACTAAAAAAAGGAGATGAGTTTGAAGTCTATAAAATCAATTTACTCGGTTATGTTTAATAATAACATTAAATAATTTTATATGGCTTGAATATTTTATTTTAGATTTTTTTTCTTTAACCATAACCACAACTTTGTTTGTGTTGTTATGCATAAAAGTGAGTTCTAAAAAAAACATAAATTCTTCAAAAGAAACTATATTTGGTCAATAATCTAATTTACATGAGGATAATGACGGGGTTGGCTATCAATAGATAGAATTTAGAGGCCAGCTTGTCCCTGATACTTTCCTATATATATACAAGTCTACATTCATATCTCAAAGCAGTTCTATCTGGGTTTTTCAGGTTTATGAGAATAAGCAATCATGCGGGGTTCCTGGGTTAGTATTCTTCTCATTGCGAGCTTAGGTTTGATAGGTTCCTGCTCAGCAGCAGCGGTTGAATATGATTCTAGTGCTGTTATCATCAATGGCGAAAGAAAGATTATTCTCTCAGGATCAATCCACTATCCCCGGAGCACAGTTGAGGTAATAATATATATCGAGCAAAGAAAATCTTGCAGAAAAGTTTAGAAAACCATCACATTGTCTTAAAACATGGTGTGTGTGTGTGTGTGTGTGTGTATTCACTTAATCGGGTCTTGTCTACAGATGTGGTCAGATTTAATTCATAAAGCAAAGGAAGGAGGACTTGATACGATTGAAACATATATTTTCTGGAATGCACATGAGCCTCGCCGTCGTGAGGTGGGAAACTCACCTGCTTGCTTGATATGAGAGGCTGCCTTTGCCTGCCATTTATAATTTAGATTCTTTGATTTTGTCATGACAGTATAATTTCACGGGCAACCTGGACTTTGTAAAGTTTTTCCAAAAAGTGCAAGAAGCAGGGCTACATGGCATTCTCCGAATAGGTCCTTATGCCTGTGCTGAATGGAACTACGGGTATCAAGTCCTTTTCTTTCTTCTTAAGCTTTCAATTGTGGAGTTGACACAACAGGATTTACCAAATTATTTATCTTTTCTCAACTTCATCAGGGGCTTCCCTGTGTGGCTACACAATATTCCAGATATCAAATTCAGGACAGACAATGAGATTTTCAAGGTTTGAGCTGGTCAAATGTTTTTTATTTTTCTTTCTAATGAACCCATCCATTGTTGGCCTATATATTCAGGATATACAGTGACAAGAAGTAATCTCAACCTTACTTCTTTTTTTTTTGGACAGAATGAAATGCAGACTTTTACAACCAAGATTGTGAACATGGCTAAAGAAGCAAAGCTTTTTGCATCGCAAGGAGGACCTATAATTCTCGCACAGGTTTGCAGGCTTCCAGCCATCTTTTTTAATCCATAATTTTCTAGTAGCTAGCACTAACTGCTTCTAATCTCACTCCTAAACATATTTGAATATATCAGATAGAGAACGAATATGGAAATGTCATGGGACCTTATGGAGAAGCAGGTAAATCATACGTTCAGTGGTGCGCACAAATGGCTGTAGCCCAAAATACTGGTGTACCTTGGATTATGTGCCAGCAGAGCGATGCTCCCTCAACCGTGGTATTTATTGCATTTTCTTCATTGCTTCTATCTTTTTTGTTGATCATTTGTATTTCTGTGTCATTTATCATGTAGATCACTCTTTTCTCTTATGTTGCCATGATAGATTAACACATGCAATGGATTCTACTGCGATGCATTTACACCAAACAATCCAAAAAATCCAAAAATATGGACTGAAAACTGGACTGGATGGTAAGAACATCTTTCTTCCCCTACAGTCATCTGATTAATCACGTTGAGTTTGAATCCTGACACACACTTGCCTTGTAGGTTCAAGAAATGGGGCCAAAAAGATCCACACAGGACTGCTGAAGATTTAGCCTTTTCAGTTGCACGTTTTTTCCAGAAGAATGGAGTGTTGCAGAACTACTACATGGTCGATCTCTCCCCAACTTAGTCTGTTTTCACAGTTTTTCAAGCATGCGCTCTTCAAATGCTTACTTTTATTTGTTTGTTCGTATATATATATATATATATATTAAATCTCAGTATCACGGAGGAACCAACTTTGGACGCACGTCAGGAGGTCCATTTATCACAACATCTTATGACTACGATGCACCACTTGATGAATACGGTAATCACTGAGTTGGTTTAAGTAATCACGTGCCTGCATTGCTATTGAAACATTGAAAACAAGTGTTCAGAAAATTACTTGTCTGATTTTCCATCACCTCTAACAATGTTTTTCATGGCAAGATGTGATCGTAACGTATCAATTGATCCCTTGTCTGTTGAACACTGTGAATAACCACCAAAAAAACAATTCAATCTGAATTTCTAGGAAATTTAAACCAGCCCAAGTGGGGACACCTCAAAAAGCTGCATGCAGCACTTAAATTGGGGGAGAAGATTCTGACTAACAGCACAGTGAAAACAACAAATTATTCAGATGGGTGGGTTGAGGTAAGTGACAAAATAGACAAGATATGAATCGATATAACAAATATGAAATGAGCATCAGTTTATACAAGTTTGTGTTGTTCGCCATCAGCTGACGACATTCACCAGCAACATTAATGGGGAGAGATTGTGTTTCCTGAGCAACACAAAAATGGATGACGTTAATGTTGACTTGCAACAAGATGGAAACTACTCTGTGCCTGCTTGGTCTGTTAGTATTCTTCAAGACTGTAACCAGGAAATTTACAACACTGCAAAGGTAAAACCAAAGCATTTCTCCGATGATGTTTTTGTTTTTCCATTTCTGAATGTACTGAAAGCATTAAGATCTATTTTAACCCTACAGGTTAACGTGCAAACCTCGTTGATTGTGAAGAAATTACAAGAGAATGACACACCTCAAAAACTCTCATGGGAGTGGGCACCAGAGCCAACTAAAGCCGCACTCCGCGGACGAGGAGGTTTCAAAGCGACTCAGCTGCTTGAACAAAAGGCGGCAACAAATGATCAAAGTGACTACTTGTGGTACATGACTAGGTACATATTAATTGCCACGCTTCATTTACTATGAAAATATTTCCCCCTCATTGTCACTCTCATCTATGCAATACAGAGTTGTCAATAATGGGACATCCATGAAGAATGTGATGTTGCGTGTGAAGTATTCAGGGCAATTCCTTCATGCTTTTGTTAATGGGAAGGAGATAGGTAAGATCTTCCTTAATTCAGATCAATCTTTAGGATAATCATCAACATTGCGCGGTCATTCATGCTCGTCTGATTTGCCAAATACAACAGGTTCCCAACATGATTACTCTTTCACATTGGAGAAGCCTGCTTTGCTTAAGCCCGGGAGAAACATTATTTCTTTGCTCAGTGCTACTGTTGGACTTCAGGTACTGTACCTATAGTTCGCGCAGTTTATCGAGTTCAGCTTCCATTCCCATTACCATCTTCAAATTCAATGAAGGAATTCTCACAAAATTCAAATCCCTGTCTTATTTTTCCTCACAGAACTATGGTGCATTTTTTGATGAGGGAACTGAAGGCATAGCAGGAGGTCCCGTTGAGCTGATCGACAGCGGCATCACCACTGATTTATCATCAAACGAGTGGTCTTATAAGGTAAATTTAATGGAAGCGGCCCGTAGTGTATGGCTTTTGTGCACACTTATGAAAACTAGCCTAATCATCTATATATATTTGGCGTAAGGTTGGATTGATTGGTGAGGGGAGACGATTCTACAATCCACATTCAGGCCATGCAAAATGGGTCTTAGGTAATCTTCCTGTGGGGAGTGCCATGACCTGGTATAAGGTATGCTTCTCAATCCTCAATAGCACCTCATGCCAGAGAAATGCCTCATGATCCGCTGATATAAATTTAATTGTCTTCAAAAAATGACTGATCATTTTTAAAAAATGTATCTTCTTCCAGACCACCTTCCAGGCTCCATCAGGAACCGAACCTGTGGTGGTAGACTTGCAAGGTATGGGCAAGGGTCATGCCTGGGTTAATGGGAATAGTCTAGGTCGCTTCTGGCCAACTTTGACCGCCGATCCCAACGGATGCGATGGCAAATGCGATTACCGAGGACAATATAAGGAGAACAAATGCTTGTCGAATTGTGGCAATCCAACTCAAAGATGGTACTGCAAGATTCAATAATTACTCTTATTATATATCCTAAGATCAGGTATTTAAAGGATGGTACTGTGTTATCAGGTACCATGTCCCAAGATCGTTCCTCAACAATGGCTCAAACACATTGATTTTGTTCGAGGAAATCGGAGGAAACCCTTCAAATGTTTCTTTCCAGATTACGGCGACTGAAACAATATGCGGAAATGCATATGAGGGAACCACATTAGAGTTATCATGCAACGGTGGACGAAGAACCATCTCAGATGTCCAATTCGCCAGCTTTGGAGACCCGCAGGGTGGCACCTGCGGCTCATTCCAGAGAGGCAGCGTTGAGGCCGGTAGTAGCTTGTCTGCAGTTGAAAAGGTACAAATCAAAACACTAAATCTCACTGCTAAACAACATCCGGTGTTTGTTGTTCATTTCCTAAAAACATTTCTGGTTTTGCAGGCGTGCCTAGGAAAGGAGAGTTGTTCAATAAACATCTCAAAAACAACTTTTGGAGTAGGAGATAGCTTTGGCATTGATGATAACAGACTGGTTGTTCAAGCTGTATGCAAATGATACAATACGAGTCATCATCAAATGAATGAAAATTGTTCAAGGCAATTGGGTTTTGCTATCAAATCTAATAAAACCGATTCTGTAAACCATCAGTACAAGTCCTGATAAATATGTATGACAATGATGTCTCTTTCCTCAAACTTGTACTCAAGTCATCGATTATTGTCTCACGGTTTACCAAACTCGAGAACTATTATCGACTGTACAAAGATCGACAATTTCAATGTATAATTATGACTTATAATTCCCTTGGTCAATTATTTCTTATGGTTAATTTTCTAAATCATGATAGATTTCAGCCTTTTAAGAAAAATATTTTTTTTACATAGCTAGCATGTGAATGTTTACCTTTTGGTATAAACAATACCTTTATATTCCTTTATTTTAGAACAAATGAAGGTATATTATGTGTCATATAATGTTGAAATTATTTAACCATAAATGACATGGAAATGAGCACTTGTTACCTAAAATTATTGACCATCGGTGCATGTTTGACATATCAACAAATTATTTATTTTCAAAAATCATGCATGCTCTATCTTTTATATGAAATGTTTAGAATCGTATTAGAAGTAAAGTAGTTTTAGCTTGCTTCAGCCATTCATCTTGCATAAAACAATCAATTATTATTTCAAAAGCTTAAGATACTTTTCATAAATAAAGATTTTAAACCCTAAACCTATTTTTTCTTCTGAAAAAACAAAAAAAAATAGTAGTCTCAAGCTTTGTTGCACCAATTTTATACTTATTATTTGTTTCCAAAATAACATAGATTGTTTACCCCATATCAATTTATCCACAGTCAATGTTGAAAAAAAACATAAAGAAGAATGCCTTGATCTTTTATATATATATATATATATATATATATATATATATATATATATATATATATATATATCTTAGGAAAAAGACATCCATGCTAATCATTGAAAAAGATAGTGTAAACACTCATGAAAATATAAGGTTTGATAAAATGATAAAACTCTGACAAGCAAGGAAAACCCGGGATAATAAAATGAAACGTCCACGTCATGAGAATAAAAAGGGAATCGAAAATCTTTTGATAAAGTATAAATAATAAAAATGGACATGAAAAGTAATATAAGAAGAAAGTAACAAAATATGCCATGCATAGACAACAAAGTTATTTGTTTAGAGAAACTTGAAGACATATTACAACAAGCAAGAGAGGTAAGAAGAGTATTGAAACATGAATGAGTATAAGGAATTAATTAAGTGGAAAATAAAATAAAAGTGAGAGTGACTCAATTTTATTTATTTTTTATCCATGGATTCACTGCTCGTTTCCTAATCCTCTTTTCCTTTTAGCAATATCACGTCTATTGGCATTCTGGGTTTTTGAGTGTCAGTGGCAATTAACTTGATTTGTGTAGGCTTTGTTAAAGACTTTTACTGGCTTTCTTGTGAGTGTTGCAATGATGTTAGGTGTTGATGGAGGAGCTAATCACGGTGGTGGAGGAGTTTAATCACATACCATTTCATTTCAATACAAAAAACAAAACAAACTTGAGCAAATTTTCTCTCGTTTAGAATCTTGGTCTATTCCAGAAATTCCACTCAAATTCTGACCGGAATATTCTGGTTTCGTTTGCCCATTTTGTTCCATCTAAATAGTGTTTTTTTTTAAATAATGAATAGTTTTACAATATCAATCATATCTCTTAATCTGACTGTTAGATTAAGATGAAATTTTACGAGAAGTCTCTAGACATATTTATATATATTACGTTAAAATTTGAAAACAATTAGAGAATGTAACGACCTTGCGATATTGATGATGGAGTTCTCATAATATTATACAAGTTCATAATATTGTTTAAAAAAAATATTTTATTGTGTGTTTTTTTTATATTAAATTGTTCTCAATTTCATTATTCAATGAGTTTCTTGTGAATTAAACTTTATAATTTGATTTGAAATGAATCTTAAGTGCTTATGGGTTTTTGCTGCGTTATCTTGTGGGTGCTTAGGTTAGAGGAAATAGTTTGTTTGACACTTTTTTTCCTTTATAGATATTTTAAGCAAGTTTATCAATTCCATTTCATTCCGTCTAGAATACTAGTACATTTCGTTTCAATTCAAAAAAAGAACAAACTTGAGAAAATTTTATCTCTCTCTGAATCTTGGCCCGTTCCAAAAATTCCTGCTCAAATTCCTACTGGAATGTTCTAGCTTTGTTCTGCTAATTCCGTTCCAGCCAAATATTGTTTTTTTTTAAATAATGAATACCTTTACAATATCAATCATATCTCTTAATTCGACTGTTAGATTGGGATAAAAATTTACGATGAATCTCTTGACATATTTATATATTATGTTAAAATTTCAAAGCAATCAGAGAATATAATGACCTTACAATATTGATGATGACATTCTCATAATATTATACAAGTTCATAATTTTGATAAAAAAAAAAAATTATTATGTCTTTTTGTAGATTAAATTTTCTCAATTTCATTTTTCAACGAGTTTCTTGTGAATTAAACCTTATAATTTGATTTGTTTTATTTAAGATTATCATGATCTTATAACACATGTCAAACATTTGAAAGGTTAACTTAGGTTGATCCAAGTTGATTCAAGATATCGTTGTTTCAACATTTTTTAAGATGTCAACTTGATTCGGGGCCCACCCGGTGCGAACGTGGATTAGTCTGGACCAGTGTCTAGAACACCGCGTGGTTTATATCAAAAAAAAAACTTGATTTTTTCTAGTTAAACTATAGTTTTATTAATTTTTCATGTTATCTTTGAACTCATCAAGTTGTTCGAGTTATTTAGTTCAACTCTCATTTTTTGTTATTTATAATTGAAATTTAAATTGTACAATTCTAAATAATTTTATTTTTATATTTGAACTATTTTTTTCTTGAATTAATATATTTAAGTGTGTGTGTAAATAGTATTACCCCAAAACAAAGTGAAACAAAACATCAATCCAAACGAAATTAACGACTTTATTTCAAGGGAATGGAAAGGAAGAAGGGTCTTGTTCCTCAATCATCATTCCCACATCACAGCACAAAAACACCAGATGTTTGATAATATCCCCCACTCGGAATTCCCTCTAAATTTTCCGCCCCGTCGCCTCCACCTGCAGCTTCCAAAGTACTCCCCCTTCTTGCATGCCTAAAAGCAACCTCCCTAATCTGCGCGGGAGACAATATCTCCGTCGTTGAAGGAATTTCCGGTACATTCAATGGAAAATTAAACGTCGCCGAAGGCCCACGTAAACAGAAAACAGCAGCATCATATGCTCTTGCTGCTTCCTCTGCAGTATTATATGAACCTAACCATATTCTATTTCTACTATTTGGTTGCCTTATTTCTGCCACCCATTTTCCCCACTTTCTCATCCTCACTCCCCTGTAACGCCCGTTACAATCTCTTCTCTCTCTCGCCATTTTTTTTTCCTTTCAAGAGGGCGTCTCTTAGTTTTGCCAAAAAAGATAGACGGTGTGCTTATAAACAACGTTTCAGTGTACCATGTGAAGTGGGAAACGGAATGAGTAAGAGGCGGATGCCTGTAAGATTGTCACGTGCGTAGAAGTTGTGATTATGATTGCAAGAAGACTTGCAAGATGCTTACACGCTGTCGAGATTATTGTGACCGTGTGGAAAAGATAACACGTGGGTGATCCTTGACGGAGCCTGACCTTGCGCCTATCAGCTAAAGCAGGTGCTCATTGACTGGGTCAACTATATTCTTCCTTGTTACCAATTTTTTTTTAACGGCAGTTCCCTTAGTATTTTCTTCTTCTTTTTGAAAGCTAAACACCATGTGTTTATAAAAAATAAATGTTATTTGAAAATGCCATCATCATCACCGGCCTTTTGGGATATGGGAAAATGGGTATAAAAAACTGTGACAACATCTAAAGGAATTTTTTACTCCAATTTGTAGCGCATGTGAGGAGTTCATGTTTTGAAAGTGCTGCGTAAGATTCTCAAACCTTTTTTTTTTCAGGTCAGATTATTTTTTGTTAAAAAAAATGTTGAGAATATAAATTTATTTCAATTGTATCATTAAATCCAAGTAATTTAATCTTCAACTTGTTAACCCAATTTTATACTTAACTCAAGTTTCTAAATTGAATTAGTAAATTTAGAGACTTAAATTCTCAAAAGTGAATTTAACGGATGAAATAAAAATATAAATTAAGAAATTTAACAACAAAATAGCAATTCGAGCCAACCAGAGTCAACCTGTTAAACTCATCATCAATATCATGAAATTGATATAACTTTTAAAAAAATTAAATAAAAAATTATGAAGCTTTATTTTCCACCATATTCAATGTTGAAGGTTGAAATCATGAAAAAAAATCATGATGAGATTAGGATAAATCCATAAAAAAAAAATGAGTTCTTTTTTATAAAATTCAATTTTCAACAACTTATTGAAGGATAAATTTTAAAAAATCAAGTTCTTAGAGGGTAAATTCAAAACAATATTCAATTAAAACAACCAAAAATTAAATCAACTTAGAGGGTGTTTGGGATTGAGATTGTACCGGAAGTTTAGAAAAAATTGAGAGTTTGGATGTTTGGTTAAGGTAAAGATGTGAAAAAAACAGGTGGATCCCACCTATAAAATGAACTCAATCTGCGGTTCATGGAGAGCAGCAAATTGATGTTTTCCGTGCGGTGAGGTTGAGGGGTTCTGGGGAGCGTATATATATTATATTTTCTTAAAAAAAATATATTTTTTAATATTAAAATAATTTAAAAATTAATTAAAATAAATAAATAAATTAGAAGGAGATCACAGTATAATTTTTATTTTGCAATCCTAATTTTATTTCAGATGATATTTTACTATATGTTGTTCCGGAATCGCAGAGGCCTTAACATATGGATTTATAGTTCGTGATGAAATTACAAGTAATTTGATGGAAGAATAAAAACAAGTGTCTAATTTACTTGAATTATTAATTACATTTTATTATTATAATTATTAAATATTTAAAAAAACAATATATATATATACACACACACACACACACACACACACACACACACACACTTTAAAGTACTTTCACAGGTTCAAATCAATATGAAAAGCTTGGTAACCAAACATTTGAAATTATTTTTTATTAAACTCAACCACAGTTTTAACCAAACACTTTAAAAGAAAACAAAATCTATGAGACTACATAACCAAACAAAAAGAAAATTAAAAAAAAAACAAATTGTAAAAGCTTTACTTGTTGAGGAGTGAATTGAAAACAAAATACTATTCCAATTATTCAAGTGATTTATCCGAATTTTTAATTTTTTTTCTATTTAATTTAGGAAATTAAGTATTATACTTGTTAATTTTATTTTGGATGTATAGCCCCCCCATTGTTCAGTAACTTTGCTGGGCAGAAGATATCCCAAGTCTTAATGTGCGGTTTCAGCTAGCATCGAAGTCGCTGAGGCCCATTTAAGTTACGAACATCCCACTCCTTAGAAATCTAAAACCCAATGCGAACAGCGCCAGGAAGGAGCTTGGAATCTTTAACCCTCCTGTGAGCCGTGGCCCATTTGTATATTCACTCGTTGTTTGGATAGAATTGCGTTAATATCACTCTTCATTGATTTATTTATTTTAATTAATTAAAAAATTATAAAAACATGACACAACAACATGATTTCCCCTCACTTAAATAATATTATTAATTTATAACTGGAAGAAGTAGGGGGAGGCATATAATATAATATTTAAATTAAAAAAATAAAGGATAATTACGGTGTAGGAGAGTATAAATTAATTTTCATACCCATCACTTTCTTTCTCTATTCAACTTTTTAATTTTATTACATCAACCATAATTGTCCATATTCATACTGTCACTATTCACACTTGAAACTTTTTCATGTTGTCATTTTATATATAAATAGAATGTTTATTTTGTGTGAAAAACATAGAGATAAAAAAAAAAAAAAACACTACAAAAAGCGATGGTGAGAGTTTTTTTAATATAAGATTAAAAAAAATAAAAGACCTTACTTTATCTTCTCTTGTGTTTCTAAGTTATTATCAGCAATTTCTCCCGCTAATAATTAAATGAGCCTCTAAAAATTGTCTTACATCATATTTAGAGGTGTTTGGCACTGTGTTTTAAAAACGCTTTTAAAAAACTTTGAAAATTTTTATTTTTATTTTTACTTAAAATTATTAGTGTTTTTAAATCATTTTCATGTGTTGATGTCAAAAATAATTTTTTAAAAATAAAAAAAAAATCATTCCAATATATTTCTAAACAAAAAATATTTTTAAAAACAACGTCAACGACACTCTTAAAGAGTCACTTAATTAGAATAGGGGTGGTAAATCTAGATGTTGGGCAAGAGAAAATGATGGAGTAGAGTCGACTACTAAGAATGTGTTTGGTATTGTTTTTATTTTTGTGGTTGAGGTTTTAAAAAAACAGTTTCATGAAAAGCACTTTTATCTACGGTTCAAAATAAGTAGTGAAGTGTTAGGTTAAAACAGTGGTTGAGTTTGAGGTTGAAAAAAAGTAGTTTCATGTATTTGGTTATCATGTTTTTCATATTGTTGTCAACTTGTGAAATTACTTTAAAGGACACACACACACACACACACACACACACACACACACACACACACACACACATATATATATATATATATATATATATATATATTGTTTTTTAAAAAATTTAGATTGATAATCATAACAATAAAATATAATTAATAATTTATGAAAAAAACAAATATTTATTTTTATTTTCTCATCAAACTACTTGCAATTTCATCACGAACTAAATCGATACGTGAATGCCTTTGCGATTCATTGCTATTTGATCGAGGAACAACATATGGTAACAATATCATTAGTAACAACATCTGTGATCCAGCTGTAAGGATATAATTCCAATGTCAAATCTAGTTGCAAGTTTCTAATTTATAATCAATCGAAAAACAATAAGGTTGTGGAGTGCAACGAAGTCACGCGTCTTTCCCTTTCATCAGGACAGATCTTTATCCGCACACTAAATTAAGACCCTAGGTATAAGAGAAGGATGACGGTGAGAGAGGAGTATGGGATGGGTAGCATGTACAAAGTTAGATGTGACAATTTGTCTCTTTCTGCTGGGAGTGGTTGGGGGTGTTATTTCAAATCCTCAGCTTTGTTTGATTATCTCATTTGTCGAGTTTCTTTGTTGGTAGATGATACCTACGTTGTAAAGAGCCTAACTAGATCAAGATTATCAAGAAAATCAGGAGTAGATGACAAGTCTTGTCGAAGCTTGCAGAAGAAAACTGTTAACAGGATAAAAACTGTGATAAACAGGCCTGCTCTTAGTGAATCAATGGCATCTATTTTTTCCCTGATTGTAAGCAGCTAGGAGTAAATACAGCTGATGATTGATTCTATTGTGTGATAGTTTCATTTTTCTGCTAGGGTTTTGAACATCTAGACTGACTTGCGGAGTAGCTTAGATTTCTGAAATGCATGTTCTATTTTCTTTCCGGGCAATCGTGGCTTCAATCACACACACACACACACACACACACACACACACGAATTTAACCAAGAAAATAGATGTGTTTCTTTGTTCACAAGACATTCTTTCGTGGCCATAGTTGTATAGTTTCCCAAATGAAACTTCTTTTTTCCTGCAAATTGATTGCTTTTTATTTGTTAGCAGAGCAATAAGGTTGACAAGGAAGCCATATCTGAAACACTGAGAGAGGCATGCAAACAGAGATTACTAAATGCTTTCCCTTTGGGGATTGGATGATGCCTGTTATTTGCTGGGGAGAAAGAAGATAATCATGGTGTACGGGAAGAGTGGGGGAACGTTCTGCTATTCTCGAGTACTGGCAAGCACAGTAAGGTGGATTGGATTTGCGTTTCACAAATGCGTGGTATTAGTTTTGTGTCCCCAGAGATGCATGCACATCATCTTGAAACAGCGGTTTAAAAGACAACGCAGTATCTGTTCTGTTTGGTCCACATCCAGAGAAAATGTCGCATGCAATTCTCAATCCCCACATTAACATCATGCCCTATAACCCACTCATTTTGTAATATTATTGATAACTTTTTAAAAGATATTTTATTGATATTAAATGTCAGTACAATAACATACAAAATCTACAAAATCAACACCGCGATGTTTAAGTCTGAAGGGAATAAAAATGCCTTTTAAAAAGGTTCCATCAATTCAGCCTTAAAATATAATTTGTCAACCTAGGTGACCAAGTAATAAGAGATATTAATAGATTTATTTTTTCTGTAATTTCAGGTTCAAGCTATGTGATTGCTATTATAATAGTTATTGAAGACTTAAATAATCATTAATTTTAAAACACAATGGAATTAGTTAAGATACATTAAAATTGAAATGGACAATGACATTAATAAAAAATAGAAAAAGAATTTGTCTATCATTCCAGGTACTAAAACAATCCCGAATTACAGACAAAAAAAAAATGAGTTTCTTTAGAAATTCCAAAGAAATGAATCTTGTTCTGAAACACCATCAAAATTGGTCTCCTCTCCATAATCGAGATTAGGAATCAATGATGATGGGAAAAAATCATTATGAAGATCATCGAAACCCGGAAATATTCCATATTCGGCGGAGTAATTACTCGAATTTGTATTCAGTAACATATCCAAAAACGGCCCATCCCACCTCAATTCACCACTTTCCAACTGGACAGTCTCATCGGATACAACTGAAGTGCATGGAGATTCTGCTCGAGATTCGGAAACAACTGAAGGACAGGGAGATTCTGCTCGAGACTCAGATACAGATTGGTTTGTTTCAAACTGATCCGATTGGCTTCTTTGAGGCTCCGAATTGGCAAACTTCGCTGCAACTTCTTGAATTTCAGCCGGAGAGAGTGACCTGGCACCCGCTATGTTCGGAGGGTTATCCGGGAAATTAAATTTCGCAACTCGACCACGCAAGCAAAAAAGGGCCACATCGAACGCTCGAGCAGCCTTTTCTGCAGAATCATACGATCCCAACCAAATTCTTTCCCGGCTATTCGGTAGCCTGATCTCAGACACCCACCTGCCCCATTTTCTTTTCCGAACACCCTTGAATTTTACATCTCTTCTCTCTGCAATCGGCTTCCCGGCACTGTACTTCACCATTTATGGTTTCGGCTTTGTAGAATTGCGGTGATTTATTTTGCCTTTGCTGATCCTGAAAGAGGTTGTGCTCTCTGCTTCTGTGGTGGCGCTTGTTGATGAAGGGAATCTGCGGCTCTCTGGCTTATATATGTGTGGCTGACGGGTGAGGGCTGAGTGGAGAGCAGTACCGAAGAGGGTCAAACTCAAAAAGGATGAGGCGCGTTGAAAAGAGAAGACGAAAGTGAAGCTGACACGTGCAGGTAGAGTAAGCTATTGTTACGTTGTTAACGCGGGGTTTTGAAAGCACGTGTGAAATTGTTTTCTCGTGGTTCTTATTTTTTACAACAAAAACAAAATACTCAAAAATTCAGGGGGCGATGCTAAACGACAAGCTTGACAGCTGTCGCCACATTTAATACCGATCAACTGGATGCTTGGGGCAAGGCCTTGTCCCTTGAGACGTGGAAACCCGTCCTCTTCCTCACTTTGATCTACTGTACTGATTTATTTTTGTAATTGATGATTTTATTATTTATTTTCGAAAAAATTAAAAAATTCTTGCTACGCTCCAAAAAAATAGAGTTAATGTGGCATAAATATATCATCGTTGTAGGAGTTAGAAAAAATGTAGATTCATCGTATTGTTAGTGTGTAGATTTATATTCATGGTTGAAGCCATTTTTATTTATTTACTGGAATTATTACTATGAATATGCTTCTAAGTTCAAAACAACTGAAATGACATTAAGCATTTGGAAGTGTGGTTGAGGTTTTATTTGTAAAGTATTTCTTGTTTAAAAATATATCAAAATTATATTTTTTTTATTTTTTAAAAATTATTTTTGACATCAGTATTTTTAAAAAAATTAATAAGCCTTTGTTTTGCATGCGTAACAGTTTACAAGTACACAAAATATTAAGAGTTTAGGGGTGAGAGCTTATCGTGACGTCGAAATTCAAAAAATATTTTTTGGGTTTTTTATACGAGTTTGACTGTGTTTAAATATATTTTTGAAAAATATTAAAAAATTATATATTATTTTAATATATTTATATAAAAAAAATGCTCTGAAAAATAAGATTAAGAACGTTTCTAAACAGATATTTTGTTGAGCACTTATACGTAATGAAGCAAGAAATCCATGCGTCATGGCTATAACGTCAAGGAAGATAAGTAAAAGCTAAGTCTGTTTGACCATATAACGCGTATGCCCAGCTCGTGCAATGCGTCATGGATGAGCTCTTTGAGAGTCTTACATGCCATTTGTCTGCGCTTTGTTTTGTTTTGTTTTGTTTTAATATGTGTAATTTTTTGTTTTATATTTTAGTTTTTATTCTTTAATTTTTTTAGTTTAGTTTCAATCTCTTTATTTTCTTTCAGTCTTTTTACAATAATTTTTTATTTTTTATTTATATTTATGTATCTATACTTTTAGTTTTGACTTTTAGTTTTTATTGTTATTTATATTAGTAACTCTCTTTTATGCATGTATAGTGAATCTTTTGTTGTTAGTGATTTGTTATCTTTTTGTTTTTTTAATCTACTTTGTTTATGTGTAGCTTGGTATATTGTTAATTTAAAGTGATTTTTATTTAAAAGAAATTAATTTATAATTATTATTTAATATTTATTCTTCATATTATTATATTAAAAGTTTTTCAGAACACTGAGATTTTTACATATTAACAAATTTGGTTCTATCTACAGCGAAGCGCAGGGCAAGTGACTCGTATATTTTTTATTTGTTTAATATTAAATCTGAAATATCACACATAAAAAAAAACCATAAAAGTCAATTTTGAACAAAAACAACATCGACTAATAAATTATTTTGTTTATTATCACATTGTTATTATCATGATTCTTAAATTGTCATAATTATTATAGCTATTATTATAACCATTATTGTAAATAATAAACATTCTGATTATTATTGATAGTATTGTTATAATCGTTGTCATTATTATGACAATAATCATCACGATAACCAACACCTCTATTTTTATTAATATCATTTAAATTATAATTGTTTTGGTCATTATTGATATTTTTATATTATTTTATGAGTTATTGTTATTATTACCATCAAAGTCATAATTAGTTACACCATAAGCACTATAAATATTACAATAAATTATAATCGTTATTATCATTATAATTTATAATGTTACTATTATCATCATGATCATAACACCTAAAATTATTATTATTATTACTGCTAAAATAATAAAAATTATTAAAATTATTAAATTACTCCAAGGAATAAAAAGACTCAAAAACTTTAATAAAAGAGCAAGTAAGAAAAAAATCTAAAATTATTATTATTATTGCATAAATAATAGAAAAACAAATTCCTCGAAGAATAAAAAAACCTAAAAAATTTAACAAAAGAGTAAACAAGAAAAATAAAATAAATGAAAAATAAAAATAAATATTATTAGCCTTAAAAAATCATGACTTGAAGAATAAATAAAAAAATATTAATTTTTAAATGATCATCAACACAAATTAAAATTTAAGAACTAAATAAAAAAAAAATAACCCCAACAGGTCTCAAGGTTAATGTGGCATAAATATATCATCTTTGTAGGAGTTAGAAAAAAATTGTAGATTCATCATATTGTTAATGTGTAGACTGTCTTAAGAGACATGGCGTGATGACAAAGGGTTTGAGATATGCACAGCAGATCTTGAGTTCGAGTCAGGACGTGCATTTCTTGTAAGAGGTTGAGATAAAATTTTAATTACTCACTCAGATTTACAAAATATACTTTCTAGATGGTGGAGTTTCCTCAAATCCAAAAAAAAAATATGTAGATTTATATTCATGGTTGAATCCTTTTTTTTATTTATTTAGAGGAATTATTACTACGAATATGCTTCCAAGTTCCAAACTACTGAAATGAGATTAAATACAGCATCTTTCAAAAATTTAATAAGCCTTTGTTTTAAATGCCTAACAGTTTAAATGACTTTTTTTAATACTTGTATAACAATTTAAATGACTTTTTTTTATACTTGTATACATACAAGTACACGAAATATTAGGAGTTTAGGGCCGAAATTTAAAAAATATGTTTTGGCTATTTTATTCGTGTTTGACACTGTGCTTAAATATATATTTTTTTAAATTATATAGTGTTTTAATTTTCTTATAAAGTAAAAAAAATCCTTTGAAAAAAAAGATTAACGTCATTTTGGTGAGCAATTATACGTCATGGCCATATGGTCACGGAAGATAAGTAAGCCAAGTCTGTGTTTGACCATAACGCGTATGCCCAGCTCTTGCAATGCGTCATTGATGAGCTCTTCGAGAGTCTTATAAAAAATGTATTTCAGATGCTAACTATGTTACAAAATGTTGACAATAAAGAGTCCATCACTTTGGTACAAACTAGACTATATATTAAATAAAGAGTCATATTGTGTGTGTTTTTCACTTAGCAGTAGATACATGTTAATGTGGATTATAATAGCATAATATTGTTTTGCCTCTCGGTATGTTAAAATTTAAATCTTGGTATCGGGAACATTTTTTACTTTCTCATGGGATCAGTTGGCAACAAACAACAAACAATTGACTACCCTAAGTATTTTTTATTTTTTATACAATTATGAACAGTAAAATAATTATATTACTCTCAAAGAAGACAAAAATCAAAAGTTGTTAGTAAAGGTGTTTCTGGTTTTTCAAATATTTCTATACGGTACAAATATGGATATGCCCTTAGAAAAATATTAAATCCAAAAGTTAATTTTAGGGGTGTTTAGTTAATTGTACTTTTTTTTTTTGCAAACTACTATTGGCGCGTCGATAGTAATTATAATTTATTATAATAGTTATAGTGCTTATGGTGTTAATAATTATGGTTTAGAAGATAATAATAACAATAACTTATAAAATAATATGAAGAATATCAATAATAACAAAAAAAATTATAATAATGATAATAATACTAATTATAATTTAAATGATATTAATAAAAATATAAAGAATAAGGTAAACCTAGGCAGAATAGTGCTACATTTTTTAACATGTAAACATTATTAATGGTGCTAGATTGTTCTTATGATGCTATATATCTAAACGAAATAATCAACTTATACATAATTTTTATAAGGTAATGTCAAAAAAACTAATTATAGGACAATATTTTGTGTTTAGTACTAATGTTAAATAATATAATTTAAAAAAAATAAGGTAAGAAATTAAAGACAACATTGAGTTACATGATTTTTAATGAATATAGTATCGAATGATAAACTATTAGATTTGAACCATTATATATAGAGAAGTTGTAAAAATCAATTCTTAATAAATACAACATTATATGATAAATTATTATTCTCATTGTTATTCTTATGATTGAAGGCAAAAACAATATTATCAACATAAAAAAAAATATTATTTGATTTGAAGAAAAAATAAAAAAACTTAAAAGAAAAAATTTGTATTATTATCATTATGAATATAATTATTATAATTGCTTGGATTATAATAAAATTTATTGTTTAATATTTTTTGTTTAATACTAATGTTAAGTCATACAATTTTTAAAAAATAAGATAAAAAATTAAAAACAATATTGAGGCATAAATATTTTTCAAATCATTAATCTAAAATATTAGATTTGAAACATTATGTGTAGAGAAGCTGCAAAACTTATTTTTTAATAAATATAGCATCAAATGATAAATTACTTGAATTATTATTCTCATTGTTATTATTATGATTGAAAATAAAACTAAAAACAATATTAGCAGCATTGAAAAAAAATGATATAAGGAACAAATAGAAATATTTGAAGAACAAAATTAAAGGACAACAAAAATTAGTATTATTATTACTATAAGACATTACTAGATTATCGATCACAATCTTAGTTGATATGTTATTCTCTTTCCTGTTTGTCTAAAAAGCTTTTGATTATTTAGTTTTTATATATATTAATTTTATTATGGGTAAGGTGTTGAAAATAATGTTAACAATTATTTTGAAGTATTTTTCTTAAAAATATGTTAGACTAATTTTTTAATATATTTGTTTAATATTAACGCATTACAACACGTATATAAAAATGAACTAAGATTTTTTTAATCTCAAATTAATTTAATCTGAGTGTTCTGAAATACTTTTAATATAATAATATCAAGAATGAATGTTAAGAAAATATTTTTAAATAAAAATCATTTTACACTAAAAATATATCAAGTCACACGTAGATAAAACAAATAAAAAAACACAGATAACATATCACTAATAGCAAAACTTTATTATACATGCATAAGAGAAAGTTTCACTCTCATTTCACGTAACCAAAGTTAAATTTAATATGTTTTTGAACGTGAACTGCATAGAGTTAAATAACAATAAAAATTAAAGTTCAAAACTAAGAGTATATGTACATAAATACGAATAAAAAATAAAAAAAATTATCCCAGAAAAAACAAAAAAATTAAAGGGATCGAAACTAAACTAAAAAATAAAAAAAATAAAGATCAAAATGCAAAATAAAAAATTACATATAATGAAACGAGATAAAAAAAATTCTCTCTGCAACGGAGCATTATGTAAATAAGTCGTGTGTGTATTAACTCGCTTGTCCTTTTCATTTTATATATTTTTAAAATAGCAACTAAATTCTTAGTGAAATATTTTTCATCCATGATATATTTGTTACGATTTTTTTTTATATTTGTTATGATTTTTTTTATCTTGAGTTTAGGCTAAAATAAGGAATAATTTCTGGACATATCTTGAGTTTAGGCTAAAATAAGCAAGCTGGTACGTGGAATCTTCCACGATATGTTAGTCCAAGAGAGATTATAGCCGATCTGATAAATTAATATCCCATACATTTTCCGGTCAATTTGTATCAGCTAATGGTATATAATTCAACGGAAAATCACATCATCCACCAGCCATGCACCGTCCAAGTTATTTCCTCTCATCATCTCCGATCTCATTCCCAGTTCCAATCATTTCTTCCGAAGAATATAAAATTTACCCCTTCAGTCCTCTCCTATAGTACGGTTTTTTAAGGCATCTACACTCTACATCAATTTGGTATATTAAATAGAATAAATTATCTTTAATTGCTGCTTCACCCTCGTACCCCCCCAAAAAAACAAATAACTATTCCTTAAAATTTATAATATTTTTTTAATTATTCAATAATATCTCTTCTTGTTACTAACTAATTAAATAATTCACTAATCACCATCGTCCATCTTTGAGAGCTTTTACTTTTGATTGGTACTACCCGTACCAATATAAAAATACTCCATATAATAATGGAGATTTTTGTTACTAAATACAAATATTATAGTTCATTGAATCATTAGACCAGGGTTGTCAATACCGTTCCGTTCCGGCTGGAACATTCCATACCATTAAAAAAACCTAGATAAAACAACGTCGTTTTCATCTCAGTTTTAATTCCGGTCCGTTCCGGAAATACCAGCTAAATTCCAGCCAGAACTTCTCGGTACCGTTACGGGTGTGTCGTTCTGGCCTTAAAATCCTCTTTATTTTGATTAACTTGTGATTGTGTTTCTAATTTTGAGATTATGTTTGTTTGACTTTGTGTTTATATTGTATAATTTAAAGTTAATTTATCTTGAATTTTAATTATGCTTGTTAAATTAATATTTTATTTTTTTCATATATATATATATATAATTAATTATATATGAACAGTACAACCCCGAAACAGCACGCCGAAATGCTCCAAAACCTAAACATTCCATACCAATATAAAAACCGGAACGGTATTGACAACCTTGCATTAGACTAATGTTTCATACTAGTAGAGAAATAAGAATAAATACTCGTGTAAAATATGATTTTATACCAGCCATGGTTGAAGTGCTCTATGTGTTTTACCACTCATTTTGTTTCACTAATTAAAAAATGAATTACATTAAACTAGACTTGATTATCTATACTTTTTTTTTATATTAAAACTCATTAAACAAAGTTAATCTATTAATTCTAATAATATTTTTTTTTAAGTTACCATAAAAATATTTAAACTAATTTATTCACGTTATGTATTATATTCGTATAAATATTTTTTAACATATGTATTAGTTTATCAATATTACACATAGTAAATATTTACTTGATTGAATAATTAAACATTATATATTGATAAAGATAATGAATTCATCAATAATAAATATCTTTGAATATATAAAAGTTATTTTATATATTATGATATTAACTTTGAAACAAAAACCGATACCAAAAATAGCACTAAAAATATATCTTCCCTCTAGTCGAAATATTCCAACAAGATAGTAAAAATATCCTTCTCTTCCATTATTAGTGATTTTTCTTATTTATATTAACTTTTTGTTTTGTGTTAAATTTCAAAATCACTCAAATCAATTACCAATTAGCACTAACTTAATAAATAAACTCACATAATAGATTTACAATAACATTAGAATTAAAATTAATTTGAATAACTAGATTTTCTATGTTTTAAGCATAGCAAGTCATCATAATATGTTTTAGAATGAATTAAGAACTACTTTTGATATAAATAATCCCCTTATTCAATTTTTAAAAATGGAATTAAGTTTTTTTTTAATTATCATTTTATTAAAACAAAAACAAGTAATGAATCCTTCTTATGCATAATATATTTTACAAAATATCTCTTGTGATAGCAACAACTTCACTAAAGTTATTAGATGGGTTAAGGTACAGTTGTTTAGTGAAAGTGTACTATTTTTTATCATACATCATATTTGCTTTGATTATTTGAACGGTTCATATTTGATGCATCATTGTTTTCCTTGTATTTTTGTGTTTTAAAATATTATGCAATAAAGTGAGTTTGGCAATATGCTAGATATAAAACACTTAGGCTTGGTAATTAAATAAATACAGTACGCCTAATATATTGTTAAACCCATAACACTTATGTTTAGTAATTAAAAAAAAGAATTGAGTCTCACAATGTATCATACCTCATATATATTGGTTTAGTTGACGACTAAATATCATATCTATTATTTTTTAATTCAACAATTAGTTGAACCTAAAATGACATGAATCAAATTTTATGTCAGACCTGAACACTTTGTTTTGGTAGTCAGCCTAACTTAATCATTGCATAGGTAAGTATTGCAAATATATTTTAAAATATTCTTAGCTTTTTATCCTTTTGCATTTAGGTTGAATCCTTTAAAGTTTGCATATTGCTTATGTTTAATGTTCTTGGTCATTCCTTTGTTTTATTCATGCATGATTTTCCTTTCTTATAAAAGGTTAATGTTCGCACTGATACATACATTTGCATTAAATTTTGCAACTTCTTTATAATACCAATTAAATGTTAAACCCATATAGAAAAGGCTTTTAAAAGGCCAACTTTAAAATATTTTAAAAAAATCTTTTTAAAAATTGTTTTTACTAGTTTACTTTTATGAGAAGATTTTTGAATGGTTAATATGTTTTTGACTTATAATGTTTAAAGTAAATGAGTCATAATGAGTTGTTACTTTGGAAATTGATTAAGAGTAACACTTTCATACTATGCACCCGTTTGGGTAACCATTTCGTTTGCCGTTTGCCATCTGGGATGAAGGTTTAGAGCCGTTATGGTGTTTGGTAAAAACCAAACACCATTTTTTTGGTATGGGGCCCACTGAATTTAACGTTTGGAACGGAGTTTTTGAAAAGCACCTGGGAGGTGCTTTTCAAACGCCGGTTTGAACGGCGTCCCTGACCCATTAAACATGATTTTTTTTCTTCTCAAAACACCCTCGCCGATCTTCTTCTTCCCGTTCGGGAAGAGCTAAACGAGGAGCCAAAATGGCTTCTTCAGTTTCGGGAGGCAAAAAAAATGAAACCGTTAAAATGTTACCGTTGTTGCATTGTCCAGATTTAAAACACCCACAACACAGCAACCCAACCAAAAGCACAGCAACCGAACAAATTATACAATTCAACACCCATCAACACACCAACCCAACAAATCCACAGCGAAGAACACCCATCAACACAGCAACCCAACGAATTCAACAATTGCAAAAACACAGAATATTTTCCAAGCAAACCAAACAAGAAAAATCACAGAAAATATTCTTCATCAAAATAAGGGGAGAAGGGGAGAGGGAGCAGAGAGGGAATGACTGAAGAAAGGGACGGAGGCAAAATAGCCATGGGAGAGGGACAGCAGCGAGAGGTAGCTGAGAGGTGAGTGACGGAGGTGAGATCGCAGAGTGAAGAGAGGGACGGAGGCGAGAGCTGATGAGATTGAAAAAAATGGAATTAGGGTCATTGCTAAAGTGGAAGTAGGGTTTCGGGTGGGGTATTAATAATGTGTAGGAAAATAAATAAATAATTAATAATTATTTTAAGTAAAAATAATAATTAGTAATATTGATAAATTGCGAATATTAATAATATTTAGTGAAAAAAATAATTATGCGAAATTGAAAAATGACAATTTTTTTGATCAATTAGTTTAATTACATGTTTTAAATTTATTGTTGGATATAAAAACTGTGTAAATTTTGTGTATTGAACTGTTGTGGAGGTAATTAATAATAATAATAATTAGCCAAAATTTGTTGGGTTTGTTACCCAAATTGAAAATCGTCAATATGGATGGATGTATGGATGTATGTGTGTGTATATTTCCATGCCCTTTTAAGTGATTTTACTTTTAAAAAGCAGTTTGTAAAGTTTGGAAACCAAACACCAAAACTCCTTTTTCTTCAACCTTCAACTCAACCACAGTTTTAACCAAACACTTTCCATTTTTAAAAACTCCATTTTCAAAACTCCATTTTCAAAACTCCATTTTTCCAACCACAACCGCAACCGCTACCGCTCTCCCAAACAGGCCCTATATTTGGGTGTTTCAAAACCCAATTTTTTTTTTTTAAATGCATAATTCAAATAACCATCAACTATTCCTAACATAAATGAACTCTTAGATTTTGTTACTTTTAGGTGTCAATTAGGAGTATCAAGGTGACATATTCATATGTGATATAAATATCTTGACCTTGAATGATTGCCTATTAAGGGGTGTTTCGTACTGTGTTTTAAAAGCGTTTCTGAAAAAAATTAAATTTATTTTTATTTTTCATTTTAAATTAATTTTTTTTTTATGTTTATAGATCATTTTCATGTGTTGATGTTAAAAATAATTTTTTAAAAAATAAAAAAAAACATCATTTTGATATATTTTTGATCGAAAAACACTTTTAAAAACAACCACATTCTCAAACAGACACTAACAATGACTATGCATACACTAGTCTTCACCAATTAGTGTGTATAAATATTGGTTAAAGGTAATACTCTAAAATTGAAAGACGTTTCCATTTCATAGGGGAGCATGTGAAATAAGGAAATGTGGACAAGTTGCTCATATTTTCTTATAAGAAGAGAGAGACGTTGTGTTACTTGCAGTAGAGACATGGGATCATGAGGATGAACGAAACAAGTTTAAGGGTGGAGAACATTGTTGTTAAAATCACGAGTTGACTCGCAAAATTTTAAGTCAACTCATCAAACCTTGTTAACTCGGGTAGAAAAATCGATTTTGGTCAAATTCGATCAAAATCGTAAAATCAGACCGGATCAATCCGATTTTCTCCAATCTTTCAAAGTTCAAAATTTTCGTCCTCGCGCCAAGCGCCCAGGTCCCCCCCTATATATATATATATATTATGGAATCATTTTAAAAAATCAGTACTATTAACTTTAAAATTTATACTTAAAATTTTTGAAAAAAATAATTTTTTTATTTTTTACTTTAAATTAATTTTTTTTTGATATTTTTAAATCATTTTCATGTCCTGATGTCGAAATAATTTGTTGAAGTTAGAGCTAGTACTAGCAATATCGGTGTTAGTACCAATATTAGTACTGATAATCCTTTCAATAGTAATGCTTTTGATGAATGTATTAAAAATAACTAGGAAAATAACAGTAATGAGGATGATTTTAATTTATATAGCACATCAGCAAAATATTTATTTTAAATTTACTAGTTTTTACCTAATGAAATTCTATGAATATAATTGTTTTGTAATGTATTTTTAAGTTATTTTGAATCATGTATGAACCCTATAAGTAATGAAGTTTTATGACCATAATTATGTTATATTGTATTCAGAAATATTTTTCTTATGATTTTTCTACCTACACGATTTTAGCTGTGATTTTATAATTTTTGTACGGAAAAATTCAAGTACAATTTTATGATTTTACGATCCGAGTTTCCAAAGCTCTTTCTGTCGTGTCAAAATCGTGATTTTGACAACCATGGTGGAAAATATTAGTAATTAAACTTGTTTGTTGAAAATTCAGTACATTAAAGTCAACATTAGAATAAACTGACATGAACACAAGTAATGTTATGGAATTAATGTTAATTTAATATTAGTAATGTCATGTCGTCAAACAAAAAATTTGTATCCACCTCTCCTAGGTTTAGGGATGGGCTCGCCGAGCCTAATATAACTCCAGATTGATTGCTCATTTATGTTACCTAAAAACACCACCAATCGTTAAAAGTCTTGATTAAGAGTCAACTTGTCAATTGTTATCAAAATAAATGAATCCTCACCGGTCATCACTATGGTAATAACTGAGAGTGGCAATGACACTCGAATTTAGTGGTTAAAACTTAAAACTGTATTTCAAAAAAAAAATGAAAAAACATTGAAATTTTTTATTTTTTATTTTTTATTTTAAATAAAAAATTTTGGTGTTTTGTAGATATTTTCATATGTTAATATCTAAAATAATTTTAAATTTGTGTATTTTTGAGCAAAAAATACTTTAAAAACCAACTTTAACCATACTTATATACAAAATATTAGAAAGGATGAGCTTAAACCATAGGTTTACCTCATTGTAGTAGACTCATCCTTACCAATATAGATAGACCATTAGTAGACTAAATCAAAATCGTTGTGAGTTAACTGGTAAAATCATACATTTTACATATTAACTATACATATCTTGCAAAACCAGGTAAAAAAAAATACTGAAATTGTGACTCCGTAAACTCTGTTAAACTTGTAAAATCAGTGAACTTGTACTGCTTTTACGAGTTTGATTGAAGTGTTAAATTAATTAACACTTGAAGCCCCGGATGAAGAAAGAATCAACAATAGTTTGTGCAGCAGATGAAGAACTTGGGCTGTTGTCTGCAATAATAGCGGGCAGTTGGGCACCTCTGCCAGAGCTAATTTCCATCCCTCTCCAACGTTCAAAAGAACTGCCAACAGGCAAGCTCTGAACACTTGAGCTTAAGCTAGGAGATGAAACTCTTACTATATCAGGCACTCCTTGCCTATCTTCACTTCCAAGTGAAGGAAAATCCTTTTCACACACTGCCTTCTGACTGCTAATGCCAAAACTATCCCCGGAAATCAAAACATTGCCATTTTTTAAGTCTGATCCAGCTCTGCGAGGCCTCAGCTTGCCACGTTTCCTCGATACCATTGAACTGGACCGTCGCAATGTATCCTTCTACGAGGATTCCGGGTTGTGTTTATTTGTTGATTGCCATTTGCTCTGTTCTTGAGTTGTACAAGGGAATTTTGTTGGGTTTTTGGGGGCTGCTTTTGATGGTTTGCGTATCATACTTGAAGATTTTGATTGAAAACGGTGGATTCAAAGGTGGGCTTTCTGTGTATAGGTATTTCTCGCCGGTTTTCAATTTTTTTGTGGCTGTTTTTCATGTTTTGTTTAGGGTTGAGGTTTTTGCAGTTTACTTGGCATGGTAAGTGTTTGGTTCAGTTTCTAAGTGGTTTTAGGGGGGAATCAAGTGATTTTAAGAATGGGTTCTGTTCAAAACTGGATTTTGATAAACTTTGTGATACAAAGATTCCGTCTTGCTAGGAGAATTGAAATGCAGAAAATGAGGACAATTAAATGACGAGAAAGGAAGTTGTGAATGACGGTGTTCTTGACAATTCATAAATACGATTCCTACCTTTTGCTGTCCTTCATGGATGGCTTCTGAATATGGAATTTGAAGTTGAATAACATTGAAATTGTGTCTATGTTTGTCTGGTTGGTACTATTTATATTAGAGATTTGACTTTTTGAGGATACAGTCTTTCATCTCTCTTTGTTTCTTTGGTGGTTTTGGAACATTAAGTTTAGAATTCAAAAGTGAACGGAATGTTGCCCTTATTGGGTATTCTTTTCTGGTTGGTATGAATTATTTGACAGATCCTGATTTTAATGTTTCTGTCACAGAATACGCAACACTCCTATGTGTATAGGGGACTGTATTTCTCTTGTAAAGGTAATATTTTGTATTTTCCCTCCAAATCTCTGATTCTCTGTGGTGGAAAGTGTATGATTCAGCCGTTGCTTGACAAACTGAATCTGGATTTCTTCTTTATCGAGTGCAGTGTTCTTATGTGTTTGACCAAGTTTCTACGTGGTGCAGGTTGATCTTTCATCAAATCTTCTGACAGAGTTACATATGGGGATTTGCTTAATTTGAAGGTCCCTGGTTTATTCATGTGTTCATTATGCTATTCCCTGTTTTCTCAGTTTTGTGATACCAACATCCTTGAGGTTATCAGTGACTTCCCGTGTATATTTGCTTCGACTTCAAAAGGCAGGCAAGCTACCTTACCAAGTGATCCTGTATTTATTGGTTTGCCCATTGTTTGCACGGGCTTTGCATCTGAGCAACAACGGGTTAAAATCCCTCCTTTCTACAATATTCAAGATGTGCCTGCAACTCTCATCTCTAAAATATTATACTTATAATTTTACAATTTGATTTTACAGTTTGAGTTTATTTTACATTTCTGTGTTGTATCAAAAAAGCAATTTTGACAACCTTGGATTATACACAACAAACCCCGTAAAAATTAAAGATAAGTAAAAATACATGTTACCTGTTACCTTAGGTATGATATTTTAGGATGATAATATCTTTTGTCTTTAAAGGAGGTGTGACATGATGACAAAAAACTTGATATCTGCATAGCAGGTTATGAGTTCAAGTCAGAGCATGTACCTTTTGTAAAAGTTTGAGATGGCTAGAATTTTATTCGCTCATCTGGAGCCACAAAGTATGCTTTCTAGAGGATAGAGTTTCCTCGAATCAAAAAAAAATATGATAATATCTTTCATTTAGCATAATCAATTTCATACATTAGAACTTTAAAAACCAACTTATTTTCAAAAGTTTCAGACCTTTTCCCTCCTCATAATACAAAAAAAACCTTTTTATTTAGAAAAAAACAAAAATGATTGTCGTGATGTTGGGTACGATAAACTCTTAATTTAAACAATAAATTTTAATTTAGTTAATATAAAACATGCTTTTGAAAAATATTTTTCTTCTTTCGTCCATGTATGCTCACTTGGAAAAACTTTACCAATAAAAAAATATATATGGTGAAATAAAAAAAATAATAAATAAAAGAAGTCTCAAAAGAAAATATTTTACAAAAAAATGTCTTTGTTATTAAATCATAACGCCCCATCATTAATTAACAATTATGATTTTCTTTATAACACTTATTTTTTTCATACATATCAAACACCAATAATTATTTCAAGTAGTTTACACCAAACAATTATTTCCAAGTAGTATTTCATTACCGTAGTTAAAAAATCATTATGGATTACAATAGTATTGCTCAGTTGGTTCGGTTCGGTCGGTTTATCGGTTTACTGATTTTTTATATTTCTTTGCGCAATAAAATAATCATTTTGTCCCTAGAAAAAGACAAAAAAATACATGTTGATGGGAGGGGTGCCACGGTAATTGCAAATTTTTGGTTCGGCTTGGTCGGATCACCGGTTTATTGATTTTTTTATATTTCTTTGCACAGTAAAATAATAATTCTATCACTCGAAAAAAGACAAAAAACAACAGCTGTGGGGAGGAGTGCCACGATAATTGCATATTTTTTGAAAATGACTAAATACTAAGTTGTTCCTCCCAATAAGAAAAAAATGAAGAGTTGACTATTTTCAATTTTTGGGTTTGGTTTTAAATCTCTTAATATTTTCGGTACTAGTGATTTGATATTTTCAATTTTTTCATTTGATTGAAATTGATAATATATTTGGTTTTCATTTTGGTCCTTATACTTTTAATTTTTTATTTTATTTTATATTTCTTAAAGAGTCCCTATTTTTGTCTATGTTTATATATATGTGCTCTTAGATTTGATTTTTAATTTTTATTATTTTCTCTTTTGTTGAGGTAATATTTTTTTAAAAAAATTTGTTCTTAAATTTTAGTTTCTGCTTGTGATCATTTGAAAATTAATATTTCTGTTTTTTTCGTTGTTCTTTCTTTTGGTTGTTTTTTATTTTTTATTTTCAGGTCAAATATTTTTTTTAGCTAATAATTTTTATTTTTATTTATTTTTTTGTTTGCTCTTTTGTTAAAGTTATCAGGTTTTTTTTATTCTTTGATTGAATTTCCCCCCATTATCAACGCGTAATAATTTTAGTTTGTTTTCTTTCTTTCTCTTTTGTTAATGTTTTTCGATTTTTTTCCTCGAAGTAATTTAATCATTTTTATTTTTTAGCAGTAATAGTAATAATATTTTAGATGTTAAGGCTTCGATGTTTTTGTTGTTATAATAGGGTATGTTGATGTGTTTCATTATATCAAACCTTGCATTTATAAATGTTATATTTTATTTAATTTTTTCAATTTTGTCTTTTGATTGAAATTGATGATATATGTGGTTTTCGTTTCGGTCCTTATATTTTTAATTTTTTATTTTAATTCCTTTAATTTTTTTATATTTCCTAAACAATCTTTATTTTTGTCCATGTTTATATATATGTGCTCTTAGTTTTTATTTTTATTTTTTATTATTTTCTCTTTTGTTGAGATAACATTGTTTTTCAAAAAAATTGTTCTTAAATTTTAGTTTGTGTTTACGATCATTTGAAAGTTGATATTTCTGTTTTTCCTTTGTTCTTTCTTTTGTTTTTTTTTTCCAAATAAAATGATTGTGTTTAGATAATATTTCTTTTTAATTATTTTTTTGTTTGCTCTTTTGTTAAAGTTTTTGGGCTTTTTTTTATTTTTTTATTGAATTTATTTTTACATTATTCACACAATAATAGGGATAATAATAATAATAATAATAATAATAATAATAATAATAATAATAATTTTAGTTTTTTTCTTACTTCCTCTTTTGTTAATGTTTTTAAGTTTTTTTTTCTCGGGATAATTTAATATTTTTTATTTTTTTAGCAATAATACTAATGATATGTTTAAATGTTAACCCTTCGATGTTGTTGTTGTTATAATAGGGTGTATTGATGTGTTTCATTATTTCAAACTTTACATAAATAGATGTTATATTAATTGTTTCAATATAACAAAATCTATTAATTGTTTCAATACCAATAATTATAAAAATTGTTTACTAAATCTAGAACATAATACAGACAATCTAACTAGTTATCAAAACACTAAACCATGTGGGGAAAGCACTGTAGCTCCCCACACAAAACACTGTGGATTGCAACAGTGCTTTCCTTTTTTTTTTTTCATTTTTCACTTCTTTTTTTTCTGATTACGTTTCATTTTTATTTTTTTTGCTAATTATTTTTTTTCATTTTTTTCGTTTCTTTCTCTTTTTTTTCTTTTTTTATTACATTTTTTACTAATTATTTTTTTTGTTTTTTTACATGAAATATTTTTTTTTGCTAGTTATATTTTTTTCTACTTTTATATATATATATATATATATTTGTTTTTTATAATCGGGGTATTTGGATTAACTTAAGTACACTACGATTAATCCTCGGATCCAATTTTTTTTTATAGTTTTTTTTTTCATTTTTTTCCATGAAACATATTTTTTTGTTGGTTATACTTTTTTCATTTTTTTTCCTTTTCCAATTTTTTTTTTTTTTTTTTTTGTGTGTGTGTGTGTATATATATATATTTGTTTTTTATAATCAGGGTATTTGGATTAACTTAAGTACACCACGATTAATCCTCGGATCCAATTTTTTTATAGTTTTTTTTTCATTTTTATCCATGAAACATTTTTTTTTGTTTGTTATACTTTTTTCATTTTTTTTCCTTTTCCAATTATATATTTTTTTTGTTTTTTATGATCGGAGTGTCCAGACTAGCTTAAGTTCACCACAACTAATCCTCATATCCATTTTTTTTTATATAACTAGGGTGTCCAAACCAGCTTATCCGTACCACAACTAATCCTTGGATCCATTTTTTTTCTTCTACTTTTGTTTTGTTCACTTATATTTATTTTTTTATAACCGGGGTCTACGGGCCAGCTTAAGTACACAATGAGTAATTCCCGGACCGAATTTGTTTTTAAAACAATATGGATTGCTACAGTGCTTTTACGCTTATACATTTTTTTTTCTTTAACTTATATATTTTTTTACAATCATGGTCTCTGAGCCAGCTTAAGCTTTATTTTTATTTTTTTACTTATATATTTTTTTATAAATAGAATCTATGAGCCACCTTAAGTGCACCACGACTAATCCCCGGACCAAATGTTTTTTTGATAACAAGGGTGTCCAGGCCAGTTTGTGCGCACCACGACTAATCCCTAAACCAATTTGTGCGCACCACCACTAATTCCTGAACCAATTTATTATTATTATTTTAATTTTTGTTCCTTATACTTTTTTTGTTCACTTATACACTTATTTTCTTTATGCCCGAGCCAAAAAAAAATTTACAACTGAGGTCTCCGGGTCAGCTTAAGCACACTACGATTAATTCCCGAACAATTTTTTTTTAAACAATATGGATTGTGAATGGTGTGGGGAAAGCACTGTAGCTTCTCACACATAGCATTGTTGATTGCAACAATGCTTTTCCCACTACAATGTTTTTTCCTGTTTTTTGCTTCTTCTTCTTTTGCCTTTTTTTCCTTATTATGTTTTATCTTTATTTTTTTTCTTATTATATTTTTTTCTGTTTTTCCCCCAAAACATTTTATTTGCCTGTTATACTTTTTTATATATTTTTTTTTCCTTTTTCCACTTATATATATTTTTTTGTTTTTTGTTTTTTTATAATCAGGGTGTCCAAGCTAGTAGCTTAAGAGCACCACAATTAATCCCAAGATCCAATTTTTTTTTAATAACCAAGGTGTCCATGCCAACTTATGTGTACCATGACAATCCCTGGACCTTTTTGTTTTCTAAAGTGCTTCCCCACTGGTACTTTTTTTCTCTCTTTTTTTTTTCTTATACTTTTGTTTTGTTCACTTATACATTTTTTTTTATAACCACGGTCTTCGGGCCAACTTAAGCACACCACGACTAATTTCTTGTTCGATTTTTTTTAAAACAATATGGATTGTTACAGTACTTTCACGCTTATATATTTTTTTTTACTTATATATTTTTTTTATAACCAGGATCTCCGGGCCAGCTTAAGCACACCACCACCACTCCCCGACCAAATTTGTTTTTTGATAATCAGGGTGTCCAAGCCAGTTTGGACGCACCACGACTAATCCCTGGACCAATTTATTATTATTTTTTTGTTCACTTATATATATTTTTTATGACCGGGGTCTCCGATCCAGCTTAAGGTAACCACGACTAATTCCCGGACTGATTTTAAAAAAAAAACAATATGGATTGCTACAATGCTTTCATGCTTATACTTTTTTTTTCACTTATATTTTTTTTATAACCGGGGTCTCTAGGTGAGCTTAAGCGAGATTGTCAAAATTGTGATTTTGACACGAAACGGAAGTAGCTTCTGAACTCGAATCGTAAAATCGTACTTAAATTTTATCGCACAAAAATCGTAAAATCACAGTTAAAATCGTGGAGGTAGAAAAATCATAAAATCATAAGTAAAAAATTTCTGAATACAATACAACATAATTATAGTCATAAAACTTTATTATTTAAGGTTAATATATGATTTAAAATAATTTAAAAATATATTACAAAATAATTATATAAATATACAAGAATCAATATAGGAGCATTTAATAAATACTAATTTTTTTTATTTTTAAACCAGAAGAATTTAAAAAATACTGATTTTTTATTTTTTAAACCAGGAGAGAGAGAGGGGGAGAGAGAGGGTCAGGGCATGGGGACTGGCATGGGGCTTGGCATGGCCTATGGCCACCACGTGGCAAGAGAGAGAGAGCCAATCCCAGTTGGCAGGGCATGGGGGACGCAGGGCAGGGCATGGGGGGGCACTGGGCAGGCCTAAGGCCACGTGGCAAGAGAGAGCGAGTTAGTTGGCGTGGAAATGTAAAATAGCCTGGAATCGTAAAATCAGACCGATCCGATCCGATTTTACGATTCCGTACGATTTTACCGGGTTTTGACCAAGTTTGACCCAAACCGATTTTTTTACCCGAGTTAACAAGGTTTGATGAGTTGACTCGTAAAATCGTACGATTTGGCGAGTCAACTCGCGATTTTAACAACACTCATTTAAAAATCGTGCGGCACCATGACTAATTCTCGGATTCTTTTTTTATAATCAGGGTGTCCGGGTTAGCTGAAGCGCACTACGAGTTGTATAAGTATGTATATACCCTTTATAAGATAAAATCCAAGAGTTGGTTATAGGGGTGTATTGGTAATCAACCAATTTTTAATTATATCTCCTGTCGGGTGTTGTGGGCGTATTGTCGAGCGCGACGTCAATTTCAAAGCTTATGCACATTTCGGATGACGTGTGCGGCGTCGTAGAACCTCTAAAAATGTATATTAGTTTTTTATATATTTATTTTATTATGTAAAATGTGTTTAAAATAATGTCATGGTATTAGAGGTATTTTTATTTTTTTTTCATTTTTGTACATAGTACAATAATCATATAACCTTCAAATAAGACAAAAACCAATAATTGTTAGTGGGGGTGTCTCGGTAATTTTACTTTTTTAGTGCACAGTAAAATAACTTTTGTAGCCTCAAATAAAGCAAAACGGAAGAGTTACCTCCGATGGTGTTTCAAACATTTTACGTTTAACTATAAATGCATAAGAAAGAGTTTTACTCTCATTTTACACCACCAAACCTAAACTTACTATGTTTTTTAACGCGAGTTATATTTAATACAATTAAAAATTAAAAATCTAAAATTAAAAATCTAAACTAAGAGCAAAAGAGTATAGATACAAACAAAAAAAATTAAAATTATCTTAAAAAGACCGAAAAAATCAAGGAATTGAAACTAAACTAAAAAGTAAAAAGTAAAATAAAAAATAAAAAATTATATATGTTAAAACTAGATAAAAAAAAATTTAATCCCTACAATAGAACGGGTCTATGGATCGTTAATACTAAAATTGGTTGTCTTCATGATGTAATGATAACCTGGCGACCATGATTCTTTTCTTCCCAAATTTGTACTAATGTCTAATCAATCAAGAAAATCGAAAAACTCAGACCGAGAATTTTTTTAAAAATCTAATTGTTTTTTTAATAATTTAGTTTTTCTCAGTTATTTTTTATTTCCTCAATTTAATTAATTTTTTTTATTTTTTTGCTCACACTTGGTATTATATATGGATTTATTTGATATTTTCATTTAAAATTATTTAATTAATTAGAATTTTAAATATATTCTTTAAATTATAGAAAATAATCATAATTTGTTTTCTTATATATATATATATATACATTAATTAACCGATTTATCTACTCTAGTTTATTAAAAACAGAATAATGAACTAAGATAAAATAAGTTATTTGTTTTAAGATTATGTTTATTTTTCTGTTTAAAAAATATTTTTATCTTATTATAAATGAATGTTAAGCCATTTTAATACGTTGAAATAAAAAAAAAACATTTTTTTTAAATATTTTAGAAAAGACTGTCACATTTTCAAACATTCTCTAAAAACTGCAATCTGTTGAGAGTGAAGAAGCGCGTGAGTTTGGAGACAAAACACTCCACGCTCCCAAAACAAAACAAAACAAAACCAAACAAAAATAATTCTAGAAGTCTCTTAAGTCTTATCATCTCATAAAACCCACTCTAGCTAAGCTAGGGTTTTATCTGCTTTACTCAAACTCTTGAGCATTTCTAGAACCAGGTACCTATGTGTCTCGTATTTCTTGTTTAAGATTTCATTAGCTGCTGTATGATATATCTGATTTTGTTTTTGTTTGATTGATTTCTTAGAGTTCAAAGAAAAAAAAATTAATGGCAACATCACAGTTGACAGCATCCTCAATTTCGGTTTCAGCAAGGAGCTTGTCTTCCTTTGAAGGATTAAGAGCTTCTAATGTTAAGTTTGCGTCTTTTAAACCAGCTGGTGGCTTTGCTCTCTCTCGACGCCCTTTACGGTGCTTGGTAGTTCAAGCTGCCACTGTTGTCGCTCCCAAGGTAAAAATGAATTCTCTGAATGTATGCTTAGGTGCTGTTTGTAGAAATTTCTGTTTGTAGAAAATGGTTTGAATTAGAAATTGAAGTGTGTTGTTTTTGGATTTGCGGATTGTTAGATTTGCTTAGGGTATTTTCTCATACAATGTTTTTTCTTTTTGTTATCGATTGCATCCACAGTAGGTCAATCTCTTTTGGCTTAATTTGATTCTTGTAGGGTTTTAATACAATGTTTTTAATGGCCTGTCTGATTTGATGCTACCTCGTTTCTGTAGTACACATCCATTAAGCCTTTGGGTGATAGAGTGCTGGTGAAGATCAAGACTGTTGAGGAGAAGAGTGAGGGTGGCATCTTACTTCCATCTTCTGCCCAAACAAAGCCTCAAGCTGGTGAAGTGGTTGCTGTTGGAGAAGGGAAGTCGATTGGGAAGACTAAGCTGGACATTTCTGTGAAGGTCATTTTTTTGCCCATGAAATGTTTCCTAATTCTCTTATATTCGTTCATAATATGTTACTGAATTATTGGGTTGGTTGGTGCTTTGCTTTAAAAGACTGGTGCCAAGGTTGTATATTCAAAGTATGCCGGGACTGAGGTGGAGTTTGATGGCTCAAGTCATCTTATACTGAAGGAGGATGATATTGTTGGCATCCTTGAGACAGATGATATCAAGGATCTTAAGCCACTGAATGATAGAGTATTCATAAAGGTACATTACCCTCCACTATCCTTTGGTTGGCGCATATCGATTAGTAGATTTCATTAATGGGGTGCTGTTTGTCTTTGGAGGCTGGTTGGTTTTAGTTTCAAAGTTGTGAAAAGTAACTGATCTTGAATCATTTATTCCCTTTTTACATCTCGTGTTGCCTTTTGGGGTGTTTTGAACATGATGGCATGGCATGTTAGCAATAATCTAGTATAATCTTGTTCATGCTTCATGGTTGCATGGGAAGTTTCACAATAATTTGTTATTTGGATTTGATTGTAGGTTGCTGAGGCAGAGGAGAAAACTGCTGGAGGCTTGTTGCTGACAGAGGCAAGTAAAGAGAAACCTTCTATTGGCACGGTGAGATCAAGTGTTTCTTACATTTCTCACATGCATTTACTGGAAATGTTCGCTGGTTGTGATGCATATACTGCTTTTTTATGAACAGGTGATTGCGGTTGGACCTGGACCACTTGACGAGGAAGGTAAAAGGCAGGCGCTATCCGCGTCCCCAGGAAGCACAGTTTTGTATTCCAAGTATGCTGGGAATGACTTCAAAGGGACTGATGGTGCTAACTACATCGCATTGAGAGCTTCCGATGTAATGGCTATTCTCTCCTAGTTGTCCATTTGAATATTCTCTACATGTTTCGCTGAGATTTGTGGCTGAGTTGCCTAAGGGCATGTGGATTGTGATTTGTATTCTTTGAACGTAATCTGAACTGCTGGATATTTTGAATACACACATTCTCACTAAGATTTCTGGTCGATACCCCCAGTGATTGAAGATACGGATGGTGATAATAATAAACAAAATTCACTGGTTAAAGCAGTTTTAATCGAATCCAGCGGGACTGATTCCATCATATGTGAGTAAACCATTTGTGTCAAGTATCCATCCCTACTCCTGTTCTCAAAAGATGAACTTGGCTTGAGGGTGTTTATTTCTTATAAGAGTTTGGGACAATTGGGGTTATAGTTGTTTATTTGGGCAATAAATTGTGTTTTATAGGGGTGGGGTTTTCTCAAATTCAAAAAGAAAAAAAGAAATGGGCAATTTTTCATGGAAGGTGCTGCTGGTTCAATACAAGATGCATATATTCTTAGAAATGCACTTAGCTTTGTTTTGTGTATACAAAATCTACAAAAATAAGTTGAAGTTGTTTTTCAAAGTATTTTTTTTATTTAGAAATGAATTAAAAAAATATATTTTTTAACAAATTTAATATTATCACATGAAAATGATTTAAAAATAATAATTTTTTGTATTTAAAATAAAAATAAAAAATAATTTTGTATTTAAAAAGGGAACAAGATAAAATCGAAAAAAATTGGTTCCTGTAACATAATACACAGCCGCAGCTCTTGAGGTGCTAGGAGGGAACAGGTTCCTGTGTTTTTTCAACTTCAGTTTCTACTCTTTTACTTTCCTTATTCTTTTCATTTTATTGAGATATGGAGGTTTTGAAAATATTAAAAAAATTGACTGAGTCAATTTTGTGGTATTAAGCTAAAATTAATAGAATAAGTACAAAATTCCTGTAAATTCAAGTGAAAAGTTATTGCTAATCATCATATTTTGTTTGGTTCTAGGTCCTTTTAGTTTTGGAATTTAATGTTTTGGCATAAAAAAAATTGTTTGTATTTTAGTTCTTAGTTCAGAGAGTAGAGAAAATGGTCATAAAATTGAAAATAAGAAAAAGTGGTTGGTCAATCATATTTTGGTCACAAAAAATGGTATTTGTGTCAATAAATTTTATTTGCGAGTTTTTTTTAACTTTTTATCTTCCTAAGAAAAATAGATTTAGGCTGACCAAGTTTTTTGAATTCAGGTTGATTTTTCTAATTTGTGCTAATTTAAGAACACAAATAGGTTTATCGAGGTATATAATGTTTCTTAGGTGTTTTCAATATCATAAAAAAAATAAAAAAAATCAAATGAGCAAACAAAATAACTTTGCAATACATTACTTTAGTTTAATGTTAACAATTTTTAAAAACATTATTTTTCAAACAAAATTTTGATTTTAGTGATGATATTATCAATTAATTTAAAAAACCAAGTATATAAATTATCATTATTGCAAGATTAAATTGTTGAAATTCTTTCCAATATATATATATTCTCAATATCATAAAATTAAATAAAAATAGATTTTGGAAATTACCTCACAGCAGATCCAGGGTACACGGCTAGTCATTTCTACAGCATATCGAAGTTTATCACTAGTTCACAGCGACTAACCGCACGTGAATTTCACCTAAGAGAGGACCATTTTACTTAGCTTAGCTACACTACTGGGTAGAAAGCGCTACTCTATGAACAAAATGTCAGATTGCAGAGCGATTGTTAATCGACATAGCATTTACATGGGAAAATGTGTTTATGGGCAGTAGATTGGCAAGACGTTCTATGGATCCTTTGCCTCCTCCTGTCCCCTCCGCCGGATGTAATCCAAAGTTGAACTACTAGTGGTGGTGGTATGTGGAAAACCACCATCTGACGGCAAAAGTTGCAACAAAGGTGCCAGTATTTGAGGGATTATTGCTGATGGAAAATCCACAGCTCTAGCACCTAGCACCACATCTGTGGCCGGAGCCCGGCTACCTGCAGCAAGATAATGTAATTCCAGTCACATCTTCCCGTGTGTAGTCACATTTTCCCTTGTTATACAACTTAAAAATCATTGACAGAACGCCTGACAGTTGCTGCTGGGGGGGCAAAAAAAGGGTTAACCATCGAGGGAAGTGAGCTTTAACTCAGACACTCCTCCACCTGACCGGTTTATCTGTTAAACGAGGCAGTTGAATTATCATCATACTGCCCTCTCCAGACATTTCCACTGTTAGTGCCACTACAAGCTTGATTGGGAGCAGGCACATTACCAAGATCTCCATCCAAGCTCATCTGTTGGACTTCAGCAGATGACAGTATCTTTATGTTCTGAACGCAGCTTACGAACTCCCTGAGAGAAATTTCAAAATGGATATTTAAGAGTTATGACAGGACAAAAGGGACAGAGCAGAAATAATGCTGTAAAGTACTGAGGTCCTAGACTCACTCCCAAGGATCGTCACCGACAAGTAAAATGTCATTTTCATGATCAACATAAACCAGTTTCCAGTCTGAACTTTGTGGATCTTCTAATTGCCCTTCAATGCCAAACATTCGGGCAAGATCATGTCTAAGCTCGTTATAACCTTTATAACGTGTGACATCAATAGATCTTCCAACTGAGCCACGCTTTTGGACCTGTATGAAGTTGAAGTATTTTACTTGAGAGAGCGAGCAAAATTATCTACAGAGGAATGATATTTCTTGAAGAATATTTAACAGTTACTAGTTAAGGAACAAATAACTAAAGAGGTGATTTCTCATCCACAGAGAAAAGGATTGTAAGCTGTTAATAATCAAATAACAAATACCAACATTGATTTTTTTTTTCTAGGTGAAGTTTTTCAGTCTGTTAAGCTGAGAGCTTCTAGAGAGATCAAAAGAGAAGGGACAGGCAGGATGACAAACCTTCGTATATGTACGCATCCGTTGAGTCTGGTTGGTCCACAATCCATTGTTCATAACCCCAGTATCATTGATGGCAACATCATTCGAGCAACCAGGCTTGAGAGGTATGTTTGGCACACCAAATGACTGGGAGCTAATTGCAGCGGTGGACAACTCTGTCTCAATATCTCGTGCAGTACCACCATAATTAGCAAGCAAGTTCTGGAGATCCTTTTGAGAGCCATATCCCCTTGACAATAAAATATCGGGTTCCAGAGCATCAATACTAGATGCAAAAGGAAGACTGTTTCGAGGATGTGACTGGACATCACCATCCAAGCCAAAGGCTGGGACTGAGAAATTCTGCTGGATGTTACCAGCATCTAGGCAATATGATGTTCCGGAAGAGGAAGCTTCCAATTGATCAGTCACAACACCTTTATATTTTAGTTGGTCTAGACCTCTTGAGCTGGGAAACTCATTCTTGACATGAATTTCAGATTTGCTTTGGAGATCTTGAACAATATTACCTGCAGGCTCAATAGCTGAATCACCTATCAACATGGCTGGAGCTAGTTGGTTTCTGTTCAGGAAATTTGGTGGAGAAATCTGGCAATTATTAGTGGAAGGTGAGGTTGAACAAGATGGCGCTTCTCCATCTGTAATATTTGAATGTACTCTAACTGCCATAGGTGGTTTCTGCAAGCCTTGGGGCTGGTTCATAGGAAACGATTGTGTTCGCATAAGTGAGGCTGTTGAGAAGCTATTACTGCCATGTGGTTGCTGATTCTGTGATAGAGGTGACTGCTGAAGTTGCTGGTGTTGCTGGTGGGTCTGCTGTTGCTGAAGCTGTAGCTGCTGAGACTGCAGAACTGAGCTTGCAGGGGAGGGCAGCTGCTGCTGCTGCTGCAACTTCTGTAGTAACTGTAAGTGAAGCTGTTGCTCAGAGTGGCTGGGCTGTGATTGTTGTTGCTGTGGTTGTGGCCGCTGTGATAGGTTTTGCTGTAACAACAGCAGTGGGGACGGTTGCGATTGAGTCTGCTGCTGTTTTCTCTGTGAGAGATTAGATTGTTGCTCCATTTGTTGATGAAGCTGTGAGTCTTGTGGAAAAGAGGTCAGCTGATATGAACTTTTATTAGCAGAAGGTATGCTTTGGGATTGGGTATTGCTTGCCAGTAAATGCTGCTGCTGCTGCTGCTGCTGCTGAAGATGAGAGTATAAAACTGGATGCTGCAAATTCTGATTTGGAATTTGGTTAGGGGAAACCGCACTTTCATTGAGTGTAGGTGGTTGGAAAATCTGCTGCTGCTGTTGATGCTGTTGTATTTGTGGTGGTGGTTGTCGTATTTGCTGTAGCTGCGGCTGCGGATGTTGCTGTGGCCAATGCTGCTGCTGCTGCTGCTGGGAAATAGGTGGCTGCTGCTGCTGCTGCTGCTGTTGCTGTTGGGGATAAGGTGGCTGCTGCTGCTGCTGCTGTTGCTGTTGGGGATAAGGTGGCTGCAATAACTGTTGCAGCTGCTGTTGTTGAGTCCATGCCATTGGTGGCTGAGGCAACTGACCAACTTGGTTTTGTGGATTTGTTTTGTTAAATTGGACACTTGGAGGAGATATGCCAGGGGCTTGAAAATTCAATAGCTTTGATGGATCATCAGTGCCAAGGTTATTATGCAGGGCATTGGAGGGAACCATTGATGGGACGAATCCTGATTGAGCAGCTGGAAACTGATTATTTTGCTGCATGCTCATCCATTGAACCAAGCTCAAACCAGGAAAGATTGAGCTTGGGGGATCCTTCATGCCAAATTCATCTCCAAGCCAAGGCATGGCTCTTTTAAAAGCATTCTCTATATCAGACTCGTCATCTGCAAAAGCACTGCAACGGATTAAGTTTACAGACATACAGCAATCTCTAATGGAAATTGATGGCCAATTAACAATATCAAGGGTAGTATTAGAGTAAATGGACACATGTTAGTCTATTTAACACTCCACTTCATAGGATATGTTGATTTATATGGATATACTGGGCCTAAAAAATTGAATCCATCTATAGATTTTAAATTTAAAAAGACAGGAAAGACTTGTCAGAGTACCAGGCAATACAGTTTTCGTTTCTTACATTCAATCAACATGCTGAACACAACTGTCACTGGTTAAAATACAGTGACTGGAAAAACATAGAAGAAAATACGACTGTAATTTTATAGCCATTTGAAACGTCTTAGAATCATTGTAAATGGCAATAAGAGAAATTTGCAGCAGGTGAAACGATCATACAGTGCAATATAAAAATGGGGTCGTTGATGAATTTACCTGGCATTCCTGGCTGCTTAGGGAACTTTGGTCTGAAAAAAGGAGGTGGATATATGTAGAAAGGAGTTACAACAGGCTCAATCTCCCAAATCGATACTCTGCTTGGCCGTTCACCTGCAGTTGATTCATCCCACCCGACCTATCACCATTTAGAATCAGTCATTTGATTTGTTCATTTGAGAAATATCTCCATAAAAAAAGTTAAGGCATGTGCTTGAATGAGTATAGAGAGAATAATCTAATAACAAGTAAAACCAAAATTAATAGCAACCAAGTATCAAAAAGAGATTTAAAATCAATGTTTGGCAGGGAAGGATTCTAGTTTTGAACCCCATAATTTAGGAAAAGCTACAATCGATACAGCTCTAGAAGGTAACTTAGACAGATGCAATCAGGAAACTGAGTTATACAAATGTAGCTCAAGCACCAAATGCCTCTAAGTTTACACAACCTCCATATCAGAAAAATGTACAAGCAGATAACAATACCTGAAGATTCCGCCACTGCGAATTTTTCCAGCGCACTTGATCCATATCACTGATACCAGTGATTGTACCCATGTATCTGCGGACTCCTGACTCTTCAGTCTCAAACATCATTCTAAATCTCATGCCAAGTGACACTTGCGTGTACATTGCTTTATTATACTTGGAGAAGGGGATCACAAACTCAGAAGGGCTTGCCCTATTTAAATCAGATACATTTGTTAGGCCATGCCTTTGGCTTCATCAAATTAACTTTTTCCATTGACCAGATAAATTGTGAGCTTGTGACAGCACCATAAACAAGTTAATTCAGTACCTTGGATTGTAGAATATGGTAAATGGGCTGTTGTTTGCAGCAGCATGAGCTGCGGCAGCAAGAATTCCAATATGCATACTATCACTGGATATGACTGATGAAGAGAGAGCTGGTTGTTGTCTATTAGCACGCCTTATACCCAAGAGAAGCTGTGATTTTTCATCTCTACATCAAACCAGTTTATTTCGTCTTAACAGTGTGATATTCCAGTCGAAAATCTTTCATATCAAACATTCAATATCAAACCTTATGAATAGAACGGAATCACCAGCAAAAAGTCTTTTTGTGCTGACAAAGACACTCCAACCTGTAGTGAGCAGGTGCCTTTTTGGTTGCCCTGTGATCAAGCAACAGTTTATGCACTTTATTCTGGTTTTTAGGTTATAAGAAATATAATATGTAAAAAACTCCTTATATTTTATCAAAACTTGTAAAAGATCTATTCTTCATAAGGCAACAGTATACTAAAAAAGAATGAAATTTCATTTTCTATTTGTTAACAAGTATCAACATCAATGTTAACATTGGAACCTGAATTTATAAACTCACAGGCTAAGAATCACTTCCTACGGAGGCAGGAAGGATACAGATATACATCCACAGATGAGTTTAGAAAAGAACAGTCATTTCATTTGCATCTGGCAACCTTGTGCAGGTGTTTAACTATGAAGTAGCATAAAGTACTTAATGTGTCAAAGGTGGGTTGTACCTCGATAAATATGCCTAAACGTCCATGAATTGTCATGTAAATCTCTGGCCCCCAGCTCCTGAGCAGGTGGTTGCATTGAAAAGTCCTATTCAATATAATCAATGGTGAACACTTGGGAGGCAGATGCAGACACATGATCCATAAATATTAAATTCTAGTCATATTTAAAAAGATTGCACGCACTAGAGGAGGGAAAATCTTCTCAGCTGCTCGACGAGGTACAGAAAATCCACCATGAGTACTTGTATCACTAGCTGTAAGAGTTTTGCAGAAGAACTCCGTAGGTTGCCTGTTTTGCTTCAGCCCCATGTCAGATGCTAGCAGAGCTTCCTTCTCATACTGTAGATCAGATATTTTAATCATCAAGACCTCACAATCAACTCATTTATCCTGGAATAGAATAGGTAAAAAAACGTTTTATTATGATGTCAAAATGAAAAGGCTGACCTACTTTGCTTACTGGTTGAAGGGTCATCTGTGCATAGACCTCATCAGTTTCCACATCAGCCTGAGCAAACACATACATAAATCATCAGACATAAAACTTTCGAATATCAAATTTGTGTTCCAGACCAACAACCACATCTTGTACACAGATTCTTCTTGAGAAAGTCAATCCAAGGCATGCAAGAACACCAGCTATTCAAAATATGCACCAATTTCAAGCAAAGCAATGGTTTTTTGAAGATATTTAACTATTACAAACTGCTGTGTGGAACAATGGAGGTCGTACATGCAATGTGACATTATGAAGCATACAAATCAACTTGGAAGGAAGGTTGGGATAGCTGGGTATGAAATCAGTCTCCTTTTGCATTGATGCTGCTACCTGAAAGTTTTAGTGCCGAAGAAACTTTTGTTAGAAACGACAATCCAGGTAGCAGTACGGATAGATTTAGTGAAGGTGGCATACCTGCTCACTGTGGCCTTGAGGGAAGTAAACTACGAGGCTCCCAACAGGAGGCAAGGAAACCAGTGGCCCAGCACAAGCATGCCACAACTCTGAATTGATGCACTTTCTTTCTCCTGCATTCAGAACCAATCAGAATGCTATCACAATCATACAAATCAAACTTTGATTATAAAACATATTTCTCACAAACTATTCAGTCTCTGAAAATGCATAGTAGATATAATTTCAAAAAATGTGAGGTTCTTATTTCTGGCCCTGAAGATTACATGATCGATCATGACCAAGATATATGTAAGAATCATGAATTGTATCAGCCACAAAGAATTTCTTTCCGGCGGTGCTGAAAGGATTTACTGAATATTTCTTGCTAGTATATTTTTATCCTTCACATTAAGATTTTGTGAATGTTAAGAGCTTCAAGAGTGATAAGCGTTTTCACTGGACTGAAAACAAGCTGTCATTAATTAAATACAGCAATGGAATAGAGTAATTCAGGAATTTGAATGGAAGGATATTCCAAGATTCAGAAAATTTAAAGTTCTGTTTAAAATCAAACAGTAGACTGCATAAATTCAGAAAACGATTAAATTGGAACCTTTGAGGTGTTAATATTAACAAAAACTCGCGCACCGTACATATCTTCCTGCATAATCTATAGTATGGTACGGAAGCTATAAATCTTTCAAGCGAAAATCTGATACTCAAAACCATATGAGATGCCAAAAAAGTGAGATACAAGTAAATGATCTGCCAACTATAAATCTCAAATGCAAACATGTATGCCATGTAGCATAGAAAATCTTTGATAACATTTTAAAAATAGTAGTTTTCACATAAAAGAAAAGAGGGGAGGGGGAGCAAAAAATATCATAACTTGTCAATAGAAACTTAATCTTCAATCAACAATTCATGCTGAGAAAAGTAGAATAAGAGTTGAGTAATAAATCCCCAGATTCCTGACCCCCCAGAAAAAGTATTCACCAGAAGAAGAAAAAAGGAAACATAAGCTCAGGTATAAAGAAGTAGCCTGAAAATCAAACTAGCAAACCAGAAAACAGCTGTAGCACCATGTATCAAAGAAATAAGTTTTGAATAAAGACACCTACCTTCTGCAAAATTTGGCAAGAACCCATTTGAAGGAACCTTCATTCTTGCAGATATGAATCAGAAATTCTTTTTTTTTATTCCAATCAACCTCTCTCTTCCACTCAGGTTTTAACCATCCAACTCAAACCCAACTCCTGTTTTGTTTAGTTTCAGGTTCTAACTAGATAGCCATTGCTAAAAATTGCAGCATAACTTCTCTTGGAGTGCTCGAAAAGAGTAAAAAGAAGTCACCTTTAAACCAGGAAATCAAACCCCAACTAACTCACTCAACTTAACAAACAAAACCAAAATCATAAGGGAAACAAACTTTCTTTCCTTGTCTACTTCTCTGTCTTCCAGAAATGACCCAGTAAGTTATTAATCCTGACCATCTAAAAAAAGATCAGAGGTTTTGATCACCAAAACAAAACGGGATATCTCATTTCAAGGTTCATTTAACTTGACAAGGATTAAAGAGAGATGGAAGCTGAATTGTCGCTGAGAAATCAGAGGTAACAGAAGCACAAGCACAAGCAAAGACAGCTTTTTTATTTATGTCAACAAGCCGACATATAATAGACTCACGCTGACAATCAATCAGACCTCTCTGTTTCTTCTTCTTCTTCTTCTTCTTTTTTGAAGTAAAATAAACATAACAAAGGAAAAAGTAAAAGGCATGGTTATTAATTATTACAAAATGGTTATTAGTCAATTTTAACTGTATCGTATTCATAGTAATCTAAGTTAAGATCAGCTTCTTTTGTAATTATCTAACGGTGTTTTTTTAATTTTATTTTATTTCTTAGTTCAAAAATATTTTTTATTAATATTTTAAAATAATTTTTATTTGTTGATATCAAAAATATTTCTTAAAAAAAGTAAAAACATACATATATTATTTTAATATATTTTCAGATAAAAATCGCTTTTAAAAACATCAATTATCAAATTCCTTCGTCTAGTTATCTTCCGAGAGAACCTCGAGTATTTGTCAGTGAATTAAGGCTGTGTCCACGTCCAAAAGCTAATTATGTATAGCATATTTGTTGCACGCAAATATTAGTGATAAATTCTCTATCAGTTTGGAGTAATAAAAGAGAGAGTGAGATTGATAATTTAATAACTCGAAATTTATTTTGTTTTAAATATATTAAAATAATATGCTTGTAGTACAGCAGTAATTATTTTAAAAAAAATATTTTGTTTTAAAATATATTTTTATATTTTAAAATAATTATTTTTAATATTGCTATATTAAAATGATCTAAAATATAATTATTATTTTTTTAAATACGCTTTCAACTATATTTCCAAACTGGCATCGGATCTATCTATATAGGGGCAGCCTCCATATGAGAAATTCATGCATTTTTCTTTCTAGTCATATAGTCATAATAAATAATGAAAAAACCGTACATGTAAGAACACTTTTATACAACTAACTTCCAAAGTAATTTAAGCTGAAAAGCTGTTCGTTTATGAGAAAACTCAGATAATATATTTTGAAAAAAATTATTTCTTAATTGTGCATTTAACTTAGAATAATTGATAAAATTTAGGTTCCTCGAAAGTAAATTAATTGGTGGATCATAGGTGATGTTTTTATTTTTTAAAATATAGTAATAAAATCATGGAATTCAAGATACATCATATTACTTTATCATGAAAGTTCTATTTAGCATTTTTTGATTTTTTTTTATCTAAGAAGTGTGATGTGGTGATAAACAATTTGAAATATATTTTGCAAATTTCGAGTTTGAGTCAAGACATATTCTCTTGACAAAAACCTTAAATAACTAAGTTTTTGTTCGTTTAATCTATACCCTTCAAAAATACTTAAAATTCCTATGATCCAAAAAAAAAATCTTTTGAGTTCTATGGGGCCAAGGGAAGACTGCTTGCTCGAAAGTCCTCCCTGTCATGATATGATCGAATAATTTCGTTGTTTAATTACTACTTTTACGTACTGTGTAATGTTACAATGATGAAGCTCATGCGCAATGTCGTCAATGGCTTGTTTCAAGTTTTCGACAAGCCCTAGAGCTACAGCTTTCATGGATTGAAACTTAAATTCATTTCCTCAGTTGAGACACGAAATTATTTATAGTGAAGGCTGAGGGATTCGTGAGAGTTTTATTTATTTATTTATTTTTCACAACTTAACCTAAAGTCTTAAATTCTGAACGTTAAAAATAATTAGTAATTTTTATGTAATCATGGTACAGAGAGAAAAAAAAATATAATGATGATCTTTTTTATGATTTAAACCATCAAAACATAACAATAAAAAATAATATGAGAGAGTCTAACATGTCATGTTTATTTTAAAATGCAATTAACACGCTTTATTCACAAATACAAAACGAAAATAATTCGAAAGAAACTGAATTTCGAGCAAGTTTAACCAATCTTGATCCATTTTAATTCTTTTTTTTTATTTCAAATACGAGAATTTTCATTGCACTAAGATTATAAGAACCAAATCATGTTCTAAGTGTTATTATCATGAGATCACAATTGAAAATTAGCACAAACAAAACATAAGTCACATCTCCAAAGTATAATATATGAATTGTCCCAAAGAAGGTTTTTTTTTTTTTTTTTTTGGATAACGTGGGAACCACATGACCCGGAAAGCGCACTTTATGAGCCTAGAGCATGCGTAAACCCCCGGCTGTCCCAGACTCTTACAGGTTTGGGATAGAGCGCTAGGACGACTCGAACCTCGCTCCCATGTGTGAGAGAGACGGCCTGTTGCCGCCAGGCTGCCCCCCTGGAGACCCCAAAGAAGGTATGCTAATAAAGGATTTGAATTTTGCATTGAAGATCTCAAATTCAAGTCAGAAAATATGTGACTTATGTTTTTGCATTGCATATTTTATAAAAAACTAAAATAATCAAAATTTTACTAGTTTTTCTGAACTCAGAAAATATGTGTAGGAGACAAGATTTTCTGGTATCAAAAAATATGTCTAGGAGACGAGATTTTCTGGTATCAAAACAATAATATATAAATTGTTAAAAGAGATGTGCAACTATTTAAAAAGCTCTATATAAGTTTTGCTTGGATTCAAGAGCTCTTACAAAGGATTGGGACATTTAACCCAAGTCAATGTTGGAGGCTAGCCGGTTTATGTTAGAAGTTTCGAATTGTTTGGGCCAAATGAAAAAAAATATAATGTTTTTAATGTTTGGACTCGCCTAGCTCTCACAATATGTTCTTAATTTACCTTAATTAATCTTCTTTATACTGAATTAAAAAATAGAGATTTATAAATAACATAAATGATTTTCGAGGGAGGAATTTATTTTCAAATTAAGAATAGCCCACCACCGTAAAAGCAGGAGATGTTCACATGTCACGAAGCATGGCGGTTCCAACTTAGGACATCATTATACATTAATTAAAGTTAAGCATATGGACAATATTTAATTATTTTGGCAAAGTTTTTTTTTTAATATTCAACGGGAAACTTCTTTATTGCTATATTTTATCCAGCAGCTGAGATGCCTTGGTGATCCTGATTTCAAGAGTGTCCATATCCCATAATGCTGTAGGACCTGCCACCTTCACCTTATATTCCTCTCTTTCCAATCAAATAAGCCACTCTCTTCCATCCCCTAAATTAGTGAGTGTTTAACGCTTTATTTTAAAAATGTTTTTGAAAAAAAAAAATTAAAAATATTTTTATTTTTATTTTTTACTCTAAATTAAAAAAATGGTGTTTTAATAATTTTATAAAAATAGAATACATTATTTTGATGTATTTTTTAACGAAAAATACTTTCAAAAATAACATCAATCACAATCCCAAACAGGATTGATCAAAAGAGGAAAAAACTCAAGCACGCTAAACGAGAGGAAGCAAAGCCACTCAATTTATGCAAAAAAATAATTGTGTTACTAAAAAATGGGACGTGACGAACATGAAATGCTCATTATTTTTCTTTAAATTTATTCCATTACCTTTCTTTATAATTTATCATTGATATCAATGGTTTCCATGTTAAGGGAATCAAAAACAAATTATGATAATTTTCATGGTTGAGAGCAAGATGATATTCATGATACAATGTTATTTTCAAATTGTTTAGGGCAGATTATTATTTTCTATTTTTTTTAAAGCAATTAAATTACTTAAATGTTCGATGAACAACAACCAATGACTTGCATAAAGGTTTTTTTATGTCTTTTTATTATTTTTTTGTTAACGTTAATTGACTTTATTGCTCTTTATTGCAAATTTAATATCTAGTGTTTTTTTGTCGTTTCCTCATGATTTTTATTATTTCAAATTAACTTAGAAATATTTTTGTATTCAATAGTTTTTAAATATTAAAAAAACTTTGATAGCATGTGTCATGTAAGCATCAACAGGTGGGCGATCACTCGTTCTTTTTAAGCAATGCATGAAGAATCATTTGGTCATCAAGCATCGCCTTTCATGGTAGCTTTTGAAAGTCTCATTGCCCTTTTTGAGATAAGATAGCTCAAGATATTATTGTTATCATGTATGTATTATATGATGGCCTTTTTTAGGGGACATTCATTACATACATAGAAGAACACTCATTTTTATTTGATGTTGCAAGTAATTATTTTTTATTTTTTTATTTGTTGAAAGATATTTTAAATATTCAAGTCATTAACATAGCTTCCTCTAATCTCATGCGCCCAACTAACCAATGAAGAGGTAATTTCCTATATTTTCCTTTTATGTATTATTGATAAAGTATATGCAATTACATTCTATTTTCTAGCATTAGGTTTTATTGTAAAATCATATTCAATCAATTTAGAGTTCTATTTGTGTTGAGTTAGAGTTCTCACCTTCTATTCTATGAGGTATCTAAGGCTTTACTATTTAGTTTTTATATTGAATGCATGTCCTAAAAAAAAGTTTCTATTTTGTAATGACCTTTATGAGTTATAAAAGTTGATTTAGGAACATCATTAACTTTTTCTTGATTTAAAGGTGTCTCGAGCGTAAGTCCAATCTAGAGAAAAATTAATATCTATACAATTTATTGACAATTACCTTATTAAAACTTTGTAATGTCCTTCATCGCTAGTAAGGAAAACTTTTCATTGACAATTACCTTATTAAAAGCCTTATAGTTTATTCACATTCTACATGAATTTTCAATATTTTTTACCAATAAAGTTGGTGATGAAAAAAACTTTGGTAAGCCTATGAATGCCTAGCTTAACTAACTCTTTTACAATCTTCTCAGTCTTTAACTTTATGATCATGAGGGTAATTTTAGGGTCTCACATTAGTAGGTGGGATTCCTTTATTTGAAACAATAAAATGGTCACAAATCCTCTAAGAAGGTAACCTTTTAATTTCTTTTAACACTTATTAAACTCTTATAGCAGCACTTGTATCATACAAGATATATTTTCTAAATTAATTCCTCTATATCTAGCTTTCAAATTTGCAACACTAATCTTGCCAACATCCTTTTTAGCTAATTAATAAAAACCAAACCACAATTAATTTCTCGGTCTTGGATTGTCATTCTCTTTAATTGAACCTTAAGTTTATTGAGTTGGGACTCTATTATTAATGCTAAAACAACCTATAATATGGACCTTAAGCTCTTAACCCATCAAAACCCAAGTACCATATTATAACATAATTTAATTATAAATACTTAGGTATGAAATCGATATCCATGAGTTTCTAGCTTAACAACATAACAATTGGTTTCGATAAAATCTCAGTGTCCTCTATAATCCTCATCTTAATGGGTGGATGAGTGGTGACATTCAACCTTAGTCTTTAAGCTATCTTATATTGGACTAGTTTCTATAAAGGCCATAATGGTTTGGTTGTTAATGATAACCTTAACCCTTTTAGTCATAGGTGTAAAGCCTCTGGTGATTATGTAATATGATTTTCACCTCATCTTTAAGATTTCCTAAATCAACAAAATTTATATCTTTTATGTCTTTTTTTAATTATTTTATCAAAAATAATCTTAGGCCCACACATTTACAACCCAAAGCGTATTTACTATTATACTTAAAACATAAATCATCATCTCATTTCTTTTTTAGTTGGGTAAGTTTTAAAATTTGTATAAGCAAGATTAGATTTCGGATCTACCTTGGGCAAACCTGGTAGAATGGGTAGGTTAAAAAAAAAGTAATAGATTCATTCACCTGTGTATATTAAACGATAGAGTCAAGAAAATTAGACCTCTTCATTCATCTTTATTCTTAGCCAAACACACTCAAACCTATTACATTCAAGGTGACTTTTCATTTCAAATCTTTTTGCATGAATAGTGAGGCTTACAACATTATTTGTCGAGCTCCTATTATCATCCCTTCATATGGTTAAGCAAGTTGTGTTCTCTCATACTATTAATATTTGAATAAAAAGAAAAGTCTCTAATCTTATTGAAGATATTTTTGTTAGAGGGGAAATTATAGTTAACGTATGTAAATGAAGATTATTAGGTTTTTGAAATTCCACATTTGTTAGAAATAAAAAGTTTGAGATACTATGTCGAACCATTAGATTAGGGCTTTGAATAATAAATGAGGTTCATCAATATATATAGTTCAAAATAATTATTCATTATACATTTTTGTTGTCACTGAAATCATTATATCTCTTGAATTGTGATTCGATTTACATAAGTTGAATATATATGATTTAGAATGATGAAGAAGTCCATAAAAAATGCTTTATATCTATTTTTACTTGGGTGATTTAACATAATCCTATAAGCTTTTGTAAAATTACAACACTATTTAAAAGTTTGGTAATATCAGAAAAATCTCCTTCAAATTGAAGAAAATGCTATGAAATCACTTTTATGTTAAAATGCTCTCATTAATACCAAAAACACCCATAATGAATTCAAATTTAGTTTTTATCCATACACTGCTATTTAATATATTTTGGGAGTATTATATCAAATTAATTAAACCAAATTTAATCCTTACAAAAATAATGTGAAAATTATACCTATATATATGCAAAAAGAATAAGTATAGTTGGCCCAATTTTGTAAAACCGCAAGACTAACAAAAAAATCCACAATTCTTTTTCCCTCCACTTATCAAAACTGTGATTAAGATACTGTACTCGGAACTAACATGGCTATCAAACGAGGAAATTCCTCATGTTAGGGCTTGAGCAAACAAGCAAATTAGGAAAGGGGCCTCATCGCGGCTGCAGTGATTGTTCTATACACCAAAATAAAAACAAGAAAAAAGGAAATATATGGTCTCCATGCACGTTCATATATATAACTAGTTATATATATGAATATATATATATTTATAGTTTTATATATATATATATATATATATATTTATAGTTATAGTTACATATATGAACATGCATGGAGACCAAAGGCAGCAACCACGCAAGTCATGGTGATGGAGGTGCAAGGAAACCCCCAAACCATGTGAAAAAATGCAGCTTTTGTCGGGGCAACTACCGCCAGCTCCGACCAGATTGTGGGGGTGTTGGCTATTAAAATAATAGTAATAATTGGTTTATATAAAAACCCATTGAGTGGCTCTGGATTCTCCGGTTGGCCACTGCCCCATCTGCGTTCTGGCCATTGTACGGAATACGGATATTTTCTTTTTCATTATTTTCTCTTCACACGTAATTATTTCAGAAAAAATTATTGTCATATTCGTACTATCATTGACATTATGTGCAGCAAAATAAATTGAGTCCATGCTGGGTTGTTTTTTTTTTACTTGTGTATCTCTGCTCTCTCTTTTTTCCACTCAATTTTTCGAAGAAAAAGGAAAAAATAAAAATAAAAAACAATTATAATACTTATATATATAGAGAGATTTTATCAAGCATGAATTTTAAACAATGAATATTTAAAATATTGTTTTTCTGTTGAGTTTATCATTTGATTATTTATATTTAACTATATATAAAAATTAATAATATTTATATGGACTTCATATCTATTCTTTCATTGTATATTAACTATTAAATATTGTATTATAATTACAAAAAAAAAACTATTGTATTATTAATGAGAAATTCAAAAAAAATATTTCTTATACGATTAATATAGAATGGGAACAAGGGGGGTAAAACTTCTTTTATATTCATCAAGTTAATGTACTCATTTATTAATAATGTTTCAAAATATTGCAGTAACTTAGGAATAATTTTTCTAGCAATCAGTTAATTATTTAGTTCTAGCAATTTGATCCATTTTTTTTATAGCCAATGAGCTTGGTACTTGGTGTTTGGTGCATAGTAAGTCAAAGTGAATAATAGATAATACATGCAAAAGATTCTTTCCCATAAATGTAGTAAATCTTATATGCTTAAGTATATTTGTAAAGAAAAAAAGTATAATAATATTTTAAAGACATAGACTCTGAAAATATATATATTAAAAATATAGAAATAAAAAGAATGTGAACCAGAAGCTTGAAAGATTTATTTTATAGCTTATAAGTCTTGTTTTTTTATGGAGATGAGGGGTTGAAGAGTCATTTTATCCTTTTAATATTTTTAGTTGTATTTTAATCAAAATAATATGCATTTGAGCAATAGTACGAACCATTTTTTATTGGAAACATGTAGGGCTCGGGGGCATGATAGTCATATCCCATGGGGTATTTTGGGACTTTTGGAGGGGGTTAAGCTCGTTAAATTTGAACTCGTTAGTAACCCTTTAATTCTTTATAATATTGATATGCAAATATTTGTAAAAATATTCAGGATGATAAGTTCATTGAGTTTTATTCATATAAGAAGAGGGGTACAAACCTTGAGGTTATTTAATGGAGACCTTATGTGTAGGGGCACATATCATGTTTGAAGAAATTTAGTAGTCATATTAATATTTTCTACATGTGATTATCTAATTATAAAATATTAGTTATATTTTATTCAAATTAAAAACTCATGAAAATATTATAATTTTAAGTAAAAAATGATTTTTAATATGACAGCCACTAGAGCCTTATATGATCGTTAACTTCAAAGCTTATGAAATTAGTCAAGGTGTGCGTAAACTGATCCGGATACCCATATTAATAAAAAAAAGTAGACAAGACATAACTAACACTTAAGTCACACAATTTTGCAAGCACACTGGGTATATGTCCCATATATTGTCGTTTCCGACTAAAGCTTCTCAGCAAGAAAAATGAAAGCTGAAAATGTCGGCCATCACTTAAATTACGTGAACAGGTAAGGTATATAAATAAATAAGTAAACCATTCTTATAAACTATGCGATCAGTTCAGTTCAGATGTAGTTCGTCTAATTAGGAAGGATTTGGTCAGAGTACGTACGTTGAAGACATGGGATGACGTCCATGAATTACTAAAGTATTTATAATAGCCCTAAGTTGAAGCTTGTCCACCTTCTTTCTAGACATTAATAAAATCCGGTGAGGGAGAGGGCAAGGGATTTCAGAGTGAAGGTATGGAAGGGAGCAGAATGATCCGGAAATTTCCAGAATAATATGTGGCGCTTGACATGCAAACTGGAGCCATCCTGTCTGTGATTTCACATGGCTGAAAAGGTGGTGGTGCTCAAGAGTGCAGAAAAGGAGGAGGGAGACAACTGAGGAATAAACTCATCTTGCGCTGTCCTTTTTGCTAATTAATGTACGTTAAGGTCTCTAATTAATCTAGCTAATCATGCATGGGGTTACTCCCCACCAATTAAACAAACCTCAAACGCTTTTATAGGTTGCAGGGAATGATATTTTCTTGCACGAGATGCTAGTATATCTAAAGACAGTGACATGACAAGGTTAATCTCGATGAGTTACGGTCCCTACAGCACAGCTGCTCCTGTATATGAATCACGGAGAGAGGGAGAATGGATCCAAACTCAAATCTCAATGGTGGGGATACGTAGCTTTATGAATACTGCTGGCTGCTACCCACCAGCCTGGAACTTGGGTGCTAGTCTACGGAGCCCTTTTGGTTGGTGAAAGAAGCAGAGGAGGTTGTGTGCTTATCACGCACATATGCAGAGAGAGAGAGGGAGGGAGAGAACAGAGAGAGAGAGAGGAGGGGGGGGGGGGGAGAACAGAGAGAGAGAGGAGAGAGGGGGAGAGAGGGGAGGGAGAGAGAGTAGAGAGGGAGAGTAGAGAGAGAGGGGAGGGAGAGAGAGTAGAGAGAGAGGAGAGGGAGAGAGAGAGAGGGAGAGAGAGGGAGAGAGGACAGAAGAGAGAGAGAGGGGGGATGGAGAGAGAGTAGAGAGAGAGAGGAGAGGGAGAGAGGAGAGGGAGAGAGGACAGAGAGAGGACAGAGAGAGAGAGAGAGAGAGAGAGAGAGAGAGAAAGAGTAGAGAGAGAGGGGAGGGAGAGAGAGAGTTGATGTTGATACCACTAAGGTCTCCATCCAGGAGATTCAACGATATCTTGAGGAGGATCTGAAAGTTCTTTGGATTATCCAATTGGAAAAGAGTGGCCACAATTTTTTCCTATGGTGGGGTCTTTTATAGAGTGCATTTTTAATGCACCTGCAAAAGGTAGGGTTCAATCAATCAACTTCCATTTGCCTCTCGACACCTTGAGGATAAAGATCGAGTAAGTAGATCGAGTCGTAATTAATGATGCCGTAAGAAATATTCTCTTAAAAAGTGTGTTTAAGGTTTATAATTATGATTAAAATTATTTTTGAAAATTATTTTTATTTATAAATATATGAAAATAATGTTATTTTATGATTTAAAAATTATTTTTTGTTATTAGTACATAAAAATAATTAAAAATATTAATAATTATAATTTTTTTTTAAAATCAGTGCGCTCCATATTAATAGCCACACTCTCCATCCCAAAATTTTCATAACTTCACAATAATTTTGGAACATTTCAAGTGAGACAAACCCTTAGGTCAGAAAGAGTGTATGTGTGTGTATAGATAGTTTTGGTATAAAAAAATAATTTCAAAACCATGCTAAAAATCATTGAGTCTAGTAATATAGGTAATAATCCCTCATTGAAAACTCATCATTTACTTGATTTATTTTTTTTGGTTTAAAATTAGTTTTGTATATTTTTAAAATTATTTTGATGTTTTAATGGGTTGGTGTTAAGAATAAACTTTTAAAAAATAATGCTTAGATGTATTTTTAAAAGAAAGAAAAAACACTTCAAGAACAACTAACACAATACCAAACACGCTTTAATTCATCTCTACCACATATAAAAATTAATTATTTAAGAAATAAGATCCATTTACAAATTAGCAATAGCTACAAGGCAATTGAAAGCACAGAAACCAAGGCGAACAGCCTCCCTAGCTAGTTATTTTTAGTGTGATCTTATTGATCTATTTAAATAAATTCATATTTTTCTTTAGTTTATTTTTTCAGTTAAATAATTTTTTTCTATTATTAATTTGTTCTAGTTTTTCTATTTAAAAAGTATTTTTTTTATTTTTTTATGTACAGTAATACTATAGTTTTCTTCTTGTTTTTTTTTAATATATATAAAGAGTTGTAATACTATTTTGACAAGTAAGACTTTGAAGAGTAAAATATTTTTTTTTAATTTCTCTACAATTATGATATTTTTTATCTTTAAAAGTTTTGACTTATAACAAACTTTATTTTTCTTTATTTTTATATACTTAATTTGATATCATAGTCCAAAGATTATTGCTAAAAGTCACAAAACATGACATTCTATTATGGGATGAGATGAAAAGATTCTCTTGTAGGTGTTATTTTTATCCTTGTTGGTTGCTATTATTGAAAATCTTGATGGTACTACCTATGAAAGAGCATCTAGTGAAAAGATGTTGTATTAAAAAAGATAATGAGATAACTCATAAAAAAACATTGTGCTAGGAACATAGGATAGGGCATCTAGTAAGAATGTTCACGGTGATTGATAATTTTTAACTAAGATATGAATTTGATGACACGTTTCTTCCAACTACGAGATACTACAAATCGATGTAGAAGTTATTTTAGACAAAATAATTTTTTCTCTTAATTAATTTAATTTTTTTCTTATCTTTATTATTATGTTTTTTTTTTGTCATATTTGAAGGAATAGTTTTTATTTTCTATTTAACATTACTAGGATTTGATTTCTAGTTTTTTTGCTATATAAAATTTATTCTAATCTTTAGTAAATATATAATATTTTAATATATAAAAATAATATACTAAATATCTCAAGTTATGGAATAGTTGATGATTGAAAGTCTTGAATTTCAATAAACCTGATTGTACCTTTTACTTCTGTGTGTGAAATAAATGAGCGAATAAAAGATACTTCCCTTGTTTATACCCCAAATATCTAAAACACTAAATGGACATTGAAAGCCTAGATTCATCATGCCAAAAAAACAAATGATATATATATATATATATATATATATATATATAAAACAAATGATATATATATATATATATATAGTGAGATTGAGTATAAACTCATTACAGAAAAGCCTGAAGGGAAAGCAAGAAGCGGGATTCACGGCATAAATGACTAACGTTGGTGGGTATGATTGCTTGTGTCTCCCATACACGACACCATCCCACGCTTCCCTCGTTCAAGCCCTGAATTCGTGCCCAAAAACTGAAAGAAATAGAGAAAAGGTGAAGAAGTCGGCTCTGGTTTTATCATTATACCGACAACCCTCTACATTATCAGCCTTCTTTATTTCCTTGCCGCTACCCAGCACTAGTAATACACATGCTATTATTGTCTTTCACGTGGGGTTGATTATTACCCAGTTTTCAATTATTCTACTCCAATTCCTTTCCTCCACTGTGCAGCAGCACATCATTAGCAACATAACCAGCTAAATTATATGTAAGAAACGTATGATGTAAGAAAATGAATGGTTCTGGCAGTTTGACTATCTGTTTGATGATCCCGGCTACCATATATGAATATGTTCTCCATACAGAAAACACAGAAATAAAATTCTCTGTCAAATATGCAAAAAATCCCACTCCTATATGTCTGTTTCTGGGATAGGGACATTTTTGCAATTGCTGTTGCTGTTTCGGTGTGAATGAATAAGGTGCGGATTCGAGGGGGAGGAGAAATGAGGCACCGGCAGCTAGAGCGGTGGTGTCTTGCCACATGAAAGGGTTTTGAGTTACTGTGACATTAAATTCCGTTTCGTTGATGCTTTGTTTTTTCAATTAGAACTTGGAACAGAATGTTTTGGTTTCGAACCGTTTCGGCATGTCATTTCGGGGTTGTACTGTTTATATATATACTAATTCAAAAAAAATTAGTTCAAATCTAAAAAAAAATTATTTAGAATTGTGCAATTTAATCTAAAAAAATACATAATAAAATGATTTTTCTGAACAAAATTATGAAAATGTATAATATTATGAGAATATCATCATCAATTTCGCTAGGTCATTATATTCTTTGATTACTATGAAGTTTTAACATAATATATATATATATATATATATATATATATATATATTGACCACTAACTGACCGAAAAATCCGGAATGGGCTGGAATTTAAACTGGAGTAAACACAATGTTGTTTTGTCTTATTTTTTTAACTGATACAAAATATTTATTCTATTTCAACCGAACGGAATATAACTAACAACCCTAATTAAAAGAGAGGCAAAATATATAATAGCCGGAGTTGCAATGCCTCACTTTGAGCACACCTTAATGTTAATATAGTTAATTGCCTTATATAAAGAACAATTTACAAGAAATGACGGCAACAATTACAGCCAAAATTCAGTTATTTTAAGGATCACAATAGTCAATGTCTGGTCTTACTTTCATCGTCACAACATACTCATTTCATCATCATGAGAAGGACCAAACCTTCCGTAAACTCAGTTGCAGAGAAAATAAAATCCTAAGGTGGAGAACAAATGCATTACCAAGTACTCATGATGTGAATCCAACCTAATAATTTGAAATCGAGCACTGTATTTACGAATGGTGACAATCTTAATCCTTGCCTATAATAACCAGGATTGCGTCAATCTTTCAATTAAAACGAGGAAGTTATGCCTAGAATTTTGTGATCCAGAATTCCATGTTATACTTCGTGATGAACTCAATCCATGTGCTTGATTAGTACCATGTACTTTAATTAAGTTTCTGAAAAAAAAGTATACTATAAATTTTTTTTCCTTCCGGGAATTATACTTTTAATAGCCAATCATCATCCTATGTATATTGTCAATTTGTATGTCAAATCATTTCATGGGCGCGTTGGTATTTGTCTAGAGCATTCCTTTGTTTTCTTTCAATAATGATAATGGTGGGGAAAGTACCTTGATTTTGATTGATACAAGTTGCTTAGAAATAAGATTTATGCATTAGATAATTAATTAAAAGTAACTTGATTTTGATTGATACAAGTTGCTTAGAAATAAGATTTATGCATTAGATAATTAATTAATCTTTTTGTTTAAGCAATTTGATTTTTTTAGCCAAAGTAGATCATAGCTAGATATGGAAAGTTCAGGTGGTTGGTAATTAGTAGTTATTGGTATTAAGTAAACTAAGATGACTAATAGGTGGTATTTGCAAAAGATTCTATTTAATGGATGTAGGGAGTCTCAAATACTTAAATTAGTAACTTTGTAAAGAGAGAGTATAATTGAATATAATGATATTTTAGAGAGATAGAATTTAAAAATATATATGTTAAAAATATTAAGAATGAGAAGATTTTTTGCTTATCTCTGAATATTTTTTGGTGAGGAGATTCAAGTCTGCACACCATCACTAAAAAGGCTATAGGTCTCCTGGAAATTTTTTTAAAAAAATAAAGGTTCCTCCATGGTTGCCCTCTACATACTTAGAGTCTTCTTCAAACATGGTGCATGCCCCTATACAAAGTTATCCCGTAAATAATTTTGGGTTTTCCACCTCTTTTCTCATACAAAAACCTTCGACAAACTCGTTATGTCATATATTTTTAAAGTTTTTGTGTATCAATATCATAATGACTTGGGGTGGGAGCTATTGATAAACTCAAATTTAATATGCTCAAAAACTTTTTTTGGGGGAAATGGGCCTAGACTATTGCTTGAATTAATTAGGTCTAAGTTGGCATAATTAATTGGGGAGATAGGTGTGCTACCACCTATTATTAGATGGTTGTTTCACTTCGCAAAGGTTTTTTATTCCATTAAATTTTTATTTATCATGGCTAGTAATTATAAAAGAAATGCATAAATTAACCAAACTTACACATTAACTATAAACTTTCTAATTTTTGAAGCATGGTTTGAACATTTAGTACAAGATTTAAATTTTTTTTTTTTTTTCCTCACTTCAAATTAAAGTTTTTATACGTTTAAATCATCTTAAAGTGTTGATATCGAAAATAAATTTTAAAAGTATTTTAACAAATAAAATACCACAATACCAAACAAATACTTCTATAGATATGGGTTCCTTTTCCTCGAAAAAATCAAAAAGCAAAATCACAATTAAGAGAGAGAGAGAGAGAGACGTGGAGTGGGCCAAATCACGGGTTAGCTAGCTGGGCCTGTAGTGAATTAAGAATGGCCTACAATATCATTGAAGGGATGTCAATTTGTGGACCCACAATAGAACCCAACCAAAGAACGCAATGTATTTCACCTGACGTGGGGGCACCACGACCTCGTCATGCATCTTCACTGTTCATGTTTTTGGCCGTCACATGTCAACGCGTATTGTTCATATGACTGGTTATGAGCTTAGCTCACAGAGGGCTGGGAGGTGGGGTGAGATCGATTGATGATGCTGGGTCCTCATCCATGCACTCCATGTGTTTGTGATATTGACTTCACAAGTTTCCATGCAATCGCTCCTCTTGAACGCTATGTTCCTTCTTTCTGGTATTACACTATCTACATTTTGGCTTGCAAGTTTTGATTTTTGTATAATTGTTCTGGGTTACGCTCTGCCTTCTACGGCTAACTCAGGCATCTGCAGCAACTGGGATGCATGATTAATTGGATAGCGATTTTAAGATTTATTCCCCTAATTTACAATCCAATCCCGTTTGATTAGTTTGCCCTGTTTTATAATTCATTAAGTTAATTTTATATTACATTCATTGGTAAGAATTTCTGTATATTTTAATTTGAACTAAAAATATAATATAGTTAATAAGGTTTTTTTTTTTTTTTTTATCTTTTGTCTTACGTTCACTAAGTTTTATATTTAAAGGTACATGGGTAATATTTTTAATCAATCCAACTTACTCTGCCTTCGACAATTGTCCTATTTATATTCATACGATTAGTCTCCTTCATTTTCTTTTCTTCTTCTTCTTTGATATAGTGGTGTATGCTAAGTGCATGATGCATGATGTTAAATTTATTTTTGTTTTTTATTTTAAATTAGATTTCTTGTGTGTTTTTAAATAATTTCATTCAACATATTGCTGTTAAAAATAATTTTAAAAAAATATATATTATTTTAATACAAAATCGGATAACACTATCCTGCACCAAATCCCAAACAAACTAGTGCACAAGATTTTCCAGCTACTGTGTGAAATGGGTTCGCATAGTTTAGAAAATGGATGTATGTGCAAGCTGTCCCTGACAGGAAAACCAACTCCTTTATGACCTTAAAAAACGATAGAGCATGTGAACTGTCGGTCGTCAATGAATTTAGTCGACTTAGAAAATTAAATATCCTTTTGATCGACTCAATTTCAGTCCAAGTGCAGACTTCTGCCAGCAATCAGGGTAATGGTGAGCTGAGGCAGGGGGTCAATTAGATACTGAGATTTCTTATTTCGACTATAACTATTTGAAAACGTGGTTAGATTTATTTTTATAAATATTTTTTTGTTCAGAAAAATATTAAAATAATATATTTTTATAAAAATATATTTTTGACCTTGTACAATATTAAAGCTTCATAAAAAAATAACAATTTTAATTTAAGAAAATCAATTTAATATATATAAAAAATAAAGTCACCAATATAATCAAAAAAGATTTTTATTTAAAAAAAGATAAATTAGGCAAAAACAAATGACATGGAAGGTTTATTAATTATCGTAAGACTTTTCTCACATAATAAATCTTGATGACACCAACTTTAACATGTTTGGTAGTTGGAATCTAGTTACTCCTATCTCTCTCTCTCTCTTGACTAGAATATACACTTCACAAACAAATTTGAAAGTGCTGATTATATTACCAAGTTTTTCTTTTTAGTCCCTTGTCTTTCAATTTAATCCTATTCACAATAATTTTTGAAAGAGTGGATAGTGATCTAATATAAATTGAAAACAACACCATCTTGAGTTTTTCTTAATTAATTTCTTTTTTTAGGAAATTAACTACGTCTCACCATCAGTCAGTGCAGCTTTACAATTTTCCTAAACCAGCATTTGAACAGCCTGAGCAGTCAAGCAAGGCTTGAGCTGAGGTTTCAAATTCTATGAACAAATCAAAACCCATCAGCAATGGTGAACAGAGCACACACATAAAACAGGGTCTAGGCCCAATTTCATATCCATAAAATACAGGCTTAACTTAGTGGAGGGTAAGGCCCAATAGAAGCTCTCAACTCATCAAACAAACTGGACCACGCCTAGTATTAAGAAATTACTGTACTCCACAAATAACCGGAACCAGGTCTAATAAAAGCTGTTTCTTAAATAATCCAAAATATTTAAATTAGTTGGATTGATTAATTAATTATTTTTTCATTAATGGTAATAAATAAAATTACAGCTTCGATTTTTTTAATTTTTAATTACATCCCTTTCTATTATTGGTAAAACAAAACAAAACATAATTTTTTTTCCCTTTTCAACTCTTCTTGAAAGAAAAAACAAATACCATATTATTTCTACTCTTTGTATTTAAAAATCATTTTTCTTTGTGTGTGTGTGGTTAGTTTGCCTAAAATAATTATTGCATGGCACACCTGTAAAGGATTATAATGTCGCTCTGTATTTTAATATATTATTTATAATATAATTAGTTTATAAGAAAACAAAATCAAATTTATTGTGACGAACTGGCATCTTATTTCTTTTTATAAAATGATTTTCAAAAAATTAAAATGTGTGTGTAATGTGTTTGTTGGAATTGAGAAACTTTGATTTATTTCACAGCCTACTCTACTTCGGGCTGTTTTTTTTTTTTTTTGCCCTTTCTTTTTTTCTTTTTCGTGAGGATCCCATTGTAATTTACATAAGAATATACTACATCAAGTTATTTATCCTTAATAATAATAATGTATTATAGGAATAAAGGTATAATAATTTAGGTCAACTTATCTAACCTGTTTTTCGTGCTTGTTTGTGAGTGTGGTTGAAGTTGGTTTTAAAAATATTTTTTGTTCAGAAATGCATTAAAAATAATATTTTTTTATTTTTTTTTTAAATTATTTTTGACATTAGTACATGAAAATAAATACACCAAAAATATAATTTAAAATAAATTTTTTTTATTTTTTTTTATAAAACACTTTTGAAACACATTGTCAATATAAGACCTTCAACTTGAATCAAATAAGGTCTTGTAACTATGCTATATGAGAGTGTTTGGTATATAATGTTTTAGATTTCCTATATCATGTAATCTTCGATGCTAAAAATATTTATGTTTTTTTATCTTTGTTTTGTAAAGAAACATAGTTTTATTTATTTATTTTTATAGATTATGAACCAAACATGATAAAAATATATTATATAATTTTTTAGTTTCAAGAAAACTCAAATATTACATTCCTAGCAATTACATTTTTAACAATCACATTCCAAGAAAATATCTAAAAATTTGCATACCAAACACATATTATATGTATTGAGGTCATATACTTTTCTATGTGATATGTGCTTGTATGGGAAGTATGGAAAAAAATGTTTTTTTGAAAAAAAAGAAATGTTTTGTTTTAAATTAAAAAAAAATTAGTGTTTTAAATCATTTTAATAGAATAAAAATGTTTTTTTTATGGTAAATGATACTTTATTTGATCAACTAAAAAAAGGAAAAAAATGTGTTATAACAAGAACATGAATTAAGACTTTTTTTAGGATCAGTTTCTCCTTCTCCATATACTTTCATAATTATTATTTTTTATTTTCTGCATATTTTTTTTATGATCACATGATTACATAAAAAACTACAACAAGTTTCATTATAGTTTTTTTTTTAATATATCCACACATAATAATGAAACCATTAATTGTTTTTTTTAATTAAATTTTGCTCTTATGATCCTAATATTTTTTTTTCTTAAAAACACATTATGGTAAGCAAATTGCCAAAAAAAAATATTAATACAATCAAACTCACAACTAGAATCATCACCAAATGTAAATATTTTATTATTACTGAGATTCTTTTTTATTTAACTACACGACAATAAAGTACACAATAATTTTTTTGTATATTTTTTAAAAGAAAAAAATAATCAAGATCATTAAGATTTTTTTATGTAATTATACAGCAATGGAGCAGAACACACATATAAAACAAAGTCTAGGCCCAATTTCTTATCCACAAAATACAGGCTTAACTTAGTGGAGGGTAAGGCCCAATAGAAGCTCTCAACTCATCAAACAAACTGTACTCCACAAATAATCGGAGCCAGGTCTAATAAAAGCTGTTTCTTAAATAATCCAAAATATTTAAATTAGTTGGATTAATTAATTAATAATTTTTTTTATTAATGGTAATAAATAAAATTACAGCTTCTATTATTTTAATTTTGTATTACATCCCATTGTTGTTTATATAAGAATATACTACATCAAGTTATTTATCCTTAATAATAATAATAATAATAATGTATTATAGGAATATAAGGTATAATAATTTAGGTCAACTTATCTAACCTGTTTTTCGTGCTTGTTTGTGAGTGTGGCTGAAGTTAATTTTAAAAATGTTTTTCGTTCAGAATTGCATTAAAAATAATTTTTTTATTTATTTTTTAAATTATTTTTTACATTAGCACATGAAAATGAATACACCAAAAATATAATTTAAAATAAATATTTTTTATTTTTTTTATAAAATACTTTTGAAACACATTGTCAACACAAGACCTTCAACTTGAATCAAATAAGGTCTTGTAACTATGCTATATGAGAGTGTTTGGTATATAATGTTTTAGATTTCCTATATCATGTAATCTTCAATGCTGAAAATATTTATGTTTTTTATCTTTGTTTTGTAAAGAAACATAGTTTTATTTATTTATTTTTATATATTATGAACCAAACATGATAAAAATATATTATATAATTTTTTAGTTTCAAGAAAACTCAAATATTACATTCCTAGCAATTACATTTTTAACAATCACATTCCAAGAAAATATCTAAAACTTTGCATACCAAACACATATTATATGTATTCAGGTCATATACTTTTCTATGTGATATGTGCGTGTATGGGAAGCATTGAAAAAAATGCTTTTTGAAAAAAAAATGTTTTGTTTTAAATTAAAAAATTTAGTGTTTTAAATCATTTTAATAGAATAAAAATGTTTTTTTTTATGGTAAAGGATACTTTATTTGATCAACTAAAAAAAGGAAAAAAATGTGTTATAACAAGAACATGAATTAAGATTTTTTTGTAGGATCAGTTTCTCCTTCTCCATATACTTTCATAATTATTATTTTTTATTTTCTGCATATTTTTTTGTATGATCACATGATTACATAAAAAAAACTACAAGTTTCATTATAGTTTTTTTTTAATATATCCACACATAATAATGAAACCATTAATTTTTTTTAATTAAATTTTGCTCTTATGATCTTAATTTTTTTTTCTTAAAAACACATTATGGTAAGCAAATTGCCAAAAAAACAATATTAATACAATCAAAATCACAACTAGAATCATCACCAAATGTAAATATTTTATTATTAATAAGATTCTTTTTTATTTAACTATACGACAATAAAGTACACGATGATTTTTTTGTATATTTTTTTAAAAGAAAAAAATAATCAAGATCATTACGATTTTTTTATGTAATTATACAACAATAAAACACTTAATAATTATTATTATTATTTTGAAAAAATAATATGCAAGCTAGACACATGGAGCTAAGATAACAGGAGTATGTCTATTTTTTTTTAATTAAAAGCAAATTAACTAAAAGAGAGCCTTTTATCCTAAGTTGAAAGGAAAAATAGATCATATATGATAAAGGATGAAGTTGTCTCTCTCTCTCTCTCTCTCTCTCTCTCTCTCTCTCTATATATATATATATATATATATATATATATATATATATATATATATATATTTGAGAGGATCAAATACATATTTAAAAACAGGTTTATGAAAATCGCTTTTAGCTGTGGTTCGTAACTGAAATTTGTGTCTGGTTAAAACTGTGGTTGATGTTGAGTTTAATAAAAAGCAGTTTTGTGTGTTTGGTTACCATGTTTTTCATATTGCTATCAACTTGTGAAATTAATTAAAAATACACATGTATACACACACATACATATGTACACATATATAAATATTTTGTTGGAATAATTTTGTATATTTATTAATAATTATTATAACAAAATAATTGAAATAATTAGACTACTTGCAATTCCATCACGAACTAAATCCATAAGTGAACGCGTCTGCGATTACTGACTATTTGATCGAGGAACAACATCTAATAAAATATCTTCAGGAATAAAATTAAGATTGCGATCATATTTAACAAAAATAATATCACATTGTGATCATCTTCTAATAAATTAAATAATAACGTTTTGCAAATTAAATAAAATATTTTATTTTATCATCAATATTTTATACGATTTATTCCGTTTTATTATTATTATTTAAAATAAAAATGAAAAAACCATGAAAAAAACCTTTAACAGGCACAACCATGCAAAAGGAAACAAATTTAGTTTATTAAAAGTCCAAAAAAAATAAAACTCAGTTACGGTCAACTGTGATGCAAATATTACACAGGCACAAAACGGTGCGTTGCACCTTTTGTTCGTGAATTATTAGCCAAAATGTTGTGAACAGTGAACATATTTACTGTTCCCTGCCAGTGACGAGAGGGTCAACGGCCGGTACCGACGGGTAGAGGAGGTCGAGATGGTTCTTTCTATGGTGGTGGCGTCGGAAATGGTGTTGTGTGATGGCCAATATGAGCCCCAGAAGGTTGCAACTGCTGCAACTCTGCAGTTTTTCTCGTTCTTTAGATCCACGAATAGTTTTTTGTATTTTTTTTGTGGCCCCTTTGCAGGAAGTTTGATTTCTGCGAGTGCACACATCATTACAACTGTTATCGGATCCGGAGTTCTATCTCTTGCATGGGCCATGGCTCAACTGGGTTGGATTGCAAGACCTGTTTCTCTTCTGATCTTCTCTGTCATAACTTGGTATACTTCTTGTCTACTGGCCGACTGCTATAGATTCCCAGGTCCCCTTGGTACGTGATGGAGAGGCAAAGTTAGAGACAGAGAGGCAAATCGGAGGAGACGAGGGAGACGAGAGGTAGAGATGAGGGAGAAGAATGATATGCAATTCACGTGATTTCTGTGAAATTAGTGCATTGTAATTCATGCCGCAGCTGCAAAAGCAGCTCTCATTTGCTTTTGCAGTCGCGACGTGATTTTAATTTTTTGAGTGGGACCCACAGCCAAACACTGGGGTCCCGTTTGGTAACAATGGGATTGGAGCCGCGGTTTAACACAAACGCAGGTTGAACCGCGACGCCAAACACCCACCAATAAAAAACATAAACCGCGTGTCAGGACTTGTATTTTTAAAATTTAAAATGGTGGATGAACTTTAATTTTTATTCTATTTTGACTCAAAAATAACATAAAACACACCGTAGAGTCCATGATTAGCTTATTTTGTGGCTTCAAATAACCCAAAAATCAATTACAAAACTCGAAATCAACCTAAATCCAAAACAATTTTCAAGCTTGGATTTACCATTCTGCAAACGACATTGATGACAAATAATCTCTTATTGAACCTCTATTCATTGAAGAAGTTATTTGACATCAAAATCGATTATTTTGACTGTTCAAATCAGTGTTATCCAATATTTTTTTTCTATTTACCATTAAAAAACGACAATTCTCTCCTCTTAAAATAAGAAACTGGAAATAATAAACATAGCATTTTATATCAAAATTGAATTTAAAAAATTATTATAGACCAAAAAGGTTATATTTAAAAAAACAGAGAAATAAAAAAGCCCTGTTTCCACATATATATATATATATATATATATATATATATATATAATTGCTCGCGCGTTGCCGCGGGTATTTTTTTGTATATAATTTAACATACTTAAATCTACAACGATAAATTTATATGATATAAGTAAATAAAAATTATAGATTAAAAGATACAATGTTTAAAATTTTGAGTTGAGTTTGTCATGTAAGCATAGATTACATTTTTTAGAACATAGCTATTTGTCCACGCGTTGGCGCGGGTATTTTTTTGTATATAATTTAACACAATTAAATCTACAACGATCAACAAACTTATCAAATTATCGGGAGGGAAAAAAAATAACAAAATAGCAAGAATGAAAAATAATTAAATCATGATTATTATTATTATTATTATTATTATTATTATTATTATTATTATTATTGTGTTAAATACACTTATATATACATGGACAAAAGTAGGGATTAAAAAAAAAAGTGTAAGGGCTGAAATGAAAATCAAATATCAAGGGCTTAAATTAAAAAATTAAAAGTCAAAGGGCTGAAATGCAACTTCAATTTATTGTCAATTGAAATCAGAGGACAAAATTGCAAAAATCAGAACTTTTGTACCGAATTGATTGAGTTCTATACAGCTAACCCGGAAATTGAAAGTAGAAGGACTGAAGTGCAACTTTGCCATTCCGGAGAGAGAGAAACGTGGCCGGCGGCTTCAACCGGCCTCCGCCGCGTCCACGGATATCTGGTGGCTACACGCACCCCCGCGGGAGGAAGACCACGCGGCGGCGCATCGTTCTGTCCTCCGGTAGACAATTTCCGGCCACCGTAGGAGGCCGCACGCGCCGCCTGAACAGGGCGTGAGGCGGAAAACCGCCTGGCGCGTGCGCCACACGCCCTGACAGACGCCGAATAAAGAATTCGAAAAATAGGGCCAATTACCGTTCCACCCCTGCACCCAATTCATGGTTTTTGTCTTATTAGGGGCTAAAACCATATTTAGCCATTTCAGAAAATAATAAAAAAAGAAAAAGTTGCGGCGGACCGGACTGGACCGGGCCGGTCCGACCGCGCGCAATTACGCCGGTGCCCCTCAACCGGATGCCTGTTTTTGTCCTATTACCGGGGACGAAAACATCAATACACTGTTCACAAATGAATATTTGAAAGAAAAAAAAAGAAAATCAAATGGAAAAACCGAGATTAGCCCCGCTGCCCAGCCTCTCTTCGCCGCGCGCCCGAGGGCCAAAAGCACCCCTGCACTGCTCGAGTCCACAGTGGACTGTGAGGGGAGCTACAGTGGAAACTCCACGCCCTTTATTGTGTTTGTAATATATATATGTATTTTTTTGTTTCATCATCCATCTCTGGGTTCAAACTTCGAAGGAGACTGGTGGATTAGTATCTAAAATTTTCCACCACCACCTACTCGTCCGAGAGTGGGTCAAACTCTCCTCAAGGAACAGTTTTCATTTCAGCTTCCAAATTCTAATACAAGACGGCAACCAAAGCATTGAAGAGTAGCATTTTCTTATACTTCGAAGCAATGGCTACTCCTGTTAAAAGAAGATTATTTTATGATGCATCATCGGTAACATTTCTCTACGCCTTACCCTTTTCTTGTCTCTTTTTTTTGTGGGGTCCTAGACTCTTAGGGTTCTTGCAAATTTCTTGAGATTGCCATCTTTGGTCTTGATTTAGTTGTTTTCCTTAAATTTGAATTGTTGATTCAGATGGGTACTGGAGGTGATGAGGTTGGGGAAATTGAAAGTTTAGAAAAGGGTTTGCTGTCTCCTAATAAAGAAACAACTGAAGTTGAAGATGACCCAGTTCTTTATACTGCTTCGTTTCAAGAAATGGAAGACAAATTCGTCAAGCTCCAAACGGCACAGTGGGTAATGTATTCCTTGCTTTTAGTACTCGCATGGGGCATTGGTATCTTCATGCTTTTGTATGTGCCTGTGAGGAGATATATCTCGAGGAAAGATATTAAATCGCGACAGCTCTATCTCACTCCCAATTCCATAGTTTACAAGGTAAATCATCAATATCATAACCAGAGCCCTCAGCTTCAGAAATGTACTTGATGCTGTACTGAGTTGTGCATTTGTTGATTGCATTGCTAACGTGTTTGGTTTTTTAGCTCAGGTTACGAAACCAGTTCCATTTCCATGTTTTGGGGTGTTGAAGAAAGAGAAGCATGTTTTATTACCTTCAGTTGCCGATGTCATTGTTGAGCAAGGTAAAAGGTTTGCTCCACTTATTTTGCTTTAACAAGTGCAATTGACTGAATTGAAATATTTGTATTATTTGGTGTGAATGTGAAAAAAATATGTACTTGAAAAGTGTTGACATTTCCTAGCCTTGCCATTGTTTTAGTTTTCTTGACATTTAAGAAGTTTGTCGGTAATGTTGTCAGGATACCTGCAGTCTTTATTTGGTGTCTACTCTCTGAGAATCGAGAATGTTGGTGTAAGAAGGCCACCGAGAGATGATGTTAAAATACAAGGCATTTCGAATCCAAGTGCTTTCAGGAAGGTAATCCTAGCCATCGAATTGGTAATCTCTGCCAGTGACTTTAAAAAAGAAGGAACTTAACTACTTGGTGCCCTTTTCAGGCAGTCTTGGCACGACTTTCATATATGAGAAGTGAGATCGTCTCTAGACAAGTTTCCACAATTGAAGACATTCCTAGTTTGAGGATCGATCATTCACCAGCACTAGCTTGGGTATGCTGAATGTTAACCTATAAACCTTTTGTGAAACTTCTTTTAGTCTCTTTTTTCATAACGTCCCTTCTGCTAGTGACTTTAAGTCTGTAAGTGATTTTATGTTCCTTGTGCAATTTTTTGAATAGTTAACTTAATTTATTAGCCAAGACAGCCGCTTAGGAGCATGAAAACTGTTAAAGAATGTGTGGAGTTTCATTTTTCTCTGTCCTTTTTGCTTTTATAATTTCTTCCTTTCCTCGTGTTGTTGCAGACGTCCCCTTCCAAATCTCTCAAACAGGATTCAATTTCTAATTCAGGGTTCCTGATGCTACTCCAGAAGCTAGATGAAGTTGGAAGTTCTGTGAAGGTAAGCAAAAGCATTCCTGTTTATAATTTGTACAGCATGGTTTTGTGACTTCTCTTTTCATAGACATGTTCCTGACTCCCTGTCATCACTTGCAGAGGGTTCAAATGCTAATCGAGGAACAACACTCCAAAACATCAGAAACCATTAGTTGAGGTTAGTGAATTCATATGCCAAGAAAATTGCCTAACTTTCTGGCTTCTCGTGTCTCTTCTATTAGAGATTTTCTTTTTATATTCTAGCGATAATTTTCTTTGGAATAACAGCATCGAATAGTACCTGGATAGCAAACTTCAAGCAGTTCATACAATTTTTCCTGTGTGTCCTGATGCCTTCAAGGAGTCAATAATATCAATATTGAGCGTGCTAACTGCCTCAGCAAGATAGCTTAAGAATGCTAGGATTGTATTACATCAGTTTCCAAGTAGTTGAGGTATACATTTGAAATGTTGTCAAATGGAAAACTGAAACATTGTGTCTGAAACTGTACTTGGGCCTAGGTATTGACTAATTGTAACAACCAGCCCAGACTTTATTGTTGATCCTGGTATAGACATGTAACATTACTCCTACTCTTAGACAGGGTTACCATCATGCCTGTCATTTATTCGAAGGTTCAAAATAGTCTCTTTGTTAACATGTGGAACCGAGTCACCGTCTGGAGTGTATCACAATTAATTGTCATGGCAAATGTTGCATCCACAATAGTTTGAAGATAACACCCGATGTCCAACGAATTTCATCCGTTTCGAGAAAACAAAACCTAACACCCCTATGGATTCATATCTATCCTTCCCCAATAAAAGAAAGAAACTATGCTGCTCACACAAATAGGATAGCTTTCTTAGCATAACCAACAATTTGAACCTGGCTTTTTTACTGCCAATGATAAATTTTCCTTACAGCTAAATTTTGCAGGAAAACTTAAATTCGGATGTCTTGAATCTGCCTTTCCCTTCTTTTTTATTTTTCTTCTCTCTCCTTAACTTCATTATTGTACTCCCAAACTTGGTTACAACTCCGTTCTATATGTGCAGATTGATTTATCCATATCATATATATTTGATGTCTGCACATGATTGCTGATCTGTGCTTTTCAGTTATGTTTTTTTGCATCTGAGCATCAGTTATTTATTAGAAGATGTTACTTCGTATGTTAATTCAAACTGTGAGACTCTGTTTTGCAGGATACAATTATGAGACCTTGGCTGCATTTTGCCACAATTCAAATTGTGTTCCTTCCTTGAGCTGTCATTTCGAAAGGGATAATCTTCACTCTCAGTATAAATATTTCCATTGAGTAAAGCATCTTACATTCTTCTGTATTTACATTTGAGACCCTTGACCTCAGCCAGTTCGTATCCACTGGATCGGTTTTTGCTTGTTAATCCTATTGTAAAAGGAGTAGCCTCTTCATTTATTCATCCTCAGCCTTGCAGGGTTTTTTTTCCTGCTCCCTTTTCATGTTGTAGTTGTGTGTTGTGAAATTGTATTGTTTTTCCTTTTCTTCTTAAACAAATTCCCTATAATAATAGCAAGTGAATAATTATTATCCAACCACTAACACTGACTAATATTTGCCTTCAGATGGGGTGGATGCACCAAATGCTCGGTCAGAGCACCAACCTGTATGGGGTGGGGTTTGGCACTGTAGCCTTGGCCAAATAAATAAATAATAATAACAACTACATTAGTTGTCTTTCTATTTTTTCACAGTTAGGTGTCTTGTCAACTGAGGGTGTACGATTCAATTTTCTATGATGTCTGGTCTGCTAACAAATTAAAGGATAGTTATGTGAAAAGTATGTCAGAGATTAAAAATTTCTCCAGGAAAAACCCACCACCTGCAGAAATGTGTCGGCAAAATAGAAGTAATTATGCACTAGTTGAAGTGTCATTTCTAAAGCCATCCTTGATATTTTTCATCATCTTGAAATCATGAATGGTTTTAGTTATCATGATTGCTCCGCTGCAGTGATTTGTTTTTTGTTGCTTTATTTTAATTTTTGTTTTGCATTTTAGTTTTTATTTATTTATTTTGGATTGGTTTAGATCCTTTTTTTTTGTTTCTTCCCTATAGTTTTTATTTTTTTGTTTGTATTTACATATCTATATTTTTAGTTTTGATTTTTAATTTTATTATATATATATATATATATATATATATATATATACAATTTGCAGTAAAAACAGAGTAAATTTAGTTTTGGTGACGTGAAATGAGAGTGAAACTTTCTTTTAGGCATGTATAGTGAATCTTCTGTTGTTAGTGTTTTATTATCTTTGTGTTTTTTTGTATTTGTTTTATCTATGTGTGACTTAATATATTATTAGTTTAAAGTGATTTTTATTTAAAAACAAATTAAATTATTATTTTTATATATTTTAAGAGTTATTCTTCATATTATTATGTTGAAAGTATTTCAGAATAATGAGATTAAATTAATTTGATATTTAAAAAAAAAAACTTAGTTCATATATATATATATATATATATATATATATATATATATATATATATAGTAAGACGTTAATATTAAACAAATATCAAAATATATAATTATTTTTAAGAGGAAAAACCTTTAAAATAATCATTATCATTATTTAAATATCTTGTCCATAACAAAATAAATATATATAAAAAAATAATTGAAAGGCTCGTAGGTTGATTATTTCACTCGGATGTATAGCATCATAAAAAAAATCTAGAACCATTAATAATTTTTTTATATGTTAAAAAAATTGATTCTGGCTCTGGTGAAGCATATGGCAGGTAGTTTGTATATTTTTTCATTGTAGATAGTTTGATCCAATTTTTTCACTTGTTTACATTATAAAAAAAATCTAGTACCATTAATAATTTTTTTATATGTTAAAAAAATTGATTCTGGCTTCAACGAAGTACATGTCAAGTCGCTCGTATATTTTTTCACTGTAAATAGTTTGATCCAATTTTTCCACTTGTTTTGTCTACGTATGACTTCATATATTTTCTGTTTACATGATATTAGATCTGAAATATCATATATTAAAAAGCCATAAAAGTCATTTTTTAACAAAATCAACATCGACTAATGAATTATTTTGATTATTCATCATGATTGTAAAATTGTCACAATTATTATAACTGTCATTATAACCATTATTGTAAATAATAAATATTTTAATTATTATTGGCAATATTATCGTTGCCACCATCATTATCGTTATAAAAAAATCAATTTTTTTTTTATTTTTAAGATTTATTCTTCATATTATTACATTAAAAGTAAGTTAGAATACCGAGATTAAATTAATTTGAGATTTTTTTTTAAAAAAAAACTTAGTTCATTTTTTTATATATATTTTAAGGTGTTAATATTAAAAAACATCAAAAATATATAATTAGCCTCGTATATTTTTAAGAAAAAATACCTTTAAAATAATCGTTATCATTATTTTAAATGCCTTATCCATAATAAAATGAATATATAAAAAAACTAAATAATCAAAATTTCATAAACTGATTATTTTGCTAAGATGTATATCATCATAAAGAAAATCTAGGACCATTAATATTTTTTTACATGTTAAAAAATTTGGTTCTAGTTGCGGCGAAACATAGGACAAGTCGCTTGTATATTTTTTCACTATGAAAATTCAGCCCATTTTTTTCACCCATTTTATCTACGTGTGGCTTCGTATATTTTTTTAATTATGTGATATTAGATCTGAAATATCATATATAAAAAGGCCAAAAGTCAATTTTTAACAAAAACAACATAAGAAACAACAAAAATTAAAATAAATGACAAAACAAAATAAATATCATTATCTTAAAAAAAATCATTTGACTTGAAGAATAAAAAACAAAAAAAAAGAACAAAATGAAATCGAAGTGTATAATCAATTTCAATTGAAGGATAAAATTGAAACAAATCAAAACTTATATCACATAATTAAGGATCATACCAAACAATCAAAAGATTAGGGACTAAAATGAAAACAACATAAACAAAGGGGACTTCCGTGTAGTTTAGCATGCAGGAGAGAGAAAGGGGTGGATTAACCGATCACCTTGTAACGCCACGCGCCATACCATGAGGAAGAACATGACGACGCATCCGATGAGATGTTGGATGAACATTTGTCATCGCCACACGTGCCACCTGAAGGGCGCGTGAGGCCGGAAATTGTCGGCATGTCTGACCAGCGCGCCAACAATATTCGACATCAAATAATATTTAAAAAATAGTAAATTACTTAAACAGCCGTACAACCAATTTTTGGATTTTGTCTTATATGGGGCCATATCTCTATTTATATATTTTTGAAAAATATAAAATTTCCGAAACATCGTTGCTGACAACTATTTGTTTTTGTCTTATTGGAGGGTAAAAAGGTTATTTACCGTGCACTGAAAATATAAAATTCCGATGACACCCCCGATAACAATTCTTGATTTTTGTCTTATTTGAGAGTATTATGATTATTTTACCGTGCACAATAATATAAAAAGCCAAAAATACCTCTGATTTCAATGCTAAAATTACTCTGCATTGAGGGGTAAAATAAACTACACCCTTACAATCCATAATAATCTTTGTCTATTGCTAGGGTATTTTTTACCGCGCGTTTTAACGTTTTAATTTAGCTATTAGTTAACTAGCCGTACAGAGACTCCTTTGTGGAGCCCGCAATAAATATAGTATTTTTAAGCAGACATAAATACGGATCTAAACAGTTTTCCAGGTGATGTGCCACCACAGATCAGGCGGAGAATGCACTGCCATTAAACAACAAAGAAGAGTGAGCTTGGTCAGCTAATCACACGTGTCACGTGGTGATTACAAGCCGACATAAAGTCTTGTATTGTTAGCTTAAAAACTCCACCCCGAGAGAGGAGTGGGCCGAGTGGCGTTAGGAATCAGGATGCTGGGCTCTGTTTATCTCAACTTTTTTTTAAAAAAAATAAAAAAAAAATGCCTGTACCGTCTTTAGTAAAACCTAACAGTGGCCTCTCTGGCACTAATATGAAGGAAAATTTTCTTCAGACAGACGAAAGGAAGAGGCCATCGAAAGAGAAAGTGACTGTAATCAATGCTGTGTCGTCCCTGTCGTAAGGTAAAAGGAAGAAATTTCCCATCTGAAATCCGAGGTGGTCTCGGAAGAAATTGAATAATCTATCAAGTACGGCGACGAGGTTGTTCAGGAAAAAAGGGAAGAGGTGGTTGCATGCCATCCTCTATATTCCTTTGTTTTATATGCCTTTTTTTATGGTGAAACTTGCAAGCAATCGTTGATTCAGGAAATAGAAATTTCATGGGTTTGGTTCGGAGTTTGGCTTACCCATTTTTGACTTCCTCTTAAATTCTCGTGTCAATTTAAAACCCTTTTTTTTTTGTTATCCCTTTTTACTCCGTAAATAAATAGTAATTGAGCCATAAAATCATCTTTGGTTTCTGTTTTCTTGACATTTTTTTTTAAAAATAATAATAAAATTGACAATCAATATCATTCTTTATGAAGCATCATTTTGTTCCCTTTTTTGATAATTATTTGTCAGTTTATATAAATTCTCAGAAATAAATAATTAAGGTATAAAAAATGGAAACCACGAATGAAAAAGTTCTATAAAAATTAATTATAAGAAAATGAAGAAAAACCAATAAAATATGAATAAAATCATCTATAGAAGACATAATGTATTTGATATTTACCAATAAAATATTTATACGTGATAGTTTCTTAAAACTTAAAAATATTTTTATAGAATCAAATATTTCGAGATATAAAGTCTATACTTTATTTGTTCTTGGCATACACTAGCCAGCCCCATGCGGCAATAGGTGGGGTTAAAAGTTGAGAATATGTGATTATTTGAAAAATGAAAATTCATTTTTATTATGTTGGGTTCATTTCTAAAAACCCTTGTGAAAATTTCAGAAAAATGTTTCACTTTTCCCTTAAAACTCAAAATATGCAAAGTATACAAAATAAAATAAAAATCTTATGTTAATTATATTGAGAAAAGTTAAAATATACAACACTCGTCCAAAAATAACCTAAGATGTTGGATTTTTATAGAATGAAAATGACATAAAAAAAAGTGTAAGAAATCGTGTTATTTTATGCCAAACTTGTAATAAATTATGAGAATACTTTAATTAGTAAATATTTCATGGTTGGTTCATGAGGACACTTTCACTTCCGTATGATATTCTTTATATATGAAGTCAAAATCAATTTTAGATTTTGATGAAAAGATGAAAATGCCACTACTTGATTTTTTTTTTCCTTTTCCTTTTTGTTGTTAGAGACATCTTAGTCAACAAATGGATAAAATTAAAATAATAATAATATTATTATCTAATTTTATGATAATTATAAAACTCTAACTGATTTTCGAGAGGATTAAGATAATAAATTAGTTATATAATATGAAAGATAATAATCGTTTTATACATCCTATCTAAGATAAATTATATTTGTTATTTGTTTTGAAAATAAAAGATGTATGCCATGCTTCAAGATTGCCTAAACTAACATTTTGTTATTTTAAATTTATGACTGCGTCTCTCCTTTGATAAAAGACGAGTGCTGGAATGACAAAAATGGTGAGTTATTGATAGGCATGAGATTATTCAAAATTATATTGATTAAAATAGGTCTAAAAGTCAAAACTAACTATCAATGCAATCACATCAAACAAGAAAGATATTTCATATACAAAAACAAATAACATATATAAAATGACATAAACGAGTATTTGTTCTTCTTTTCATTCTCAGAATAATCTCCAGAAAGACATTCAAATACCAGATAATCAAAATCCAAGGATATAAGCTAAGAGCAAGTCATTTGATCTTGGGTTGAGCTCTTAAAATAAATTATAGCTTATATACCGTAACAAATACACAAACATAAAAGCAACAAAAATATGTATTCGCAAATTCAAATATCTATTGGTCAACATTCAATGATAAGAGCCGAGAATGAGTCATTTGACCCCAAGTTAACCTCTCGGAATAGATAACACCTTATACATCACAATAAACACAAGTTAATATGAACGCAACAAAAAAAAAATTCAATTCAAATACCTCATAGTCATTATCCAAGGATAGGATTCGAGAACGAATCATATGATCTTGGGTGGAGTTCACAAAATAAAAGTTAGTTTATACATAACAAAACAAACATCAAAAGGTAAAAATATGTACTCACCAATTCAAATACCTAATCATCAATATCAAAAGATAAGGGATGAGAACGGGTCCTAACATAAGTTGAGTGTTCAAAATAGATGACATCTTATGCACAACAAACATAAACATAAAAAATAACAAAAAAAAAAATATTTTACCAATTCAAATACTTGTAGTGAACATCTAAGGATATGAGTCGATAAGAGGTCCTCAAATCCTAGGTTGAGCTATTGAGATAAATCACAATTTCTACATAATCCAACAAACAAAAACAAACATAAAAACGACATAACAATATAACTAAATATGTATTCACCAATTCTATTATCTAGTAGTCAACATCCAATTATAAGAACCAACAATGGATTATCTGATTCTGGGTTAAGTTCTTGAATAAAATATAATTTATACACTTTTGAATTAAACAAAAACAAATTTAAAACAACACAAGAGATATAAATTTGCATTCATCAATTTAATAAATCCTAACAACTAAAACTTGTCGATTGCCTAAAAACATATTTGAAAAAAAAAATATATCAACCTGAACATCACAACAAACAAACACATGCATGTATAAAGTTTTCATGTTGAGACAAAACCATTATGACTCGCATAAACCAAAATTGAACATAATCCTCCTAATTATATAATATTGATTTCAATCTTTATTCCATCTTATGAAATAAATCCCTAACAACTTCATGCTCGAGGGTTTCTACACAATGATATGAACTCAACACTTCAAATATCATAATATGCATAAAATAGTAATATATTAAAAATTATATAAACAAGCGATAAATGCTTTAGAGGCTTAAAAACAAACTTCAAAACTATTGGGACATATTGTAACAGTGAAAGGATATGGGTACATGTGCTGCCACTATTGGGGCATATTTTGGCTGTGATTAGGAGCACTCCTCTTTGTTTCTACACTAGCAATGCAGCTCACCATAACCTAAAAAGGGATATTTAGCCATGAAATGCTTTGTTTTTCTTTTTTCCTTATTTATTCTTCTTTTTTAGTTTTCTCTCTAGTCTTTTCAGGTTATGGGCTAATGGCACAGAGATAAAAATATTGATGATGTTAATGGTGGCTACAATAAACTGGTGACAGTGGAAAATGCTAAGTAATTGAAAGGGTTTCAATAGGGATGATATTACAAAGTTGAAGATGATGATGATTAGTAATAGGTCTACTAAATCATTGACTATTGCTAAAGTTATGTGGGAAAGGTCAATGTAGGGTTATGCTAGTGATAATATATGCTCTAAATTGGAATGGTTTCCGGTAAGAGAGAAAATATAGGGTACTAACTTTCTTTTCTTTCTACCCAATCTGTTTTTAATTAATATTGTGTTTAATTTTTCTCCTCTCTCCTAAAACTTTCTCCTCACATTTTCTCTCTTTTTTTAAATTTTATTTGTAACTCTTTCCCCTTAAACTTTTTTCTTTTCCCAAAAATCTCCTTAATATTTACTCCCAAGATTTTCTCCTGTAATGTTTTCTCTCTCTTCCTCTTTTCATTATATCGGTTAATCCCTATTTCTATCCATTTTTTTTTTTTACTTTTAATATTCTATTCTCTCTACCATTTTCTACCCTTGATTTTATATATTTATTATTCTTATCCTTTCATATTTTAGCTATTTGGAGAGTGGGCAAAAACTTTAATGTTTATTTTGGTCACTCTTTTTCTTCTTTGTTCATCATTCCACTTACTAATTTTTTATTATTTTTATTTTCTTTGATTTCTTATTTTCATTTTTTTTATTTTTGAGAAATGGTAACATTGAATGAATATGATAAGAGAAATGGTATTTTTTTTTTTGAAATGACCACAAATTAGTTGAATTGCATAAAAAATGTATTTTATTTTTAGTTTTTGCATTTTAAGAAAACAAGGTCAAAATGAGTTATGACACCCCCCTCTCCATTCTCTCTCGCAATATTCGAGACTTCTATTTCATTTATAGATAATGAAATAAAAATATTGTCAAATCTCAAATCAAACTCTTTATTTTGCTTTCACTAAGTTAGTTGAGAATGAGGAAGAAAAAAACAATATCCAAAATCTTTCAAATCTTAAATTAGATTCTTTTGTTTAGTTTCCTAAAAAAAATCACACCACAATTCATTTTTTTGCTTTTTAACCAAACAAACATATTAGGATTTTACTTTTCCTTGTTTTAAATGTTGTTATTAACTATAAATGTTCTAAATGGATTATTGTTCAACTAGTTTGATGTGTTCAAATCATTATATTGAATTAAAGTTTTTGTTTTTCTCGAATACAAGCTTAACATTCTCAAGTTTAAATACAATGTCCATATATATATTATGATTATTCTCAACTCTTTGATAAACTAGGGATTTTATTTTTTCAATGTTAGATTCCATTTTTATTTTTATTGGGTTTTGCTGAAAATTTAGCAAACTTTCCATGTTTTAAGCATACAAATAATGAGTTTCTCTTGAGATGTTTCATATTTGGATAAATGCCCACCTGCCTTAATTTAATAGCCAAACCCTTCTAGTTTCTATTTATTCTAACTTGTTGGTTAACATATTATTTTTGCCTTCTATAAACATTTTGTAAGGACTTCTTGTTAAAAAAAATTATATTCAAATCATAGAATGTTAATTCTTCATTCACCTACAAGATACAATCATTGAACATGTCTTTCAAAATTAGTTGTATATTTTTAAATAAAACCTCCATTTTTGGTATCCTTATAACCCATGTTTCTTAAACGATTACTTTATGAAAGCAATTTTTCATCCAAAGTTCACATTTGAGTTTCTAAGTCCCTTTGTATCTTATATCTTATCATATCACTCAAGTTTGTCAACTCTAGAATCTATATTTGTTTATCATTAATATCTATAATCTCTCATACAACTCTGCCTCTCATGAACCGCTTTAAGTTTGCACACTTTATATATAGTATGACTAGCACTCATGTGCCATTTACATAACTCTTTAGTGCTTTAGGATTTATCATCCATAATAAATCTCAACACTTAACTTGCCACCAAAGATTAAACAACTCATTGGTTGTAATAATTGCAAAAATAACCTCATGATAAGATAAAATATTATCATTGTTTATAATAGTTATCATATTTATTTATAATATATTAATTGAAGGAAACAAAGTAGTTTTTATCAACTCTTATTGTTTCATTTTTATTAAAAAAATGTAATATGCATTGATTATATTAAATCTTGAATTATATCTTTAAATATCACAAATTTGTTTGTTAAATGATCAATTACTCCATGACATTTGCAATAAGATTTGCCTTTCAACTCTTCATAACCCATTTGTTTATATTTCTTTTTTACTTTGAGTTTTTTATTAGCCAACAACCAATCAAAGATAACATAAACTTGATTTTTATCAAATGAGTTCCTCATTTGAACTTAAAAATTTCAAATCTCTAACACTGTTTTAGTTACTATTTCATAAATTATAAATTCACCATATATGAGTTATGCTACACCCATATCCACTATTTCCTTACAATAAGTTCCATAAATTTTGACTTTTCTTTCTATTTTTCAATAAATTTTCATTTTGAACCTCTTATTCCCAATATATATATATATATATATATTCTCTTAAATTTCTTTCCTAATATATATATATTCTCTTAAATTTCTTTCTTATTTCCAACTCTAATCCTTATTAAGGAATCATGATAAATTTAAGCTTTGGAATCTTAGCCTAATATTTTCTTTTACTTTCATAAATCTATCTAATAAATAATTTCATAGTTTCTCCAGGATGCTATTTTAATTTAAATAAATCATCCAATAAAAATTATAGTTTTATCATATAGAAATGAGTTTAGAATAAGGTTTCCAGGTCATTCCAATTCCAAATTTAATGGTAGATTTTTACATATCAGATAAAAAAATTCTCGATTAACGAATTTGAGAATAATCTTAACTTGACAAAGTCAGAATCATATAATTTTTCACACTCATAAATGAATCTTACTATATATTGTATAAGAGATAAAGTTCGTTAACAATTAAATAATATTAAGTCCAGGAATTTAATTGTTAAGGTAGAGGTATATTCTATCAAAATAATCTAGACATGGTCTTCTTTATGTTGGCCTATGGATTCTTTAAACTTTTGGTGTATAGTTTAGGATTTTCTAGATTGTATGAGATTATTATTTCATTCATATTTTTTGGTAGTGAGTTTTTATAATTAGTAATTTGTCCTTTCAACTTTCTCTATCACCCCAAAGCCTTTCTTGGATCATTCTATGTTCAAACAAAGGGATATTTACATTGTAGTGTTTTAGCCAACCGAACTCTTTCATGTTTTGTTTAGGATCAATTTTTGTATAGTTTGATTCTTTTTCTACGTTTCATCTAAATGATTCTTGACTTTAACTATCACTTGTTTTGTAGTCTTATTTATTGATTCATTCATAGTATAAATAAAGAAATTACTCTATCGTTTCTTTTTCTTATTTTGGCATCTAATTTTTTATGTGACATCTTATAATGCTTTGATCATTCGTTTATAAGATCACTTTTTTTAAACTTTTACAATTTTCCTACTTTGTGTTCTAGACTTTTTTCACCATTATATATGTCACTAATGTTTAGCTCTAAAATGATACAAGCAGATTTCTCATTCATTGCCATAATCCTATTATAATAATCCTCAATCATTTTCATCTTTAGTTTATGTTTTTCCTTAATTTCTTTATAAAAAACTATATCTTTCTTTAAATATTTTGTTAGCTTCTTCCACCCTTTATTTAAAGATTATATATTTGTTTAATACACTTATAAACATGTAATGTCCTTTTTTTTTATTTTCTATTGTTTCCCTTTAAAGGATTGATTCTCCATTTCTTCCTTGATAGAAACATCTACTCATTCTTCTCTTTCCTTTAAGATTTTGGTAGTTTTGATTTTTTTAGTGCCACAAATTTATAGAAACAAATATGACACTCATACTATGGTCATCAATTATCTCATGTTCTTTTGTTCTTGTGTCAACTAAAAGAACTTTGGTTTTGAAAGTTAGATGTTGAATTTAAGGATAAGAATTTTCACTTCATACATTGTTCTTGTAATTTCCAATTTGTAGTTTTAGACTTGTAATGATGTTTTTAAAATTTTATGGTATTTTAATTTGCAAAAAGAAAACTTAAACTTCCAGAGTAATCAAATAACCTAAATGCTTTAAAGGTGAGAGGTAACTTGATAGATCAAGATTAAGAAATATAAAATTAAAGGATATTTCTATAATTGATAACAAACACGCACTAGATCTCTATGACATAAAAACATGAATTAATATATATAATATAAACTGTAAGCCTACTAGATTGCAATGACAACTTATTAGCCTATAAATTATTTATTTATAAGTTATATGCCTATTGATTATCATCTACAAGATTACAAGTTTATTGGTAAACAAGTTTGAAGACCCTGAAAACTTAGTTTAATTGCATAACAACTATTGTTGTTGATTTTTTAGTTGTGCTCCTCTAACCTCAATTTATACAGGGAATGGTATAGATAATCATATGTTAACCACTCTCTCCATTACTTTATATTTTAAGGATGCACGACTAAAACTAGCAACATCACTTGCAGTCTCTCTTACAAATATAGTACATACAATAAAAATACTTCCTTCATCTATTTTTTCTTTTAATAAGGAATATGTCATGACCATTTTTTAAATGAAGTAAAAAAATGATATTTCATTTTTATCTTTAATTATTTTATTAATCACAACTTTTATTTGAATATACATAAATGTTATTTTAGACCAAAATATTCTGTATAAAATATAGGCAAAAAAAGTTCAATGTATGTCTCTATTGATAGTTTTTATCTTTTTCAAAAAGAGCACAATAGCTAAAAAAATATACCAAATTAACACAAGCAAAGATTTATTTTCTAAAATAAGAGATGCACAAGTGCTACTAGTGCATCCAATCAAGTTAAAATTGACAAGATTTTTTTTTTCATTCCCCCCCCCCCCCCCCCCCTCGCGTCATCCTCACCTTTCCTGTTTTGATCTCTCTCTCCACCACAAAAAAACTCTCTCCCTTCCACCAATTTGATATAATACCTCTCTCATTCTCTCCATCATGTCTTTCCCCCTCTTTTTCTTCACCCACGACAACAAGTACAACTATGATAGTATGTATGAGATTAGAAGTGATGTAATAAACATAATACTGACACGAGAAATTATGCATATGGAAGCTTGGTTAGCTATGATAATTGCTTTATATTGTTTTAGATGAGTTTCATAGTGGGAAATATTCACAATGCAACACGAATAATGTTTTATGCAAATCAAACTTCTCCTTTCTCTATCAATGGTTATTTTAGCCAATGAGTCATAAAAATTCACCAGCCTCCCCACCAATGACAATGTAAAACATTATAACCAATGATAGTGACCAACATTTCCATCAATAATTTTTATGCAATTCTCCATGTCCTAAGGTGAGTTGACCTGACCTAGATCTATAAATATCTAGGCATCAGGTAAATAAATAAGTGTTCTTCAAGTTTTATGCATATTTTCTCTCGATTTTCGGGTACATAATTCCTCTCAGACATTTACTTATTTAGGCATTAGAGAATCCTTTAATCCATGAGTTGTTTTTTCAGGAATAATCAATCCTAAACAAAAAGTCTAGTTCAAACCCACACATCTTGCGCTAAGATCATAACCCATAGAAAACCCAATTTCTATTATAATGATTTCATTGGTGGTGAAACATTCTTTTTTCAGGATGGATCGATTTCGCCTTCAAACTGAAAGTTAAAGTATCCAAAAAAAAATTAAAAAAATCACTAAGATTTGATGTGTAGAAATTACAATTCTTCCACGCCCAAAATGTTATAAAAAGAATGTTTTGGTAAATGCAATGTTGGATAAATAATACAAGATGGAAGAGTAATGCCTTAGCACAATGTTTAATATTGTTTTTTTTTCAAATAACATGGAAAATTAAATAATATATACAAGAAGTATACATCAAAGTAGTGGTGTTTGGCATCCAATTCTTATAATTGTGAATTAAAAAAAGCCCTCCAATTATATAGGGTCCAGTTATTGATTGCAGGATCATTGGTTAAAGAAAATTTAATGTGGTGTCATCAATATAATTATTATAAAAATTAATTCACCGTCACTAATAAATTCAGCCCACCCGCTATTTTTTAGCCTGCAATTAGTGTCCCATTCTAGTTAGAAGAAAATAGTGTCCTTATTTTTAATTTTTTTTTACATGATGAAACTTTACTCCTCAAAAAATATATTTTATAGGTTCAGGTGAGCGAGTAAAACTTTAATTATTCCAGACTCTTACAAGGAATACATGTCTTGACTCGAATTCGGGACATGTTGCATATATCATAAACTCTTTATCATCACGCCATGCTCCTTGAAGACTTTTTTTTTTAAATCATAGGTTAAAGGACATATGAGTATTTTTTTTATTTGGTTTGGTTTTGAATCAAACTGAATTTACATATTATTTTAAATTCCAATCAAAACCGGTTCAAACCAACAAGTTTTGGTATGGTTTGGTTCGGTTTATATTATTAAAAATCCGAAATAACACAGTCATGGAGAAGAAGAAAAATAACACAAAGTGAAGCAGGTGATGACACCAATCCAACATTTTCTTTCCTGATTTTCACAAAAGCACCACAAACCAAAATCCACAACAAATCATAAAGATCCAATCTAGACAAGAAAATTTATTTTGCCTAAATAAACACGTCGCTGCTGGAGTTTAGAGTGTTTAGAAATGTGGTTGAGGTTTTTTTTTAAAATATTTTTAATTTAAAAATATATTAAAATAATATTTTAATATTTTTTAAAAATTATTTCCAATATAACACATGTAGGATTATGCTATCATCTCCGCAAACATTTGAAATCTGCAGTGCTTCAACTGCGATGCTGGAGACCCAAACGCAGCTGCACAGTCTTCATTCTGTGGGAAGGAAAGCACCACCACTTGAACACTGTCTACAGTCTCTGCACAAATCATTGAAAAGTAGACGGGATGATAAAAAAGAGGGTCTAGAATGTTTCTAAGCAGCAATCATGGTTCATGAAAAGGTAAAAATATAGTATTCTTGAGCATGTGAGATCATGGATGCAGAGAGATTGGAATAGTGAGAAAGATGAAGTTTGATATTTTGATTTAAAAAAAAATATTTTTATTTTTTGTTTAATATTATTTATTTTTTGTTTTCATATTATTTTGATGTATTGATATTAAAAATAAAAAAATATTTATTTTATTTTAATGTATTTTAGAATAAAAAATACTTTAAAAACAAACTTTTTTTTTGTGAGTTGAGTTATTAATTTCACGGAAAACCATTTGTTTTTTATTTTAAAAATATTTTTGAAAATTTATTATTTTTTTATTTCAAATTATTGTTTTAGGAGTTTCTGATCGTTTAAATGTGTTTTGAATTTTGTTTTTGATAGTTTTTGAAATATATATTATTTTTTTATATTTTTATTTCAATTTTTTTATTTTTTTATTTTTTTATTTTCAATTGTTTTTTTTCTCTTAATTTAATTTTAATCTATCATCCCCTAGTGTTGGAGTAGAAGCCGAGAATTACGGGACCTGGGGGAAGAAAAAAAGAGCATCGGTATAATTCTGAAGTAAAACCAAAACTGTAGCATGGATGGGAATATCTGGTAAGGAAAACAAGAATACAGGTGGCACCATTAAGAGCTGCTGGGGAGTTTAGAGAGTTTTGTTATTTAGTACATTAAAAAATTTCAAAAACATAAAAAACTAAATTTTCAAAAATATTGGTGAAGCATCATGTCTAATCTAATATAGAGAGAGAAAGAGATGGGTAAACTAAGGTTATGTTATACATTGCACCACAACCATGTTTTTTAATTTTTTTTATAAAATGATTTTAATTTTAAATTATATTTTAATTTTTTAAAATTATTTTGATGTGATGAAATTAAAAATATTATTTTAATATATTTTTAAATAAAAAATAATTTTGTATTATAAATATACAGTGAAATTCATCGGAGCAAGTACCCGTGCCACGCGCCAGGATTTCGAAGGTTAAAGGAAATGAATAAAAAAAGAAAAAGCGGAGATAATAAAATAAGAAACAATATTTCTGGTCGTCGTAAGATACCCTGCGTGTTTTTGTATTTATTGTGTCATTTAGCACAACAAATTCACCAACGCCTTAAAAATAAATAAATAAAGAAATAGTATTTGGCAGTTTAAAGGAGGAGCGACCAGATTTTACCCAAAACTTGGCGATACCACTCTAGAGAGAAACACGCGCCCACGCTCAATATTACTTTTTACTTTTACTATTTAATTCCTATTATAGAGGAGAGAGAGAAAAGTGAAAAACAAAAATAAAATCAAATAAAAACAGGGAGATCGAATGCGACCTCCTTCATCTTCCCCCTCCTCCTCCCCCTCGCCTCTCTCAACCGCCACCTCACATCTCCTTCTCCTTCTTTCCTTATAGATTGATTCTTAGTAGTCAATAACATCTCTCTCTCTCTCTCTATCTACTCTAATCTGTACTAGTAATAATAGATAGGAGGAGAGAAGGAAGGGAGGAGATATGACGGGGTCAGGTTCATTGTCATCTCCGCTGTGCACCTGGTTAGTCGCGGCCTGCATGACGGTCACGTGCTCTAAGGAAAGCAAACACGCGTTGTCTCCACCATCCTCCACTGCTAGTAATAGAAGTCGCAGACGGAAGGCGGCTACTGCTGCTGCTTTGAAATGCAATAGCAATAGCAAGTACAACAACTACAGCAGCGGTATGAGCGGAGCAGGATCGAGCCTGCAAGGATTAATGAGCTCTTGTTTGGCGTTTGAACCTTGTAGTCATTACTGCGCTTCTAATGGACTCCTGAGATCCAATCGCAAGCTAAGACGACTCCATCCTCCCGCTCTTTCCGGTATCTTCTTCACTTACTCGCATCTTCCTTTTAAATCGTTTAGTTTTCTATTATTTCTGTTTTTGCCTGTTATGACCACTCTTCTCTGGTGTTGTTTGTGTTTGGATTTTGTTCTGGTAATCGGTTTTGGCTTGGATTTGATGTTGATTTATCGCTTTCATCTTCTTTTGTTAGGATACTTGTATAATGTGTGTGTGAGTGTGTGTGCTCTCTCTGTTCTATAATGTAACTGAGATTTTTCTAATTTATTTTAAAATAAAATAAAAAAATGGCGATAATATGATGGGCTAATCAGAAAATAATTCAGGTAATTAACAGTGCGGGGCAGCTCTTGTATTTGCTGCTGTTTGGAAATGGAGCGAAAGCTAGGCAGGTTTTAGTTGTATGGATTTGCTTTTTGTGGCTCTATTATTATTATTATTATTACTATTATTTTAACGAAGCAGAGTATGGAGATAAGAGTTTACTGAATCTTTGTTTTCCAATTCTGAAAACCATGTCTCTTTCTCGCCTTCGCAGTGCTGCATTTCTGGTCACCCACGGTTTCTTTTTTCTTCATAGAAGAAAACTAGCCATTATGCGTGCGTGTGTGTGTGTGAGAGAGAGTAGTTGCCTTCAGCTGCTTGCAAACGACAGACTCACACCATTTGCTTTGATGTATTTAAAAATTTTAGGACAAGCCATGGCTGTAGCTGTGCAACCTACAAAGGAAATTGAGACAAAAAAGAAACCACATACAAAGCAAAAGCGAGTAGTTGTGACAGGGATGGGTGTGGTGTCACCTCTTGGTCATGAAATAGATGTCTTCTACAACAATCTTCTTGAAGGTGTCAGTGGCATATCTCAGATAGAGGCTTTTGAATGTGCTCAATTTCCCACGGTAATTGATTATTTCAACACTTCTTTTCTTCTATTTGTTGCTCTGAATAAATTTTATCTTCACAAATTTCACTTTTCCTTGTCTTTTTCACAGAGAATTGCTGGGGAAATCAAGTCTATCTCGACTGATGGATGGGTTTCACCAAAATTGGCTAGGAGAATGGATAAATTCATGCTTTATATGCTTATTGCTGGTAAAAAAGCTTTGGCGGATGGTGGAATTTCTGAGGATGTGATGGATGGGTTAAATAAAACCAAGTGTGGAGTTTTGATTGGCTCAGCAATGGGTGGGATGAAGGTAAACCTAATCTCCCCGGTTTAAGATATTTTGTCTATGATAGTGAAAATGTTGACAAAAATGACTTGACGAAGCATCTAACTGTCAAATTTAAATGGTATTCTTACAATTGCTGAATCAAGAAATATGTAAACTGCTGTCTCTTTCTCTGGCTATGTCAACTTAAAGATGAGACCAACAATATTTTTTTTCCTGAAGATATATGGAAATTAGAAAATTGACTCTGTTTTTTATGTTGATTTTTCCCCTTGGGAAAGATAGGCTCGGGTCTGTCTTTGTCCTTGATAACATTGTTGATTCACCATGGAACATCTTTTTTGGAAGGAGATATGAGTCCGGAGAGGGAAATATTTAGTGTTCCTTCTTGAGAGCCATAAGGACCTGCTGTTGTTGTTGAAAACCATATTCATAGTACCATAAAATTTATTTACTAACCAATTGCTGCTTCTGGGTGATTATGGATAGGTTTTCAATGATGCAATTGAAGCTTTAAGGATCTCGTACAAGAAGGTGAATCCTTTTAGTGTTCCTTTTGCAACTACAAATATGGGTTCTGCCATGCTTGCAATGGATCTGGTACGCTATAATCTCAAGGAAGATGAAATTTTAAAACATACACTGATCGTTTGGGTAATTAAAATTGACCCTTTTAACTTCTGTTTGACATATGTAACTGCAGGGATGGATGGGGCCAAATTATTCAATTTCCACTGCTTGTGCTACCGGCAACTTTTGTATATTGAATGCAGCGAACCACATCATTAGAGGCGAAGCTGTAAGTATCTTGTGTTCAATTCATGTTCAACAACAAAAATGTGGGATGCTTAAGTTATTGTGCATACCACTCATTAATGCATAGCACCCAATTTTATGAACTGTTATGAACTTGCAGGATGTTATGCTCTGTGGTGGCTCAGATTCAGCAATTATTCCTATTGGTGGTTATTTCTTCCTTTCCTGAGCTATACATGTTCCATGTTTCCTGGCTTAGCAGGAAGCTCATATGAATTTATAATAATTGTTGCAGGATTGGGGGGTTTTGTGGCATGCAGAGCACTTTCACAGAGGAATGATGATCCGACAAAAGCTTCACGACCTTGGGATATGGTAATTTATCATTAAACATTGCCACCCCTCATAACAAGTCACCCCCACGTGCAAAAAGGAAAAGAGAGTAACCAATTTTTTTGTAATTGGTTCTTTAAAATGGCTGCAATTTATTCATTTGAAATATGATTATACCCAAGCCAGTGGAAGAATTATCTGGCGAGTAAATGATATAACTTTTTTTTATTCACCGCTCTATACTGTCTAAGGAGTTTTGCATTTGAATTCTATCCTTTTATAGTTTTAAAATTTCTTAGAAGTCATTTGTTCAACTGTGTGTGTCGTAGTTCTGATTACAAAATAGCAGTGACCGTGATGTCTTAATTTTATCAGAGGTGTGCTACATATAACAATGGCACAACATGAAGCCATCACAAATCTTCGTCCATGTTTCTCAAACCTGAAATGTCTTCTTTTCTAATAAACAGAATCGGGATGGTTTTGTCATGGGGGAAGGAGCTGGTGTTCTGCTTCTAGAAGAATTAGAACATGCTAAGGTAATATCTTATCTAATCCAAATAAAGTCATGTATATATATATATATATATATATATATCTGCATTGCATGCTAAATGCTATATATGGTGATGGTAGATTGCAGTTTTTTCTTCAGTTGGTAATCTACGGTTAATTTTTGTTTGCAGAAAAGAGGTGCCACTATCTATGCAGAGTTTCTTGGAGGGAGCTTTACATGTGATGCCTATCACATGACTGAGCCACGTCCTGATGGTAACATGCCCTGTCTGAAGTACCTAGTATTTTTCACACACAAAATCTAACTGTGGGCATGAAATTTTAAGAGAAGCCGAAGTATTTTGGCTCTCTCTCTCATTCTGATCCACCTTCTGATTATGTAATCAATTGCGAGCTAGCAATGGTATTGGTTGTTATTATAAATCCATGCCTGTTGGGTTCATAGCAAATTTAGTGCTTGTATTCTCATGGTTGCTTTTCATTATTTATCCAGTAGAGCCATGGGGATTTTGGTACGTGTTTTCTACGTTTTGCAAAAGGAATTAGTGGTCTGGTCCTGTTTAAACCTTTCATCAAAGTCTTGGGAAACACATCTCAAAAAACAATAATGTACCTCTTGTCATATCAAGGCTATAAAAGAATAGTAGGTAGAAATAATCTATTTGAGGTAAATTCTAATTTTCTTTTCAAGATCAGTCATCAATGGAGTCGATGGAGGATATGGATCATTGCAGCAATCCTAAAAAAATGGCTTTAGGCATTTTCCAGTGGAGTTGAATTTGACAGGCTTTTGGGATAGTCTGCCACCTTCTTCTTTATAGTTATTACCATGAGTTGAAACCTGTGAACCTTCTCCTAAATGTTGTATTTCCCAGATGTGATGCACATTCATTTTTAGATTGTAAGATTGTTGTTTGATTTGGTTATCACTCTGAATTACAGCAAGCAAATGAATAATTTATTTTGCAACTTGTTATCTTGATTATATAGTTTATCCATGCAGAGTTTTTACAAGCTAACTAATGTCCCTTCTACACCACCTGAAAACAGGGGCTGGTGTCATTCTCTGCATAGAAAAGGCATTGGCACAGTCTGGGGTATCCAAAGAGGATGTGAATTACATAAATGCACATGCTACATCCACACCAGCAGGAGACCTCAAAGAATACCAAGCTCTCATGCATTGTTTTGGCAATAACTCTGGTGTATGTGCATAAACTATTTTTCAGCATCGCCTAATTTTTGCATGGCCATTGCCAAGTGTATAGCACTCAATTTTTTTGCGCATTTGCAGTTGAGGGTGAACTCAACGAAATCTATGATTGGTCACTTACTGGGAGCATCTGGTGCTGTGGAAGCCATTGCTGCAGTACAGGTAAATTATTTAGTATCCATGACCTTTTTATCCTATCTCAATTGTAAGCACGTATAGAGAGAATGGAGGAAAAGGTTGCTTCGATTCTTGAATCCAAGATAAGTATGGACATGGCATTTACGATGGAGTGCCAAAACTTCCAACCTCTTTTTTTGCAGGGATAAATGTATTGTCAGAGAGAAGGAACATTGAAATTGCATTTCTCATTCGTTAAATAGTATTGAGTTATTCCCCTACTCCCATTAAAAAATGAGTTTTTCATTGGTAAATTGATGTTGTATTTTATTACTTGTACAGGCAATAAGGACAGGATGGGTTCATCCAAATATTAATCTAGAAAATCCAGAGCAAGGCATGGTATGTTTGTTCTATCACTTGTCCTGTTTACAGCTATGGCATTGTAAGTTTAAATTTGAAGGTGTTTGATTTCAACTCACCTAATGCTGCTGCTAAAATCATAATTCAGGACACAAGTGTATTAGTGGGCCCAAAGAAGGAGAGACTAGACATTAAGGCTGCACTGTCTAATTCGTTTGGGTTTGGTGGCCACAACTCATCGATCATTTTTGCCCCATTCAAGTGAAATAGAGCTTCTCCAAGGTGCGTAGATATGTAATTTAACTGTGTATGCTACAGCAACTGAATTTGAGAAACACACCGAGCTGGGGATAGGAACATTGAAATACTGCACTGATAGATGTATCCTTAATGTATGAATTGACGCCTAGACCATTTTACAGTAACTTAATTTTCAGTGGAGGAAAAACTAAAAGCAGAACAAATATTTAGAAATTCAAGGCGTGTCAGTTCTGGTAGGAGATGCATCCTATATAGATAGCATGGTAACTTGCGAAATGTTCAGTAAGTGACTATTAATTACATAGCTACTTCTTGCAGAACACTGGAATCCTCACTGTGTCCTCTTTTATGTTGAACTGGATGAAGCTCAATGTGACCTTTGAAACGAAACTAGATGTGGCATCTGATATCGAGAATAGATTTTGATTAATTGCCAATTTGCTTGGGAAGGGAGAATAGCCAGATTTCACCGCTGGAAATACTATTTTTGTTTCTGTTGTTTTTATAATTCTCTCTGATAAATAGCCACAGTGGGCCCTGATCTACTTGTGAGCCATTGAATCAACGGTCAGTAGTGGCCTTGTTTAATTTATGTTCCGTGTACCAAAAAGATAGCTGGAAGGATATTCTGCATTAGTCAGCTGTAATGAATTTTGAGCTAACCATAACGGTGTTTTATGAGTAGCTAGCATGCTTCTGTTTTCTTTCACTGTGTGGAGTTTTAACGCCTTGACGTTTTTGTCAGGATAAAATGACAGGAAACAGTGTGTTTTCAAGGAGCGTCCATCGAGGTCATGGTATATTGTATCATTTTGTCGAATAATAAAAACTCAAAGTACGACGATGCCCTCGCTCTCTTTGTATTGCTAGCTAAAACGGCACCCAGAAGTACTGGCGCTGTTGACGGGTAATTTAGGCAGGCGAGCTCGGTGTTTCCATGCTTGCACCTGATCATCAGGATCTTTGCTTGATATTCGCTGATCATAACCGTGTCATGAGTTTCGGGTGTTTTTATGATGCAGAATTTAGGCAGATTTCTCGCAAAGCGTGGTGACGTGTGGGTGAGGCTTGTTTTCAACTTACGAGTCGCGAAAATGCTACTTTTGTGACGGATAAAACTGTTATGACTCCTATCAAGTATTTACTGGTTAATTCACTAGAGGCAAAAAGCATTACTTTTATCTTGGAATTTTTAATTATATTACAAGAAGAAGAAAGATGGCAAGTCAAAAATGTATGCTGTCCATCTTTTTATCCATTTTATATTGAACTTCTATTTTTATGCGCGAGTCACAGCAACCAATTGAATAAAGAAATAACAATAACATTCTTGTAAGGACAGCAGGAAAAAAAAAAACCCTCCAAATTAGGCTCCGAGCCTAAAACGCTAATAAGAGAGGATCAAGTTGAAAGCAAGATTGCCACGTCACTGGAAAATAATGGCTTCCGTCTTGTTATTCTGTTATATACATTTCCGCAAACAGAAGAATCAGTGTCAAAACTGGAGCACGCCACTGTGCAGCTGTAACAATCAAACAAAATCTCACGACCAATCTATCTTATGAATGTCAGATTTGACACTGCCTGCTTCACTCCTCGCATCTGAACCGGGGTTGGAGGGCTCTTCCTTCCTAGGTTCCCCTTCTTCATGAACTGTCAGGCGCCCTTCAGAGTCAATCTCTGGGTCATCGTTTGATTCCTGATTTCTTTCAAGATGCACAGTTGATCGGAGGGCTGATCGTGTTTTGTACCGATCGAGCAAGTCAAGTGGCTCATCTTCTAGCTGCTCAAACAAGTCTTCTAGCAAGCTCTTGTCTGGCCTGTGAATTATTTTAGACCTGTAAAATTTTGGGTGTATAAATATGCAATTTCAGATTGTTTTGAGCAAGTAATTACTGGTAGATATGGTGCAGTGGCACCCTCTACCAGCTCCGTTAGGCACCATCTATCAGATTTCATCAAGAGTCCGGTATAAATTCAAAGGCTGAAGTATTTATTGCTGTCAACATGTGAAATTACTTTAAAATATATGTGTGCGTATATATATATATATATACATATATTGTTTTTTAAATACTTAATAACCATAATATTAAAATGTAATTAATAATTCAAGTAAATTAGATACTTGTTTTTATTCTCATCAAACTACTTGTAATTTTCATCACGAACTAAATCCATATGTAAAGGCCTCTGCAATCCCGGAACAACATATCGTAAAATATCATTTGAAGCAAAATTAGTATTACGAGGCAAAAATTATATTGTAATCTCCTTCTGATATATTTATTTATATTTTAATTAAATTTTTATATTATTTTAATATTAAAAATATATTTTTTATATTAACAAACCATAATAATTATGTAAACACCCCCCACCCCCCATCTCCCTCTCTTGAGCATTAGATCGAGAAGCAAAAATTGAATAGTTGCTTTTCTTATGCCGGAATTCTATGCAATTTATTCTGTGGGACCCGTCATATTTCTGCTTTTTACATTTAACCAAACACTAGATAAGAAACCTTTTTTGCAACCTCCGGTTGCACCACAAAAACAAACACCCTCTAAAAGGGTGTGAGGGTGTTTGTTTTTGTGGTGTAACCGGAGGTTGCAAAAAAGCTTTCTATTCTAGTGTTTGGTAAATATTAAAAGCATAAATTTAGCATGGGCCCTACAGACTAAAACAACATGAATTGCCGACGCAAGAAAAGCAAGAATTAGCTGCTTTTCTTGCTTTTTGCAAGACTGAGGCCGGGTGTGTGTGTGTGGCTGATGAGAAGGGGGGGGGGGGTCTAGGGAAAGTTTTTTTTTATAAAAAATATATTTTTAATATTAAAATAATCTAAAAATTAATTAAGATATAAATATATTAGAAGGCGATTACAATATAATTTTTGCCTCGCAATCCTAATTTTATTTCAGATGATATTGTACTATATGTTGTTCCGGGATCGCAGAGACCTTCACGTATGGATTTATAATTCGTGATGAAATTACAAGTAGTTTGATGGGAGAATAAAAACAGGTGTCTAATTTACTTGAATTATTAATTACATTTTATTATTATGATTATTAAATATTTAAAAAACAATATATATATATATATATATATATATATATATATATATATATATATATATACACACACTTTAAAGTAATTTCACAAGTTAAAAACAATATGAAAAGATTGGTAACCAAACACTTGAAACTGCTTTTCATTAAACTCAAACTCAACCACATTTTTAACCAAACACTTTAAGGGTGTGTTTGATATTGCTTTTGCTTTTGTGATTAAGATTTGAAAAAAACAGTTTCAAGAAAAACATTTTTGTTGCGGTTTAAAATAAGTTGTGAAGTGTTTGATTAAAACTGTGGTTGAGTTTGAGGTTGAAAAAAAACAGTTTTGTGTGTTTTGGTTATCATGCTTTTCATATTGCTTTTAATTAATTTTTAGATTATTTTAATATTAAAAATATATTAATAAACATATATTATGTAAAAATTATTTATATTTTAATATTAAAATTATATTTTTAACATTATTTATATAATTAATAATAAACTTATAACAAATATAATTAATACAAAATAATAACAACCCACCCCGTATAACCCACCAGCCCTCGGCCCTACCCCACTTAGTGGCCGTTTGGCATTGCTGCTGCACCTCCGATTATAAAAAATAGCTTGAAAAAAAAAGCAGAAAAACTTTTGGTTAAGTAAAAAAATTGAAAAAAGTTATGTGGGTCCCACGTTTAAAAAGTCAGGAACCGGGGTTGCGTGAAAAGCAGAAAAATATTGTTTTTCTCTGCTTTTCACGCGTGATAAAAGCTAAGAAAAGCTGAACTCGTCAAATTGATTTTTGTAAGTGGGGTGGGGTCGGGGGGTGGTGGGTTATATGGGGGTGGGTTGTTATTAATTATATTTGTTATAAGTTTATTATTAATTATATAAATAATGTTTAAAATATAATTTTAATATTAAAATAATCTAAAAATAAATTAAAATATAAATAATTTTTACATCATATATGTTTATTAATATAAAAAATATATTTTTAATATTAAAATAATCTAAAAATTAATTAAAAACAATATGAAAAGCATGATAACCAAACACACAAAACTGCTTTTTTTCAACCTCAAACTTAACTACAGTTTTAACCAAACACTTCACAACTTATTTTAAACCGCAACAAAAGTGTTTTTCTTGAAACTGTTTTTTTCAAACCTCATCCACAAAAGCAAAAGCAATACCAAACACACCCTTAAAAAAATCAATTTGACGAGTTCAGCTTTTCTCAACTTTTATCAAGCGTGAAAACAGAGAAAAGCAGTATTTGTCTGCTTTTCACGTAACCTCGGTTCTTGACTTTTTAAACGTGACTCACGTAGCTTTTTTCAATTTTTTACTTAACCAAACGCTTATCTGCTTTTTTTCAAGCTACTTTTTTCAAACCAAAGGTACAACAGCAATGCCAAACGGCCACTAAAAATTATTTTGAATCACAGCTAAAGTGCTTTTCATAAAACTGTTTTTTTAAAACCTCAACCACAAAAGCAAAAGCAATACCAAACACACCCTAAGATAGTAAGGTCACCCATGCCATAGTAATTTGAACATGACAGCCCATGCCATGAATCCATAATTTTTTTAACATTATCAAAAGTCACCGACCTTAGTGAAGCTTTGGATTTGAGCCGGGAGGAAAACTTGCTATGCCGACCTGAAACTGTCTTTGTATCCATACATTCACCATCACTGTTCTCTGTCTCTCCATCACTAAAATCAGAGAAGATCTTAGTATGGTCCCATCTGCTTATCCTGTCAGCAGAGCAAATTTTTTTCAGAATATCATTGACAAATTCAAAATTAGAGAAGAATCCTTGAAGATACGGACATAGTGTTGTTCTGCCAGAAACACCAGATAAGGTGATGCATTTGGAATCTATATAGCACTGCAGTTGGATGCAATACATATCTATGTTGTAACGCTTCCTATTGATTACAGTAAGGACTCGGTGTTCTTGTATGTACAAAATGAGAGGATGACAACCATACAGAATGAGCCAAGTTTTTAGAATGCAATACAGTATCACAGTAACAATTGACAATTCAAAGAAACATGCAGTTATCCCACCCATCAACTGAGAAACAAACTTGTGTTGTACTATCCAGGACCAGTTTTTTTTCATGAATAGAAATACAGTATTTCATGAGCACACAAAAGTTGGAGATGCGTTGCCCTTTTTGTGTGTTTTGTTCTTTCCATTTATTGCAAACCATCATATTGCAACCATGTGAAATTGAACAAAATACAAATAAAGGGAGAGCATTACAAGCAATTTAGAATATTTTAGACGTTTACAAGAGCATAAAATTCACTATTAATCCATTTACTAAATGCATGAGACCTGGATGTAGTAGCTCTTGACATATGAGATTTAGTTTCCTCGGAGCTTGCTGCATGCTTCCTCTCTCTCCGCTCCTTTATCTAGTATATATTCAACAATCATGAATAAAACACGAAAGAACAAATTGTGCTTTGGAAACTATTAAATGGCATATTAACATGATGTCATTAAACAAACCTTCCGTATGTTAGCAAGGAGTTTCATATGTTCTTCAGGCATCACTGCCTTCACAGCATCCACACCACATTTCTTGACTAGCATTTCCAGAATATGCTTAACCTGAAAAGAGTTTGGAAGCAATGGAAGACAATTAGATAGTTTGGACCACATTTATGGCAATCACAGACCTTTCAATCAATAATCATGCACAAAGCTGCAAAACGTTTAGACTTGCATACACGCTGACCAACAGCATACCCAACATCACTTTAAAAGAACATAGTAGCGTTAAATAAAGCATGTCCAGAAAAAAAAATCTCAGCAACAATGGTAGTATATCTGAACCACTAGAAAAACAGAGGCAAACTTCAAGAAAAACACAACTGACACCCACGTACAGGCATACCAAAGAGCCAGCATGAAAAGGAAATCTCTTCCAGAAACTCACTTAAATACCACTATTTATGGCCAAAGTAAAGATAAGTTCAACGCATAGTTTCTGTTGTCAATACCTTAGCTTTGAAGTGGTTTATGGTGTCATCTTGCCATCTCAACAAGCCTTCCACCATGCTCCCCAGGAACATTTGCAGCCCTTCTGCTTGTGATTTGGACACTAGTACCTTCAACAAACCTAAATTAGCCTGAACAGAAAATTATCAATTTAGTCTAGAAAGAAGACAGCATAAAAAGACCACAAAATAGAAAGGCAGATAAGAAATGGTTAGTTTAATTCACTCAACGCAAATAAACATGATGCTAAATTGCACACATCAAAAAGATAGTTAACGCACTTTGATAATCTCCCTGTTCTTTCTCTGCAGAAGGAGAAAAGTGGATGGAGCAACTTGTAGGCAATAGAAACCAGGTCTGAAAACTCGTATGCCAAACGAGATATGCCTTTCATTGCTGCACTGATCATGAGGACTTTCAAGAGCCAGGCCTCCAGCAACCTGTGACCACAAAAGTTAGTGTCTCCAAAAGCAACACATGGTCAATTTACCCACATGCATGTAACACAATTTTTTTTCATACAAAATAATAAAATAAAAATGGGATGATTATATCATGAACTTGAGATGAACAGATCAAGGCTGGTCCGTCCAGTAACAAATGGGATCTTGTTAGAGCTTCAAATTTGTATGAAAAAGACAAAAATTTCAATCAGCAAAGCAATAAAACTTTGGAGACAGAAAAACACAATTAATACCATGTTAAAAAATTGATACAAGTTTTCTTTCTCTCCGCCATTCTCTTCATCTCCAAAGGTATGACCAATTTGGACAAGCAAATCGTAAGCTCTATTTCTATTTCTTTTGTTAGCCTATAAGAAAACCATTAACAAAAACAAAGAACAAGATATTTGTCAGCATTTATAAACTACACAACGCGAGAAATTCAAATCCAGTGTGACACGCAACAAGTTTGGAACCAGCAACATAAAGAGTTCTTTTCATTAATATCTTCATTTTAGAGGGCACAAAATCTTATCACATTAGTATTTACCAGTGCCACTGGCACACATCTAGCATTTACCAAGCAATATTATCTCAAACATGAACATGGGGGTCCTTGCTTAATTTGATGGTAAATATCTGGTCAATCACAAAAGTGTATGTTAAGTTTTGGGAACCACCACTTTGTACGAAAGTAATTATGAGTAGAACATGAACCATGCATCACTTCATTATAAATAAACCAAGAATAATATTTTCTCTTGCGCAGGAGTAAAATAACCACGTAGAAACATGAGACTTATATATCAAGCTTCTGCTCAAGGAAAGCCAGTTTAAATTGTAGTAACAAGCACAAGCATACCCTAGCTTCAAGAAAGACAAGGCTTATAGTAGTGCATAACTGAGATGAATAGATTTGAGACTAGAAAGGGTGATGGAAAAAGATAGCAGCTCATATAGCATCGTGAGTTCAAACATACCCAACAACTTTTGGTTGCTACAGTCAGTCAACTTCACCATACTGCCAAAAATCAAATCCCTTCCCGTGTTCTCAATTCAATCTTAAGGCAAGACCTATGAGTCTTCTATTATTAGCATTCCTTAAAAGCTGTTCCTGATTATAGACACAGCATTCTCAACATAGACAAAATGTACCATCTTCATATAATCTCATATCCAGTTGGCAGTTAACAAATTGGAGCAACACTATAATAGTCAGCAAATGACACGGGATTTTCCTATCAAATAAGGAAATGCTGTTATTCAAATAATCTCAGCCAGCTTTCTGTATTGCATGCTCAAAATGAGGTACTTACTTTCAATGTTATACAAAGGATCTCCAAAGAATCAACAGATTTGGTTATTGCTTCACTCGCCGGAGCTAATGCTGCATTACCTTGAAGATTTAGCAAGGTATCACGGATACAAGAGCGGGATTGCCTTCTCACCTGTTCAAATAATCATTAAGAATTTCTTAGCTTACAGAATCAGGTATGGGAAGGCAAATTAACAAGATTAAAAAAAACCTTTATGCGAGAATCTGTCATGAAACTTTATAAAATTCCGAATAATTGAGAAATATCATCCCAATTAACACTATCTCTGATACTCAACAAATGAGCCACGCATTTCAATCCCGAAACAACAGCTCCAGCTGTAACGGAATAATTTAATTTCAAGACCGCAAAGCAACATTGGAAATCGATTCTCTCCTTTTCTTCAAGATTGGAATTGAAATTCGAGGAAGAACTAGAGAGAGGATGGTAATGAGAGAGTCAATCACGTGAGGGGAAGGATCAGAGTAGGAGGGGAGGCGGTCTAGGGAGGAGCATGCGGCGCCTAAGTAAGCGACAGGTGTGCAAGGGAGGTTTTGGTCTTTGAGTTCTTGTGACAGGGTGCCGATTATGGCGCAGAGGTGGTGATGGTCATCTTGGGTGGAGGTAGAGTAGCGTGAGAGAATTGAGTCGCCAAAGTCATACTCGGGAAAGGAGAGTGACGAGAATCAAATTCGATGCCTTCCATATTGGTGGTTGCAGGGAAGAGAAAAACAGAGGAGCTGTTTCGAGTTGAGTTGGTGAGGTTTACTAGGGTTTATGGAAGGAGAGAACTACGTGGCGTTGGGACAGGTTCGGTTGAAGAGTAGAGAAGAAAAAATATATTTCTTGAAGATTAATTGTTTTTTTACCCGAGTTTTACCATGGGTTGATCGGATTGCCGATCAATCAAAGTTTTTGATCGAATTAGACCATGTTAATTCTTCCTTTATTGTGTTTAAACTTGAACCGGTTTAGATCCTGAATTTACCGGGTCCTTGATTGACTCATCTGGTTGTTCTTCTGAGTTTTATTACTAGTTATTATATTATTAAAATAAAAAAAAGTATTTCAATATTTTTTAAAAATATATAAGTTTTTCATATTTTGTTTTGTATTGTCCATGATCAACCAAATATGATACAAAGAAATTTATTTTGTCTTGTAAACCACAACAAAATATAATTCTTTATTTATCTCTCTATCTTTTCTTTTTTTATTTATTTTTTCTATCTCGAAATAATAATTAATACTATTTAATCATCTATCTAATGTTCTATTTTGTACTTTGTTTGTTGCTACAAGTACAATTGTGCATGACAAATGATATATATGTAATTCATTACTCAACTATGATTTTCTATTTCCTGTGTCCAACAGTGAGCTTGAATTAATTTTTAAGTGTTAATGTCATTTTTTTTCAGCAAGTAATTTTTTTTAGTTAATACTATTAAGCATTTTCTTTTAGTTTTGAAAACAACTTTCTTTTTTATTATATTGATTTTATAGTAGAATGTATGAGGGTGTTTGACACTACATTTCAAAAGTGCTTTTGAAAAGTTTTTATTTTTTTCACTTTAAATTAAAAAAAATAGTGTTTTTAGATTTATTTTCATGTGCTGATATCAAAAATGATTTTTTAAAAAAAATATTATTTTGATGAATTTTGTGAACAAAAAATATTTTCAAAAGCAACCACAACCACACTCTCAAACAAGCGTATAAGATGACATTTTGTGTGTGTGTGTGTGTGTGTGTGTAAGTAATTTGTTATTTTCTAATAATATATTTTAAAAGTATTTTTATTAATGTACAATATTTACATTGATAAGAATAATTAAATTGTATATCATTTTAATTTTGATTCTTTCATGGAAAGTATTTTTCAACTTTTTTAAATCGAAAAAGACATTATTTCCACTTTTTGACATTGAAAAATGAATTTTGTTAATATTTTTCAAAATGCATCTAAATATGGAAAAGTTATAACAACATACAGAAAGGATAATTAAAAGAATATTCAAATAATTGAACCATACCTTAATTAGATTTATACTCGATTGGCCAGACCAATTTTTTACCAAAATTAAAAAGAATGCCTAGGCAACACGAGCATTCCTCAATAAGCAACAAAAAAAGAATAAAGACCTGGGTCATTAACTAGACTTGATTCAGTAAATTCAACTAATTTAATAATATAAATAAATAAAATATGATAATAAATAAGCTAAAACAATTGACAATGATCAACTTAAAAAATAAATGTTTGTCAATACCACGAAAAGAAATCCTCCCAATATTCTTAAAAGATCTTAATAATCCTATTTAATAATGAAGTAAAAAATAAATGAAAATGTGATAACCCCATGAAAAATAAAAAAAACAGAAGGTTGATCCCTAATAAAAAAAAATATTAAAGGAAAAAAAATAAAAAAAAAATATTAAAAAAGTAAAGAAACTCAATAACAAAGGGAATTGTTCTTTTTGAGAGAGAAGAAGGCTTGGGTAGGGACTAACTAATGATTATTGTAGTGAAGTGGATGGATGTTGGTTCATTGTTGTTTGATGTGGTGGTTTATTGGAGAAGAAAAGAGATCCAAACCATGAGTGTTTACAATAATGATGGTGGACTCTAGTGTTGCTAAAGTCAAAGATTTGCTTACATGAAATAATGATTGAGAACCTTGAAGGTTTTGATAAAAGAGGTTGCTGGTTTTGGTGAGGAAGAAGGATTTTTTTTTTTTGTGGAGAAAATAATGGCCATGATTTTATTTTTATTCCATTCTATCAGTAAATGAATCATCGAAGCTTGATTAATTATTTGATAAGTTAGATTAGTTCGATGAATAACAAGAAAGTATAAGCAAAACCTCCGGCACACAATATTAATTGGTAAAATAATTCTATTTTTATCCAAAAACAAAACATAAATACAAGCTAAGAACTCTATTTATATTAAGTAAGAATTTTCTAAACTATGTTGGAAAAATAATAGTAGAGTTCTAAATAATATAGACAAAAGAATCCTAAAACAAGTAGGAAACTAATACAAATTTTGAACAATAACTTATGTGCCTTATCACAAGACTCTCTCAATGTTTGATCACAATAGAGCAAGGTTGTCAATTTTGTTTTGATGGGTGCTTCGTTTTTTTAATTGGAATAAAATGTTTGGGTTTCGAAGCGTTTCAACGCGTCATTTCGGGGTTGTGTTGTTAACGTGTATATATATATATATATATATATATAATTACATAAATTAATTCAAAAAAAACATTAGTTCAAATTTAAAAATAAAATTATTTAGAATTGTGTAATTTATTGTAAAAAGGACACAATAAAATAATTTTCTGAACAAAATTATGAATATGTATAATATTACGAGAATGTCATCATCAATCTCGCAAGGTCATTATATTCTCTGATTGCTTTGAAATTTTAACATAATATATATATATATATATATCAAGAGACTCATTGTTTATCTCAATCTAACAGTTGGATTAAAAAATATGATTGATATTGTAAAATTATTCATTATTTAAAAATACTATTTGGCCAAAACGGAATGGCCGGAATGATTCCAAAATATTTCGGCCGGTATTTGGCTGAAAATATCCGGAATAGGCTGGAATTTAAACCGAAGTAAAACAACATTGTTTTATCTAGTTTCTTTAATTGGTACGAAACATTTTGACGGAACAAAATAAAATTGACAACCATGCAATAGAGTTTTAACTGCGTATAAAGTATGACCTTTAAAATTATTTGAGAAACGTTTAGCTTGATCAAACAATTGGATCGAAAATATATGTTTGCTAGTATAAAATTATGCATTAGAAAACATAAGCTAAAAAATATTACAAAATAAAAGTTACACCTCAACACCAATTAGAAAAAGGATAAAAAAATTGTCCTTGCGCCTGCTGCAATTATTGGGACCTCTGTCTTCGACTTCCAATGTAAGTCCGTGTCCTTGCTGGACCACTAGAAATATGTGCTAAATTTTTCAGCTAGATCTATTAGATGGCTATTACCGAGCAACTATACATTCACTTTTCTCTGAATTTCTTTTTCTTTTTCTCTTTTAATTGAAGCTAGATTTATTCTTGGTATAGATTTGATTTGATATATTTAAAAATAAATAAATCCCAACTAATTCTATTTTATATAAAAAATAATGAATAATATTTCATCACGTAAATGTTGATGGTAACTTGTTTATTTGCCCCGATCTACAGATTCTAAAATTCGTAATAAACTGTGAAAAGGGAGGGTGATGAAGGCACAAACTGGATTAATAAGTAGGTGAGATCTTACATACAGCTTCCATAGATTAAAGCACTACAAAAAAAAAAGGGACACAGATATTTGAAAATATGTAGACTTACTAATCACAAGAACTTCCATATTCAGTGACCCAACTTCGGCCTACCACGACTTTCATCAAGACGATTAATCAGGTACAGAGCATTACTAGTAACCCTAGCAACATTAGTGATCTTTCTCTTCACACCATCCTTGACCTCGCTTTCAACCTCGTGAAAACCATCGAGACACGTGTCCTCGTTAGTCAAGGCAGCACTGACCCATGTCTGTGCGTTACTCATCTGCCACCTAAACGTTTCCTCTCTCAAATGCTTCAACTCACCCAATGTCCTGCTCAGCTCATCCACCGTGTCGTACATCTGCTCAACGCAGTCACTCAGCGCAACTCGCTCTCTCTTCGTCTTAACACCCGAGAGCGTGTCCAAGTACTTCGACACTCTCCTGGCACGCGCAATGCTTACCTTGACAGTTGCCTGGGCGAGGTCACGCGGGGTGTTGGCAGGGCCTGCATAAGACGAGAGAGTGCGGATGCAGAGGTTAGGGAAACTGGCGTGGACGCAAGATGAACGGACTAGATCTTGCGGTGCATTGCGGGTTTTTGCAGCGGCGGAGTAAGGAGAGGTAGAGAAGGAAATGAAGATAAAGAGAAGGTTGAAGAGAGAGAGAGGGGTGGGCATTGTTTCGAAATCTTTCGCGTGGCTAGCTGTCGTGGTGTAAGAGAGCAAGCCGAGAGTGGTGTTGTTACGATGGCAGATGGATTTAATTATAAGGGAATGGAGCTTGAGTATGGGCTTCATGTTGGGACTTAATTACGGAATTGGCCTTCTATTCTTTCGCGATTGCGGACTACGTGTCTCTTTCATTAAATAATAATAAAATAAATCAGAATTATAAAGGTATATAACTGAGATTACATTTATTCGATTCATTATTATTTTTGTAAGCTAGGATATATGGACATGAGGTCAGTTTAGTCCAAGGATGCTGTTATACACAACGGAATAAATGCACCGTAGGTGGTTGCTGGTCGGCATGCACCAAATCTCTCTTTCATTTTATATTATATGAACGTGCCCTTCTTTTGAGAGACAAAATAGTAATTCGAGAGGTCAAGTTTTTATGGAGGACGTTGGGTCCATCATTTCAAGTTTCAGACGATCCATACAGACCACGGTTTCCTCAGACTGTGGTATGATGCAGTGTCGGTTAGTTTTTCTATTTCAAATATATCTTTTAAAGAAATTAATTTTTTTATTATTTTAAATTAATATTTTTATATTCTATATTGTTATTAAAAATATTTTTAATATTTAAAAAAAATATTTTTAATATCAGTACATTAAAATATTTAAAATACTTTTTTTTTCAAAAATAACTTTTTAAATGCAATTATAAACATATATAAATTACGAATAGGTTGTTTTAAAAAGGCATGAACAGAACATGTGGTTTATTTTTCACGAGACATATCACATCATTGTAAGAAATTGGTACATGTGACAGAAATATAAGATCCACGGAACAGTGTAACCACATCGAGGTTTGGCTAACTAACAACTCTAGATGCTATATAATGCTATGTTTGACATTGCTTCGAAAGTATTTTGGATTTGAATTTTGATTTTAAATTAAAATTAATTTTTTTTAATGTTTTAAAATTATTTTTATATATATTGATATTAACAATATTTTTTAAAAAATAAAAAATATTATTTTAATATATTTCTGAACAAAAAATATTTTTAAAAATAATTTCATTAACGTCATCAAATAATCACGGATAAAAGTAGCTATAAATCTATCTTCTTTACTGCGTTTTAATTAAAAAGAGTAGCAGCTAATCCAAATCCAGAAATATTCAGAAAAAACTTGGGTGTCCATTCATGCGCGATGAGGTGTTTGTTTTACACATTTACAAGAAAGTTTTAGGGGAATGTACTTTGAAAAAAGATTTTTTCATGGTTTGAAGAGAAATGTTATTAAATTGTGTTTTTTTATATGAACAACAGTTCAAAATTAGGGTTTTAATAAAGTTGATATTATTTATGGAATCAATTCGGTTTGGATTATAGAAATTAAGGTTTAAGTTGATTATTGGGCTACTTTCCATATTTAATAATATTGCTTTAACTCGGATAATTTTTGTTTTAACAGACACAATTAGATAAACTTTTAATCAATTGATGTTATAAATAAAGTTATGGTCAAAATAATAGCAATTATAGTCTAGATTGAATTTTGGTAAAATTTATTGTAGCTCGGGATTTTGTTCAATTGAGATCACTTAGTTTTTAATTGATGCAATTAAATATTTTTCAATGATATTCTCAGTTGGAAATTAAAATGATAAAAACATAAGAAAAGCTAGAAAAACTAAAATCTTTTTTAAAAGGACCGTTAAAAATAAATAGCTGAATCCATGAAAGCGAAACCACGCAATTATTTGTACACACGGGTCCTGCCACACAAAATAATTGAAATAAGTGTACAGAGCATTACGTGGCTCCAGTTCTAAACAGGTCATGTGGCATGGACAGTTGTTTTGGGGCCCTTTGAAATTAGTAGCCCAAAAGGCATAGAATCACGAGCACAAAGGGATATTTTCGTTAGATGGTGTTATTTGATAATATCTACTTCGCCTTCGTTAATATTTTCCAGGACACATTTCTTATATATTTAATGATAAAACATCATAATTCTATAAATATGCGTTTATGTATAAATGATTTTGCTTTTGAATAAAATAAAATAATTAATAATTTCAATAAATTCCCTAACTTGATCATTGAAAGAAATTAAAATTATTTTTTTTGGTTGTGACAGGATTTTACTTGCAAAGACATTTTCATCACTTGAAACAAATCTTTTAAATATTTTTTTAACAATGTTATTTTATTCAAATATAAATAAATACGTTTATATATAGTTCACGACTTATATACTCACTGAAATATCAGCCCCCAACATCCAAAATCTTAAAAATTGATTTAGAAGGCCTTATTTGACTTCGAATCATATTTGTTTGTTAATATAATGGACATTAAAGATTTATATAGTTATTAATTTCAGAACTCGTAGGATTAGTCAAGATACATGCATGCTGGCCGGATACTTATATTAATAAAAAAAATCTTGCTGAAAAATAATAAGGGGCATTATGGATTTTACTTTATATATAAAAGTGGGAGTTGCAATTAATGTTGTTTCTTTTATGGGCAAGACAACATCAACTGAACATCTTAAAATTATTGCGAGTTCATGGTCTCAAGTCATATGGTAGCTTTGCCAGCTGCTCTCCTCATCACCGAAATTATAAGTTACCATAGTAATTTGGTTGCTGAAAGGATTAAATGAAATAATAGTTTTGATTGGTTACTTGGATTAGAAACATTTTCAAATTGCAAGAAGCCAATCTGACGGCATAATTGGTTGAATGAAATGTATATTTTTACACTACATTTAGAAATATGTTATATTTCTCATGTTTTGAAATAAAAATTGGATATTATAACCGGTATCTGTTGGAATTTGGCCAAAATATATATATATAAAAAATTACAATTATTTTGCTTTAGCTATCGGGGTGTAAAATTACATTGTAAAGTACACTTACATATAGTAAAAAAAGGTTTTCTAAATGCAGTGTAAATTTTTTCAAATTTTAGAACATCTTCTCCTATGAGGTTAGAGACTCTTTCATGAATAGAGATCTACTTTGAGCTTTAGGAAATACCGGGAAATAGAAAATCTTTTTTTTTTAAATTTTTTGTCAATAATTTTTTTTAAAAAGTCATGTATGTGAAGAAATATATGAATACAAATATACAAAAAAAAAAAAAAGAATTCACGACCTTGAGTGGCTGGCTTCGTATGACTTAAAATGACATCGTTTTGCATGGTTGGCTTTGTATATCATAGAGTGGGATTGTATGTTGCCAAGCCCTGCTTTTAATTGCTAAGTCAAGCTGTTATCTTTTGAGTGACTGAAACTTTTGTTTTAATGTGGGCATGGCGTGACATCTTTGCATGGTGGACTTATGACCAAGAATTGGATCTAAATTCCAACCTTGTTTCACTAAAACAATATATCTAATACATTAAACTTTGCTTCCTTGTGTTCGAATGCCTTGTTTTAGACTTTAAATAATTATTATATTATAATCTCTTATTTTTTTTTTTTGGATACGAGGAAACCTCACTTTCCTCGAAAAATATACTTTGTGGGTTCAAGTAAGCAAGTAAAATCCTAGTTATTACAGACTCTTACAAGGAGTGTATTTTCTGACTCGAACTCGAGACTTATTGTACAGGTCACAAGCTCTCTACTCGAGATTTCTTCTACTAATGTCATCTTAATATGTTTTTTTTAATAAATTTTATCTTTATTTTTTTTTTATCAACTAATCAAATTGTTTTTGGATGAGTTAAGTCGACATGTTACATCAAGATAACTCCACGCAAATTTAATTTTAGACACATGCCGGGCAAATGGTTAGATAAAGAAGTTTGAACATCAAAAACCATCTAATCCAATCTCACTTACTTTTGTCTGATGTCTACTTTGGAACGCTGGAAACAAGAGAGTCATATGGGACACAGCTAATGTGGCTGGAATGTGCAGATTGCTTGTCGATGCATGTGATGCTGAGTTGCAATCAGATTGGCAAAGTGGAAAGGTAGGGTTCAGGAATCACCAACTCACAAGAGAGGATGGGTCCTCTAATTTAATGGATGTTTCTGTTCATCTAATTGGTCATGATGGCAAAAGATATACTTAGTGCAAATGATTCGTGGCTATAGTGATTAATAGAGAAGCAAGCTATGGAAAAACATATTTATCTACTTTACAAAATCAACATATTTTCATTTTAATATGATCGTTTCTAACATCAACTACTCAAGGATTTGTCAATTTTCACTTCCCTATCTTAGCAACTCTAACTAGGATTTACTAATTATTAAGTAATATATATATATATATATATATATATATAACTTTGTTATAAATATATAATTAGTAAATAATAAAGTAATATATATATATATATATATATATATATATATAACTTTGTTATAAATATATAATTAGTAAATAATAAAGCTATATATATATAATTTCTTAATAATTAGTAAATAAGATGTAAATATTTAACTGCACCAAGCCACAGTTAATTTCCACTCACCTCAATATTAATTCTATCTTTTTTCGCCCTTTTTTTTAGGAAGGAAAATATTGAAAAACCAGGTAGCTAGACTTCAAGTACTAGTTAGGTGGCCTACACTTTATTGTAGGTCTGATTAAAATTATTATTTTAAATGAAAAAAATACAATCGCTATTAGTATATTTTCTAGTATAAAAAAACTTATAATTGTGATTCTAAAATATATAGTATATGTTTAATAAAATTAACTGAAACTTTTATTCGCCAATAAATATTAAAAAAAATGCTTACATTAGCTAAAAGACCATGCCAAGAATTTGAAAATTGAACGTAAACCAAGACATATAATCTTGTTCCATAGGAGTCTCAAAGCTTATTTTATTTGTTAATATGCAATATCTATATCTATATCTATATATATATATATATATATATATATATATATATATATATATATGTAAAAAAAAAAATTTAAGTTTCATTAGAACTAAACAATTTGCTAGGATAACCCTGTAGATTTTACGAGTTCAACTATAACCTAATCGACCTAAGCAAAACCTAGTTTAATTAAAAAAAATTAAACTCTATTGTTTTATTTATTTTTAATAAATATTAACATGAAGATATTATCAATCAACTTAAGTTTTTAGATAAGCCACAATTGATATGATCCAAAACTTAGTTTGCCTTAAAAATATTACATTGACCTTATGTTTGCTTTAGAAAAAAATATTGGAGCAATGATAATTGAATAAATCCAAATTAAACCAAGTTAGCTCTTCATCTAATTTGTAGATCTATTGGATTTAATAATCTTATTTTTTGAAATCTATTTTTTATTTAATCAAATGATTAATTAAAAAATGGAGGATATTTAAAATTTAAATAAAAAATGATGTATAATAAAAATAATACAAAAAAAAGGAGGGCAATAATTAAAACTAAGAAAATGAAAAGCAAAAAAGAAGAAGGGTGACGTGTCACTGACCATTTGTTTTTATACAAAAAATATGACATAACATTTTGAACTCCAATTTCAACCAAAAACAAAAACTTTTGGGCAATCGAGGTCCAAGTTTATGGACTTTCAAAACCCATTTTCTATTTTTTTTCTTTCATCTTTCAAGATACCTTAACATGCTCTAAGAAATCCAATGACCTAATCTCAACCTCAAAACACACTAAAATCTTAATTAAAAAAATCAACTAAGTTAAAAATAACTAATTATAATTCAATTTACTTTTCCTAGCATGTTTATTGAGAAAACACCGTTATCGTTAAACTCTTCTCATGAAGGTGAACTCATTGATATCTAAAAGGAGTGTTTTTCATTTTCAAAATATGATCAACCAAATATTTTTGTTTTTTTCTATTTTTTTTTTTATCTTTTCTCTTCTCTTTTAAACTAAGGAACTGATTATGACTAATATATAAAGAAAACCAGATTTTGAACTATTAATAGGAAAACTGAAGGAACAGGAAAACTAAAAAAATATTAAAGAAAATGTTTGAGAAAAGGCACTTACAATATAGTAAAATGAAAAGGGGTTGCATATTTGTCCAACTTAATATTTAAAAAGTATTTTTTTATTAACTAGCAAAAGTGAATCCAACATTGGAGAATCTAATATTAATCAATGTCGAAATATATTTTCGATATCTAGAGAATTTTAGAGGAACCATTCAAAATAAATGATAAACTTGAAATCTCATTGAACTCAATTTGCAAGGATGCAATTGAAAATGAAATAAATGGCTAAAATAATTGAAGGACAGAAACGTACAAATCACTGTTACAGTGTAACAGCTATCTGTGAAGAAATTCACAGTGAATACGACAAATCTTTGTTTTTTGTAATGTAACATCTAACGCTTTCCCTTTTATAGTCTTTTCTATTAGATTTATTTGCTTACCTTTTACTTTGTAATAAAATTGGATCTGATAATTTGTTGACGAGAGAGGAAAATACAAGTGAAAGAGAGCAGAGATCCTTATTTGCTTGCCTTTTTCTTTGTAATAAATTTGGAGCAGATAATTTGTCCCTCAAGCATCTGTGCTTGTTTGTGACAACGAATCTGACTAAGAAGGTTCCTTGTATATATATCAAATCTACAAATTAGGTGTTTTGTGATGAAGTAAATGATTATTTATTTAAATGATTAGTTTTATATTATTGCCGAGTTATAATTTCTGCTATATATATATATATATATATAAATTTGTGTTTATGTAGATAATTGATAATAGTGTCTGTCAAATCTCTATATAATAAAATCTTGTACGCCATATTACTGTCTGAAACCTTTTCATGGTAGCAGAGCATTATAGGATTAACCTCCAACAGATCCTATGGCCTTAGACAATTCTTCTTCTACCTGGCCTCTCCTTCAACACCATGCATGGTCCCATGAAACTGAAACTGGTTTCAGCCACAAGTCCGAGGTTCGCGAAATGAAGGATGCACTTCATCTCAGAAAGCGTGGCTCTCGCAGCATTTCAAAATCTATGCAGCGGTATTTACGTGCATGGTCTATGCCATGAATTCTCAACCTTCTCCTCTCCTTAACTCTCCTTAACTCCAATTCCGAGTTTCAAAAATATTATCCCTCAGGCTGAAAGATTTGATTTTTTTTCCAAGTCCATTATTGGTAGAAATCGCAAGTGCATAAATCATAACAAGTAATAAAGTGATGAGTAGAGTATCGTCCCACGAGGATTTGCAAAAATTATCAATAAGTACCTAAATTATTAAATCCTTATCTATTTGATGATTCAATTATAAAGATTTACAAAACTAAGAATAGTTAAAACAAACAAGCAAAGAATTAAATGGTGTTGAAATCAAGTTTAACGGATCCTACGATTTTTGATTCCACCGTAACTAATCTTATGTGAATTTTCTCAATTGAAATAATCCTCTCAAAATTTCTTTCTTCTTGTTGATAATCAAGTTTTATTAATTTAATCACTAATCTCTCTCGAGCATCAATGAATTAATTTAACAAGCAAACTTCTTACCTCTCGGTGAAAATTCTAAACTCATCAAAATATATTAAGAATGATAAAACCTTGCACGATTACACAAGTTCCATAGATATCTCTATCTTATAGATTTCTTATGGTATTTGAAACAATGTCTGAAACAATTATCACTTCTCAATCTCAAATTGAATCCCAAATCCTGCAAATGGTAATCAAGCGTACACAAGCACTAAGCATAGAATGAAACACTCAATAAGTATTAGATTAATTCAATGAAAGAAATTGTTTACATATTCATAGCTAGGGTACATCAAAAATTTCAGAATAAAAAACTATTCCATAGAAAAATTAAAAATAAATAAATTTGATACGATGAACATCACTCAAGAGTATTGGAAAATTGGAGAGTTGGACGTCTTGAATGAGTTGTTGTTCTTGACTTCTTTCTTTCCGATTTGGTTGCCTCCTCTCCTAGATGTTTCCTCCTCTATTTTGTAATGTGTTTAGGGTTTTCTCCTCTAAAAAAGACTCCTCTTAACTACTGCCTTACAATGTATATATATGCTTATTTTTTTTCTCCAAAGAGAAACGAGGATTTGGCTCCTTCGTTAGCTAATTAGGGGAAGTAAACTTGTGAATTAAGACTCTTCTATTTCTGGAAAAGTTGTATAAAATCAAAATTTCTTTCTAATGGACTTTATCCCATAATTTTTGGGAATCTTTAACTCTAGATATAATCCAAAACCCGAGATAATGTTTGGGTCGCATGGATTCCTGGTCTGATTCTGACTCAACATTTTGACTTGATTTTTGGACTTCAAAATAGAAAAACTGGGTTCTTCTCATTGCATAAGAGTTGTAGGCATGTGTATCCTCTTTTCATAAAGATAAAGAACGCATGAAACAGAGTTGTATAACTCCCGTTATACCTCAAAAACCAATCAGTGCTCAAGCTTGTCTAGACAGACAACCAGTGTTTGAATTCTAAGCTCATCTCATTGTTTGATTCTTCATATGATCTCAATTTCATCATTTTTTAGTAGTCTAATACCTGAAAATATATAGAATTTTCAAGAAGTGAATAATTCTCAAAGATATCTAAAACTCTAGACAACTAGCTAAACATCCAACGAAATTCTCTAAAATAGAGCATGAATGACTCAAATATATATGCAATATATTCCCTTATTATCCATTAATAACAATGCAAGTGCATGCTGCTAATACCTCCTCTACAAATCGAAATGCAAAGCCTAAATATTTTAATAGAGATATAAGGGAGGCAAATTCACGGGAGGAAATCATAGCAAACAACTATATCAACGTCCTCCTCTACGCCAAATATGTCTTAAAGAAGGGCACTAAGCCACAAACTGAAAAAATAGAGACAAAAAATGAGTCTATCTTGTTGAAGCACTTGCGAATTGCATAATTAATATAGGAGAATCGACACACATAACCTGGGATGTGTCTCAACTTGATAAGGTGGAACCTTAACCTAGTATAGACAAAGTTAATGCTAGTAAAAATGCATTATTACATGGTCTTCTACAAGGAGAAGTATATATATATATATATATATATATATATATATATATATATATATATATATATATATATTGATGCCTCTCATCCGAGTCATATTTGTCATCTCAAAAAGACAATTGATGGCTTGAAAAAAGCCCTAAAAGTACGATTTTATCGGTCTAACACATTCTTACTTCAAACAATATTCTTTGAAAAAAATAATATTTCATTAAATTTATCTAATTTTAGGTTAGAAACATTGAGGCTGCACGAATAATAATATTGATATTTAAATCATTGTGGAAATTGTTTCAATGGAGCCATATTTCCAAGCATTCTAAATAAAAATCTTAGGTCGATGCATGATTTTCAAGGTTTAAGATTAGAATTAACCTAAATTTAGTCCCCAAGGGATGTGGCGTGATGACAAAAGACTTGAAATCTGCACAGCAGATCTCGAGATCGAGTCAGGGCATGCATCTCTTGTAAGAGTCTGGGATAGCCGAGATTTTACTCGCTCACCTGAGCCCACAAAGTGCGCTTTCCAGGGGATGGAGTTTCTTCGAATAAAAAAAAAACCTAAATTTATTATTATTATGTTAATTTATTTACTTTATTCAAATTATTGAAAGTTTTCTTTTTCATAATTATTTATTGTAAGGCAAAATTTGAGTGCGATATAGCAAATGATAATGTTGTGAGAAGGGTAAGAGAGAATCACGTTGCAACTAAGTAACATAAATCTAGATTTTTTTTTACTCCAAATATTAAATTTTTTTGTCATTTACTATTAGATAATTTTTTATGTACTATATACATTGCATGATTTTTAATACAAGGCATAAATAAATCTAAAAAATATACAAAAAGCGTCTACCGAGCTATAATGACATTGCAGTTTGGAAGAATTTCAAGCCACCATACAACTCTAATACTATATAGACAGAATACATTCAACATGTGATGTCCGAGTGTTTCATGCAAAAACCCATTTCAATTAAAAATATGAACGACTTTGTATTGATTATGAAGAAATTCGCCAAATGGTCATGGATATTAAATCACATATGGGTGATATATGTGCATCCCTTTATTGGAGCCACGATCTTGGGGATGACCATCCTTCTCCTCCTCCAAAGTCTCATCTATTCTAGTTTCATTGTATTTCAATGTGTAAATTTGTAAAATATATTTGATTTTTATATTAAGATAATTGATTTTTAAATATTTAAATTTTATATTATTATTTTTTTCAATATTTATGTCCATGACTCCATCGATATATCATTACATCATGTTCTTTACAATGCTGTTATGCGTGTGGAAGTTAGAGTATTAGTTGAGTTTTAAAGGACATTTCTCTCTCTCTCTTCTTATTGTATTAGAATACATGGGTCATTTCATTTGTTTTTGGAATCCAATTTTGTTTGAATTTTTTTATTGTTGTTTGTTTTGTTTTTAATTTTATTTTTTATCATTTGATTTTATAATAAATTTTATCTTTATTTTTTTATTGTTTTTCTATATCCCTTTTCTAATTGATTTTTTTTCCTTTCTCAATTTCACTCCTTAATATTTGATCTCAAACATTTGATCTCAAATTATTTCAATATTAGGTCTAGCCCTCATTTTTTAATATTTGGGAGACTTTTGATCATTTTATTTGTTTTTTAATTTTATTTTTTAATATTTTATTGATTTATAATTTTACTCGTATTGTTTAAAGGTTCGCTTTTCATATGATCGGTTTTGTATTCTTTTCATATGATCGGTTTTGTATTCATAACCAAGATCATAAATTTTAAAACTTAACAGAGTCGAGTTTGATATTTTTTTTAAGTTATTTTTTATATTTTTAAATTTCACCATTTAACATTTGATTTATTAAAAAATAATCTTAGTGATTTTTTTTCCATTGTACTGAGTTATTTCAATTTTATTGTCTTGATCATAAGGAATTAACTCTAATTGACACAAATATTGTTTTTATTGTTTTATTTTATTTTATTCTTTAACATTAAATTATTTTATATTTTTCATGATTTTATTCCATTTACTTTTAATTGAGTTAGCATGATATCACAATCAATCTGTAAATTCAACATACTAAACTAAATAAACTCTAATCTATTTGATTAGGTGAGTGGGATTCATATTATTTAGATTAATTAAATTTATTAAATCAAATCAAGTCAATAAACATAGTTTGGAATCTTAATGACTAAGGATACTTCATAATTATCATTAGCAGGACAGAACTACTTGGAACCAAAATTGAAATATTACACGTTACCAGGTTTCAATGGTTGTTTCTTACCAACGATTGATGTATTTACATATTATTAAAACACCTTAATCAAACATCTAAGTATTCTAGGAACAGGCACCTACCAGGCAACACAGCCCGAGCTGTTCTTTTCCCCTTCCCATAACCTAACAACGTTGCCGTTAATGACCGTCAAATCCTGACATCTGTACCATCCATAATCACCCATTCTCACCCTCAACATTCTCTCCCACAAAGTTAACTCCCCGCCACACTCTCCAAAAACTGTTAACTCCTCCTCGCCGCCGTCGTCAATGTTACCATCATTTTGTCTATCATCATCTTGATAAAAATATACCACCAACTTCCCTTTTTTCACTCCGTTGTCTTCAAAAACTGATGGACTTGAACTCACTGAGCCGGGAGCTGCTGGTTCTGTAACTGACTTAGGCGTTGCTGTTGTTGTTGTTGATGATGTAGCTGTTTCGGGCTGAGATGGCTCAGTATTTTTGCGTTCAATGTAAGCCGATGAAGGTGATGGTTCCTCCAGCGTTTTGACGGCTCCATGGCCAGCTCCGGCGGCTCTGATCCTCCAAAAGCTAACGGCAGCTGTTATGACGGCAACCCACGTCCATAAACTGTTAATGATAGAAGAGATCCCAAGATTCAAATAATCGAAGACCAAAGCATCATTTGGAGAATCTAAAACATCCATGATTGAAGAAAATGAAAACCCACAAGCTAAAAAGGAAAAAAAAGTATGTTTTCACTCTTCCTCCGTGGTTTTTGAGGTTGTGAGGGTGGTGAATGATTCGAGGAGTGCAAATGATTATTTATCTTAGAGCGTGAGTTAATGTGGACCGTTGATGTATAGTCATGAGAGTCGAATCTGACAATAGATGCCGAGAATCGAGAGCTAAGATGCTAATTTGCTGCGGTAGATCCAAAAATATATACCAAATTCGACACTTGGATTTTTATCGAATATGATGCCACACGTGTAAGGTCAAGGCTGGTTCTCTTCCACGTCCAGCACCCTCCTTTGGATTTGAAGGATAAATGGATTGAGACTTGAGAGAGACAAGACAAGACAAGAGACATGGATAAATTGGGCAAACTGCATTCTGGGTCCTCTATTTCCAGTAATGTTTTACTTTGACACCTATTGTTTCAAATAGACATTTTCATACAAGTTAAATAGGACTTTGACCATCAGTAGAAGCTAGTTCGAAGGTTAAATTTTTCAATCATTTATTTCTATTTGCATAACACCACGAATACAACCATCGCACCAATATTAGTATTTGTCATTCACTTTCAAAAATGTTTTTGAAAAAGAATTCAAAATTTTTTATTTTTATTTTTATTTTAAATTAAATATTTTAGTTTTTTTAGATCATTTTGATATGATGATATTAAAAATAATTTTTCAAAAATAAAAAAAATTATTTTAATGTATTGTGATTTTTTTCCCTTCTAATTACTCTAATACATACCTAAGTTGCTTAATGTTGCTCGAAAGAATTTTTATTATTATTTTGAAAGTTTAACGGAGTCAATATTTGTGTCCATTTTCTTTTCATGATGTTTATTTCCAAAAAAATTAAAGGAAAGAAACGCAATGTCCAAATCTAATTGTGAAAATGATTTGAACATTTCCAAATTTTACAATTTGAACTAATTAGACCTCTATAACTTGCATTTAAATTTTATTTCGAAAATAAACACATTTATTTAGACTCACTATCCAAGATCCTATTTAAGTTTTATAAGAGAATTATATTTATTTGGTATCTTTTTGTTTTGGTTTTTGAAAACATTTTTTCTTAGCTCCGAATCCAAACAAGCAACAAGCCCGCAACAATTCCACGTAGAAATAAAACATATGGAAATGGACAAACGACCCTTGGATTAATAACTACCCAAAAACAAAACGGGCAACAATCCATAGCTAATGTAAAATTGAGGCCCAGCTTATTACACACAGCTGGGCTTGAAGGCTGTCATCCCCTGAACCTCCATGGCTTGGATTGAATTAGGTGTTAGGGTTCAAGACGTGGAAACCTCCTTTTCATTTGTTTTTTTGTTTTTTTCTCTCTCTCTAAAGATTAATAAAACAAATGTAATACTTGGACATTACAATCTAGCTTGTCAACATATATTAAAAATGCAATAACCTAATCTTAAAACTAAATATAATTTTATTTATTTAGAACATTTAAAGTTATAAACATTGCATTTTATTGGGTAAATAAATTTAGCTCTCTTTTCTTGCAAATACCTGATTGAATTGCATGGTCAAGAAAAGATTTAACCCTTTTTTTTAAGATTTAATCTTTTTACATTGACATTATATTTGTAATTATACTTGATATTTTTTTATATGGAGATCCCACGATGTGATTGATGCTTGTTGGTGAAAATTAAAATTTAATTTATTGACCTTAAATATGAAACAAAAACATTTTTCGATATTAAGGAAAAGGTAAGCACATTAGTTAACATATGCAACATACGCATTAGCTTGTAGGGGGAAATTATCATGTTCTTGTTGTGCGTGCGACTTTTTTTGACAACAAAATATAGGCATATGCAATAACGTTTGAAGCATCTCATTAAGGTTTTCAGGATTGCGTGTGGTGATGACTTATTGATGAGTTAGCCCTGATTTCTTTTCTTCTTCACCTCCCTCTGTTCTTTCTCTTCTCCTTAACTTTCACACTTTCTAATCCAAACTATCAAGGTAACCAATTATTTGTTTCTTTATTTGTTTCTTCTTCTTCTTCTTCTTCATTTTTAATCAAAATTAGTCATTATTCTTGTAGTTTCTATTTGTTTTATTTTGGTTTTATTTTAATTTTATTCTCTAATAATTTTTTTGTTTGATAATTGGGTTTTGTGATTTTTCTTGGCTTCCCTTCTATGAGGTTGCATGGTCTTATGACTCAGGTTACAGATTTGAAAGGTTGACCCGAGTCGGCTTATTTTTTTTTTACCCTTTACTTAAATTGATTTTTTTTATCATCTAACATTGAGTTAATTGAGAATTACATTTTGAAATGTTTTTTAATCTCCTTTTGAGGTTATAGTTTTTCTCATGTTTTTAGTTGTGTTTAGCTAGCTGACCTAAATTATCGTAAATGTTTTTCCTCTTTTTTCTTTAATATTTAATTGGTTTGAATTTATTTTTCTTTAACTATTTGGATTCAAACCTTGAGCTCAACATTTAAGAAAAAATATTGATTTTTTTTAAAATACAACATGAAGAATATGTTTTTAATACCGTCCAAGGAAAATCTAGTTTCCATTGAAATACAGGCTGATTTAAGAACGCCACCACTATTGGAAAAAAAAAAACTACTTACACTATTTTGTCTAATATCAAATATTTGATTATGATTGACTTTCACAATTATGTTTATCTTTTCTAGATGTATTCATATTTACATGTTTATATATTAACTATTGTATTTATTTACATCATATATCATTAAAATAAAACTATTAATAGATTACATAATGCTAACTACTATTATCTTCATAAATAATAGCAGGATCCATGTTAAAATTATATTCATGCTATAAGTCGTATCTAGAACACATGTAGATTTTATATGAATAAATTTATTCAAAAATATTACACCATAATAGTAATCATGGTAGATAAATACATTGTTATTTTGAAATATTAAAACTAAAATTGGTTCATAGTATGATTAATATGAAATATAATCAAATGTTAAAATGAAAATATGATAATAAAAATTATAATACATTTATTTTGATTTTATGATTTCAAAATTTATTAAACATGTATAATTGAAAACTCTCTAAGTATTTTAAGAAAAAATAAATTTTGATCAATTATTGAATGTCACATGCTAATATTTATATTCTAATATTATAAAATTGAAATGTGTTTATCTGCACAATTATTTATTTGTAAAAAAAATAAAATATATGAAAGTAATTTATTTATTTTTAAATTCAAAAATCCTAATAAAATAAAACTACGAAAATATTGTAAGAAACAAGAAAAAACTTGGAAAAAATGTAATTATGTGTGCGTGTCAATGAAATAAGTTTTGTGGGACATGTGCATTTCAAATATTTCCTCTTTTTTTTTTTTAATAATTTTTACTGTATTTTTCATGAATTATAGTTTTTAGAATGTCCTAAGTTTTTATATTTCTATTTTTTTCAATTATAGTTGTTTTTTTCCTAATATTTTCTAATCTTTTCATTTTATTTTTTAAAAAAATATTGAAAATTGATGTTAATTTGATTATCAAGTTTTGGTATAGTAATGAAGTTGTTAAAGTGACATGTCAACAACATGCTGACATGTACTTCAGGTATTCTTAGAAAAATCATTTAATTTCCGTGAGCATTCTTATTTTTTTTTATTTAATAAAGATATACAAAAGTTATTACATGTTATTCAATCTTTCATGCGTGGATGCGTCTCTATGCATATTCCAATGGGTGTCATTATGCATATAAGACCATGATTGACGGTCTTTTAAAATTAATTTTGAAAAAAAAGAGAAATTTTTTTATTTTAAATTAAATATTTTTAGTATTCTTAAAAAAAATTTATATTATGATATTAAAAATAATTTAAAAAAAAAATAAAAAAATATTATTTTAATATATTTTTAAATAAAAAATATTTTTTAAAATAACTTTAACCAAATTTCTAAACGAGCAATGCCAGTGCTGAGATGGGGCACTAAAAAATGTCGCCCCCTGGCGTTAGGAACCGGTGATAGTGTTTTGATGGGCCAGCTGGGGTTGAAGTCATAAACACATAACTTAAAAAAAACAATTTTTTTATTTTAATATATTTTTAAATAAAATATACTTTTAAAAATATTTCAACCATTTAAAAATTAAAAAATATATTATTTTAATATATTTCTAAATAAATAATACTTTTAAAAATAATTTCAACTAAATTTTTAAACAAGTAGATGCCAGTGCTGAGATTGGGCACTAAAAAATGTCGCCCCTGGCGTTAAGAACCGGTGATGGTGGTTTGATGGGCCAGCGGGGGATGAAGTTATAAACACTTATACGATCTCTGGATAGTTTGTTCAAACTTCTTAGTCAACTTTTGACCTTTCATAGTTTATATCATGAGCAGGGGTTTTGATTTTAAATTTCCATTTTCATCTAATTCTCCACCTTTTGCTTAAATTCCAGAGGTCACTATCATAAATTTTGCTAGACGAGAGGACGCAGCCACATATACAAATAATGTTCTAGACAAGTCTGGTAGGTTTGCAAGACTTAAATTTTGTATTTTTAATATGTTTTAATGCGTTGATGTCAAAAATAAAATTTTAAAAATAAATAAATAAATTATTTTGATATATTTTCGAGTAAAAAATATTTTGAAAAGCAACCGTTACCACACTAAAATGTGAAATATTGTAATAATTGTTTTTCAATTTTTTTTTTATAATTATATTAAAATAATACATTTTTTATTTCTTAAAATTCATTTCAACTCCAAAGTAGAACCTTAAAAGCCATCAAAGAGCATGAAAAAAGTGACAAAGCAATAAGAGTTTTTGTTTGTTTTGAAAAGTCAATATGACTTGGAAATATATGAAATGTATTTTATACGAGTGCATATCCACCACATTCTATGCTAAGAATCTAGACTTGCAGCAAACAAAATTGATACAAATCGTTTTCTTTTCTCTTTCTTTCTCCAAAATTGCTCCCCACAAACACTCAGAAGCACTATTCCTTTATTTATTATTATTATTATTATTATTATTATTATTATTATTATTATTTATTGGTAGTAGGTGGAATATAGAGGCAGCCTTAATATTCAAAAATCAAACGACATTTTCGTCGAAGCTACCATTTGCAGTGGCAGCCTTAAATTCTTTTTGAACGTGTACCAATTTGCAGTTTAATACATTACTACATTTTCTTGTAATTAAAAATATATTTTTCGGAACATTATGCAATCAAATTGAAATTTCTATGGCAGTTTCTCTTAGACTAGGACAATTTCAACTCAAACTTCACGTGATGTTGTGACTCGTGCGAAAGAAAACATGAGAAAAACTAAACGAGTTCATAACTTGTAGTAATCAAGATTTCATATTCACATATTATGCCAGCACTTATGGGCAGCAAGATCTGACTGGGAAGATTATGTTAAGGAATCATCTCACCTAAAAGCTTAAGCTGTTAGGTGAGACCCTAAAATATGATTTATATTATTCTTTAATACCCCCCTCAAGTGAAAGTTATTTGGGCTTAAAACTTGTACATAGACCCATACTACCTTGTGCTTGATTTTTATCAAATAGAATGAGGGTGGTGAGATTCGAACTTGTGACCGCTAAGTCAATAAAGCTCTGATACCATGTTAAAAAACCATCTCACCTAAAAGCTCAAGCTGTTAGGTGAGGTCCCAAAATATGATTTATATTATTCTCTAGCAGATTATAGATTATACTTATCCTTGTTCTTTTTTTTTCTTTTTTAAATATATTATTAGGGTTTCTCCAGTCAAAGTGTGGATTGTAAATGAGACATCGCTTCGTTAAAATATAAGCAAGCAGTTGTTCGTGGAGATTTCCATGTACAATAGAAGAGAAATAAAATAAAACTAAAGTTGAATCTTTGAATCAACACACACTTTGCTTTTTAAATGCCAACAAACTTTTTATTTATTTATTTATTTATTTATTTATGCATTTGAAATATCAATACCACCCAGCTGACTCTTTACCTGGAACTTGAAAACCACGAGCAGCACCAAACTACATGCATGGTCACTGCATCTTCATTCGGTGTGGACTTTGATTTTCATTACAAGACGTGCACACTTTGGTTTCTAGAGTCCATATCTTTGTTAAAAATGCGACAAGTTTGGTTTCCTGCCACGCACCTTCTTCCAAATTTCCTGCATATTTCCCTTCCTCCAAGCAAGACTATACTTGTATTAGGAGATACTTTTTTTTCTTTTTCTTTGGGTAGTAATATGGATTCGTGCATCTTACTCGTTCAAATCTAGGTTTATATATTTTTTTTATCTCTTGTCACATAACAACTATACCTAAGATCCATGTCAAAATAACAATATTATTTTGACAGTTTAGTAAGATTATCACAGAAGTCGTGCACTAACATGTGACTTGTTTCTCATTTCTAAAAGCTAGGTCAAGTTCAAAGTTGCGCAGCCAAGAAGAGTCCGGCATCTTATTTTTGGATGCGAGTAAACCATACACTTTGAATACACTTTGTGGATCTAGGTGAGCAAGTAAAACCCCGGCTGTCTCAGGCTCTTACAAGTGGTACATGCTCTGACTCGAACTCGAGACCTGCTATGCAGATCACAAACTCTCTGCCGTCACGTCATGCCCTTACAGACAAAAACCCTAAGACCCTATACTTATTTTAATAACTAGACAAGGATTTAGCCCATAAAAGGGATATGTTTGAAGTGAAGGTGCTCACTTTTGACGAGTAAACTTGATTCATGACTAACAACTCATATGCAATGCCCATATATTCTTGAAGAGAAGGAAGTTTTATATTGGTAGGTGCAACCATTGTAGAATGAAAAAGAAGATAGGTGGAGAATAAGTGATATAATCAAAGATATTTTTTTAATATTTCATCCTTTTGTAAAAAGGTTTGTATTATGTATTGTTAAGTTTATGGAAGGATAAAGAGAAACAAAGAGAGTTAGATAAAAGAATTATATATTTATGGGCTGCATTGATTTTATTTGATTTCAATGTCTGCTGTGTGTTTTTTTCTCTTGTAGAGGTACCCAATAGGGACCACAATCACACACTCCACCAACAAGTGATATTAAAACTTAGAAACCAAAAATAGAAGATGCATTTTTTCTTACCTAGCCTATATTCCACATAAAAATAGTGCGGTTAAGAGAAAGAATTGTACTCTTCTTAACATAGTTGAAAACATGATAAAGGAAAAGTCCTTGCCCATGAGTTGTTGGGATGGAAGATTTTCATATATACTTTATCTACTAAATTGGTGTCCTATGAAAAATTTGAAGAATAAGATACCACATGAAGCGTGAAGCACTTATGAACTAATTATAAGTCAGCTTCAAGTTTTTTTTGATTAATCACATATTCCAAAACTTTAGAGGCGAGAATATCCAGCCTTGAAAACAAATGAGAGAAGTTTATCTTTATGAGATATGGTCATAAGCAAATACAAGAAGTTTATCTTTATAAGATATGGTCATAGAACCATAGGATACAAACTATATTATCCCATAAAAAATGTTCTAAATAGAAATATCATTTTCAGAGAAAATAAATCTTGATGGTGGGACCAAATTGACTTTTTTAAAATGTAGAGTTGAGTGATGAAAAATAGAAATATGCTCATTTACTAGAAGTATAGACATAAAATTCATTAAATGTTAATCCTTTCATAATAGAGGAGTGAAACTCTGTATTCAATAGTAGAAAAACTATCAACATAGGGCATAGAGGGGTTCAAAACTTGGAAGATTTGTATAAGGACATAAAATTTATGCATGTTAATGAGTTCATTTTATTATATTTATTGATTTTTGTGATTCATATAGTTTTGAATAAGTTAACAGAAAAGATAAATGAAGGAATGCAATGGATGAAAAAATAGATCTATTAAAAAGAACAAAGCTTAAGGGTTGACTTCCCTCTTAAAATGACACAACACAACAAAAGTCAAAGGGGTTTACAAGGAAAAAAAATGCTTAATGAGAATTTTTGAGACAGAAGGCCAATTTTATCACAAAGGTTACAAGAAAAAAAACTATGAGGATAAAATAGAGAATAGGCCAAGGCATAATTGGATGAAAGAATGGACTGCAATAGGACACGGATCCACAGGTTATTCAGTGTCCTGCCAAGCATAATATCATTCAAACAAATGAAAGTTATAGTAATTTAAGACAATGTCAAGCAAAGGTAAAAGACCTTCTCAATCAGATCCAACACATCTTGGTTATCAACAAATTCTATGGAGCTCCAGTTGATTTCTTCTTTTGTATATTCTTCTTGATCCATTTTAAATACATGCTGCAAATAATAACAAGTTGACAATCATCATATATTAAAACACAGCAAGGTATATAATGCAAATGAGTGACCAAGGATCATGCCAACAAATTCTAAACCTGATTGAAATGCTGTTGAAGTTTTTCATTTGTAAAGTTGATACAGAACTGCTCAAAACTACAAAATATGTCAAACAGTCAGCTGTGAGAAATGTCCCTATAAACATGTATTGTACATGAAAAACAAATTAGTGGAAGTGTGTTATATGCTTATATATATATATATATTGATGATTTAATCCTTACTAATAACAATACAGTTATGTTTGAATTGATCAAAATAAGCATGGTTAAAGAGTTCGTGGTGATGAAATAGGTTTAATGACATAGTATTTTTTAGGAATTGAAGTTACATAAAGTGAAAAATAAATTTTATCTCATAAAAAACTATGCAAGAAAGGTTCTTAAGAATTTTAGCATGGAGAAATTGAATATAGTCTTTACTTGAAGTAGGATTAGAATCAATAAAGAATAATTAAGGTGATGTTGATCCAAACTTCTTTAAAAATCTAGTTGGAAGTTGGAGGTTTAAGATAACTTATACGCACTAGACCAAATATACTCTATGAAATCAAACTAATAAATAGGCGCATGGAAAACCCTAACCAATCTCATCTTAATACAGATGAAATAATTTTTTGTATATAAAAAGAGCTCTTTTAATAATATTGTATTTAACATATATTATGAATATTTCAAACTTGTTAGTTACTCTGATACTGATAAGGGATATGTTTTGGATGAGAAAAAATAAAAGCAAAATGTGTATCATGTTTTTCATGGGAGATATAACATTCATCTAAATTTCCAAGAAGCAAGTTATCACCACACTATCATCATATAAACTTGAGTATATTTGTTGTTAGGGTAGTTGTTTGTCATGGTATTTGGTTAAGGAGCATGCTAAAGTTTTTAAATTTTTTGCAAGATAACCTTATAAAACCTTACATTGATAATCATTCCATGATTGCTTTACAAAATAACTAATGTACCATGAAAAAACCAAGCATTTTGATACTCGATATCATTTCATCGAGGAACATGTAAAAAACAAATAAGTAAAGCTGGTGTCTTGTATAATTTATGATTAGCTTGCTGATATATTTATAGAGTCACTCAAACATGACATGTTTATAAAAATGAAGAGCATGCTTGGATTGAGGAAGTTTGGAGAGATAGATTTAAAACGAAATGTTGATCAATAAACTTGACTCAATGTCAGCCTTTATGCAGCAGCTCTGCATAGCATTTTTCAATGGCAGGTGTAACGATTGTTGAAAGATTAAAGATTATAGTTTGAGGCATAGTAGAATTGGTGGCATAATCAATGACTTTAGAGAGTTTTATATCTCTATAAATAGGTAACCATGTGGAATGATTAGAGAATTAGAGAGAGTTAGAAAAACAAAATTGTAAACTTGTAGGTTTCATTCATTGAATTTAGTGTGAATTTGTGTGGATATCTCTCTCTTGAGGGTGCATCAACAATGACCTCAATCAATTCCATTGATGTATATGGTGATTGGAGGATAAAATATTCTAAAATTGCATCACCCTTGATGTTATTGATGCTATGTATACTGAGATCCCCTACATAAAAGAGCCACTTTATTGGAAAACAAGCAAGAAAATTAAGACACTCAACTATTTGTACACAAACTAGTAAGAAAGTTAGTCACTCAAAACAGAGCACAGGTAAAAACAAGGAACATTCAAAGGGTGTTAATTAGGCCATCAATTATTCTTATTCTTCTTCTTCTTCTTCTTATTATTATTTTAACTATCTGAGAAATAATATGCTGAGATCTTCGTAAGATTTACACTCAAAATAAGTCTTAATTGATGGCTTGATCGGGGAAAACCCGTGTAACAAAGCAGTATATTAAGCTACAAGACAAGCAAGAGAATTGGTTCCAGCTATGATAGCAATGGTAATGCGAGACCAGATAAATACAGAAAAGAGAAACCTAACTCGTGCATGGATTTTTTTCATCTCTTCCAAAATGGAGTTGAAATTTCTTCAACACGTGAGTTTATATATTATTAGCTATAGCTCAATGAATGCCAAAAGTTCCAACAATTGTGATAGCTAGCGCTAGTGCACTTAATTGTTATTTCTTTCCTTGAGTGGTGACCTCAAGATTTAATGTTTTAAATTTTAAATAATGAACACTTTTTTTTTTATCACCAGTAATTACTGAAAATTGCAATTAATTACTAAGAAGTAACTAGATTCAAAGTTCTGCCCCGTAATAGTGTAGCTGCATAGATATTCGCCACCTTCACTTAAATTCTAGCAATAACTCAAAATGCTCAATGTTTTCTCTAATAACTTTTAGATTTAATTAAATGTTTCGCGCATCACTAAGAAGCAACGTCTAACAACTAAATAGCTTAAACTGTTAGTTGAAAGCAAGCTTATCATACTAATAATAACGTCATATTTATTAATTGGGACTATAAGAAATGTTGATGGCCTATAGAAAACAAGGTTAACTAGTCGTACAACATTTAATTACTCTGTGTGGGTGTGTATATATACGCGCATTCATGTATATAAAATGCATGTGAGCAGTCTTATATTAATTAGGGTTTGAAGGTACGAGGAAATTGATCTCAAGAAACGTCTATCTTAATCAAAAGGGGTAAAGGAAACCATGTGGTGGAGAAATTTCGTCCTGATCTCGAACCAATTTCACACAACTACTATAATAATTGGATTAGAAATGGTCGTATATCCTCTATTTCAATTCCTTCAAGTCAATTCACGTGGTTTTAATCCTATAAATAGGCATGCAAACTCCAGCATCACATTGCACCATACCTGAGTTCAATTATATTTTTTATCAGGCAAGATCCTCAAATTTATTACTTTCATGGATAGGCAAAGCAATCTGATAGTCTCCAAAATAGGCATCATTGGAGCTGGTGTAAGTGGTTTAGCTGTTGCTAAGCAGCTATCTAAATACAATCCAGTGGTTTTTGAAGCGAGCGACTCCATTGGAGGGGTGTGGAAAAGTTGCTCTTACAATTCCACAAAACTTCAATCCCCTCGCGGTGATTATGAATTCACTGATTTCCCCTGGCCTAACAGGGATGACCCAAGTTTTCCTTCTTATATCGAGATACTGGATTACTTGAAATCTTATGCTGAGCATTTTGATTTGATGAAGTATGTCATGTTCAGCTCAAAGGTGGTGGAGGTCCGCTTTGTCGGCGGCCGCGAACCAGCTGATTTCAGAGGCGAACCCGGGGAGTATGGCAGCCTTTTGCCCGGACTGCCTGTGTGGGAGGTTGCTGTGCAAAGCAAACAATCTGACATCATTCAGGTCCTTAAAAATGGCTCTTTTTACTCCTACAGTAGTAGCTTCAAAACTAAAACTGCTATTTTCTTCTATCCCGTTAATATAACTCAAAACTCTCTTGCTAGCCGATTGTATAATATACAGATCGATGTGCTTCATCACTGTCTTGACAATTGTTCATATAATTAAAGTACTGTCAATATCCTTTGCTGATTATTCGTATTTTGCTTCCTTTTTCAGTGGTACGCGTTCGAATTTCTTGTTGTTTGCACTGGAAAGTATGGAGATATACCGAAGATTCCTGAGTTCCCACACAAGAAAGGGCCCGAAGTATTCGAGGGCAAGGCGATGCATTCCATCGATTACTGCAAGCTTGACAAGGAAGCGGCTACTCAACTCCATAAGGGAAAGAAGGTGGCAGTCATTGGGTTCAAAAAATCAGCGATTGATTTAGCTCTTGAGTGTGCTGAGGCAAACCAAGGTACAAGCTGATCAGCTTAATTAATATGCTTCATTCATGCTTTTGATGATTTACAGATTCATAATATTACACGAACTATCTCCATGTCAAGGCCAACTTGTTTCTTTCTTATGTTAATTGTATATATAAAAGCTTCACTAAATCTTAATTAGAATTTTCATTTCTTTTTTCTTATACACTCGCAAACACAAGTATATATGTGTGTGTTTGTGTGTGTAGATGTGTGTGCTTGTGTGTGTGTGTATTCTATTGTAAGTCAAAACAAAAAAGATTTATAAATACATGTCTGCTTTTCCTAGTTAAGAGAAAATGATTTTGTTTAATCAATTTTATTTATTTCCACGTCTCTCTCTTTCTATAAAAAAAAGGGGAGTGAAATCTTGTTTAATACCATGCTATAGGATCCATACACATAAATCAAAAACTTTTCCTAGTTTTTAAATATATGTTTTGATTTTTAAATAAATTCCACACCAACTTCCTCTAGATCATTTTCTCTCTCTTTTTTTTGTACAAGTGATGATCTCAGTTTCTCCCCTCTTATTGTTTATTTCGTGGGCCATATTTGGTTTCTATAATATACATACATACATATACATATACATATAAAGACACCTATGGACATTACTATTATTATTATTATTATTATTATTGTGTGATCTTACGTGTGGATGATGTCATAATTAAATGGTCCCAGAAAAAGTAGCAAAAGGAACAATCAGTCGTTGAATGGTTACAAGTAGTGACGTTCCACGTGAAATGGATGTAGCGTGCATGGTAACACAAGTCATGCTGAAGGATAGAAAAAAGCCATCTCGTGGTCAATTCCCAAACTCGTACAGATCATGCGTTGACTTATTGACTGCACGTTTTCAGCCATCTAACTTTCCAGTTTTGACTTTGCATAGTTAATGATCAAAGCAAAAACAGTTAATTACTTTGATTCTTCGGGTCCCTAATCTGGATGCACATATGAATTTTGGCAGCACAGCGAAGCATTATGGACTTAGTTTTCTTCGCTGAAGAGCAATGAATGATTAAACTCTCTTCTTTAATTAATTCCAAAAATAGAAATTTCAAAAACTATTTTTCTCCGTTTTACTAATTAGCATGTCATGTTTGAATGTGTTGTAGGCCCTGAAGGGAAACCGTGCACCATGGTTGTTCGGACATTACATTGGACTGTGCCCCATTACTGGGTGTGGGGTTTGCCATTTTTCTTGTTCTTTTCGACAAGATCTTCTCAGTTCATCCACGAAAGTCCAAACCAAAGTCTCCTCAGGGCTATGCTTTGCTTGCTGCTGTCTCCAATGGTGAGCTCATTCTGACACATTCAATTCATTTTCAAGTCCTGAAATGCTAATGCTGCAATTAATTGGTTCTAATGCTGTAATCATGGAATTTCACAGAGGCGTGTAGTTTCCAAGTTCATAGAGTCCTATCTCCTCCACAAACTTCCTCTGCAGAAATATGGACTGAAACCAGATCACCCTTTCATTGAGGACTACGCATCTTGCCAGATGGCTATCATGCCAGATAATTTCTTTTCCGAGGCAGACAAGGGGAAGATCGTGTTCAAAAGAGCATCAAAATGGTGGTTCAATAAGGAAGGACTCGAGTTCGAGGACAAAACTAAAGTGGAGGCCGATGTTGTCATATTTGCCACTGGTTTCGATGGGAAGAGAAAGCTCAAAGACATCTTACCCGACCCTTTCTGCAGCTTGTTAGAGGATGCCCATTCTGGTGTCATGCCCTTGTACAGGTAATTAATAAGCTGTTCAATCCACCCCGTAAAACCTAAATCATAATTATGTGGTGCTAGCTTGGATTAATCAATTTGTTTATCAGAAGAGGTGGCCCAAATCATATCTTCTTAATTTTTGTTGCAGGGGGACTGTTCATCCATTGATACCGAACATGGCTTTTGTGGGATTCATAGAGAGTGTTGCAAATCTTCACACGTCAGAGCTGCGCAGCATTTGGCTGGCACGACTCATCGACAACAAATTTAAGCTACCAACCATTGACAGGATGCTTGAGCAGGTTTCTAAAGAGATTGAAGTGGCGAAGAGGACTACCAGGTTTTATAAGAGGCATTGCATCTCAACTTTCAGCATCAACCACAGCGATGAAATCTGTGAAGAAATGGGATGGAGCTCTTGGAGGAAGAATAACGTGTTGGCAGAAGCCTTCAGCCCTTATGGTAGCAGGGACTATGAGCTCAAATAAGACTAAGTCTACCACAAGAACAGTAACGGAATATATATATATATATATATATATATATATATATAATTAATTAAGAACAGTTATTACCTTCATTGTTTTATTAGTATTACGTACAAGAAAGTCATCAAGCCGTCCTGTATTTTGTTTAATAAACTAGCTAGAATAGTTACCTTTACATTATTGTGAATCGCCTATGAGAAGAAAAATAGGCAAATCACAAACAACGTACGTCACAAATCATTTACTATGAGAAGACGCATTATACAATTCAATATATAGTTATAGTTATTGTTTGGAGTGTTGTTGGTGTTGTTTTTTGAAGTTTTTTTTGTTTATAAATATATTAAAATGATATTTTTTTTTGAATGAATGAAAATTAACTAATTTTAGCTTTAACTTATAATTCACAAGTTAAAAGTAGTTTTAAATATAGATAATTATTGCAAGCTTGATGAGGGAAGATGATTAGAATGATCTCCTTTTAATTCTATTAAGAAAATGAGTGGAATCAGAATTAATAATATAAATTTTAAAAGTTATTTGACTAAAGTAAGATTTTGACTCAAATTTTCAATAATCTTTTAATATATAGTTTAAAATTTATTTGTGTCTTTCTTAAATCAAAAGTTGAAAAATAACTTAAATCAATCTCCATATACATATGACAATATTTTTACTTGTCTTGTGTTGAGTTGGAGTAACTTCTCATGTCTTAAGCAGATTTTTTTTCTTCTAATCATTAATCAACGAGGAATTTAATTTTCGTAGGGAGTGGTTAGCAATAAATAAATTATATTAAAAAAAATGATTTTTTTTATTTTTATCTTTTACTTTAAATTAATTTTTTTAGTGTTTTTATATCATTTTCATGTACTGATGTTAAAATTATCTTCTTAAGACAAAAATATTATTTTGATACATTTCTAAATCAAAAATATTTTCAAAAATAATATCAATTATACTTTCAAATATGAACATGTAACGTAACACTATCAATCACTCTTTGTTCTTGCTTCTCAAACGGGGGCCTTACCCCGTTACCAACCCTAATTCAAATGCCTTCAACAATCAAATTAGTTTTGCCACCTCCCAGTTTGATTGTAGTTAGTTTGATCATAACATCAGAAAATTCTCGAATAAAATATTAAATTTAGGTTAAATGCTAACCTAGCTGTTAGTTTACTTTCTTCAATAAAAAATTATTTTTAATATAATAATAATAAAATACTAAAAGCATAAATTTTAAAAAATAAAAAATATTTTTGAACAAATACCCTTTAAGGTATTCTTAGAAACTTAAAGAAAGGTTGAAAGCGAAACTTGATTTATTAATTTGTAGCTAATTGAACATTTGAAGTTTTATAAATTACTACCTACAATATTAATTGTGCTGCAATCATAGCAATTACTCTCAAGCTTTACATATGAATTGCTCTTAAAAAACAATCCTTAATTACAATAGCTGTAATTAATCACGTAGACCGAGAAATTTTCCAACTTCTAATTCGAAAACTCATGTACAAGGAAAGTTTGAAATTAAGGATTAAATTAATAAGTCAAGATCAGCCTTCATAGAATTAAAAATAATGATTCGGTAGTCTGACCGGCAACTTTGGTATCGTGAAAAAGGGTATGGTCCCCGTTCTGCACAGGAAATTACAAACATTTTCACCATTACTTTCTTGGTTTCTTCAGTCCATCTTTGGGTCGACATTGAAACATTTTCTTAAGGAAAACTTAAAATATAAGAGAAGAAGTTATTCGTGGTGATTGATGAATGTTTGAATCAATATAACCAGACTCTTTACCAGGAATCTGACATGTTCACTATGTTCAAAATGTGGTCCCTGAATTTTATAGATATTTACATTAGACTGTGATTTTAATCAGGACTTGACCTGCGAACTTTCATTTATTCAAATTCTATGTTCAAAATGCAAGATATTTGTCAGCCTGGAGTTTTCTTCTTCTTCCAAGTTTCGTGGACATTTCCATTCCTCAAGAGATTCACGCGTGGATTTATTCAAATTCCAAATCTTTGAATTCTCTGTTTGTCCCATCCCAACTCGAAAATAAATTCCATTCAATGATACAACTCTAAGATAATGAATAAAAAAAATCTATAAACTGCACTCACGAGTATCCACAATCAAAAGATCTCCCCATCATCTTTCCACACGCTCTTAAAGCCACAATGGGCTTTTATATGGTTGGTTTCTTATGGGCTGGTCCCGATCAGGTTGCCTCCATTAAATTTTATAAAAGAGAACAGAGATCCAGTAACTGGGCCCTTCAAATAAAGAACGAGGACTTTATTTTGAAAAATTCTGCTGCCTATGATTTTGAAGTTATAAAATTATATATATAAAATTTTTTTTGACAAGATGTGTTAGATAATAATATAAATTATATTTTAAAATTTTATTTAACAATTTATGCATTTAAGTGAGATGAATTCTTGATATATCAAATCTTATTTTCAGCTTTCCAGATTGTTATATACGCTGTTGAAAATTTACTTGACTAAGTGAAAATGAAATTCTTGATATATTTCCTCATTAAACTTCAGTGCATCTTGCAGATGGCTATCATGCCGAGAATTTATTTTCAGAGAATGACAAGGGAAAGATTGTGTTAAAAAAATAAAAAAGCACTTTCCATTACCTTAAGATGCTGCATACATCATTCTGAACATGCAGTAAAAATAAGCAACAGAAAACGTTTTTACAAGACCAAAAGCAAATTTAAGTGCGTTTGTAAGAACCAAACCAGTGACTCTGCTAAGAAAAACTATCCATCACATGAACATTATGCGCGTGGACCTCAGCCATTGTTGTCCTTCCTATTTTTGGTTGACACCAGAAACGCTGTATAACTTTGAGAGGTTTTGCAAGCAATTGAATTGATATGCGATTTCCTTATGCTATGACGACTGACATTTTAGCAAGTATTCATATAAAAAGATGAGGAAAAAAAAAGAGTATTTCTGTTACACGAAACAAAGGGTCCAAACCCAGATAATAACTAGTAATTACAAGGGATTGGATACAGCAAGAATTTCAGACCTTCAAGAAATAGATTAATGGGGGAAAGGTGGAGACGACAACATTGAACGGATGGTTCAAAGACTTTGAAGTAGTTTAAGGGTTTCATCAACATGCTTTTCAGGCTGGAACTGATTGTTGTAGATGAGTTGGACCACCCCTTTCTTGTCAAGAACATAAGTCTGTCTCCCAGGTAAGGTCCCGAACAGGTCTGCTGGCACTCCCCACTCTTTCCTTATCTTGTTACCTTCGTCGCTCAGCAATGTAAATGGAAGTCTGTATTTTTTAGCAAATGCCTATAATCATTGCACTCTTTGTTAGAACTTTGAAATTGCAGAACTCACAGATGCATCTAGCCATTTCATACAAGTTAGTAAACAGACACGCATAAATTTAAGACTGATTAATCAAACTGTTGAAATGAGAGTAAAATTGTTCAGGGAACGTAATTTTTCAGCTCCAGCATTAATTTGCTCAGTAAATATGTCATCCTTGTGAGTTTGAAATGGAAAGAGAAATAAGAACTTTTATATTAACCTGCTCTGAGATAAAAGGAAGCTTGGTTTTACCTTGTGCGAAGATGGATCATCACCACTAATTCCAACAACCTCGGCGCCTGCTTTCTTGAACTTCTCATAGGAATCTCTAAAAGCACAGGCCTGCAAAAATACTTTATTTTTAGTATATACATTCACTACCTAAAGATGCCTGTCAATGATGAACATTCCAACCTAGTTCTCTTCTCATACTTTTTTAGTGATTAGTTTTTTCTTTTCCTAGTGGGAACTCCTAAGCAAAACCTTCCTCCATTAACGCTGGCCTTTGAAGTAATCGGGGAAGCACACACACACAATTGCAGATTAATTAAATTAATGGATAGTGCCTTCTAGAGTTTTAAAATGGATCACCAAAATGTCAAGGAAAAAAGTTACAGATCCTCTTGGTCAAGTGGCAGTCCTAGAAACCAAACTTTCTTATAGCGGAATCAGCATAATCTAATCAAACACACAGTGACACCTTGTGATGATACTCAAAATGCAATTGTAACCCTTTATCTTGCCTACATTATCTCAACTTTTCTTCGTAGTTGGAATTCTTTCCATGACAAGAATAAAATAAAAATGAAAGCTTTTGATATGACAGGGATAGTTACCTGTTTGGTGCACCCAGGGGTTTCATCAGCAGGGTAAAAGTAGACAATCACAGGCTTCCCTTTGAATTTGGCGAGGGACAGAGTCTTTCCATCCTGATCTTTTAAAGTGAAGGACGGCGGCACCTGTCCCTTGTTTACCTTGAAAATAAAGACACCCGACATAACCAATCAATCAACAAATGAAAGCTATGAAGCCCAAAGTTTTCAGTGTGAAGCAAAATGTACCTTGGCAAAAATGGCAGTCTTCACCGAAGAAGAAGATGGGATAGCGAGAGAAGTAGAATGGGAGAGCTTGAGGCCGTAGAACTGCGACTGCGATGACTTGGAGAGAATTGGGTGGTTATGAGAAGATGAGGTTTTGGGTTTATGAGTAGGAATTACAGAGGGTAGAGAGTGTTTAGGGAGAGAAATGGAAGCCATTTCGACAAAGATAAGGAAACAACTGTGGCAACCAATGTGTTAGAATTGTTTTTGGTTTCATTTAAACTTACATGTGTTCAGAAGTCGAGGAAGATAAGGAATTATGGGCGCTGATTGGGGGGAGAGTAGAGAGAAGATGGGGATGGATTGGGTTTTTGGCGTGGAGAATTGCTGGCCCCAACCTTTAAGGGTCACGGGCTTCCTCCCAAGGGCGAAGACTTTCCCTGCTTCTCCATATTGTTACAAATGTATGGGGCTACAGATTTGCAAAGTTCATCGGCGTTTACATTTATTTGATTTGGTGCCAAATTGGATCGTCGTCGTCGTCGTCGTCGTCCATGAATGACGATGGACACCTACAAAAATACCCACTCCAAATGCGATTTTTCAAACTCGTTTCAAAAATGCCCACTCCATAGTATTTTAGATGAAAAGAAAATTAGTGTTGTTAGATCCTAAAAATTTAACATTCTTTAGACATCAATAATTATTTGACTCGTGTTTCACTAGGGGTTGAATTACTGTTTTTCATTAAATAAATAAATAAATACATTTATTTTTACAACTTTTTTAATGGCAAGTATAAAAATAAATGTTGAAAGATGAAATCAAAAATAAAAATATTAGATTTAAAAAGTACAAAAACAAATATTATATAATTGAGGTTAATTTGTCAAACTTACAAACTAGGTCACAAATCTAATTAGGTTTAATTATTTTTTATTTCTAAAAATATTTTTCATGACAACTAGATTCATGAGACATTTTTTTATATCAAATAACATATTTTTCTTAAAAAAAAAGTAATGCTTGAATATGAAATAAAAAATAAATCTATTTTAGAAAAGAAATTGATAACAAAAAGGGTTTTGTTTTAAAGTTAAAAAAGAACTACAAAAAAAAAAACAAAAAAATAATGAAATGATTTTTTTTTTTATTTTCAAAGGGTTAAAAATATCTCAAATCAAAAAACTAAAACAAACAAACAAACCACGCATACATTATATTGAATAATATTCTATAAAGAAAATCATAAAAAAAATGTTAGTTTTAAAGAGAACAAAAAAATTCAATTAAAAATATATTAAATGATGAAATTAGAAGAAAAAACTAAAATGATAAAATAAATAAATCAATAAACCTAAAAAATAAACTCAGCCATGTGGACTTAGCTTGGGTGGCCAAAATAAACTACATTTTATGTAATTTGTTAGTAAATAATTTTATTTTAGAATGAAGTAAATGAAGTCTTTTACCTGATGATTATAATTAATACAATATGCTTATGCTTATATACATAATTATTTATAACAAAGAAATCATAATATTACTAAATCAAATATTTTAGAATAAAATGGTAATTTTGTTTAAATTCTTTATAAACTCTCAAAGTATAAATAACCACACACAATAAATACTTATGAATTCTCATTTTCAATCAAATACAAAAAATGATGAGAATGTGGAGGGTAAAATTTCTTGAACTCAAGATATAAACAACCCAAGAAAATAAAATAAATTTAATAGAAAAATTAACCCAATGATTACCGGAACTAAAAAACTAAAGTTATTGAATGAAAAAAAGACATCAATTTTTTGATAAAACCATCTATTAAATATTATTAAACTTGTGAAAGATATTTGTAGGTACTTATTTTTAAATGCAAAGCCAAATCAAGAAGTTATGTACATATCTATTATAATCATATAAAAGTTAAGATTTATTTCAAAATCTCTTAAAACTAAATGAGATAAAAGAGTCATGAAAGAAACCTCATAAATAATATGAAGATAAAAAAAGAGAGAAATGGTGATATAGTAGAAATTATAAGGTATATCTACATTATGGACCAAACCCATGAAAGCCTATAATTAATCAAACATGTTCTTATCAATAGCACAATCACAAATATGTAAAATGGAATAATTGATGATACATCAATTGCAAAATAATACCCATATAGTTATTGATTTATTAGAATTTTATGGATTTGTTAGAATTTTATTGACTTGGTCCATGATCTCTTATAATTAATAGGTTTATCTAATAGATTTAAATTCTTGAAGAAGAAGAAGCAAAATTATTAATACCGTTTTATTTTGTCTAAAACATTTTATATCAGTTAAAAAATCAAAATAAAATAACGTTGTTTTCACCCGCATTCCGTTGCAGTAATTAAAAAAATTAATTTTCACCATGACGTAAGTAACACCCTGCACGCTGCACCCCTTTCCAGTTTCCCCCAACTCAATTTCACATTTTCTTCACTCAAAATCTACTCTTCCTCAGTCCTCTACTCACCTCGATAAATCTCAGTCTCAGTTCACCGGCTCGGACTCCTCTTCCTCAGTCCTCAGCTCCTCAGCCAGAAATTGAGGGGACCGAGTGGTGTGGAGTTGTTTCCGTTGGTCTTCAATCACGGCGAGGACTGATGGGTGCTGGCTAAAAGTGGCGGCATGGTCTGGTGTCAGGACAGAGGAGAAGCCATGGAAAACGGTGTCGTAAGTGTGGAGCATTTATGGGGTGTTAGTGAATTTAGTGGTAATGAGTGGGGAAAATGCAGGGCTTCGATTGATATTAAAAATGGAGCCATGTAAGGAGTTAAGAGTCTGGGAGACTTGAGAGCGACGAACAGGTTCTTAGAAATATCTAAAAAATTCAAAATATTTAATTTTAAAAAAATAAAAATAAAAAAAATCTATTTTATTTTAAATTAAAAAAAATAGTGTTTTTTTATCATTTTCATTTACTATGTGTTAACATTAAAAATAATTTTTAAAAATTAAAATATTGTCAATTTAATAATATATAAATATTACAACTCTAAAACGGCACATCAAAATGCTCTGAAATCAAAATATTTTATACTAATAGAAAAAATATAACGCCAACCAAAACGGTATTGATAAACTTGAGAATGAAAGAGTAGCAAGGTGAAGAGCAAAATAAATAAATTTTAAAAATATAGGGTGTATGTAGTATATAACAAAGCTTAGGGTCCTCTCTGCAATTTATTTCCTCCAAATCGTCGAAAGAGCAAATAAGTTTAAATCATTAACCGGCGAAGAAAACAAAACCTTAAACCCTAACCTTCCAATCCAAATATTTATTTATTTTTTTCCTGGGTAGAACTTCCAATCCAAAACCTTAAACCTTAGCATTAACAGCTTAAGCTGACTAATTGGGTTTTCAATTCTTCAAATATCTCTGCTCTCTGTTCATAGTTGTTTGAAACTTAAAAGTAAGATAGCAAAATGGAGGGATTGCTGAAACTTGCACGCAAGGACACGAAGCCAGGGGCTTCCTTGTCTGATAATTCTTACAACTTAAGCGAAAAGGTTGGATTAACTGCCGCTTTATCTCCTCCAGACCAGTCTCGTGTTTTGATCTCTAGGCCTCCCAGGTGCTTTTCTTGTCCAGTTGTATATATATATGTATATAATTCAGCGATAAAGTAATTTTTGTCTTTGCAATGGAATCTTTTTATTGGAATATGATTCAGTTCTATGTTCTGTAGTTAATTCATGTTGATCGATTGGAATTTGTAGTGCTAGTTATTATCCGAGGACTTTTCCCCCTGATAAAAGAGGTTCATCATGCCTTTGTGAATTGGAAAAGTTACGGAAGTGCACATTTGCGAATGTTAATGTGTAATTGTGTATCCTAGCCTTCATAGGAAACACAGTCTTTGATTTGTTTGAAAAGTTTATTCGATGGTGGTAACTCATGTTTGCATATGTGGTCTTCCGTGTCAAAAACAATCCCGTGTAAATTTATATTAAATTAGCGAGGAATCATCCAAATTTTCCAAATTTTCCAACTGGTTTGGTTCCCAGTTAGAGCAGTATGGATGTTTTGTTTCCAGTTTTTGGACAAACATGCTCGCTGAATAACTTTCAGATATTTTTCTTAAATTCGTAGTTCTCCGCAATTTTTAGTTAAGCTCCAAGAAATGGTCTGATTTACAGTGCTGCCAAAATCGTATTATTTTCTCTGGTTCTGTCATTGCCAACGAATTGTAACTACTACATTTCTGTCTGGCTTTCCTTGTAGACTGTGTGATTCTTCATCTAATTGCAGGCAAGTGGTTTCTCTGTGGGCCTGCTCAAAGATGTGTGCAATTTTCTTTGTTGCTGGAATTGTTGTTGGGTACACGCTGAAGAAACGTGTTAGGAGATGGGCTGCCAAGCTTCTTCGGAGGTTGAAAGATGACTGACACATTAAAAATACTCTCTTATGTCACACAACTGATAAAGCTGCTTCCTTTACCCAACCTATGCTTGTCTGTGTCTCATGCCAATGACATCATCTTATTACATTCTAACATTTTACAAGCTGCTCATCGATACATGTATAAGTTATTTGCAGGCTATTATTTCCCCTTTATAAAACTGGTTATCTCTGTTGTTGTGGGCTTTTTTATTCATCAATTTCTATTCAAGTATGCAGAACTAGAATCCAATGGAATGTGAATTTTTGTTCGATTGATGTTTGATAGATATATTTTTCTTTGCTTAATCATTTCCCCAGCACTTAATCTCTCTATTGTATTCCTGGACAGTAACTTCCTAGCACTGCACTTTGTCCTGTCTGATTAGCTTAATAATTTTCTTTCCATTCACTACCCCAGTGCCTTGCTGGCATTTTTGTGAAGTCAACTTGTGGCTCTTCTCTATTTTGATTTGGAAATATAGCATGTTTATATTAAAATAATTGCAGTGCTCTCTGTGAACACAATATTATAACTGCTTCTTATGTCAACCCAGCTAAGCTGTCCATTCTGAAGGTTGTTAGGAAGTATTTTCAACTATTGGAATCCTTAGACAGATTGGCAAAAGCATCGAAAATCCTTCAAAATTCTCTCTCTCTCTCTCTCTCTCTCTCGCGTTTTATTGAACGTCTCTTTTGTGTTGGACAATATTGCTATATATCAATATAGTAGATAGTTGCATCTACATCTTTCTGAGCTACAGATAGGACATGTATACATATAAATTTTCTCTCGTTTTTGTTTAGTAATTACAAAAGATAATAATAATAACAGCTCGAATTCAAATGGTGCTCCTCTTGCTTCAGAAATACTCCTTGTGAAACTCAAACCTTGTGGTTGTCTTGTGACTCAGCTCTTGGCATAGCTTCTTCAGCTCCTTTGCCAACACTGGCATCCCGCAATAGAACACCCCTGCATTGTAATTTGGCAAGCTGCTTTTAGCTGAAAATTACTAATAATTATCTATTACCAAAAGATTGCAGAAGATCGATGCCTTGTATTTTCAATCTTAATCTGGTCAGCACATGAAAATGGTGTTTTATTATTTTATCTACTTTCCTTACCTACTGTGCCAAACGGATGCTTTGAAGCAATTTTGTTGAACACTTCTTTCCAATTTGGTCTTGCGAAATGTGTCCTTACCTGCAACAAAATAGAGCCATATGATGAAGTAATTTTCTTCCCCACTGCAATTCTTTGAATATTTTATTTCCCAGCTCCCACCATCAGTTATTGATTGGCGGGCTGACCTCGTTTATCTACAGTAATTTTGACAGCCTAAAACTTTATGTTTATCAGGGGACATACTCGAGTGCCTGACACGATGTCAACACCATGTTTCGCATGGTTGAGAGCTTGGACCATGGTGATCAAAGTTGACCTTGCATCACCTTCTTCGTAAACGCTTGTAAGGTAGTTGTGCAATTCGATTTGACCCTATTTCGATGTTATACAAGAACAGACAAGGTTAATATCTCTCACTTTGGATGATCCGAGGCATATTATTTGAGACATGGATAATGAACATGGGTTTGAAATTTTTTGTCTTACTTTGTGATCCATCTCTGCAACTTCATCCATGACCCCTTTGAACCATTCAAAAGATCCAGGCTCTCTAGTAACCCAGTAGAAATGAGCATTCGTAGTCCTCTGTGTTCTCTTCTTGCTACCTGGTGTCATACTTGAAGATGCATAACTATTTGAACTGTCATCTGACCGACTGTTTTCAGTGTTTGAATCCTAGCAAAACATAGAAAATCAATTACTGGATGTAAATTTTATATTCTATATATAATAGTATAATATATATACATAAAATTTCAAAGTGTCGCGTGTACCATTTGATTTTCTGCTGCCCGTGTGTTGTTCAAAAGATCTCTAAGGATGCTTATGAAAGGGGTAGCTCCTATGCCAAGCCCCACGAGAAGTAAGACATCGTAATTTCTGTACTCTTGTGCTGGAGCCCCATACGGACCATCAACATAAAGTTTTGGTTGTCTGCAGCAATGCAGGCATTTTGCCTTAATATTTTTACAAATTGTTTGAATGCAAGTCTAACACAGTGGAGTTGCCAAGTGTTTAACTAACCTTGTTTGATCCATGTTCCCAAGTTGACCAAATTTGGCACGGCCAATGACACATGGTGAATCATTTCCCTCGGTGAAAACTCGCTTCAATTCCTCCGTCCAGTCTCCGACTACCCGGATGTGAACACTGAGATGGTCATCTCCTGGTGCTGAGGTTATAGAGAATGGGTGCCTGAAAAGGACTCGGTTTTTGAGACTTGAAAGCATCGACCATATTTCATAATAATAATAATAATTGCTGTAATTAACAGGAGCTGTTATTTTCAAAAACACTTAACCATTCAAAGGAGGAAATTGCTGGGCACTGTAGAAAAATGTACTGCCCACTTTTGTACTTAAATCCCTGTGGCTTGGACAGGATTAAGCTGAGGACATTTCCCGGTAGCACCGACACCTATCCGAATCAATTCATGTAAGACTTTCTTCATGCCAAGAAAAACGAAAGATAATCCAGAAAGCGGCGATAAAGCCTCCAACATGACTAAGTACCTTCAATAACTTCACAGAATAATGTTCTGATCTACGTGTTCTCACGTTTCGTTCAACCATGTAGAGCAACAAGGGAGCAGAGATATACATCCACGTCTGGAAAGTTTGAAAAATAACAGATGTTACTTGCTAATTATTGATTATTTTATCACAAAAGCTTGGAAAGTTCTTACTGTTTTCTGATACCACTTGTGGGCTAAGTACAAGAAGGTTCCATGGATAAGCAGCAGAATATAGACGACACCAGTGAGATGATGAGAGTACCAGAACGCATTGAAACCTGTCAACTTGTTGAGGGGTGCGGGTAGCCTCACCCCATTTCGCCGGAAACGGCCTGTTGCTAGAGTGAACGCAATCGTCAATAGCACCACCATAGAAATCCCAGTTACACCTTCGATGCCAGTCACAAGTTCTTTATATGTAGGCTTTTTATTATTGAAATCAGATGCAATCAAGGCAAATTTCTCAGAAGACGAATTTATCAGACGGGGAAAGTCACAAAGTAGATGGTTTCCTGCGTGCAGGATGACTCCAACTGCTACAGCGCCTGCAACTATCTGGTAAAAGAAAGAGTGGATCATGTTTCTATTAATTATTCACTTCTTTCATTGGTTAGCTAGCTACTAGAACGTAATTATGTTCTATTACATTAGACCGGGAATAATCTAATGTGAGGTGTTACCTTGTGGAAAGTAATATTGTCATCGAAAGGAACAAATGACCTTGCTCGAGTGGATCGAAGCCAAGTCAGTGTGTTCCGACAAACAGGTAGAAGAATCAGAGCCATGTTGAATTTGAGAGTCTCTGCGGCACCTTTTGCAGTCGCCAAGCAGTAGCCCATGACGTGAAATGCAGCCTTGTTCTTGTATTGAAGAAATTTCCAGACGAACAGGCCAGCCATTATCATCACCCACAGCGTTAAAATCCAACCCCTCTGCCATTTTTCTAGAATCAAACTCCTTAATTTCGAGCTTAGCCTAAGCATCGCGTTCTGGGGTTTGATTGCACCCATGTTCTGACTCCAGCCTGCACTTGCTGTGCTCAGTGGTCTGCTGTAGTTCATGTATGTGTCCTTTTGTAGAAGAAGGGTCTCCAACTGCCATAACTGAAAACGGGAAATAATCTATCTTTCAAGTCTTTTTAAGATAATAACCAGAAAATATGAAGAAGAAAAAACTAATCCAGATTGTTAGTTGTTGGACTGGACAAATCAAGAAAACTATCCACTACTTTTTTAAGTAATTAATGAATATTCCGGTGACTTTATTACTGAATATTAAATAAAAGTACACGAGTTGTCAATTAATAGTAAAACATGAAATTAATAGAAGAAATATAGTAAATTAAATGATTTGTGGCTGAATGTGAGGTGGGCTAAATTTAAAATCATTTTCTGACTTGGTCTGCTTAGGACTATTAAGCAATCTGGGAAACAAACAATTTGAGGGCTGCATCTGTGATTTACCTCAATGTATCCGAGATTTTCAGGATCAAGTTCTTCCATTATCAATGAAGCATATTCCTCTGCTTGCTCTTTCAACTTTGACAGTTTATTCGCAGAAGCACTGAGCATTATAAGCTGGGATTAAAAGAAAATAATAATGTCACAGCTCAAATATTATTCGGCATCGGTTGCTAGCTCATGATGGGCATATAACTAACTACTTTATAATATATAATAATAATAATAAAACATGTAGCATGTTGTCATGTAAATATGCTTCGTTCTTGAAAAATAGTTTTGATTCGACGGGTGGTAGGTGACACATTTGTAAGACATGTCTCCGATTAATTTGCTTAATTTGTGAGAAACCTATATTAATATTATTTACAAATTAATGTTTTGGGAGAACAATACTATAGCATTGAAAATATTACCTCCTGCACTTCTACTCTCGTGATCCTGCCGTCTTCGTTGCTATCTGCCCTGCAATGCACCGGAAATAATCTCAAATTTATCGTTTTCCGATTGAAACCATCGGCAGATTAAAGCCCCAGAACTTGTCTGAGAACTGATCAAACGCCCAGAAATTATTAGAAAAAGAGAGAGAGAGACGCACATGTCGAAGAAAATTTGGAGGCGCGCGTCAAAACTCTGGTCGGAAATCTGTAGCCAGAAATCATGAAGCTCTTCTTTGCTTATTTTCGTTATTCTCTGCCTCTTCCGCCTCGCTAGGGCATCGAATATACACACCGCGAAATCCTTCGAATCCACCATTCCTGATCTCATAATTACTCACACAACATATCAGAAACGTACGTACGTAGAGACAAACATAACTTTATTAAATTATTTGTCATAACCAGCAACTTCTTACCTATGCATTCACCAAAATCTTCTCTGGCAAGCAAGCCGTCTTTAGCAAGCGACTTGAACCTGGACTCGACTCGTTTCCACAGCTCATTCGACTCAGACGTACCAGTTGTCTTACTTATGAACCTCAACCCTTTCAGTCCTCTTTGAGTGCTGATCAGTTTTGACCTGTCGTGTTTAGCTTTCAATCTCCGTGCATCTCTCGCCGAAATTGCTCTCTCTTCATTCTCCGACCATGTCGTTCTCGAAGATCTTGATCTTAACCACCCGAACGTCCGCCTAATCATCGACGTTGCCGATAGACTCCTCTCCAAAACCCGCGCCGCAGCACCACCGCCAGGCGTGCTCTGAGTTGACATACCTCCACGGTTCGGATTAACACTGCAGACAACAATGGAGTCGTTTTCGAGCTCGAGCGTGACCTCAACGAACTCATCCTGGTTGTTTCTTCTCAGGTCGTTCAAGAAAACCGGCAACATTGCACCGCCAATCTCGCAGTCGCTGACAGTTTCCGAACCGTCCTGATCATCTTCTGGCAAGTCAAATGTGCGGCTGTAATTGGATAGCTTGGAGCTCGTCCTCCCAAGCGACGATGTCGATTTCATTATAATTATGTTCCTATGCCAGACTAGTTTTTCTTGTATTGTTATTATTCTTTTCTCTTCCCTTTTCCTGATGCTCATGCATGGAAATGGGATGCATATACAGAGAGAGACAGAGAGAGAGAGAGAGAGAGACAAGAGAAGGAGATGAACTACAATAGAAACGCCTGTCTTGGAATTCCAAGGAAAATAAAGAAATGGTATACAAGTATTAAGATAGTGTCCAAAAACATGCAAGACAAACACTTCTCAACCGATCTCTACACACACGATTTCAACGCTTGCTTACAATCCTATTCGTGCTTCGAGAGTAGAATACAACTCCCTGTATTAGTCTTCCTATATTAATTAAGCTATTTAAATGTATATAAAATGAAAATCTTACCATATGTAGTTTATAATTCTAGATTTATAAATTATAAAATTAATAAATATAAAAATTATATTCGGCATGAAAAAGAATCTCAGCACCACCGTGCGTTACTAAAGTTGAACTGCATAATTGTATCTACTCCTGGTGATTAAGAAGAGGAGAGCAGGTTTAACAGCCGGCCGGGAAAGACGGAAAGGATATCGCCATGTGAAGGGGGGCATGTTTTTTTGTTAGAATAATTTGGAGGGAAATAACCATCTTTTAAAAATAAAAAATTGGAGGAAAACATTAATAATAATAATGAAAAGAGTAGGGGAAACCCCCCGATCAATTTGGATTGGTTATCATATAGTAACGTAAGGTAAGGTAACGGGTATTTATAAAATGAGGTTAAAATTAACGTGGAAGGTATAGGATATTCGACCTGGAAGTTGAGGCGATATCCCAGTCAGATGATTCTCCTATAAGATATATATATATATATATAAAATTGGCCGACTTGGATTGTTTTTTTTAATGTTAAGAGATAGGATTAATGGTTTAAAAAAACTTGTTCTTACATTTTGTAAGATGTATTTTTTAAAAGTGTAACTTTGTTGAAAGGAGGTTGCGCTGATGATTGTCGAAATAGGAAATAAAATTTTATACTAGCTACGGTGGGGGCATCCGATTGGTTAGTGAATTAGGCTGTATTAGTTTAATTAATATTGTACTTGATTTATTTCAAACGATAAATTAATTAGTTAAATGTGGAATTCACATGAATTTCTGTAATTAGTTAGTGAATTAGGCCTGATTAATTTAACATTTTACTTGATTATTGCTCAAGTCATATCAAAGAATAATGTGGAATTCGCATGAATCTTTCTCGTTATTTACCTAGCATGCCATGATAAGTCATGCTAATAGGGTGCAATGATAAGTCATTAGCGGGCTTCGATAGTTATTATCATGTATTAAAATGATTTCTTTGTCCATTTCTTTTTAAATTCATGATATCAGATTTATCATAACAAAATTAAAAAAATTATTAGCTAAATTTTTTTTTTAAGCAAGCAAATAGCAGCTAGTATTCAAGGGAAAAGATAACGCACATTAATTATCTTGTGTTGAAAGAATCTCATATAATTTATTTTTATAATATAATGTGTTTATATTTCCGTTTCAATATTTTCTTATTATAACCTACCTTCCAGACAGCCTGCCAATATCTTCTTGGCATATCTCTTTGAATACAGGACTATACATCTGTTGTTTTTCTTTACTTTTTTTTGGTCAACTAGCGTGAGATTCTGATCGAGATTATTTTTTATAGTATTTTTTGTATAAAAATATATTAAAATAATATTTTTTTACTATTTTAAAAATTATTTTTGATATCAATATATGAAAATATCTAAAAATATTCTTAAAACAATATGATAAACAGATAATAATGCGGTAGGCATTGCAAGTATGGTAGCTCGCTCTACATTTTGCTTGGCGGGTCAAAACTACACAGCTGTTGTTAAGGCATCAATCAAAATCATTAAATAGCACAAAATGTGTTCGTGCCTTCCACTCCCTTCTCCCTTCCCTGCTGTATTAAACTACAAGTAAAAATATTCATCCATTTTTTAAAGGTATTATTGTCCTTTAATTTCTATTATTATATTGTTCTACCCGGACGACCTCTTCAAGATTGATTTAGATGTTTTTATTGATTTTACGACATAAGGCTTTATAAAACATACTTTTGTAAATCCAGAATGCCTTTTATATTTATATATAGATCAATAAGTTTTTTAAGGTTGCATCCAGACCACGACTACTGGTAATATTTAACAAAAACTAAAGCAACATTCGGTGAAGTAAGTTCTTGGGTGCAGAAGGATCCATTTCCTTTATGAGAGCCTTTGAAAAGCTGAGAAATAAACCAAGAATTAAAAAAAAAACCTATAATCCTTTTTTTGTTAAAAAAAAATATATTAAAAAATGAAAAAAAAACATGTACATAATAAAGCCTTTTAATTAAATAAAATAATTTCTTAATAAATTAAATAAGCTCTATTGGACATGTGTTTTTTTTCAAAACTTTATTAGATTTCAATTATTTTTATGTCTTTATCAAGGTTATTAAAATTGCAAGTTGGCTTGTAAAACTGAATGATTTTATGAGTCACCATATATTTATCATGCAAAGTCATGGAAAAAAGTTTTATTTCAAATCATGTGAAATCGGGTAAAACCACAATTTGACTTCTTGTTTTATGATAATTTTAAGTCCACCATGTGTTTGTTTATTCCTAAATACCATAGTCTTTCAACAAGTTTCCAACATTATGATTTCTCTGTAGAAAATCTCATAACTTGTTTAAGATATGATTTTAAAAGAAACTAGACTTCAAGATAAAAAAATGGTCATAATTTGAATTGTTAGACTCATTCATTTTAGTTCATACATAGATACAATTCCTTGTCAATCATTTGTTGAAATTCATGGTATATAACAAACAATATATGAAACTTATAAAGATATAAAATATCTAAAAAAAAGCATTTCAATATCTACAAATGATGTATTTAAAAGGAGTAACGGAAATGATGTTAGCTAGCAAGGGAGTATAGTTGTGAAGACATAGTTGTTTTCAATGTTTTTTCTTGAATGCAAAGTCTTATCAACCACTCTCAACTTTTTCCTCTCAGATCTTGCATGATAGGATTTTATCATAAAAAAACATGTACATTGTATATTTGTTGATGGAATTGCATATTGCTTGTATGAACCATGTATGGAAAAAAAATCTTTAAATTAAGATTTTATAATTTTATGATTAGAGTTTACATTGCATTTTTCTTGTTGTGTAAAAAAACACATTTTTGACAACTTTGGTCTTTATGGCCTAATTGAGTGTTTTTTAAGGATTTTTCTAGATTTTTACCTTGAATCATCAAAATCTTCTCTTTGTTTTTCATTTTTTCATTAACTATATATTTTCATGTTTTATTATATCTTTGAAATAATTTATCATTTCTTTTGTTTGAATTTGCTACTTTTTGGATAAAAAATCCCCTTGGACCATTAAAAAAATTAAATTTCTTAATGGTCCAAGGGGATTTTTTTATCCAAAAAGTAGCAAAATAGCATAAATAATAAAAATTAATTATGGAAACCCCACAATCAGGAAACATTAATTCAACTCCGTGATTGGGAAATTTTAGATCAACCCTATTATTAGGAAGCATCAAGTTGCCAACCTTTTTATTAAGAAATCCAAATCAATCTGCTTATCAAGAAGGACAAATGTCAACCTTGCTATGATGAACAACCAAGAAAACTCATAAAGAACTTGATCAAATCCTACATAAAAAGAAGAAGAAACCTACCATTAAGAATCCTAGTTTTTAACCATATAAAAAAAACAAGAAAAACCTTATAGTTAGGAAATTATTAAGAAACGAAAAAAGTTTAAGCCTTGTCATGAGGAAGAACAAGAAAAAGTCTACCATTAAGAATTTGAATTGTAGGAAACTTTCCATCAAGAATCTAAATTTTTAATTCTACAATCAAATGGTTTTGGATTTAATCAAAAACAGAAGGAAAACACCAAGGTTCTGGTTAAAATGATCTCTAGATTAAGATTTCAAGTTAACCTCACTTAAAGAAACATTAAGGTTGTGGTTAAAAGGGATCACCAGATGGGATCTTAAATTAACCTAACTGAAGACAAAGACCAAGAATCTGGTTAAAAATGGTTATGGATTGAGCTTTCAGGTTTAACCCAACCAAGAAAAATTAAAGTTCTTATTAAAAGGGATTGCCAAATGAGATCTTAGGTTGACCCAACTGAAGACAAAGGCTAAGGTTTTGGTTAAAAAGGATATATAGATTGAGATTTGAGGTTGACCTAACCAAGGCAACATTAAGTTTCTAGTAAAGGGATCGTCACATGGAACCTCAAGTTAACCAAAAAAAAGACCAAAGTGTTTGTTAAAAGGGGTCTATAGATTGATATCTCAAGTTAACCCAACCAATACAAAGACATAGATTTTGATTAAAAGGATTTATATATTGAGATTTTAGGTTGACCCAATCAAAGACAAACATTAAAGTTTTGATTGTCATTCTAAGATAGAATCTCAGGTTGACAAGGTTGAAGACAAAAAACAAAGTTTTGGTTCAAGAGACTTTCTAAATTGAGATTTTAGGTCAACTTAACCAAATATAAAGATTTTAATTCTTGATAATGGGGATCACCAAATGGTATCTCAATTTGATCAAACTATTTTGGTTATAGCTAAAGAAAATCACCAGATTGAGATTTTAGGTTGGTTGAGTTGTTTTTCAAATTTTGATTTTAGTTAAAGAGATTTTCAAATGAGATCTCAGGTTAACCAAGCCATTTATAAAAAAGAAGTTGTTTTGGTTGAAGGAAATTTCCAGATTGTGATTTTAGGTTGGTCGAGATGTTTTTTATATTTTGGTTCTAGTTAAAGGGGGTCGTTAGATGAGATCTCTTGTTGATTGAGATGTTTTGTTTTGGTTAGGTTAAAATAAATTCCAGATTATGATTTCATGTTGGTAATGCCATTTATTAAATTTTGATTCTGATTAAAGAGGATTATCATATGAGATCTTAGGTTGGCCGAGGTGTTTTGGTTTTGGTTAAATAAAATCATCATATTAAGATTTGAGGTTGACAAAGCTATTTTTCAATTTTCTTTTCTGGTTAAAGAGGATCACAAGACATGATATCAATTTGACCTAGCCCTTTTGATTTTGGATAAAGACGATCGTTAGATAGGTTGTTAAGTTAATCTATCTATTTACAAAGATTTTTATTATAATTAAAGGAATCATCAAATTAGGATTTTAGGTTAACTAAACTATAACATAAGATTATGATTTAAGAAAATCATTGAGATGCGAAAAATTCATGTCAACCCTGCAATTAGTAAATACCAAGAAATTTAACCCTGCAATGAAAAACAAAAGTTAGAAGAATCAAGGATCTAATTAAAGGAAATTGCCATATCGAGATTTTATTTCTGGTTGAAAGGAATTGTTATAAAAATAGAGTTTCAGATCAATCAAACTAAAAAAAATTAAAATGTTCAGTTTTGGAGGACAATTTGTGTATCTTTACAAACTTAATACACAGCGCACACATCATGCCTTTGCTCTATAAGTATTGTAAAAAGGAGGCATATTTTGTTACCCAATTTCTAAGCCTTTTTTACAAATTATTTTTAAACAAATAACAAAAAAAAAAACCAAATATGTTTTTGATGTATTTTATTTTTTGATGCATTTACATAGTTTTCAGTAATTTTAAGTGTTGTTTGTTTGTAAGAAAAAACAAATTTTGAAGGTCTTTTCTACACGTTCAGCTTTTAACATGTTATTTTCAAAATTATTGTATTTTCTTTGAGTTTGACGTTGATTTCATTTTGTTTAAAAAAAGAACGAATAAATAACAAAAAAATAATAAATATCTCGACAAAGGAACAAAAGTTGATGAGGAAGAAAACAAGGGACCAAAACAAAATATTTGTACCTATAATCCAAATTTAAAAACTTGGGATGTGAGGTTAGAACAACTTCATAGAAAACCAATAGAAAAAACTTACAATGCACAATTCCAAATAATCAAAATTTAAAATGATAAGATAAGAAAAAATAATTAATAAAAAAACCAAAATAAAATACTCGAGCAAACCCGGGCATGTCCATTAAACCTCATGATTTGAATCATGAGAATAAGATAACCTAATATAAAAATAAATAAATAAAATATGAACATAAATTACCAAACCAACCATGTGCTTAAGGACAAAACCAAAAAAAACAACCATGAAAAGGGACCTCTAGTCAACCCTAAACAACCCATTAGACATATGACCTATATAATGAGACCGAGTTAATCCTATAAAAAGGAAAACAAAAAAAATCACAAAGATAAATTTTTAACTAACCTAGCACCAATTGATGAAATAAAAAAAGAGCATTTATGTTGTCATAACCCAATTTTGGATTATTCCCTAAGTCTACCAAAAATAACAAAAATAAAATAAAAGGGGCTAGTGTCGGTAGGAAAATCAAGGTGAAAATTTTGAATACTTTCGAGAGCTCGATCGTACCTCTTTTGTGCCTAGAATTGAAGGAAAATGCAGATTCAAGGGTAAAGTAATTTATTATTGGATAAATATGCATAAAACTTAAGTCAACAGATATACTTATATTTTTATGGGCCAATTTGATTTAATCATTGGCCAATTTAAAAGTGTAATTATGTTTGAGAATTAATTTAGGTCCAATTGAAGGATCTAATTAAGTGCAATGACTTAATTATACTTTAAAGTGGTCAAATTAATTTTATTAAGGGCTTAATCGATGAAAAATCAAGTTCTTGAGCTTAATTTGGGTTCAATTGAGAAGATTGGAATTTTCAGAGACCGAATTGAATATTTTCAAGCCAATTATACGAAATCAGGGGCAAAATTGAAAGAATTGGGAGTCTAATGGTCAATTGAGGGTTAAATCGTACAAATCAGAAACCAAGAACCAGAATAAAAAAGGCGTGCAAAGCTAAGGTTGCTCTCAAAATTCTAACGAGGATGCAATTGCACAAAATTAAAAGTTCAAAACCAATTAAGGGTGCAATTAGAGCAATTGCAAATTGAGGGACCAAATCTTATATTCATCTTCCCAAATCATTGAAAACCTGTGGGCGTGCCTACTCTTTTCAGTCACCTTAACAGTGCAAGGCACGCCACTGCAATTTCAGAAGGCAACCCATCGCTGCACGCAATGGGCAGCTGAAGGTTTCCCTCCTTTCGCTTGTAAATACGATGCCATACAGACGAACAAAGAAGAGGAAAATTTATGAAGAGAAGAGAAAATTTATGAAGAAGTCAGATTAAATTTTACAGTTTTAGAGCACGAGGAAGACACAGTAGCAAATTTGCAGAACCTATCTTCTTCTCCACCAGCTCCGGCGACGACAACCTTCTCACTCTCCCTCTAGGTTAGCAACCCCTCCCTAAGTCCCTCTCTCTCTCTCTCTCTTTTCTCCCTAACGTCTCTTTCCTTCTCTTTCCCAGCAGCATGCGGCTGCTCTTTCTCCCTCAGTCAGCTCTCTCTCTCTCTCTTTAAAGCCAACTACCGTCAGCCCTCTCTCTCCTCAAGCAACAACTAACTCTAACCACCTGCAACAACCCCGTCATCACCAGCAGCTCCACCTCCACACCAGCAACACATCCACGTCCTCTGGTGAGGCAATAGGAGCAACAGCCGTAACAGTAACGTAAGGCAACCACCTTTCAACACCCCCTTCGGCCACCACTGACCACCATTTTTGATGCCACATTGATAGGAAGAACCACCTCGATCTCCTTTACCTAACGATATTAACAAGTACATCATTCATCACCCTTCAAAAACTCACATTGTTACTGTTGATTGTCTTCTACACAGGGGAGTGAATTAATTCACTCCCCCGTGCCACTGTTCTGCATATATGCAGAATAGTGGGTTGGCTGGGTCGAGGACAAGGCCTAGCTAGGCCATTGAAATGGTCGTTCGGCCCACCCGGGGATGGCAATCCAATCCTAAATGATGGGCCTCCCGCCCATCAAGGCTGGACAGCCAGCCCACCAAGAAAAATAATAAAAATATAAAATTTGCATAAAAAATATCTTTTTTTTTAAATAATTAAAACAAAAAATATATTTGTTTTCGTGCATACGGCTAATACACTAACATATTTTGAACATTCGTTTTTTTAAAAAAAATATTATTTTGGAGTTTAAAGAAAAATGTATTTTAACATGGATTTTGTAAACAGAAAAATTGTTTTTTTCCTAGCATTTTTGGACTTTACAACATGTTTGTAAATTCCGAAGGGTATTGGTCAATATTCCAAAAATATCAAAATCTTATTTTTGGGGATTCATATTATTCATTGTTAATATTAGGGTACAAAAATCCTAAAGGGGTTAATATACAAAACCTTAGCGGGGATAATTCGCTTTTATTCACTGTTGATATTTGAGTAAAGAAATCCTAAAGAGGTTAATATCCAAAACCTTAACGGGGATAATTCGTTGTTATTCACAGTTAATATTTGGATTAAAAAACCTTAAAGTGTTAAATATCCAAAATATTTTTTACAAGAATAATACGTCATCATCATATAACCAGCACATCTTTGAAAGACCAATACCATAGCAATCACAAGGCAAACCTAAACATCAAGCAGCTTACCTTAGGTAGGATGTACTAGGGGTGCTAAAACCTTCCCTTTACGCAACCAATCCCTTGCCTTAAAATCTCTAAAAGACTAGTTTAGGTTTTCTAGTAACTATAATACTAGGTGGCGACTCCCTTTTCACAAAAATAAAGATAAAACCCCGACATGAATTCCCCGCTCACGAGGAGAGTCGCCGCAACGCTGCGCTCTCGCAGAGGGTGCGACATATGTAACAAAATTTAAACAGGACCAATATCAAGTTGATTTAACATTTTAAAGTTGTGATTCAAGTTATAAGGTTGTGACCACCTCATAGGAAAAAAAATTATGAAGTATAATTCTAAATAAACCAAATATTCAAGGATAAATTGTTTTAAAATTATTTTGAAAAAGAACCCAAAGAATATTTTTTTCAAAAGAATAAGGACTTAAACTTAAATAAAAAAATAACATAACACCTTTTAATCTTAGCTTGGCGAACACAAATCCCAAATAGATGAGAGAGAAAAGAAGGGGAGAAGAAAAAATCACTATCGGCTAACTAATGACTAACACATGTTACCCCAACAAACGAACCTCAACATGACACTTTAAATGACACAATGAATAATTATTTTTGTCTACCAGAGAAGGCCGCATGCACTACTTGAATGCAATAAGCCTACTCCATCTGCTACTAAGTGTGGTCCACAAGCAATATAGTTTATTTGCCTATCGATTTTAGTTCATTATAGTTTTGTTTTCAATTTTTATTTTTTCCCCTAAAACATTTGTACTTACATCAACATAATTTGATTTTAATTTGTCAAGATGAGCATCAATTAAGTGTTGGAATTTTCCCAAGACTTTGCGATAGCCAAATATCGAGGCAAGAATAAACAAACTACAAAGTTAAATAACTGATTAAATTGAAGAAAAAAAAATTAATGATTGAAAAAACACTAATATCTTTTCTTGACCTTACAAATTAGTTTTTTATTTATTTTTAATTGACATTTTAAACCTCCACAAACACAAATTGTAAATTGATATTATTTTTTCTGCGTAAACACATTTTTATAAAATATTTACACATTACCAAACATAAACTTGAACACACATATCAGGAAAACTTATACACAAAAATAAATAATTAAAACTTGATATACATGATATATGTCTAAAACAATAATTTTTGTGCTAGTAATGATTGTATATTTGTGTCAATTAAGTTGTATATGTTACTGTCTTCGAACCGCTCATTGAATCCAGCCCAATCCCTCATCATGACAAATTTTATATATTTGGGTCACTAGTATTTTTTTCAGCAGCCTCTAATTGATTTAGGACAGGAAAATTTATACTAGAAGTAGGCAATTTAAATCATTGTAGAATTGAATACGGTTCATACGCAAGGTGCTATTGTTGGAAATAGTTCTAAAACTTGAATCATTAAGGTTGGAAAATTCTTTTTTTTTATTAATGTGGGTGTCCGGATCAATTTGAACTCATCTCGACTATCATACGAGCCCTAAAATTAATGATTATGTAAGTCCTTAATAACTATTATATTAACAATTAAAAAATTTGAACCTGAGATCACCGGAGAATAAACTTGATCACAGTAGAAAAAACCGTTTAATTTAAAGTTTTTACTCTAATCAACTGGTAGATGATTGAAAATTCCATTTTGTTATTGCAAGTGCCGATGGTAAAATTGTGTATATGTAGTACAACGTTGTTATCAAGCTTCCAAACTAGTACAAGTTTCTATCATTTTCAAATAAAACTTGGATAATGTCGTATATTTATTCTCTGCATAGGTACTTACATATAAGTTTTTCTTTTCTTTTTTTTGGTTTAATGCTGAGGTCGAAGTAAGTTAGCAGCTAAGAAATTGAGTTAAAATTCTATTTCCACACAATAATACACACTATATACACATATAGACAGTCAAATATTTGTAATTGAACCCACCAACTTCCCCCCCATGACATTCAGTGTCCATCATGAATGCCACATATGACGAACACTTGTCGTTTGATTTGGATTGAGAGGCAACCCAACCAACTCAATTTGACTTAATTTGACTTTGCATAAAGAAAGCATGAAGTTTACTTCTCTTGGGGGTGGTCGTTTTCGCTTGGATTTTACGATATAATTAACTTGAAGGAAAATTATTAATATTGCTTCCATTTCCATGTCAATTTCCAAACATCCCTCTATTATCCGAACTCTTCTCCTCCACGTTGCATGGTAAGTACCCAAATAACATGATATAATAACAAAAAATTTATGATCTACACAGTAAATCTCGAGTTCAAGTCAAGACAAACATCACTTATAAAAACTCACGACAACCAAAGTTTTATTCTTTTACATCATACTATTATTTATAGTGACCATTCACAGATCATTCAATGACACTGGACACTTAAATAAGGGTAGGCATCAAAATGAATTGATGGCAAATCTGAATCAAGATTGTACTGCCTATTTGCACGGAGATTTCAACTCTATAGAAACTGGAATAGAGTTCCCTAGTACATGGTTTTAGCCACAAGGCTTAACTAGTTAAGATTGTACTCCTTTTTGTACGGAAACAGTACAGGTTTCTTAAGTAGCAATCTGGCAAATCAGGTGGAACCTACTACAGCGCAACCACAAAAAGATGTCTGGTCTGATGAAGTGAATTTGGAAGGTGACACGTGTTCACCCTTGAACAAGTGACAAAGACAACAATGGTGCCTGAAGTCCACAAGATGAGCCCCGTTTGTCCAGCCTCTTTCAGAAATCCTTCAAAATCAAGTAAATACAGTGGGAGTGTCAATTTTCTAGTAATCTCTTGTCCTTTGATTTGTGTGCTTGAGAGCTAGAGTACCAGATAAATTAGCAATTAAGTGAAACGTAGACATGGTGCTAGGGTTTATCGAAATAATTAGGTCAAGAATCCCAACAATCATTCGTTTTTGTGTTCTGCCAACCAGGACTAGAAACCAAATTCCCAGAAATCATCACTTTTTAGTTGACTAGGATCTCTGTTTCACAGCAACTACTCCCCCTTGTCACCATGTTCTACGCACTCGGTTTTTCTTGAAATGCCAGGATGTTTTACCCTCTCAGATTCCTCAAGTGTTTGCACTGTAATTAATTAACAGAAGCAGGACGAAGATTATCCAGTTACACCATAGCTACAGGCACCTGTTGGATCATTAATCCAACGTTGGGCTTATATGAGAATAATTATGTGTTTATGGACTGTCAAATAAGGTAAAGCCTGATTAAAATGATCTGCTAAGTATTTTTTAGGCAATTGGATTTTGATGTATCTAATAGAGTGTGGACCTTTAATATGTAGAGATTAAAGGGTTATTCATATTTTAGTGATGGGTTAAAATAGGAATACTAAAGGATGAAAATGTCAAAAAGCATGAATATCAAAAAGCACACGTGGTTGCCTATATATATGGTCATAGTCCCCAGATTACACGTGCTGCATTCTCATAGTGACATCACATTATCAGATAGAAAACTAAGATTAATGTAGAGAGAATCAAAGGGCTCTCTAAGGTGAACGTGTTAATCTGGAAGGTCATCCGTACGACTCTAGATAGCTACTTTCGGATATGGATTCAGGTACGCTTCCGATTTATAGTTTATACAGTTTATGCGTTCTTGATAATTCGACATGAACATGAATATCTATATGCTATGATATGCTAGATCTATTAGATCATATTGAATTATTAGGAAATCAATTAGAAAACTAAAATAAACAGCACTGGATTTACCAGCGCTGATCAAAGGCAAATTGGCAGCCGGCTGTAGGCTGCCTGGTTGAAGAAATAGACTGTGTCAATGAAAGTAAAATGAAACTGGCAGCCCGTAGGCTGCCAGTGATGAGGAGATTAACCAGCGCTGGGCTAGCCAGCGCTGGTGCAAGAATTCAAACTGGCAGCCCGTAAGCTGCCAGTGTTAGAAAATCAGTGGCCAACGCTGGTGACCAGTGCAGCAATGCCTGGCAATAAAATAAAAAATAAAAAATGTAACGATTGCAGTTACAGATGCAATCAATTATTTCTCTTCCCAGGGGTCGTAACCCCTGGGGTTACCACTTCACAGCACCTAAAGGGTCTGTGGCAGTCGTAACAGTTATTGCAACTGTTACGACTGCAACAATAATATATATTGGGCTGTGGGCTGAAATAATATATATTGGGTTGTGGGCTGAACAAGCCCACATAAATTATCTTGTATTATGGGCTTTGGCCCGTAAATAATTTTAGCCCATAAAAAAAGGATTCAGCAGGCTGGTTTAGGATCCGAGTTGGCCGGACCCGGTCCAGCTACAAGGTCAAAGTCAATAGTTGACTTTGTAAAAAAACAGTGCAAATTTATTTTTCAAATATTGTTATATTGATATATATTTTGCAATAAATTAATTAAAACAATATGTTACCAAAGTGACCTCTTTTATGGAGATTAATTTCATTTTGAAATATAAAAGGTTATGTGTATGCGATTTATGTTATTATTGATCGGCCCAAAGGAAGGTCAATATTTAAAGTAAATGCATTTGCACTTGTAGTAATCAACATGTGATGATTATTTGGTTTTATATGTGACTAATTAATCGACCCAAATGCCAATTTATTTTTCAACATGTTCTTATTATCAATGTTTTGTTACTACATTAAAATATCACTTACAAATTAATCTTTTATCCAAAGATAAAATGTTAATGGAGTGCCCGATATCTTAAGATGGGTTTTACCTTTATTTGAATTATTTTTGCTCAGTTTTGTTTGTGAGCTTGTTTCAACTGTTGTTGTTCTCTTTTCAGCTATTTATCCCGCTAATATTACTGCTAGTATCAACTCAATTCCTATGCTTAATGGCTCTAACTTCAAGGCCTGGAAAGACAATCTTTTGATTGTTCTTGGAGTTATGGATCTCGACCTTGCATTAAGGACTGATTCTCCCCCACCTCTTAAGGCTGAGAGTACCTCTGGTGAAAAGAGGGATATGGAAAGGTGGGAGAAATCAAATCGCATATGTATGATGATCATGAAGAGAGTCATTCCAGAAGCATTTAGGGGCACAATGTCTAATCAAATCTCTACAGCTAAGGAATTCCTTGCCAATATTGAAAAGAGATTTGTCAAGAATGAAAAGGCTGAAATCGATACGCTCTTGACAAGTCTCATTTCAATGAAGTATAAAGGCAATGTAAGGGAGTACATTTTGGAGATGTCCCATCTTGCTTCCAAGCTTAAAGCACTTCATCTTGAACTTTCTGAGGACTTGTTAGTGCATCTGGTTTTAATATCCCTTCCTGCACAGTTTAACTAGTTTAAGGTGAGCTACAATTGTCAGAAAGAGACTTGGTCTCTGAATGAGTTCATCTCACACTGTGTTCAGGAAGAGAAAAGGCTTAAGCAAGAGGACAGAGAGTGTTCACTTAGCCGCTACCTTTAAAGACAAGGGAGGAAAAGAAAGAACGTTAAGGAAGTTGCAGGTACAGTACCTCAAAAGAAACAATTAACAAAATCACATGATTTCGTTGGTATTAAATGTTTTTTTTTGTGGTGCTGAAGGGCATAAAAAGAAGCAATGCACCAACTATCACGCTTGGCGTGCTAAGAAAGGTATGCTTCTTGCTTTGGTTTGTTCTGAAGTTAATTTAACTTCGGTACCTAGACACACGTGGTGGTTAGATTCTAGTGCAACAACTCACATTAATGTGTCTATGTAGGGTTGTCTAAGTTGCCAAAAACCAAATGATGTTGAAAGATACATCTATGTAGGTGATGGCAAGACGGTTGAAGTTGAGGCAATTGGAAAATTTAGATTATTGTTAAAACCATACTTTATTTGGATCTTAACGAAACTTTTATTGTACCGTCTTTTAGAAGGAATTTGATTTCTATTTCTGCTTTGGACAAATCTGGTTATTCTTGTTCATTCGGAAATGGAAAATTTAGTTTGTTTTATAATTCCAAATTATCTGGTTCCGGTTCTTTATCTGATTATGATAATCTTTATTTGATTGATACAATTGTTTCATTTAATGAATCCCTGCAATTAAGTACACGAGGTACCAAGAGAAAATTAACTACCGAGAATTCAGGTATATTATGGCACAAACGATTAGGTCATATCTGTAAAAACAGAATAGAGAGACTTGTGTCAGATGAAATTCTCGATCCCTTATATTTTACAAATTTTGACATTTGTGTTAATTGTATTAAGGGTAAACAAACCAATACAATGAGATTTGTAGCCAACAAGACCATGGACATCTTAGAACTCGTACATACGGATATTTGTGGGTCATTTCCTATGGTCGCTTGGAATGGTCAACAATATTTCATAACGTTCATGGATGATTTTTCCAAATATGGCTATGTATATCTCATAAGTGAAAAATCACAGTCACTGGTTATGTTCAAAAGTTATAAAGCTGAAGTTGAAAATCAACTCAGTAAAAAGATTAAGAGCGTCAGATCTGACCGTGGTGGTGGTGAATACTATGGTAGATATGACGGTTCATGAGAACAACGTCTAGAACCATTTGCTAAATTTCTAGATGAATACGGTATAGTCCCACAGTACACTATGACAGGTATCTATATGCTATGAAATGCTAAATCTAACAGCATCGACTATTCTCTCATAAAGAAAGAAGAAGATGATATGCCAAGCTGAATGCTAATTAGGGATGGTATTTGTTTTTTGGAGAGAGATTCGTAAGATCTCAATCAAATAAATGAGTTGTTTCTTATATAATTACTGTTTAGGATACCCAATCATATGCAAATTCATATATATATATATATATATATATATATATATATATATATAGAATGGATATTTAAAATTTAATGAATGGGATATAGATATTTAGATTTTAAATTTTATAAGTATTTAATATAGAAATTTATTTAGTTTTGGATATGAATCCAAATACGATAAACCGCCAACTCATAGTTCTAACTACAGAAACGAGACGAATGAATCTATAAACCATCTATCCAAAGGCCCAAAATTCTACTCCTCGGTCATCATATCAACTGGATCTTCTGTCTAATTGTGACAAAGACAACATAATGTGAATTAACAATGAGTACAATGTGAGTAAAGCTGCATGCTCCTGTTTAATTCTGATCCAGATCTTGCAATCTATTCCAAGATGGCAATTGGAACATAAAATTAACATTTCCCAAGCAATTGACACCAGGTAGCAAAGCAAACAAAGTTACAAAATAAAAATTTCATTAATATGACTTTGAATGAATATTGGATGATATAATGGGATTATTTATTTCAATAATAGTATAATTCCACTAAAATTGACTTTTCGACATGGGACATCTTGGAAAGCTAATTAGAATTGATAGAGATAAATTAAGAAGAAGAAAAATGAGCCACCATTTAGTTTTATGGTTACAATGCTAAAGAAAAGATGAAATCATCCTGATGCAATGTTTATTTTTAATGACAAAATGTACTTATTGTGCCTACATGCTAAGAATGTGGATAAAATTGTATACATGCTTTGGTTAGTGATGGTTTAAGACTATTTAAGCTTAGGACAATGATTTGAGATTTGTGTAGACACAATCTTTTTTTTTTAAATATGAGCATTCGATCTGAGAGGATTGTTATGATTAATTAGGTAAAGACATTTTTTTTTTATGTTTAAAATGGATCTTAAAGCCACCACTCGCTCTTAACGAGCCTATATTGGATTATATCAATCAAACTGAAATTCACTTGTTATTTTATAATATATAGGAATATAATTCATATACATTCATTGATAATATAAACTCTCTTATCCTTAATATGACATACAAGGAAAGAATAGAATTCACTCGAATTTTAAAAGGAGCAAAAATAGAATTCATACAAATTCATAGATAATATAAACACATTTATAAACTCAAATTCATATATTGGATTATATCAACCCAACTGAAATTCACTTGTTATTTTATAAAAGATAGGAATATAATTTATATACATTTATAGATAATATAAACTCTCTTATCCTTAATATAACATATAAGGAAAGAATAGATTTCACTCGAATTTTAAAAGGAGCAAAACTAGAATTCATACAAATTCATAGATAATATAAACTCATTTATAAACTCAACACAGACATAATACAATATTTGACTTTGAAGACTGTGATTTCTATGATCTTTTTTATTTTATTTTCTTGCCTAAGATTTACAGAAAGATATGGATGTTAGCTTTTTAATGTCACTAGAATCACTTCATTTCAACCTCTAAAGCTGCTCTTCATAAAACATTGATTGACAGACAAATATGCTAATTACCTCATTTTGCATCTTTCATCCAAAAGTGCTTTCAAAACATAAAACAAAGAATATCAAGAAATTTTATATATAAAATATAGGCAAAATATTAGTTAAATATGGGTGAAGCTATCGAATAATATAGTTGCATCAAGTTAAGAAAAATTTAAATCAATCAACATGTCTAATTGAAAAATAAAAAGAAGAAATTCACTTATCAATCAAATTAAATGCAAATTCATCATAATTCAAGAACAAATAAAGCACGACGTCAACAAAATGTCATGTTTTTTCAATAGAACAACTACTTATCGCTTTTTTAAAGTGCAAAATCAACTAAATTTTGTGCTTATGAAGCATAACAACTTAATATGTTGTGCTTCTGAAGCGATACATCAATTAAAATATATATAGATCAAATAACAACACATATACATTATCTCTCTAAAAAAACCATTGTGTCCATTTCTCTTTATAAATACTCATTAATCATTTATATTTTACCCTAAAACTTAAAATATCAAACACATCCTAGTCTTTAAGCATCCTTTAATGTTTTTTGGTTGAAAATCCATCGTCTTTTTTGTTGCTTTTGTTGCCTTTACTGGTCCTACAAGTAGGTAAACATATTAAATTGCTATTAATTTGTTTTTGGTTTGGTAAAAATCAATTAAATGTTTGGGTTGAATTTAGAGTTTATGGTGAATTTAAGGTTTGTTAAATCAAAGATAAATTAGTTAAGAATACAATCAAATGGGGATTATTTGATATAATTAAACATGAAAATAAGTTAAATTAATTATATCAATTCATTATGTGCTGTGTTTAACTCATATTAAGTTGCTAAATTAGTGATTTTGTATATATTGTTGGAATAAGCTACAAATGTAGTTAAATGCACTTGATGATTTCACACAATAGAGCATGAATGCGATTGAATTATGATGAATTATATATTATATTTAATTGTTGATAAGTTGATAAATTTAATATTTTATTTAAATTATATTAATTTTTGATGAATTTGATCTGATTTGTTTTTGAATTGAGCATGGAAATATCAATTAGACTTTGTATAATGAATTATGTTTATTTTTTTGGTTAAATTAGCTTTAGCATTAAATTTTATGAATTTGATTGGATTTGTTATGAATTTTGCACATTAGGGTTGAGGTAATGAAATTAAGTTAAAATTAAATTAAATTGACTAGAATCCTTTTTTTTTACCTAATAACATATTTATGTTTATGTCATTATAGTGACAATATTGTTCGTGAAGTGAACAATAATATCATATACAATGGTGAGAGTAGTTTCCTGTTAACTACTTAGGCATGTCATATGCAAAAATCAAAAAACAAACATTTGTGGTGGACTTGGTTGGAATTATATTGATATTGATGTTGAAATAATTTGGAGGTGTCAAATTGATGAACATTAGTATTACCCTATGTCAATTGTGTGTGATTGTTTTTAAGATAATAATTGATTTTTTTCATTCAAAGTGGTTTGAACATAATAATATTGCATATGAGTAGTACACCAAAATATGTGTGTGTCCCAACTTATTCTTGTCCTTTAAATTTAGTTGGTAAAGGTAGAAACAATTTATTGTCAGATGATTTGCTGTAAATGATATATGATATTATGTTAATCAACATAAAAGTAGTTATTCTAAGTCTATTCAAAATGAAAATGATGTTGATAATGATAATGATATTGATTATGAAATTATTCCTTTTATTCCTTAATTTAAAGATGCTTTTAGATTTAATTGTGTTGTTCACATGATTAGACACTTAGTTATAGACGTATGCTAGGAGGGTCTAATTTAAAGGTTGGTGAAATATGTTTTAGTAAAAAATGGTTAACATCGTTAAGGAATGACACATTACACACTTAGTTAAATAGCGAGTTCAACAATCAAACTCTATATTTATTCAATTACAATGTGTTCAAGCACTGGTTTTAAATATATAAAAAATAAAGAGAGGGAGAAAAAAAAAAGGAAATAAATTAAATAAAAAATATAGAATTAGAGAAAAATAATAGATAAAATTGTATAATAAGTTAAATTGTTAAGGGTTGAGAATAAAAGGCTGATAACCCAACCAATAACTAAATTGAAAATGTAAAAATAAAAGAGATTAAATTACTTGAACATAAGTAATTATAGGACCAAAATAAACATAAATTTTTTTTGGCTCGCTCTTAAGGGAGAGATCTACAAGTGGAAGAAAAGAAAAAACATTTTCTCTTTCTCCTCTTTAGAGCTACACCACAAACTAGTCATGCTTGTTACTTTACACCTCTGAAAAGAGAAAAATAGTTAGAGAAAATGATTAGAAACACAAAAAGTTACCGCAAAACAAAAGAGGAATGATTTGTTGAACGAAATAGAAAACGATCAACAGAAGGAAAAATAGGAGAAAACATGAGAAAGGATCCGATAGAAGTTAAAGAACAAACTAGAGTGTTATATACACCTTTTAAACAGAAGCACATATGTATCTTATTCCTTCAATTCTATTTTTTGTTAAATTACTCACATTTTTTAGATATTTTATACTACATAGAATGATATTGTTGAATTGATGTTATACATGATAAAATGTTCTAATAATATGGGAAATGATGATTTTGATTGAGTGATTGAAGGTTGTGTTTAGATTAGTAAATGTTAATTACATCAATTTTAGATAAGCATGATTGTGCTAGATTGGTAAGTGTCCATAGTATCCATTTTAGATAGCTGATATTATGGTCAAGTAGCAAATGGTAATGACATGCATCATGAATAGCCCGAGATTATGCTAGATTGACAAACACAAATGATATCCATTTTGAATAGTTGGGATTATGTTAGATTGATGAATTCCAATAGTATCAATTTTGGATAGCTAGAATTATGGTAGATTAACAAATCCTAATGGCATGCATCTTGATAACCAGGATTGTGTTACATTGACGCTTGCTTTCATCTTCATCATGTTTGTCATATTGGAATTGAAATCTTTAGGGAGAGACTAACTATTAATGATACCGTTGTAGAGGATGAGAGACGATATACATGTAAATAAATGGATGAGTATGTTTATATATTTTGATATTACTTGAATATTGTATTATCGAATTCATTTTGTATGTATGTATTAATGATACCGTTGTAGAGGATGAGAGATGATATACATGTAAATAAATGGATGAATGTTTATATATTTTGATATTACTAGAATATTGTATTATCGAATTCATTTTGTATATGTGTGTGTGTGTATATATATATATACATATATATTGCATTCCAATGAATACCTGTGATTATGAAATATAAGAATAAGTTGAGTTTAATTACATTTTGTTGATAGGGTTATTGTGCTATTTTGTAAGTTTTTTTTTAATTGGGATAAAATTTTGGGTATAGTTTCTATAAAAAGAATTTTTTTCCCAAATTTTGATAAAATTATAATTTTTTTAAATCTCTAAAATCATAAAGTAAATAAAATTTTAAATTAACAAAATCTATGATTATATGAATTTTTTCAAGTTTAAAATACAAAATGATCCAAAACTAGAGAGTAGCCAAAATAGTTAGATCATTTTGGATGCTATTTGACTATTTTATTAAGTATTTAGTTATTTTCTTGGAAATATCACGGTTTATAGCAATATCGTGATCGTACTTGTCAATTTCGTTTTGTTTTGGCTAGAATAGCTGAAACGTTATGTACCAGAAAAAACGAGACAAAACAATGACATTTTTATCTCGGTTTAAATTCTGGTTCATTCTGTATTTTTCGGTCAAATACTGGTCGAAACGTTACGGTTTCGTTCCACCCGTTCCGTTTCGATCAAATAGTATTTTTTTAAATAATAAATAATTTTACAGTATCAATCATATCTCTTAATCCGACAGTTAAATTGAGATGAAATTTTACGAGGAGTCTCTTGATATATTTATATATATTATGTTAAAATTTCAGAGCAATCAGATAATGTAATGACCTTGCAAGATTGATGATGATATTCTCGTAATATTATAAATATTAATAATTTTGTTCAAAAAAATAATTTTATTATGTCTGTTTTAGATTAAATTAAACAATTCTAAATAATTTTAATTTTAGATTTGAACTAATTTTTTTTGAATTAATATATATATATATATATATATATATATATATATATATATATATATATACACACACATGCAATGTAACCCCAAAACGACGAGTTGAAATGCTACAAAACTAAAATAATAAAATACGAACCAAAATAGAATTGACAATTTTTATCATATTCTAAAATGCATATTTTACTATTATCGAGGTTGAGAATCGCTATAAAATATTGCCATTTCATCGAAACAAAAAAAAAACTTTTTAATGTTATTCTATGTCGCCATTTATTTATTAAGTGTTTGTGCGCTAAGAAACCACCCCTGCCCTATCACGTGTACCCAACATAAAGTGCACTTGGATTTTGAGTAAAGCGAAGCGAGGCAAACTGTTGGTCTGTGCAATCTCTATCCAATCCAGTCCATTTTCCCCTTTTCTCGTTTGCATTGCATTGATCTCTCTTCCTTTCCATATTGGATTTCCCTTTTTGTGATTTGTTTTCTATAATCGAAAAAAAAAAAAGCATAACAGACAGACGCGAAACCAGCGGTGCAGCCACGAAAAATCTCCTGCCTTGTTAACATTATGTAAAAAATAAAAACTTTGATTCTCAAATATTCGCTTGCTTTGGGATTTCATAGATAAATATAGTATACTGATTGATAGTTATATAAAAAAGGGAACAAAGAAAAGAGCCTGCCTTTCCTTTTTCCCCTCGTTTTTAGAAGGAGAAAGTCTCTCTCTTGGCCGCTCTGAGTTCTTTCCCAGCTCCTGAAACCTCCAATTATGGCGTTTCTTCTCCCTGTTCGCAGCATTTGATTTCTTGTCCAGGTACGTATTTACATATAATCTAATGTCTTTCCATCCAAAACGTTATTACTTGAATCCTAAAAGTTGATGAAATCTCTCTTTTCTTCGTTTTCTTTTATGTGAATCTCCAGGGATCTCTGTTTATTTTCTTATGACTTTTTTATTATTATTATTTGTGTATATTCATGGGGCTTAAGATGATGAGGGTCATGATATGAAAGTTGAAATCTTTATTTGGAATAGAGATTTTTGTCTTACTTACAGATCCTATGTTGATAGTTGTGACAATTGTGGTTGGGAAAAGACAATTGTGGTTGGGAAAAGATACAGAATTGTTATGTTTAATGATGTAGGTGAAAATTGTTTTTCTTTTATCAACTTAAATCTTGAGAATTTTCCCAAGTAATGGTAAAAGATTTTTTAAGGTAGCCCAGTAGAATAAACACCAAACATGGTGAACATTTTTATGAATGCCAAATAATCATGCGATTTATGCAAGGAATTGAAATTTTTGTCTTCATACCAGAAGCATTAGATGGGTCCCATAGTTGAGATTGCTGTGCCTGTTGCATAGATATTCATTTCATGGTGGTTTTGATTTTTGAAATTAATATTTTCAATATCTACCTTTGATAAGGTAAGATCACAACCATTGATGATGTTATGTATTAACTTTTAGATCTATTCGATGGTTGTCTTCCAGTCTTAAACAAAAGTGGATTGCCTGTGTGATTCTCAATTGGAGAATGTCATGAAGTGTCAATTAATTAAATTTCTACACCTTAATATAGCGCAAAAAATATGTGAAGTAATTGCATCAATACTGTTTAATAATATAAACAGATCAGTATGTATGTTTCTCTTATCACGCTAGAATTTTAATTTATATCATTAAATTAATTTATTAATTGTTTAATTTTGTGCTGTAGCTTTTAAATCAAGAGAGTTTTTAATTAAGTTCTGTATGATGTTTATTCCAAGTTCTTATTCTGTGAGAGTGATAAAAAGAAATTGGATGGCCTGACGGAGGTAAAAGTACTGCCTTATATATTTGGAGGTATGAAGGGAAGTCGTGTTGTGGTTGTTTAACTTTTGCTTTCACCTGTAAGAGTTTTGGTGCTGTTCTATGCTCCTGCCTGGCTCTCAAGAAATTCTTGTTCCTAAAAGATTGACAAACATTAGATTGCGAGCTAATCAGTTATATCTAGTTCTAAAACTTGTGATATTATAACATGGATAGCACTTTCTACACTAGAAATTGACCTCATCATAAACTTTGATTGTCTAGCTGATCACAAATTTGTGCACTCAACCAATTATTCTTGAGATGCTGTTGATTCTTTGTACTGGAGAAATGGCATGGTACTCAATGAACTTTTCACCTTGTTTATGACTTTTTATCTACATTTGTATGTTTTATGCATGGAAATGCAGTGGAAGATCATCTGATGCGACTTCCTTCTGCAATCAAACACTCTGAATTCAATTCTGGGATATTTTTCACTGTTAGTGGTAAATATTTAGAAATGGATGACAATAGTGGCAGCAAGTTGACTGGAATTCGGCAGATTGTTCGGCTAAAGGAAATTCTCCAAAAGTGGCAATCTGTAACAATTGGATCAAAGGAAACCAGCCCTCCCTCTGGTCATCCCTCCAATGGAATTCCACCAGCTGTTAATAAGAGGCTGAACAGTGTTAAGTGTTGCGATTCAGACGAGGAGAGTTGCCACAGCCCAGAACCGCCAGCTGACGTACCCAAAGGGTATCTGGCGGTTTACGTTGGACCAGAGCTTCGGAGGTTTATCATCCCGACTAGCTACCTTAGCCACTCCCTGTTCAAGGTTTTGTTGGAAAAGGTTGAAGAGGAGTTTGGGTTTGATCATACTGGTGCGCTTACAATCCCATGTGAGATTGAGACCTTTAAATTTCTCCTTAAGTGCATGGAGAGCCATCCAAACGACCACGATGATGAAGGGTCAGCTAATGGTATTTATTTATTTATTTATTTATTTCAAGTTAAAATGCCCTCGCTATCAACTGTGATTCATGGATTGCTTGTCTTCAGTATTGTCACCTCTACCACTGATGATTCTTTGGTGATATTGCAGCTGAAGATGCTTTAGCTATTGAAGAGTAATCGCACTGGCCTATTTGGTCCAGATTTTACGACTCATTTCGGTTGTAAAGCAGGTTCTCCTTGCATGCAGATATAACTTTTCTTTTTTCCTTTCTTATTGACAAAAACAACATAGGAAAATTTAGTTAGATTTGCAGTGTGTTTTTGAATTTCATGGGCAGGGATCTTAAGCTCTTACCGGTCTGATCTGTGTATTGGGATGTGATCTTCTGTTTTGTATGGGAAACATGGCAGACTTGTTTGTTAAGCAAAATTTCATAACTAATAATTGTTTTATATCCTATGAAGTTCCACATTCACCACAATTTGTCATGCCCTTATGTTTGTGTTTGCTCTATGAATGGTTACCAAAGTGTATCATCCGAAAGAACTACAGGCCAAGTCTTGCCATTCAATTCAGAGCTTTTCGTTTTCCATGCACCATTTTCTTTTCAAACAAAATATTTTTTATGCGAGGAAACTTTAACTCTCGGAAAATGTACTTTTTGATCCAGATGAGTGAGTAAAACTTTGGTTGTTCCGTCTTGACTCGAACTCAAGACTTGTTATATAGATCACAAGTCTTTTGCTACTACATCATGCCCTTTAAAGACAAACAAATGGTTTACTACTCTTGATTATTTTTTTAAAATAGAATACATAATGAATCTCAATTTATATTTAATAATTTTATTAAATACAAAGAAAAAATAAAATGAATACAAAATGATCATCTCACTGATGTATAAACCAAAGCCATGTGAGAGAATATATGATATGGGCACTGTTCTTTCAATATTGTAAGCATTTTTTTTATGGCTCTCTCCTCGGTATCATGGATGAGTTGTCTGTGTCTTCCTTTTTGAATAGTTTATTCAATGGTCTGCGCCTCTCTTTCTCTCTCTCTATCTCCAGCAAGCACATGGTTCCTTCCATAGTAACAAGCAACAAGCTCATGATCTCGCAGATTGGAGCAACCTTAAATTTCTTTATTGAATATCGTGCCAATTTTATTATTTTTTTAAATTTCCTTATTGAATATCTCGTGCCAACTATTTATGAAGCTACATGAACATTTGTCCCTCGTCTTCAGGTACTGTTTGACTGAAAAAAATTATTTTATTTTAAATTATTTTATTTTATGTTTTTAAATTATTATGATGTGCTGATATCAGTGTTGTCAATTTTGTTTCGTTTCGGTCGAAACGGCCAAAATATTTCATACCAGTTAAAAAAACAACATAGTTTTTACCTCGTTTAAAATTTCGGTCCGTTTCGGAAATTTCACCCGAAACATTCCAGTTTCGTTCCTCCCATTACGTTTTGGTCAAATAATATTTTTTTAATAATGAATAATTTTACAATATCAATCATATCTTTTAATCCAGCCATTAGATTGAGATGAAATTTTACGAAAAGTCTCTTGATATATTTATATATATTATATTAAAATTTCAGAGAAATCAGAGAATTTAACGACCTTACAAGATTGATGATGGCATTCTCGTAATATTATACATATTCATAATTTTGTTCAGAAAAATCATTTCATTGTGTGTTTTCTTAGTTTAAATTGTACAATTCTAAATAATTATATTTTTGGATTTGAACTAAAAAAAATTGAATTAATATATTTAATTATATATATACACACACACACATTAATAGTATAACCCCAAAATAGTGCGCCAAAACGCTTTGAAACCGAAACATTCTGTTTCAATTGAAAAAACAAAGCACCAATCGAAATAATATTGACAACCTTAACTGATATTAAAAATATTTTTTAAAAAATAAAAATATTATTACAATATATTTTTAAACAAAAATCACTTTAAAAAACAACAAACTAACACTACAAAATAATTTTTTAGCCCCATTCCGTGAAAAGTGATCAAGGAGCTTTTAATTTCCAGCCTGAACCTAAATTTGTAGACCTACCTTGCTCTCTTTTTTCGTCCTGCTTTGAGTTATGATATTTCTCTTAAAAAAAAAACTGCTAATTGTTTCAATCAAGATTGTTAATACCGTTCCGGTTGTCGTTCTGGTTTTTCTATTGGAACAGAACATTACAGTTTCAGAATGTCTCGACATATCATTTCGGGATTGTACTGTTCATATATAATTAATTCTATATATATATATATATATATATATATATATATATATATATATATGAAAAAATTAAAATATTAATTTAACAAGTATAATTAAAATTCAAGATAAATTAACTTTAAATTATACAATATAAACATAAAGTCAAACAAACATAATCTCAAAATTATAAACATATCTAAAAATCCAAAATATTAGAAACACCGAAGCTTCTTTTAACAGGTAAAAATAGTCTTTCTTTACTAAACTCTCAACTTACAAAACCCAACTCAGTATCAGTCCCAAGAGGTCATATTTCGCATAACAGCGATACTAGGTCAGTTGATTGTCATTATATTTCTAGAATTCTCAGAAGAAATGACTGGTTTTTACTGCTAAACCACGAGCTTAAGGCAAAGAGGATTAATTTAAATCCTCAGTTTGTAGTTAGTGTTTTGCAAAATCAAGAAAACCCATCTAATAAGGATAATCGAAATTCAAAACAAAAAAATGAAAGCCCAAGAGATCAAAGGTCATTCTACTTTAGTTCTTTTCCTTTTACAATCAATATCCTAACAGAGTTTAATAACTAAGCAAATGACATGCCTGGTATTGTTCCAGTAGAAGATGTCCGGGAAGCTCTGGGTCTGGGGATTTGGAAAAGGTTTTTTGGTGAGAGGAAAGAAAGGGAGAATCTTCGAGTATATAAACTATAAAGGAGGGACCCAACGGGTCCTGGTGTGAGTGGTGAGGGCGCTCTCATCCCTTAAGAGAGGTCAGGGGTTCAAACCCTCCTCTTGTATGGAGCCGGCAATTTGGGGAGTATTTTCACCCCTTCGGGGCCCACCCGGTGCGAACGTGGATTAGTCTGGGCCAGCGCTTGGGACACCGCGTGGTTTATACCAAAAAAAAAAAAAAAACTATAAATGAGGGAGAATTCGAGAAGAGGAAGAAGTGGAGTCGACCAGGGATTAGGGATTGAGATTTTGCGTTGAGGGTTAGAGCATCTCCAATGGGAGAAGCTATTTTGAAGAGCCAAATCTTTAAAATAGGTTTTTGAATAGTGTATATATAGTTTTTTTGGTGATGTGTGCTCCAATGGTAAAAGCCATTTTGGAGAGCCATTTTTTTATATTATTTTAAATATAGTGCAATTATTTTGTATATAATTTAATTATGCAATTAATTATACAATTAATAGGAGTAAGTTATATAATTAAATAATTATTTTTAAAAAACCCTCCAACAATATAATTATTAATTTTTTAATTATATTTAAATTCCCCTATAATTTGATTTGCCACCAACTTTTGAAATATTAAAATTTGAAAATTGAAAGAATAACCGCCAATTAAAGAATAAATTTGTCATCAATTTCATAACACGATACAATATATTTAAAGCAAATTAAAAATAATTAATTAAATATACATTCCATTACAAATAATTCAATCAAATCAATTACAAATTAAAACCTCTCTTTGCCATAATTTCCAGTTTTCTATTTTGAAAATAGACTGCAGAAATTGGATCCATACAAGAAGTATCCGTCTTCTAAATGAAATTATATCAAACTTATAGTATTAATAAACTTATAAAAACATATATTTAATACAAGGAAAATAACATCATTGTCAACATACAACTTACGAATAAATTCACAGCAGCTCTAAACACAAAATTTAAACAGTTTATAAATCTAACAGTAAATTTATAGTATGTAATTAAGTTAAGTGACAAAAAAAATGCTAATTAATGAATTTCGCATAATTATTTTTCTATGCTAACTATTTTAACCGATAAAAAAATCATAATTAACAAATTTCGCATATTTATTTTCTTGTGCTAACTATTATTTTATGCTAACTATTATAATTATTATAATTAATAATAATAATAATAATATATAAACCCCCCATATATAAACCCTCACCCGTTCCCTTCCCCACACCCACACCCTATTTTTCTTCTCTCTCAGCGCCGACCCCGTGTCTCTCTCAGCGTCCAGCCCCGTCCCTCTCTCCATCCAGCCCCGTCCCTCTCGGCCTCCAGCCCCCCCCCCTCCCTCCCTCCCTCCCTCCCTCCCTCCCTCTGCCACCTCCAGCCCCTCTCCCTATCGGCTACCTCTCGCCTCCGTCCCTCTCCCATGGCGATCTTGCCTCCATCACTCTCTGCTCCCTCCCCCCATCTCCCTCGGCTGCAGCCCCCACAGCCCCAGCCTCCATCTCTTCTCCTCAGCAGCGCACCTAACAGTCCAGCCGCCCCTTGAAGAAGAAGAAGAAGACACAAACAACAGTTCTGAGATCTGAAGAGAATAAGATTAATTTTTGTGCTTGTTTGTTTGTTGTGTGTTGTTTGTTTATGTCCACAGGTCATTCCAACGGCTAGTTTAATGGCTAGTTTAATTTTTTGCCTCCTGGATCAATATATGTAGGAATGCCTTCAGCCGAGAAGAAGAGGTAAAATGGCTCCTGGGATGGCTCTGTTGGGACTATTAATAAACTGTTAGTAGTTAAGTCAGTTACAATAATCAGTTAGTAGTTAATAAGTGTTAGTTACTGAGGTGTTTAGTTACTAAGTTGTTAAGTAACTAAACACTGTTATCATTCGGTTAAGCTTTCGGTTAAGTAGCTTCAATTGAGGCATGTGTCATCATCTTGTAGTTACTATAAAAGGGGATTTCCCTCTATGAATTAATAGAGGAGTACGTTTTCTGTAAACTCTGATCCAACATTTGGTATCAGAGCCAAGAGTGGCCTGACTTGGGAAAAACGGGAAACACTGAGTGAAAGAGAGTGAGAGTAACGAACAAATTTGGGAAAAAAGGGAGAGTGAAACACAAAGTGAGAAGTGTGTGAAAAGTGCGTGATTCTCTCAAATTTGCGAGAAAAGGTGCGAGAGAGTGAATCGCACCAAGTGAATCGCAACAAAGTGCAAGAAATCGCTCAAAAGAGTGGGTGATTGTGATTGTTCTCGGCGACGTGTGGAAAATTGCAGCAAAAGAACGAATCGCAACAAAGTGCAAGAAATTGCTGAAAAGTGTGGGTGACAAGTGTGGGTGATTGCTCTCGGCTAAGTGAGGAAGATTGCAGTGCGAGAGAAGGTCAGTATACTGTGGGTGATTGAACGTGATTTTTCACGGCAAGGAGTGAAAAATTTGCAGAAATTGCAATTAATTCTCAGCAATTGAAGAAACTTTGGGTGATTGAGAAAACAGTGGGTAACTGCGGGTGATTGAGAACACAGTGGGTAATTCTCAACAATTGAAGTGTGAATCGAAAATGTCCTCATCTTCATCAGATCACTTTGTCACGGCAACAATTCCCAGATTCAATGGGCATTATGACCACTGGTCAATGATGATGGAAAACTTTCTGAGAAGCAAGGAGATGTGGAATTTGGTGGAAGAAGGCATACCAACTTAGAAACAAGGACAAATTATGAGTGACAGCCAAAAGAAAACGGTGGAAGATTCAAAACTCAGAGACTTGAAGATTAAGAACTACTTATTTCAAGCAATCGACCGAGAAATTATGGAAACCATTCTCGACAAAGGATCTGCAAAAGCCATATGGGAGTCAATGAGGCAAAAGTATCAAGGATCAACAAAGGTGAGAAGGGCTCAATTGCAAGCACTGAGACGGGAATTTGAAGTGTTAAACATGAAGGAAGGTGAGAAAGTAGACAAGTATGTATCAAGAACACTTCAAATTGTGAATAAAATGAAGGCTCACGGTGATCAAATGCAACAAAGTACAGTTGTGGTTAAGATTCTGAGGTCCTTGACCAGCAAATTCAATTATGTAACCTGCTCAATCGAAGAGTCTAATGACCTGGACAGCTTGAGTATCGATGAACTACATGGCAGTCTACTGGTTCATGAGCTGAGAATGCAGGAGCATAAGGAAGAGGAACATGCCCTAAAAATTGTTCAAGATAATCGAGTGTTTCGGGGAAGGGGCAGAGCTGTGTTCAGAGGAGGATTTCGAGGTAGAGGAAGAGGTAGAGAAAGGCAGCAACTGAACAAGGAGCTGATTGAGTGCTACAAATGCCACAAATTGGGACACTTCCAATTTGAATGCCCTGACTGGAAGGGAGCTAATTACGCTGAATTAGAAGAAGAAGAGGAGATGCTGCTTATGGCTCATGTGGAGAAGCAACATGCCACACGTAATGAGGTATGGTTCCTTGACTCCGGATGTAGTAACCACATGACTGTTAATAGGATGTGGTTTGTGAACCTAGATGAAGATTTTAGGCAGTATATGAAATTGGGGAACAATGCTAGAATGACTGTCATGGGAATGGGAACAATTAGGATGGAAGTGAAGGGAATGATTCACACAATTACACATGTCTATTACTGCCCAGAACTGAAAAACAATCTCTTAAGTATTGGTCAATTGCAAGAGAAGGGGATTGCAATACTTATAAAAAACAGCATGTGTAAATTGTTCCATTACTCTAGAGGATTAATCATGCAAAGTGAAATGTCAACTAATCGCATGTTTGTAATAGTTGCTGCCATGAACCCTAGAGAGCATGATCATACTTGCTTTAAAACCATCTCTGAAAATGACACCCAACTGTGGCACTGCCGTATGGGGCACTTGAACTATAAAGGGTTGAGAACCCTTTATCATAGGAACATGGTGAAGGGTCTGCCATTGTTAAAAACCCCTGAAAAATTATGTGAGGGGTGCTTGATGGGAAAGCAACACCGAGATCCCTTTCCAACCAAAAGTAAGTGGAGAGCAGACCATAGATTAGAGCTGGTGCATGCTGATATCTGTGGTCCAGTGACCCCCGAGTCAAACAATGGCAAGAGATACTTGATAACGTTCATAGATGACCTAACAAGGAAGACATGGGTGTTCTTCTTAACAAAAAAGTCTGAGGCTTTGAGAACTTTCAAGGTCTTCAAGGCACAAGCTGAGAAAGAAGCTGACAGGGGTATAATCTGCCTTAGAACAGATAGAGGGGGAGAATTCACCTCGGAAGAGTTCCATGAATTCTGCAGAACACATGGAATAAAAAGACACCTCACCTCTGCCTACACCCCACAACAAAATGGGGTGGCAGAGAGGAAGAACAGGAGCATTATGAACCAAACCCGAAGCATGTTGAGTGAGAAAAGGGTACCCAATGAGTTCTGGGCTGAGGCAGTCAACTGGGCTGTACACATACTGAATCGATGCCCTACTCAAGCCGTGAAGGACAAGACTCCTGAGGAAGCTTGGAGCAAGATCAAGCCCACTGTGGAACACTTCAAAGTGTTCGGCTGCATTGGTTATGTCCACAATGCAGACCAAAACAGGAGGAAATTGGATGTAAAAAGCATCAAGTGTGTGCACTTGGGACTAAGCAGTGAGTCCAAGGCATACAAAATGTATGATCCTATTGCTAAGAGGATCATGGTGAGCAGGGATGTTGTGTTTGATGAGGATGAACACTGGACATGGAACATGGAAGAAACTGACAGTGGGGAAAAGATTCTGGACTGGGGTGAAGAAGAAGACTCTCGGTCTGGAGGTCTAGGTAATGAAGAACAAATAGAAGCAATTGTTCCCAGAAATGCTGAGCAAAATGAAGATACAAACAGTGGTAGAACACCAGTAGATGGTGATAATGAGATGATGCTGAATGGAGATGAAGCCAGCAGTAGGGATAGTAGTCACTCCACTACTGATTCTGAAGGAGTCCAAGGCAGAAATGAAAGAAGTGAACCTGTGTGTGTGCTGGACAGAAGTGGCAGCAGTGTTGGTGTATGTGTTATGGGCAGAAATAATGGAAGCAATGGCACTCAAACCACTGCAACTGAGAGTGAAAGAACTCAAGGCAGAACTGCTACTGGGAGTGAAAGAACACTGGGCAGAATTTGTAGAAAACTAGCCTGGTTGAATGATTATGTAACTGAAGAAGAAATGTCTGAAAATGAGGAGTTTCAGAATTTAGCAATGTATACAGAGGCTGGAGACCCTAGCACCTATGAAGAAGCTCGAAAAAGTCCCAAATGGAAGGAAGCCATGGATAGTGAAATTCGGTCAATTGAGAAGAATCAGACTTGAGAATTGACTCATTTACCTGCAGGTGCAAGAGCTATTGGTGTAAAATGGCTGTTCAGAACCAAAGTGAATGAAAAAGGGGAAACGGAGAAGCACAAAGCCAGACTAGTTGCACTGGGATATGCGCAGAAGCACGGAATTGACTATACGGAGGTGTTTGCTCCCGTTGCCAGATGGGACACCATCAGAATGATACTGGCTCTAGCTGCATGTAAGAACTGGTATGTATACCAGTTGGATGTCAAAAGTGCATTCTTGCATGGAAGATTGGAAGAGGAGGTGTATGTAGAACAGCCCAAGGGGTATGTGAAGAAGGGTGAGGAAAGGAAGGTGTTGAAGCTAAAAAAGGCCCTATATGGATTAAAACAGGCACCTCGAGCCTGGTATAGCAGAATTGAGACCTACTTCCTGAAGCAAGACTTTAAAAAATGCACAAGTGAACACACCTTGTTCACAAAGTGTAAAGAAGATGGTAAGGTACTAATTGTGAGTATTTACGTCGACGACTTGATATTCACAGGAAATGACAGGAGGCTAATGGAGGAGTTTAAATCTGCCATGAAAGATGAATTTGATATGTCAGATCTTGGGAGGATGAAATACTTCCTTGGAGTGGAAGTAACCCAAAATGATGAAGGTATTTTCATTAGTCAACGGAAATACGCTCAAGATGTATTACTGAGATTCGGAATGAATAACAGTAATGCTACCAAAACTCCCATGGTGCCTGGGGTTAAACTGACCAAAGATGAAGCTGGAACTAGAGTTGATGCAACTCAATATAAGCAAATGATTGGTAGCTTGATGTATCTCACTGTATCTAGGCCGGACCTGATGTATGTTATGAGCTTGGTGAGCAGATACATGGAAACACCCACGGAAGTACATATGATGGCAGTGAAGAGGATTTTGAGGTATATCAAGGGAACTTCAGAGCTAGGCATTCATTACAGAAGGGGTGAAGAGATAGAAGGAATTGTGGCCTACTCTGACAGTGATTATGCAGGGGACTTGGATGACAGAAGAAGCACGTCAGGATATGTTTTTATGATGGGTACTGGAGCTGTGGCTTGGTGCTCGAAAAAACAGGCTGTGGTAACTCTCTCAACTACGGAGGCTGAATAGATCTCAGCTGCTGTTTGTGCTTGCCAGGTTATTTGGATGCTAAGGGTCCTCAATCATCTCGGATGGGAGCAGGAAAGTTGCAAGATTTATTGTGACAATTCATCAACCATTAAACTGTCCAAGAATCCTATTATGCATGGGAGAAGCAAGCATATTGCCATTCGGTATCATTTTCTACGGGATCTAGATAAGGATGGGGTTGTGGAGCTCAAGTATTGTAATACTAAAAATCAGACTGCAGACATCATGACGAAGCCTTTGAAACTTGATTCTTTCATTAAACTTCGAGAACTACTGGGATTGGGTACATCAACTAGTGACTAAACTGATTACTACTTAGTAAGTCAGTATTAGGGGAGGATATGTTGGGACTATTAATAAACTGTTAGTAGTTAAGTCAGTTACAATAATCAGTTAGTAGTTAATAAGTGTTAGTTACTGAGGTGTTTAGTTACTAAGTTATTAAGTAACTAAACACTGTTATCATTCGGTTAAGCTTTCGGTTAAGTAGCTTCAATTGAGGCATGTGTCATCATCTTGTAGTTACTATAAAAGGGGATTTCCCTCTATGAATGAATAGAGGAGTACGTTTTCTGTAAACTCTGATCCAACAGGCTCTCCCGCTGGAGAGCAGAAATTGACAAAAACAACCATATTTTTGAATATTTGGTTTTGGCTCCCGGGATAGCTCCTCCCGCTGGAGATGCTCTTAGAGATTGAGAATTTGAGATTTAAGGCTTTGAGCTGATGGTTTGGGGTGCCGGGGTGTGTGTTTGTGTGTGTTAGGAGTTATTAAGGTTTAAAGTGAAGTGAGTGGATGGCAATTTTATTTTTTTCTCACGAATTAACTTCTTGTTTTAAATGGGTGTAAATATTACTAGTGTTGTAGATTTCGCATCGTATCATGTGCTATATCGACCTGCCGACCAATCGGCTATTGAATTAGCTGGAAAGTATGACCTAATTAACCTCTTGATGGCTAGAATTGCTCACGCTAATTTTGGAAGCATGTCTCAACCAAAAAGTCTATTTTAGGACATGCAATGAATCATCAAGAACATTCACAAAAAGTTCTCAAAATTCCAAAGAAACCCTATATTCGTGATAGTTCTCCTCCGATCATGGACGTCTAAGAAACCCTAAATGTAGACATCTCGAAAGTAATCTCCACGACCAAGCTCCACGACCACGACCAAGCTCGTCCCTGCAGACATCTCGAAAGTAAAAGCATGGGTTGCTAAGAACATCAACGACTTCAATCATCGAAAAGCCAATGACTCCAAAGGAATCCCACGCATTGTTTTGGATGAGCTTTTGGCGTCGGCCGAGGACAGGCTGAGGTTGATAAGGGTTGCGAAGGAGGGTTTCGCTGATTTTACAACCATTTCTGATGCCTTGGAGACAATTCCGAAGGACAACAAGCGACGAACAATCATTCAGATTGGTGGGGGTGAGTACCGGGAGAAAATCACAATTAAATGCAATAAGCCGTTTATTACATTCTATGGGGATCCGATGGATATACCAAAAATAGTGTTTAATGGCACCGCTTCCCAGTATGGAACGATCTATAGCGCAACCGTGGCCGTAGAGAGCGATTACTTCATGGCCGTCAATGTGGCATTTGTGGTAATTCATTCATTTTCTCTCCTCCCTATTATATATATTTGCTGCGATATGCATTATTATTATTATTGTATTTCTTTTATATTAAACGGGTGCCATGCATGAGCATCTTGGCATTCACAATGGTGAAGAATGGAGCACTGCTTAGGTTTTTCTGTACGAATAATCATATCCTAGAAAAAGAAAGAGAAGAAAAATACCATGAATTGATGAGTTAAGAGTTACGTTGAAAATGTAACATTCTAATCGAAAAAACTGTATATTATACAGTAAAATATTCATCTCAATAGTTTAAGTACTCCTTTTTTTTATAACCGGAGTGTCCGAATCAGTTTACACGCACCACAACTAATCTTCAGACCAATTAAGCTTTTAGATGAGATGATTCTTTAACATGATATCACAGCCTTGGTGACCCAACGGTCACGAGTTCGAATTTAATCATCCTCATTTTATTTTGATAAAAATCAAGCACAAAGTAGAGTAGGCATGTGTACAAGTTTCAAGTCCAAAGGATTTTCACTTGAGAGGGTGTGTTAGAGAATAATATAAATCATATTCTGGAGCATTACCTATCAACTTAAGTTTCTAAATTAGATGGTTCCTTAACATTGAACACCCTGTTAGCGCAGTAGATAGACGGGTGCAGAGAAAGAGAACAAGTCCCTCCCCCGCTCGTCCAAGACCTGGAGTGCTAGTTTTCCTTCTTTTAGTTTGTCCTCTATGTGTGTGTGTGTGAGAGAGAGAGAGAGAGATCTTTTATTAATTTTGCCTTTTCATATATTATTATTAAATGTACATGATAATTGCCTGTAGAATTCGGCTCCAATGCCAAATGTGAATAGAACTGGAGGGCAGGCAGTGGCTATGAGAATATCAGGAGACAAAGCAGCATTTCATAACTGCAAGTTCATTGGGTTTCAAGACACTTTATGCGATGATAGAGGCAGGCATTTCTTCAAGGACTGCTACGTCCGCGGCACTGTTGATTTCATTTTTGGAAACGGAAAATCCCTCTACTTGGTACGTACTCCCTTTCATTACTTACTCTCTCTTGACGCCATGCATGCTACCAATATATATATAGATCGCAATGCAGACGTAGTGATGAACAATCTGACACTGATTCCTGTCGACTTCAAAAGAGATGTGCTTAATCTGCTAAAGTTAGAGCCTGTGATAAGATTAGAAGAGGAAAAATAACAGAGAGGGCTGGTTTTAGCTAGATAGAATTATCATATTATGCAGATTCTTACAACGGATCCAAATAATTGTTTCTGCTGACGAACTCACATAGTTATCATGATCATATGCACTTGGGAGATTTTAATGGTTGCTAATCCGGGGAGGTCTCGATTAATTAATTACACAGAACACAACCATTGATTCGGTGGCGCAAGGTACCGGGGTGATCACGGCTCAGGCACGGGAACATGTCACCGCGGACAGTGGATTCACCTTCATCCATTGCAACCTAACTGGTTTAGGCAACAACACTTACCTTGGCCGTGCATGGAAGCAGAGACCAAGGGTTGTGTTCGCTTACACTTACATGGGCCATCTGATCAACGATGAAGGATGGTCGACTTGGAAGTACCCTGAGCGTAAAGGGTACGCGCCGTCATCTCTCCCCTCCTTTTTAAAATCTTAAATTAATAGATCAACGTAGGGTGATGGAATCTATGTTTTTTGACGAATCAGGACTGTGTATTATGGAGAGTACAAGTGCAGTGGACCAGGTTCTAACTCGTGCGGTCGAGTTCCATATGCGAAGTCATTATCTAAAGCAGAAGCAAAAACCTTCTTGAGCATGACTTACATCAATGGAAATAAGTGGCTGATTCCACCACCCAGGTTTCCTTGATCATTTACTACCGCACCAGACACAGCCTCGACTGATCAGATTTTGTATCCATCCCTGTTTCTCATTCCTATTTGTTGCATCATTGACTGTAACTAGTTGGAAAGGTAGTCATTCAATTATATTTCGCACACAATGCTGTGAGGGTTTTTTCTTTTAAATTTAGTTCTTATTTAAAAAAAAATTAAAATTAAAATAAGATAGGGATCATGTCCAAACTCTCATCCATTCTTTTCACCGGAGCTTGTGGAGTAATGGGCTCTTGTTCCGTCGTCATGTCCAAACCTGTAGCGTATACAAGGATTAGATCCCTACATAGAGGCTGGGACGCTCATTATATGTATACAGGCCATATTTGACCGGGATTCTGATTATTTTTTAAAATGTTTTTTTGTTTATAAATATAATAAAATGATGTTATTTTTATTTATTAAAAATTATTTTTAATATTAGCATATGAAAATTATCTGAGAATATCAAAAAATTTAATTTAATTTTTTTAAAAAAAAAACTTTTGAAATGCAACGTAAAACAACTTGTAAACCCATCATTTGTTTTCTATCAATACGTTATAGTGTTGTTAGCGTGTGTCATAAAAAGACTAAGCTTAATTTATAGGGAGTTTATAGATTGAAGTCCAGTCTAACAATGAACGAGTTTCTAGCTCTTGGTGTGCTCAAAGTGACGTGATGTTACTACGGGTCAATTTTGATTGCAAGATATAAATAGAGAATTATAGGAAATAAGTGGGAATTTAAGAAAAAATAGATAAAATTTCAGTATTCAATTACGGAAAACTTAGTTATCAAACATTATGATTCTCATAATTATTGCTTGTAATCTCAAAATGATATGTTAAAACATCACGTCCTGCTAAAACTCTTCCCAACTCTTGTAACATTTATAGAATATATTTCCTAGAAAAACAAGATTAGTCCCTGACATAACCTGAAATGACCAATACCATTCATAGCTCTTATCTTATGGAAGCTAAGAGCATCTCCAATGGCAAAAGCTATTTTGAAGAGTCAAATCTCTAAAATGAGTTTTTGAATAGTGTATATATAAGTTTTTTTATTGATGTGCACTCTAATGGTAAAAACTATTTTGGATAGCTATTTTTTTATATTATTTTAAATATAGTGCAATTATTTTATATATAATTTAATTATACAATTAATAGGAGTAAGTTATATAATTAAATAATTGCTTTTAAAAAAACACTTCACCATTAAAATTATTATTTTTGTATACTTGTTGAGGTATTTTTTAATAAAAAAAAAAAAACAAATATTTTTTATATTATTTTTAATATATATATATTCTACTATACACACCCCCACATAAAAAAAAAAAACCTTAAGCTCTTCTCTCATTCTCTCCTTTACGCCGCTGTCACCCACAAACACACAGACAGACATCCTTCTCCCCAGCCCAGTCCCTCCCCCCCACCCCACACACTCACAGTCAAACACCCTTCTCCCTCAGCCCCCCCCCCCCCCCCCCCGGACAGTGCCTCCCCAAAATCACACCAGGTTCCAGCAAGATTAAAAAATTATGGCTTTTTTGTTCCTAGTTGCTATAAATAGCAACTTATGTAGGAAAAGCTATTTTTGACTATCCAAATAGCTTCCCCGTTGGAGAGAAAAAAAATTGTTACAAAATGCTAAAAATGCATTTTTTTGCCTCCTCTTATAGCACATCCGTTGGAGATGCTCTAATGAAGTAAAACTTAACCATGCGAGACATGCCTCCTTTTGTTAGTTATTAATTAAAACCCTGGTAGGAATCCTTAAGTGTATGATCTGTAATAAGAGCTTGGAAAGTTCAAATACTTGTATGATTAATTTCTAACAATTGATATCAGAGCTCAGATACATAGATTAAAAGACAAGACATAGCAGCAATCTATGTGATAGCAGCAACTTCTTCACATAAATGCAAATGCAATCACAGAAACTCCTCCATGATAGACCTTCACGATAGTAGGTTTTGATCAGTTCACAGATGATCAAACTATTAAATCACTTGTTTCAGCGGACCAATCCATAGCACAACAACCTTCAAAATAGATGTCTTCAATGAGGCAAACATTTCTGCGCCAGTAGTCAATTCAATAACAAACAATAGAAACAAACATGCAACAACAACACAAAATCAGCCTACAGTGGTAGTAGAAAAGAGAGTCTAAAATCAGCATTATATTAGCACCAGATTCTATTTTATAAAAGCAGCAATAACTTAACAAAAAACATTTCTCATGGCTTCTAAAATTTTGTTCAGGCAATCATTCCATGCTTTGATAGCCATTATGATCATTGGATGGGGGGGGGGGGGGGGGAACGATCTAAAGAGTTTTCGCAAATTATTTTTCAATGAACAATTGAATCATCATCCGGAATAACAATAATAAAAGTGGGGGAGGGGGGGGGGGGGGGTAAGAGGGAAATTATTAAAAGATTTCACGAAAAAGAATTATCTTTTTATTTGATTGAGTAGTCAATTTTGAAAAATTCTTTATAAGAAAGAATCAAGGATATTTAGGATTCAATGAAAAAATAGTACCAAGTAGCACTTCAAGTGGAATTTGAATTGCTTATGATGAATATGAAAAGGTCAATCATAGATTATTTTCAAGAACGATACCAATCATTAAAAAGATGTGAAGTCATGGCGATAAAACAGAGGATATCACCATCATTGATAAAACTCTTTGATCATTGATGTCAACATGCAATTTTGATGTGTTCTATAGAGGAATCTAACGATAATAATGAACTCTTTAATGATGAATTGCAAAGTTCCTTGCTAGTTCATGAGAATAAGTTGAATCGACAAGACAAACAGGAACAAGTTTACAGGTTTTATGTAATAATTTTTTTTACCTACAAATAGATGGTCAAGAAAGAGGAAATAGCATGAACAATAATAACAATAAATTCTCACGATGGTATTTTTTAAGATAATCCGTCTTTTAATTTTCAAAGAAAAAGAAAAAGATATGACAACAATCATTCAATTTTTTACAAGTCAATAGACGAATCAAAGGTTGAATGTTTTAGATGTCATAGGTATAGAAATTACAAATCTAAATGTCAAACTAATTTAAATAAGACTGGTGGTAGAAAATCTAATTTTATATAAAATAAATATAAAACATCTTTTTTGATAGCTTTTCATATGTATAAGAAAAATCATCAGAATTTATGGTACTTAGACATTTAGTGTAACAATCACATGAGTGGAGATAAATCATCCCTCTCTGTTTTAAATGAGTCTTATCAAGATTTTATGATATTTGGTGATGAGTCTAAAGTTCTCGTTACAAGAAAAGGAATGCTAGCAATCCAAACTTATAAGAATATTGTTCATGCCAGCTCTACTATTTTTTCTAAAATTAAAAAAAAAGAAGTTAGCATTAGTCAATTTCAGAAAGAAAAAAAAACAGTATGAAGTTTATATCAAAATCATTATACGTAGAATTATTTTTTGAAGATAAAAAATTAAAATTAATGTTTATATCATATGACAATATATTAATTGTTTCCACCATGTCTTCATAATATTTCTCATTCATGTTTTTCTACTAGGTTAAAGAAGGAAGCATAGTTATGACATTTTTGCTAGAAGAATACTGATTTTAGCATATTGCAAATTATATATAAAAAGAATATAGTGATGGGTCATATTACAACTTGTTCTCAAGTGTATAAAGAATATGTTGTTGGGAACTAACACTAAAATCAGTCTTTGAAAAGTCTTGGAGAGGAAGGAAATCATTTAGGCTTGTTCATTCCAATATTTATGAACCAATAACTCCAAATTTCCAATCATCTTTATTGATGATTACAGATGAGAATTTGGGGAGAAATTTTTGAAATTTTTGAAGCCTTTAAGAAGTATAAAGCACTTGTTGAGAATGAAGCTAACAAACAAATAAAAGTTTTTTGAATATATCATGGTGGAGAATAACTCGCTTGAATTTGTGAAATTTTAAAAGATCAATGGAATCAAAAGGCAACTTATCACAATTTACATGCCTCAACAAAATAGAGTTTATGAAAGGAAGAATCACATTATTATGAATATGTGTGGTGAAGTCTTTTATTAAGCACTACCTCACCAAAAAAAATTTTGCATAGAGAAATAAATTGGAAAATTTATATTTTGAATATAAGTCCAACACTTGTTGCTCAAGAAAAGTCATCGAAGGAAGCTTAAAGTAGATGAAAGAATATGTACGCTAAAAGAAACTCTAAAAGCTTAGTATAGTCTTATAGATATTTATTTATTGAAGGGAGGACTTAATAGATGTCCATACAATTATACATGTTTTTATTGAAGATAAAGACAGAGAAGATGTTTTTTGTATGCTCATATGTAGATAATTTGATTTATATTGGTAATGATAGGGCTGTGTTTAAAAATTTAAAAGATTCATAATGACTGAAAATATATGTGATCTTGGAAAATTACATTACTTTCCTAGATTTAAAGTGGTTCAATCAAATGCTAGAATTATTATTTCCCAAAAGAAATATGTTTGAAGAGTTTTAGATAAGTTTTGAATGAAAAATTGCAATTCAACAAGTACACCGACTGAATCTGGTTTGATACTGAATAAGAATCAAGATGGAAAGTAGGTTGATAACACTCTTTATAAGCAAATTATAGAGAGATTGATGTATTTGATAGCAACAAGGTAAGATTTAATGTATTAAGAAAGTCTTGTCAATAGAAACATAAAAACCTAATAGAATTTGATCTTTTGATTGTTAAAATGATACTTTGGTTTGAAAATTACAATAAAATATAGATTGTTTTAAGAAAAAAAGGTTAAGTTTTATATTTTATTGTTTTTACTGATAGTGACTATACAGGAGACAAGATGATATAAGAATCCAAGAAACAATCAATCATAAAAATTGAATTTGTTGTCATGAATTCGAATGCATGTCAAGTGATATGGTTGAGATTTTTTTTTTGAAATAAAATATTTCCAAGAGACAAGACAAGGGCATATGATGTTTTTTTTTCTGTAACAATAATTCAATAATTAAAGTCTTAAAAAATTCAGCTCTCCACAATATAGACGTGAGGTTTAACTTTTGATATATATTAACTAGAAATTCTTATAACTAGTTAGTTAGAAGAATAATCTTAAGAGAAAGAAGTTTAGTGTGCGACCAATCAACGGGAAGTTCGTATGTTTAGTGTCTTGCACATCTAACTTTCTGTTTTGAATCCTACCCAGTTAATAATTGATCTAATTATATAGTATCAGCCGAAAACAAAACTAAGGAAACCACTCTCCGATAATGCCAATTTGTGGCAACATTTTTTTGAAGGCTCTGGTCTGTATCCCAAGCAAGGATTGGATGCCACATCGAATCACATCTACAGAAAGCTACAAAAGGCCTGTTTACATGATAACTATAAATCAATTATTTTTTGACCAATATTTTTTATGCGAGAAAACCCATTGTAAATCTAGACGAGCAAATAAAATCTTGATTATTTAAAATCTGGTCAGAATTATGGTGTATATCCCAAGCAATGATGGATGCAGCATCGAATCACATGTACAGAAAGCTAGAAAAGGCCTGTTTACATGATAACTACAAATCAATTATTTTTTGATTGATTTTTTTATGCGAGGAAATCTATTATGGATCTAGACGAACAAGTAAAATCTTAATCATTTCAGATCTGGTAGAAATTGTGGTTTATATCCCAAGCAAGGATGGATGCAGCATCGAATCACATGTACAGAAAGCTAGAGAAGGCCTGCTTACATGATAAATTAATTACTTTTTGACTGGTCTTGAAATCTTAATTAAGATTTCAATGCGGCCTCGATGCAATCTCACTTATCCTTGGCATGCAGTTAATTAGGAGTACATAAAATGTGGTATGGCTACAGATGAAGCTGTGGAAAAGCTTGCGGCAAGCAGTCAAATTGAACCGAATCTGTTTATAATTAGTATAAGTGGCTATGCCAATTAATTAAATACGGTGGCTAATCAAGTTGATGATTAAATCCCAGCACATGCAGCTGCTATATATATATATATATATATATATATATATATATATAGATGCCTTTTTTATTTCCCTATTGACCTGATGAAATAATTAGAGCAGGACGATTTAGGTTGTCCCTGTGAAAAAGAAAAGGGAAGATCACTGTTTCAGTGGTGGTAACATGGGAATTAAGACAAAGAGACATCACATGTTCGTGCCTTTTGATTTTGGAGTCTAGTGGCTACAGGGATTTCGTAAGCAGAGATACATTATGTGTAGAAAGAGACGTGCTGCTGCTGCTCTCTCTCTCTTGTATATATATGTGTATATATATACATATATATCATGCAAGACAGAAAGTTCATTTCTCGATCCAAATTCATTGGCCTAACTACCTCAGTCCAATATTAAATTCTACAATATATGCTCTGTTTTTTTGTTGAGCGACGAAAGCCATCTCCTTCAGAATTCTTCTTTTTTGCTCCATGTTTTTGTATTGACTTGCCAGGAAGGAAAAAAGATATCCAATTCATCCACCTTCCAAGTATATCCAAGTATATTAATCCCTTCTATTCTTGGTGTCGGTTAGTAAGTGTGGTTTAACTTATTTTTAAAAACATTTTTTATTTAAAAATATATTAAAATAATATTTTTTATTTTTCTAAAAAATTATTTTTGATAATCTAAAAATACTAAAAAAAATAATTTAAAATAAAAAAAATTAAAATAATTTTAAAACATGATGACAAATAGGATATGAGAATAATATAAATTATATTATGGGATCTCACCTAAATAACTTAAGCATGATTCCTTAACAAAAACAACATAGACATCATGTTTTATCTACTATTTTTACTTGGCGTTAAGATATTTTATAAGCCTCTTTATACTATTAAGATTAGATGCTTTCTGTCACAATATATAAATTTATATCACAATTAAAATGATGAAAATTAAAATATTAAAAACTTGATGATGGAATAGAGAGGAGAAAACAAACAGTGGAATAGAAATGTATATTTGAGAATTTGTTGGAAATCGTGTCTTTTAACTTTTTTGTTTAAAATTATTTTTTATAAACTTTTATGGTTTTAATGTAGTAATATAAAAAAGTGTTTTAAAGATTTCCAACTTACCAAAAATGGCTTCCGTCACAGCTTGTCTGGATCAAAGTATTTTGACTGGCATGCATGGAGGTACACGATTGCTCCACAGCTAGGGAATCGGTGACTTTTCAGTTCTCAGCATTTGTCCCTGTTTTTCAATAAAGTTGAAAACGTTAGTTACAGCCTCCAGAATATGTTGTGGGCCGTATTTGCCATTTTCCTTCCGTTCCATCCATAATTAGTATCCATTTCTTTTTTTATCTTCACTTCGGACATGATTCGGTATATTTCAAAAAAAAATATTATTTTTTTGATGATTTTATATTATTTTTATATAGTGATGTTAAAAAATATTTTTTTAAAATTTTTTTAATAAAAATATATCATTTAATATATTTCTGAACAAAAATATTTTAAAAAAAAAACACCAACTACACTTTCAAACATATAATACCCTAGGTTGAGCTCTTCTAGCGTGTTTATTGATATTATTGTATTTATATCTATAGCATCAAAATATAACACAAAAATTATTTCTTATTAAGTTAATTTCTATTAATTTTAATATTAGCAATTTAGTTCAAAATGTAATTATCTTATTAACAATCATATGCTAAAAAAACACATGCAAGAAAGAGTCTTTATTATTATTTTATTGGTTTAAAAAATTTGATTGCATTTTGAAGGTGTTATATTTAAAAGATAAATAAACACATTAAATATTCTAAATTAAGTAGCTTCGGACATGCTGATCAATCATGGACTATTTGTTTTCATAAAATCATAATCATTTATTACAAAATCGATGATGGTGCACACATTAAACTAAAATGATGGAAAGATTTCGAATTCTTACAAGGTTCATGGGACAGATAGAGGTAGGGCAAATAATTATGCATCAAATCATGGAGTGTATAGTTAATGGAATCATATGAAAATTCAATGCCTACAATCATATGAAAAATTTCGGGGACAAAAATTCCATGAGTCACATGGAGCCGTGAGGTGATAGATGGGTCGTTTTGTGACCCTAGATCAGATTTTGACGACCCACTCCCACGTGGGCTGGCTTCCTGTCTGGTCCTCTCTGACTAACCGAAAGACATAAATGCCCTCTTTCACTACAGGACAAACGTGTGAGATTGAAGGTAATTGGATGAAAAAGCCGCTGAAAGCGGTTGTCTTCTTCTGTTAGATTGGTTGTCTTTATCCAATCCAGATAGGCAATGCGGCTGCAACAGCTGCGGGGTTATTTTGGTAATCTCAGTGTAGTATCTCTCGTGCAATAAAAGCCATGCCCACGGCATGGTGGTTTATGTTTTCTGCGTCCGCTGTTCGTTATTTTGTGAGCACCAGAAGTAATGAACCGAGAGCTATTACATTGACTGCGTGCTGTGAGAAAGTAATTTTTTAAATTTATATTTATTTTATTGAATAAATAGTAGATTGTAATTTAATTATATATTATACAAGACCTCAATCTTTGAAGGTGACCTGTAATCGAAAAGGTTTTTCATGGCTGTATAATATTACTAATTTGTTTTCGGGCCCAAGTTGCCTTTGACATTTTTTCATTACCTTTTTTTTTTTTTGGGGGGGTTGTATTGGGTTAGCAAGTGCAGCACAAATAGATGGACACTGCTTATATTAATACTAGACAATGCCCTCGCGCTTCGCCGCGGGCGGCACAATATTTTTTTTAATATAAAAAATATTAATTGTGTGTATTATTTTTATTATAATATAAATTTAGTCAAAATAAAAAAATATGTGCACAATTCCTGTTAAGTGAAAGTTTTCTATAAAATACATGAATATAAAAATATTTTAAATCGATATAAATGTATCTGTTTAGTAGTTTACAACGAAATAACCAGCATAAATTTATCATTATTATTAAAAAAGCAAGAAAACTCGGATATCTGAATTATTGAGTTCACTGTATTAAAATTAGTTCATTTTATAATTAAATTTAAATCAAACAAAAATAAAATATATATTGTGAAAATACCGACAATAATCAAAAAAAATAAGCTGTTAATTTTCTATCAATAAAAAGATGGAAACATAAATTAAAAATTCATTCTGACGTTATTGTCATTATCATTGCTATAAAAGAAAAAATTATTACTAACATTACAACAAAAACAATTAAAATAATTCAATTGCCCTAGAAAATAACTAAAAAAAAAGCAAAAGATTTTTATAAAAGAACATTAAAAAACCAATAACTAAAATTATCATTACTATTGCATAAATAATAAAATCATAAAAATTATTTAATCCAAAGAACAAATAAAAATAATAGAAAACAAAAAAAACGAATAAAAGGAAAAATAGAGTAATATTAATTTTAAAATGATCACCGATATAAATTAAAATTTTAGGAAAATTTTTGAAAAAAAAGCAAAAGATTTTTTTTATAAAAAAATAACAATTAAAATTATCATGATCATTGCATAAATAGTCAAATCATTGTATAAAAAAATAAAAAATGAATTAATATCAAATATCAATAAAAAATAAATTAATATCAAATAAAAAATGAACATTATTAAAAAAAACAAATGAATTAATATAAAAAAATTAAAAGAATAAGGACCGAAATGAAAAATAACATATATAAAATTAATTCAAATTAAAGGATAAAATTGAAGGAAAAAAAACAATTGGAGGACGAAAAATAAATAATGATAATTATTGTCGTTTTAAGAAAAATTAGAAGAAGAGGGACTGAAATCAAACTTTGTATATATTACCAATTTCAATTGGAGGACCAAATTAAAGAAATCAAAACATCTGTACCGGAAAAATTGAAGGAATAAAAAATAAAAAAAATCAAAAGTATAAGGACTGAAATAAAAACTTCTTATATAATTAGTTTTAATTGAAGGGCACAATTGGAAACAATAAAACTAATGTTGGCAGAGAAAAACATTTGTGTCAAGTGCAAGTTTTCTATAAAATATATGAATTGTAAATCGATATAAATTTATCTATTTAGTAGGTTTCAACGAAATAGCCAGCATAAAATTATCATCATCATTAAAAAAGCAAGAAGTTTTGAATATCTGGATTATTGAATTAACTATATTAAGATTAGTTCATTTTATAATTTCATTTAAATCAAACACAAAAACAAAATATAAATTATAAAAATACTTGCAATAATCAAATAAGAGAAATTAGTAGTTAATTTCTTATTCACAAAAAGATGAAAACATAAATTAAAAATTCATTCCAATTATTATTAGCATCACTGCTCAAACAATTAAAATCATTCAATTGTTCCGAAAAACTACAAAAAACAAATAAATATTATTTTATAATCTGATCATAATGCCCTGACAATGCCCCCGCGCCTCGTCGCGGGCGACACCATATTGTTTTTAATGCATATTTTTTTTAACGCAAAAAATATTAATTATGTGTTTTTTTTATTATAATATAAATTTAGTCAAAATAATAAATATGTGCAACATTACCCTGGAGTGCAAGTTTTCTATAAAATATATGAATTTTAAATTGATATAAATTTATCTGTTTAGTAGGTTTTAACAAAATAACCAACATAAAATTATCATCTTCATTAAAAAAGCAAGAAGATTAGGATATTTGAATTACTGAATTCATAGTATTAAGATTAGTTCATTTTATAATTCAATTTAAATCACATTAAAAAAATAAAAATATAAATTGTGAGAAAGTAGTTAATTTTCTATCCATAAAAGATGAAAACATAAATTGAAAATTCATCCCTATGTTATTGTCATATTCATTACAATAACAGTTAAAATTATTATCAACATTACCACTCAAATAATTAAAATCATTAAATTACCTAAAAAAAAACATTTTAACAAAAAAATAATAAAAATAATCACTAAAATTATCATCATTATTGCACAAACAATAAAATTATCTTATCTGAAAAACAGATAACATAACAAAAACACACACATAAAAAAAAGAACAAAGAGAAAAAAAGAGTAATATTAATTTTAAAATTATCACCAATATAAATTAAAATTTCAGCACAGAACCTGATAAAAATAAAACCCCTACAAAAAATGAATAAAAAAAAATTCTAAAAGCATAAATGAATAAATATGGACAGAAAACAAACATTGTTTTTAGATTATTTACATATGTTACTGTTAAAAATAATTAAAAAAATTATCATTTTCATATATTTCTAAACAAAAAATATTTTTAAAAAAATCAATCACATTTCCAAGCAAAATAAAAAATGTTTCATGAAAAAAAATAAAAATAAAAAAACATAATAAGGAAAAAAAATATTTTTAAACAAAAAATATTTTTGATTAAAAAAATCAATCACATTTCAAGTAAAATTAAAAATATTTCATCAATTCGTCTTTCGTCTGTGTATTGTGATCCCATGCCAGGACGAAGAAATCAAAGGATTTATATTTTATAGTCATGCTCATGGAAGTATTGAAAATATAACCAGGAAAACAAAATCATGGAAAAAAAAGAAAAAAAAAACGTAAAAAAAGAAGAAGAAGAAGCAAGATACATAAATTTGCTGGGAATAGGATTCGAACCGCGCCCTTCTCGGAAGACAGGCGCGTTTTGGACCAGTTCGGCTACCTCCACATTTCGGTTATAGTTCAAGACAATTGATATTAATAGGTTTTGTTTTAATGTCACTATTCCAATCCACAGTGCATATGAGTCTTGCGCTACAGTAAAAAAAGCCACAGTAAATGTGGCACGCCGTTTATTTTATAGTTAATATGCAATCTAATTATTTGGTAGATGGTGACGGTTGAAAGCCAGTGAAGAAAATATATTCGATCACATCAAAGTACGGGGGGTTGGGAGTGCTTTCAAAAGTGATTTTGAAAAAATTTAAGAATTTTTTATTTTTATTTTTAAATTTAAATTAATAAAATTTGATGTTTTTAAATCATTTTGATGTGCTAATATCAAAAATAATTTTTAAAAAATAAAAAAAATATAATTTTAATGTATTTTTAAACGAAAAATACTTTTTAAAATAACCATAACTACACTTCCAAACAATCACTTGCTAAATTGCCAAACTGTTAATTGGTGTGGAAAACGTGCTGTAGACCAGGCGTAATTTACTACCAATTGGAATAGTGAAATTACACTTTTATTCTTAGCCAAAAAAATTTTTAACTGATTTGGCCAGCTAATTTTCTTCTTCTTTTTTTCCTTCTTGAAGTGTGCGTGACTCTTTGCAGCAATTTTTTAATTTGTTATTTTAGATATAGTCTATATTTTTTTAATTGAATAAATTTTTTAATTTTTAATTTTTAATTTTTTTCATCTTTTTTTAAATTTGATTTTCTATTCTTTAGACCGCTACTTTTTGAATTGAAATGGTTTTTAAATTTTATTTTTTTTCTAAAAAAATCCATCCTCCTTAATTTTTGTTTATCAAGTTTAATCCTTGTTTTTTTTTTATCTTTGGAGTATTTTTTTAATTGATTATTTTTTCTATTTGAATCCTTCAATATTAATTCCATAGTTATTTTCTTAATTGAGATAATTTTTAAAATTGATTTTTTTTTTATGATTTCATCATCTTCAATATTTTTCCTATCAAGTTTAATCATCGTTATTCGACTCCTTAGTTTGGCCCACAACCCAGCATTGACCACTAATATAGGTATACTCAAAAAACTTTTGTTAGGTCTAATTTTAAGAAAAAAATCTTTTTTTTTCATTTTTTCCCTTCAATACTAAATTCATTAGAATTACAATTTCTGTTTTTTTTTTTAAAAAAAATGGATTCCATTGTTTTATTATTGTCTAATGCCTATAACAAGTTTGCCATTCATGATTGATTATCAAAAGTAGGATTTTTTTTTCTTGTTTTGTCAATTATAAAGGTGGAAAATAAAAGAAGAAGAAAATTCAACCATCTACTTCCTACAAATTTAGGAGGAAATGAGTTCCTCCCTTTAATAATTATTATTCTTTCCTTCCATTCCTAATAATCCATCACTATAAATTCAATGTTGCGATTTGGCTTATGTGAAGACACTGTTTTTTATTATTATTTGTTTTTGAAACAGCAAAGGAACTATTTGGTAAGCTATGACTTTATTATTATTTTTGTTAAAGGGCCTTATTGATATTGTAGTTATTTTTATGGTTGAGATTAAAAAAATAGTTTTATAAATAGCATTTTTAGTTGAAGTTTATAACTTAAATTTAAATATTTTGTTAAAACTGTAATTGAGTTTAAAGTTAAATAAAAAACAGTTACATGTGTTTAGTTAATATATTTTCATATTGATATCAAGTTGTAAAATTATATTAAAAACCATGTCAATATACATACATACATATACACACACACACACTACAACTTATGCTGAAGATGGAAATTTTGGGAACATGAAGACAGAAAATAACCAGGGAACTCTCCTTTCAGACCATGGACTTACTGATTTTGATATTTCAATTCAAACTAAACACTAAAATTATGCATTTTATTTTAATTTAAACAGCAACTGCAAAACTAAACACCCACAAAGTTCTGACATAAAAAAAAAAAAAAAAAAAAACATGAGTTCTGATTTATAGTTGATCTTCGAATTTGTTTAATTGGATAAGCTGGGGATTTGTTTGCTGACTTCTAATATTTTGATAAGAAAAAACACCGACTTTTATTTTTTATCTCCTATTTTCTTCGTGTCGTTCGAAAAAACAAGAACGTGCTCTGGCTTATGAAGGGTTTTTTATTATTATTATTATTAAATCGCTAGATTCGAGCTTCATTTTATCTTTAATTATATAGATCATCACTGTAACATATTTAATTTCTTCTAGTCTCGCGGCTTTCTGAAACTGGTTGAGCTGTTGGTGAGACCATCTTATCTGTATTCGTGTCTGTAGAGGAACGCCTTTACGGGTGGCAAATGGGGCGTGGCAGCTTGGAAACGCGTTCTAGGTACCAATGCGTGCCTCGAACGAAATTCGTGCGCTCCACTTGTGTAAAGTTTTGTGCCTCACCAACAATTCAAAAAAGCGTGTGGAAATATTGCCAAAAAAAAAGAGAATCTCTAACGACCTAATCATGAGTAAATTAAACTATGCATTTCTCACTTGGAGCTTTACGAATCAATGTATTTATATATACCGTCGTCTCTAGCTACCTCTGTCCAAGTCTCCTCCTAAAACTTTGTTGACTTCTTTAATTTTGTAATTAAGCTCATATTATATGAGAAAGAAAAAAAGGCCATTGTTTAATAAAGTCATTTTTAATTATTATTTTTATCCAATTTTAAGACTTCAATGCTTGATTTTTCAACGAGAACTTGCTCGTAACTAGTTACGGGTGAAAGAAACTCAAGTAACTAGCTAGCCCCCATTGCCACACCTTGTATAATACGAAGACTGTTTGAAATTGCATTTTAAAAGGGTTTTTAAGAAAAATTAAAATATTATTTTTTATTTTTAATTATTTTTATATCATTTTCATGTGCTAATATCAAAAATAATTTTTAAAAAATATAAAAAAAATATTTAATATATTTCTAAATAAAAAATACTTTCAAAAATAATTTTTACCGGATTCACAAATATATGTGTGTGGGGGGTGATATGATGTAAACGAAGATTATGAGAAACATGTTGGAGACGGGTTGATTATATGATGTAAATCCATTTTTGTTGGCTTTCTCTTGCGATGACAAATTCTTGGCATGTTATTGCTGGGACAAATTAATGCAACTCAAGAAGATTATCATTTTTCTATATTAAAATAATATTTTACATCAACACGTCACAATATCTAAAAATATATAAAAAATAATTAAAAAATAAAAAATAAAATAAAATGAAGTGACAAACACTAAATAGCTGGGTGTTATCTGCCGTCTCTAATTCATGCTTTAAAATAGATACTCGGGTGTGTAGTTACCCAACTTTCTCGTCTTTTGTCGTCACTTGTGGTAACATGCTAAAAGCCATGTACCAACCAGAGTTATATGGCTAGCTTGCTTGCTTGCTTGATACAAATTGAATTTTCTTGTCACGTTGTATGATGTCAGAACAGTGCAGCCCATTGGTTTTATCTTTTATATCTTTGTACTTGCCAGTAAATCGTTACAGCTTACAACAATTTATTCCACGTCAATTAAAAATTAAAAAAATAACACTATTGTTTTTAATTGAAAGTGATTTTTTTTAATAATGTGTTTGTTATTAGCAGAAAATAAAACTTGACTTGTTTTTAGGAAAGTGGTTTTCTTTTATTTTAAGGTAAAAACACTTTTTAAAAATTGTGAAAAAATCAATTTTCTTATTTGATGATTATAACAAATTTGATTCTCAATTTTATTATTGTTATATATTTTATTTTAAATCTCTTATATTTTGTTTTTTCCTGGGATTTTCTTATCTATTTATTTTATGTAAAAACATTCATATATTTTTTTTTTCTGTTAGATTTGGTCTATATCATTTTAATTGTTATTTATCATATGTGAAATAATTTATAAAATTATTTATTATTTTTAATTTTATCATTAGTCAACTTTGTTATATATTAGATTTGATCTCAATTCTTATAATAAAGAAAAATTAAAATATTATTTCTTATGATATACTCAAATATTAAAATGAATTTATTTTTCAGGACAGTACAAAAATCAAAAGAAGGATTGACTGGATTCATTCGTGGGTCAAAAACTTCTCATGCAGTAACTGCATTGTACGTTTACAACAAGAAGGGGGCTGAAATGGGACTCCTCAAGTTAACAGACATGTACACTATAGAGCATAAATTACAAGAAAATTACTTTTTTTATACGAGAAAATCTCATCCTGTACTATGTTCTAGTAAGTAAAATACTAATTGTTCATAATTTTACAAAAATAAATGCATATATTAATTTGAATTCAAACCTGATTGTTGCAAATGAATTCAAAATTTATTGTGCAGATCATAAGCACAATAAAAGTACATCATTGAAAAAAATAAAACAGCATTGATTAATGGAAATACAAATTAACAGCAAACATGACTGCCACCAGGCCGAGAGATTAGCCGGTGTGTGAAACTGTGCTAATTAATCTTCACCCTTGAATCTCTCCTTCCTCTCTAAATAATCCTTTCCTACACCGCTAATCAATGGTTTATTACATCAATTTACAGTACTTTCTCTATACATACCATAATATTATATAGCATGATGTTTCAGCCGCAGACGACCCCGAAATAATTTAAGAACCACCACCACCGCCACCACCGCCACCTCAAAAGTTGTTAAGCAATAATATGAAAGCATTTAATTTGCATTTGTTTCAGCAAGCATAGAACTCAACGAGCTCGTCAAGAGACTCGGGTTGTGGGTCAGCATTCTCCAACATCCAAAGCAAGTGCTCGAACAGAACCACCTCACATGCAACATTAATAGTGTCCGGGGATTCTTCAGTACTAGACCTCTCTGCAAGCTCACGGAACAGTGGGTGGTCAATGATATCGGAGCTTATGAGATAGCGCCGACGAGATTTTCCTACGAAGACGGGGTGGAGGTCGCCGGAGGAGTAGGTGCAGGAGATGTCATCGTTGGTGACAGATATGGAGCTTCCGATCCTACTGGGTCGGCCTTGCTTGTTGTTGAAGGAGTTGAGTTTCTTGAGGACCGACTTGAGCCTCATGAGCTTTCCTCCTTTGGCCATTCGCTCGCTGTTGCTGTGCTGGGAGGTTTAAAAGAATGGGTTTTAGGATTATTTCGGGAAGAAAAAGGGACTTTCGAGAAGAGAGAGAGAGAGAGTTGTGTTTGGGGACTGAGAAAGGGGAGGGAAGGTTCGTTTATAAAGGAGATGTTAAGGGCTGTTTTGGCATTTTGGATTGAAAACCAGTTACATAAGGGGGGGTCCAATTTCGGGCTCAAGTTTCTGAATATGTCCCAAGGGATTTGCCAATAATAATAATAATAATAAAGTCACGAAACAATTTTCTTAAAAAAAATGATTAGAGAATATTGCCTCAATTTTCGCATGCTTGGTCATATGAATATAACCATACTAATGTCCCACCAATAATTTATCAAACATCCAGAAATTTCATTTTGCCTTTTTTTATTTTTACATGATGAACTATCTAGTGATCCTTTTGCGACCTCGCAATTAATCCTTCAGAGTGAGAATCCTTTGATATAAGATCATCGATCGAAATGATCATTGATTCTAAGCGTCAAACACCCTACACCCACTACCTATAACTTTTATGAATAGTAATTCCCCATTTAATCCAAAAATAATAATAACAAAATAAACTAGGAGAAAAGAATAATATATAGTGTATATTTATCGGTGCTCTATATTCATGTGCACTATGAACTATAATAGTAAAAGTATAGTTTTCTAAACTATCTAGTAGATAGTCCAATGGTAAGTACTTGTGATTTAGAGGTTTATTCTTCATATAATCTCATGTTTGAGTCATGTGGTTACTAATATGATAATCACTGATAACCTTTTTCTTTTGTTATTATTGGATGAGATTATAGACAGATTTGTAAATACTTAATAAATATTGAAAAAAGTTGTTGTATGTGTCCTTCAATGCATGAAGTGTGGCCTCAATCTTCGATTAGCATGGGGAGTCGTTTGATGGCCAAATGATGACTTTGATAGTGGCATTTGAATCCCCTTTACAATCTCTTCATCCCTTTGGAGCATGTTCTAAACAAATCTTTGATTTTGCACATACAACTTCTTTTTTTGCCTTCTTCTCTCTCTCATCTTTAAAATTTAAACATGTTCGTCCAAATGTTCAAAACTGACCCTTAATTTATTTTGTCTTAAAATTTGATCCATGTTATTTTAGTTTCTAATTTTATCCTTATTCTTTTGTAGAGTTTTTTATTTTATTTTTATAAAATTTATTCTTTAATCGAAATTTGTTATGTGTTGTTTTTCCCTCATTCATTGTCATTCTTTTGATTTTTTTTTTTTTAGTCTTTTTGTGGAAGTTTTATTGGTTTTCAATTTCATCAATCAATCCAATTTTATGGTGTTGTTTTCTCAGTTTGATCCTCATTCGTTTGATTATCTTTCTTTTGTTAAAGTTACCTTTTCAATTTCTCCCTTCCGTCAAAAAATTGTTTTTTTTTTAAATTTTATCCTCAGTTTTCTAATTGTTGTTTTCTTTATTCTTTTGAATAATTAGTTTTTATTTTCATTTTTATCCTCCAATATTTGATTTTCTCGGGATTGACTTTCATTGTTTTCCTTGTATTATGCATCTAGTCTAATGACTCAAGTCATGAATTTGAAAAGTTAACACGGGTTGACACTTTTTTTTTGCTTATTTTTTTTTCAATTTCATCATCTGATATAACTTTTTTAAATATTGGCTTTGCAATTTTCTTCAATTTCTTTCTATCAATTTATCCTGATCTCAAAACATGAGACACAAGTTTTGTGGGTTAATCCAAGTTGGCCCACCCCTCGTACCTAAAAAATACATGTCTATCATGTTATCTTATGATATTTTTCTGATTTTTTCATTTACTATCATTGTTTATTTTTTATAGCCTAATTAAAATAAAATCAATTTATTTGACTTTATGAGGACTATAACAAAACGAGTTGTTTTTTTTATAAAAAAAAAATGCGCTTATGGTACCTAAATATTACTTTTTACATAAAAAATATGGACCCATGGCATAACATGAATCCATGTCTAGTCTAATCACAAACCTCAAGTTTCCACAAGTTTGTCTTTTCTTGTCTAATTTATTCATTCATGATAATTTCAAATATAAGTGAAGCATACATATTTTTCATGGTTTTTGCAACTTGTTTAACCTAACATTGCTTCTTTGAATACAAAGCTAATGCTTTTTTGTTATATATATATATATATATATTGTGTGTGTGTGGGTATGCTAGATTTGTTGTTTGTGCTATATTGTGAGGTTGGATATTCTCATACATTAAAATAGATTTTAGCTATGATTTTTCTACTTCAAAAGGGAATGGAAATTTTGATATCAATTTCTTTGAGCCAACTACAAACAAGTTAACTAACTTTACAAAAACCAAGTGTACCTTACAAGAGAGAAGATATTTCATCAACTATGTTAACATCCTTACCTTAATATTCATGTCTATATACAAAAACCATGAATTATGGCACTTTTAAAAAGTTCATGTGTTAAAGAACATGTTAAGATAGTTTTAAAAGAAAAAAATCAAAATTATTGCATAGAACTTGATTTCAAAATTTATAGGAGAATTTATCAAAAAATACTAAGATGATTTTGGAGTCCACCATACATTTAATGTATCGTTTTTGTCAAAGTCAAGTAAAAAGGGAATAACTTTTAGAAAATGCATCCTAATTATAAAAATTTCAATCATACTTAGAAGAAAGAATTATGTTTATGGGACTAATCATTGATTTATATATTTTTCAAATGAGCTTTCTACAATGATGGAATTTAAGAAAACAAAAAAACTTAAATTATTCAAAAATAACCTAGACACAAAACATTCCTAGAAGCTTAGAATTTATTTTTGTAGTATAATGTATCTTGTGGATGTTATATTTTTTTTCCCTATAAATCATAAGAATAGAAAACAACAATCTCTTTTTGTTGAAATTAAACTCTTGAAATAAAAAAAAATAGGGATGTAATGCCATCTATGTTCAAATGCTAAGTAGGATAATAAACAAAACTCATGCATGATAGGTTAGATCAAACCAATTACTCGCTAAAATAAATGTTTGCAAACTATGAACTTGATACAAACTTGAAAAGCTAAACCATAAAACCTATAATCAGAAATTAAATATTCATCCAAGAAAACTAAAATTATATTATAAAACCTTAACCCAATGATTTCTTGAACCAAGAACCAAAGGCATATGATTGAAATACCACAAAGATGATACCTTTAATAAATTCTATAAGTTTAATAAAGAGCAAAACAAAAAAGGTTCCCTCACACTTTCAATTTTTAATTATGGTTAAAATGTGCACATATGGTACATGTTTAAACAACCTCATATCTTATTTAGATCACATCGATCAAGGCTTGATCCTTCTTTGAAATTAACTTCATTCTTGATGCTACCTTAGAAAGAATCTTTAGAGCTTGTTTGCCTAAATATCATAAATCAATCCATTAATTGCCTTTATTTTATTTTATTTGCTTGTAAAAAGTCCAATCGATATATAAAATGCATCCCTTTATGTTGCTTGTTGATTATTATCATCCTTCCCTCTTTTAAAGGACCTAGTAAAAAAAATTAAACTATGTAAAAAAAAGAAGATAAAAAAACATTAAATGTAGCACATAAACTTGTAAGATTATACTTACCTGAAAATTCCAATGTATGCATAATCATTAATCCATTCAACGAATTAGAGCAGAACATCCCTTTTAGGATGTAACTTAGATCTCTTACAGGTTTAAAATATTTCTTTTCACATATGCACCTAAACTCACTTACTAGGTTCAGAGATAACACGCTTAAGACCCTTATTGACTTTAGATACATATTGTTTATTTTTCTTTTTTATTTATTATTAAACACTCATATAAAGTTAATTCACCATTTAATCCTTCTTATTTTCATCAAAACTAACTTTTTCATCAAAAAATAAAAACAACAGCTCCAAAAGAGTTAGTGGATTAAAACCATAAATAATCTCAAATGATGAGTGATCATTAGAACACATATTCATATTATATGTAACTTAATAAATAACAAGCACTCCTAAATTTTCAAGTTCTTTTGAATTATGATACGTAATACAATATTTAAGGACCTATTCATTACTTACATTGGATCATCCATTAATGGATAATAAGTAGTTGAATATGATAATCTACTTCCTGACTTTCCCCATAAAACCTTCCAAAAATTAGTACAGAACTTAACATCTCAATTTGAAATAATACTTTTAAAATACTAAGTTGTTCTATCTCTTTGTAGAGCAAGTTGACAAATATTGATTGCATTATTAATGTTATAATAAGGTATAAAATATATCATCTTAGAAAATCTATCTATAACTATTAAAATTAAATCTCTACCATGTTTTGACCTAGGTAAACCTAAAATAAAGTTCATGATAATATCTACCCAATGTCCATTAGATATAGATTAAGGACTATATAACCCATGCCATATAAGACATAAAATTTGGCCTATCTGCACATGATACATCTATCATACACCATTTGTACATCATACACCATTTCTACATCTTGATTCATCTTAGGCTAAAATAGTTTTTCCCATAAAACTTTTGTCTTCCTTATTCTAGATTGACCTATCAAATATTTTATATAGGCTTTACGCATAAGCAACTTATGCATATAACTATTAGGCACATTAATTTTATTCTCTTTAAACAAGTACTCATTAAGGAAAGATAGAATCAAAAGCTCTCAAGTGAGTGAATTTGTAATAAGAATCCTGTAAAATAATAAAACAACTAAGACTAAAAAAACTCAGACTTATTCACATAACTTTTCAAAGCAAATAAAGAGTAAAATTATACCTTAACCAAATACCATACAAACACATAAGGAACCTATTCAATATCATCATGTTGATATAAAGATAGAAATGATACTTCTTAATAAGTAAGAAAAAACCTAATGACTCCAATGGAATTACAACTAAATTTAAAATAAAATAAAAAGTCTAAAAAAACCTATTTTTTCAAACATAGATCAATAAAAACATCAAAATCAAAGCAATAACACTAAACATATCATTAGAAAAAAAGAAAATTATAAATGTAATGGAAAAAAAAATCCTTATAAGTTGTTGCTGAAAAAAAAACAATAAGGCATTCACATATGTAAGAAACCAATTTTCTTGCAAATGATCATCATGTAAAAACTAGTATTGAAAAGGAACAAAAATGCCAAGAGTGAGAACTACAAGTAAGAAAGAAACATAAATAAAATGACCATGCAAGAGAAAGCACAATTAATCAATGAAGCTTACTCAAAAGAGTTTGAACATAAACATAGTTGCAAATGAAACCAAACAAAGCAAAGAACTTGAGAGAATCTTAGGCACTAAACATTAGATGGTGCGATGTAGGAAAAAAAAATATCAAACTAAAAGGAAATCCATATAAGCTAAAAACAATCACAGCAACAAAATAAAATCAGGAACATTAATAGGTTAATAGATAGAACTCTACTACACAAACAATAACACGATCTCTGTCATAAAAAAGAATGTGCACATAAGTTGATCTGGAAATCTATGTTAACCATCTAGTAGGTGGTCAAGTGAGCTTGGAATTAAGAAGTTTGTTCTCCCTTTGGTTTCAGATTTGAGCCTTGTAGTTGCTAATATAATGACCACTGGAGACTTACATGGTCATTAACTTCAAGACTTATGGAATTAGTTAATGTAAATATAAGCTTGCCTAGATACGTATGTTAATTAAAAATAATAGACACGACTAACATAAAGAAAGGGAAAAAATTGCAGTAGCCAAACAAACATAACAAAAGCAGCGTGAGTCAGCATAAAATAGGGTTCAATGACCATGGAAAAAAATGAAAAAGGTGAACTATGATTCGAAAAATATAATTCTCATTCTAAAAAGGGAAAACCAAGACATCTTACTTGCATTTTTCATAAATCAACCAAAAATAAAGAGTGAAAGAAAAAAATAACAATGGAGCAATATTTTTAAGTGAAAAATAAAAATACATTATTTTAATACATTTTTAAATGAAAATATTTTGAAAAGCAACTACAACCACATTCTCAAATACCCTCTTGGTGTTGTGGTTAATAAAGTTAATTGTAATGAAATTGGAGAGAAAGGGTGGTTGGGGGTTGCATAGAAAAAAAAAAAGCAGAAGAAAAAAAGGGGGGAGGGGGGGGGGTTGGTGGTCAAGTCATAATTTAAAAAATTACTAACAGATTTACTGACAACATATATACGTAGATAAATTTATTGGTAGTTCTGTTAATAAAATATCACATCATCGTATTTCATAAATTTTTGAATCTTATTATAATCCCTTGATGTTTATTACCAATATTTACCGACCGAATCATATCATCAATAATGATATTTGCAAAAAACTGACAGAATTACTCGTCAGTAAATACCAATGGAAACAACAAAAATAACTTTTGTTGGTAATATTAGCAATCAAATACTAACAGAATTTTCTAATGATAAATATTTGATTCCTCTGAAGATGGAAAAGTACACTGTGTTTATTTTTCCTTGCTTTTTCTATCCCCACAGCAACTGAGCCAGGGATGACGTGGTGATAAAAGCAATGGAGCATTTGTGAGGTTTGTCCACCTTTCATCTTCACGTCCCAGCTGGAAAATAGGTTGGTGGTCTCTCCCTACAAACTACGGATTCTTCCTGCTTCAGAACTAACTGATTTATTCTATTCTTTACATTAAATATTTATTCTATCTTTTTTATTCAGATAATAGCCAGTGAAAACGACAGCCATGTGCGGCCGTGTTGCCTAGGTCTCCAACCCCATTTGCTAAAAACAAACCCATAGCTTCTATGTCACAAAGGACAAATCAAAATTGAAACCCATATTTAATAAATAAGATATTGTTAAATATATTTTCTAATGATAAGTAAAATAATAAACTACGAGAAGTGAATCTGGACCAACCGGTGGTGGTACCTGCCATGAAGTTTTGTTTTGAGCCCGGGGAGAGAAGGAAATTAGCATATTTTAGTAAGTCGAGAAAATGAACGGCAGGATATGCATTCTTTTTTCTTGGTTAATTTTGTTTATGTGATCTTTTTTTTTGCTCTTAGTGTTTTCTTTAATGTAAGATTCCTGTTAGACTTTATTCTGCCTGATGCATTGAATTTGATGACAAACTATATGATAATAAACTTCTACTCTCCTACCATATCTCTGGCCATTCTATTTTTTCAATATTATTGGTGATGTCCCTGAAGAGCATGACGTGACGTGACAGTAAAGAATTTGAAATCTGTATAGTAGATCTCGAGTTCGAGTTAGACCGTACATCTCTTGTAAAAATTTGAAACAATCACGATTTTACATGTTCATCTAGGTCCATAAAATATACTTTTTGAGGATGGACTTCCTCAAATTTAAAAAAAAAAAATATTGTTGAAAATTATTCTCGGAAATTGAAATATTGTCGTTAATAACACCCCTTTTTTTACTTGGGAATTCTTGAAAAAGACAGACGGCGGCCAATAAACAAAAGCATATGAACAACACATGGACTAAGCTTGTCGTCAGGATATAACCCACATTCATCATACCAAATTCCCATACCTCCCATGTGGAAACAAATACGAACAATAAATGCAATCACAAGAAAGTGTAAGAAATTTGCAAAATGATTTGCACAATATATCTAGGCTTGGTCGCTTGGATATAGCTTAAGACATAGCTTAATTATTCAATCAATGCAGGTGACATTTATTGGAGGTGATAACTAAACATTTGAGTTGAATTTATTTTTTTAAGAGCCTATTGGAGTCTAATACCAGTTTGGAGGTGATATAGATTTTTTTAAATTTTTAAAAGATATTTTTCTGATATGTTTTTTTTCTTGTTTGTACCAAGGTTATCAATTACTATCCGTTCTGCTCGGAATGACTATTACATTTTGTTTCAATTCAAAAAACAGAATAATCCGGAGCAAATTTTATCTCACTTAAAATCTTGGCTCGTTCCAGAAATTCCACCCAAATTCTGGCCGAAATATTTCGGTTTCGTTCCACCCGTTCCGTTATGACTAAATAATATTTTTTTAAATAATGAATAGTTTTACAATATCAATCATATCTCTTAATCCGACCGTTAGATTGAGATGAAATTTTATGATAAGTCTCTTGACATATTTATATATATTATGTTAAAATTTCAGAGCAATCAGAGAATATAAAGATCTTGCGATATTCATGATGATATTTTCGCAATATTATACAAATTCATAATTTTGTTCAAAAAAATATTTTATTGTGTTTTTTTTAGATTATTTTTTTTTCTCAATTTCATTATTCAAAAATGAGTTTATTATGAATTGAATTTTATAATTTGATTTGATTTGATTTGATTTGCTTTATTTAAGGTTATCATGGTCTTATAATGCATGTCACACATTTGAAAGGTTACCCTAAGTCAACCCTAGTTGATTCAATATATCATTATTTCAATATTTTTTTAAGATGTCAACTTGAATTTTTTTCAATTAAACTATATTTTTATCAATTTTCCATGTTGTCTTTGAACTCATCAAATCGGTCAAGCTATATCAGTTCAACTCTCATTTGTTTTTACTTATGTTTGAAATTTAAATTGCACAATTTTAAATAATTTTATTTTTGGATTTGATTTGATATGGATATTTCTGTGGCCTTTAATATTGTCGAGATTTAACTTTATTATAATGAAGAGTCATTATATCTAGATCCAAGTGTTGACTCATACCATGTCTTTCAGAAAGTGTTGGGTACTAATGTAGAATAATTAGTTGATATGTTTATAGATTAGATGTGCAAAGCTAAACTTAAAAAAAAGTTTGGATACAACAAATGAGCTTTTTAAAAGGGGGGAATAAGCATTACATTTTATCCAACTATGAGACGAGGTTAGTTTTTTTTTTCCATGATGATTTTACAAATCTTGTTCCTTCTAATAGATGGATAGGTTGCTATTGTTAGGGTCAAGTAAGCATATGCTCAAATTAATCATATAGTGGGTGTTTTTATATATAAAAAATTCTTTATTATTCTTGGATTTTTCTTTATTTTCTCTATGTATTTTTATTTTGGTTTTCCTTTATAGAATAGTTCAGTTTATTTACTCTATAACCAATTTGTGTGTTATTTTTAGAGTAGTTTTAAGATTTATTGAATTTCAAAATATATCAAAACAAAGTGTTTTCTACATTTAGTATGACTTTTATTTTACTATACACAACGTCAAACTCTATACAAGTCTTTAAGTGTGTGCATTATTATAGTAAATAATCAAATCCATTTAAACATTGTAGGACTCAGGGCTTGTTTGGTATTGTGATTGTTGTTATGAGGTTAAAAAATAGTTTCATGAAAAGCTCTTTTAGCTGCGGTTTATAACTGAAATTGAAGTGTTAGGTTAAAACTGTGGTTGAGTTTGAAATTTAATAAAAACCAGTTTTGTGTGTTTAGTTACCATGTTTTTCATATTGTTGCCAACTTCTAAAATTACTTTAAAGGACACACACATATATATTGTTTTTTAAATATTGTAGATTTAATAATCATAATAATAAAATGTAATAATAATTCAAGTAAATTAGACAATTATTTTTATTCTTTCATCAAACAACTTGCAATTCCATCATGAACTAAATCCATACGTGAAGGCCTTTGTAATCTCTGACTATTTGATCGAGGAACAACATCTGGTAAAATATCATTAGGAACAACATATGCGATCCATATTGAGTTTCAGGATCTCTATCAACATGTTGTAGAGATATAATTCAAAACCCAAATGTAGTTGCAAGTTTCTGAAATTCATCTAAGGCTCCGTTGATCTTCTCAACTTTCTGATCCATAATCAATCGAAAAACAACGAGGTTGTGGAGTGAAACGAAGTTACGAGTCTTTTCCTTTCATCAGGTTGATCTTTATCTACATATTTTTTATATTTTTTAAAAATATGATTTTTATATTTTTTTTATAAAAAAAATTGATTGGGCCTAACCCAACTAAATGGGCTGGCCCAGCCAAGGTGGGTCAAAAGGCCCAACTCTCATGGACTTGGACTGGGTCGAGAGCAGATCCATCCCAAGAGTTAAAAAATAGAAAATCAGGTTGTTGCACTGTTCACGTAGCGTGAACAATGTAGAATGAATTAATTCACTCCTGTAGTGTTCATGTGTTACGTGACTAGAGGCTTACCTTCTACTGCCTCCGAGTAGATGAGACTGGGGTGGTTTTTCTTGTGGTGGCGGCATCGGAAATGGTGGCCGGGAGGAGCATTAAAAGCTTGTTGTTAGGTTGCGTTGTCACCGTTGCCGCTTCTATGTCGGGGCTTGCTGCTGCTATTAGAGGTCTCAGCGGAGCTTTTGACCTGGAGGAGAAGCTTCCGGTGATGATGAGGATGGTGGTTGTGTTCTTTGGGTACTGCTACTGGAGGAGAGAGAGAGAGAGTTGTCGCTGACTGTGAAGAGAGAGACCATTGAATGACAATAAAGGAGAGAGGGAGCTACTGGTGCTGTGGCTGAATACAATGTAGGAGAGATAAGGGCACTGGTGTGGCTAAGGGAGTGTGGTGTGGATGAGAGAGAAGGCTTCGGTGTGCACTGGTGTGGTTGAGGGAATGCAGTGGGTGTGGCTGAGGTTTCGAGAGGGGTGTGGCTGTGGTGCTTTTCAAACCGAGTTTCAAACTCTTATTTTTTGGTGCGACTCACAATTACAAAATTGTGGTCAAGTTGTTACCAAACGATTTGGCTCTGCGGTGAGCCTCAACCATAAAAGTCACCACAGAGTCAAACACTCACTCAGTGCTAAGATCATTTGTCAACACTATTGGAATTTTTTTTTACAAGAACATCAAAATAAAGAATTAAAGTCACATGAAACTAAGAGAAACGAGGATAAGATAACATTGTCGTATCATTTATATATTATGTTGTCAATCATTACACATTACTTGTATTGGTGATTTTCTCCATAAGATTCAATGAATAACAATGTATCATTGATTAGTTAAGGTACATGCAAGTTAGTCCAAATATCCATATTAAAAAAAAGAGAGGAAAGAATGCGACTAAGACTCTTCATTTCTTTATTAAAGCAAAATCAATTGGATATCTGAAGAAAAGTGAGAGCTGCATGAATTCATGTCAGGTTTTGTCAGAATCAATGAACAGAAGATTATTTTTGGAGGATAATGCAATTTGGTTCTGCAACGGAACACAAGTCTATAATTTGCAGGATTTGTAACCCTCAGCCGAACCAGCAAGATCCATCGGCTTTTCGAACTTTTTCTGACCATGATTTTCTTTCCTATTAAAAACCCACTGATTGATTAAAGAATGGACTTTCGGTCTAGACAAGACCATAGGAGATGTCTCTTTTCTTGTCCTGCAGGTTGACCAGCATGTGCTTAAGAAGATTGTGGTCTAGATCTCTTAAGCTGTTACACCATCAATAATTGTGAGAAAAGTTGGGATGCTTCATAAGAAGAGTGACAATAAAATGGAGGAATATTTATTTATTTTCTTTCTTTTTCATTTCTAATGTTGTATGTCCGAATCCTTTGTGGGTGATATATTGAGTTTTGTCTTGGGCTATTGAAATTATGTTAAATCGTTGTTGGTGTGTTTGAATGAAATGAAAACAATGCACGACTTGGATCGTAGACATGATTGAATATAGAAAACTAGTTCATTTAATTTTATGATAAAAAATAAAGAAAATAAATGAATCATTTACAAAAAAAAAAAAAAAGAATTATGATGACCTATACATAATAAAGATTGGTTTCCAAATTGTTTTTACAAAGTTCAATTCTTAGAGAGAGAGAGAAGTCTGTCAAACTCCATGAGTTAGATCATGATAATAAAATAACCTGATTAGAGAAATTTATGAAGCCCAATTATCAATAAAAAATATATTCATTCTTAAAATAAAATAAAATAACCCTTCATGAGCTAATTTGTTAAAAATATGATATAGGTCATGAGACTGAGATAAACCTAGTTGACCACTTGAATGAGTTGTGGTTTGCAACAATCTAGCCTTTAAGCAAATATTAAAAGCCTAAAAGAATATATGATCTTTAGATAATCTTCACATAAACCCTAAACAATTCTAGATCTGTCTGATATGATTCTTGAGACTCTTGAAAAAAAAATTGTATTTACTATTTTCGTTGTATATATGTGTTTCTCGTGGAACCTAATAAAAAATTGTTTTATTTCATTCAATCTTGTAATGACAAACGAGTTCCGTGAAAAAAGTAATTTTTTCCTTGAAAGCAAGTTATATGATTTCAATTGTGTACAAAAAAAAAAAATAGTAAATTTATTATCCAAATTCAGAAATGGGCTACCACTCCTAATTTTTCAACTAAGTTCTTACAAGGAATACCATAGTGGAGCCCAACTCCCTAAGCTTCTTCTTAATCAACTTGAATTGAAGAGACAAATAGAATAATCACATAATCAAATTTTAATTTCAATTTTCAAACATCATCATTGTTCAAATCTCACATCATATCCCCTACTTCTTCTTCTTCTTGTTTTATATATATATATATATATATATATATATATATATATATATATATATATATAAAAATAGCATCCGAAACTCTCCATAAAATCACACTACGCTAATCAAAACTCCTTTTGGGTCACCCGAGGCACATAAAGGCACAATGTGGGCTACATGCCTTCAGGCCCATATAACATTTTGATGTCCAATGACTATACAGCCCATTAAAAACCCGATCAAATCCAGCCGCGGAATTTAATTATTAATTGGCGGTCTTGATTTCTGGTCCATCTCCAATCCCAATAAAAACAAACTGTTAAATATTACAGTTAGAATATAACTGTTAAAGTTTGTAAATTAGCATAACAGATTTTGTAATTTAGTGTTAGGTAAGTTTTGTGTGTTTTTTATTCTTTAGTGTATTTATTGCTATAAATACTGCACTGTAATCTTGAATTAGGATCAATTGAGATCGAAAATACATTGCTGAAAGTTTAACATGGTATCAGAGCGAATTACTTGAATCCGAATTCGTATTTTTTTTCTTTCGAATTATCCAAAACCCGAAATTTTTTCCCCAGTTTTTTTTCCCAGAAACACAGACTTTCCCAGAAACCAAACACCCCAGAATTTCCCCCAGATTTTCCCCAGAAACCCATACTTTCCCAGCAACCAAACACCTCGTTTTTCCCGGAAAACCAAGATTTTCCCGGAAAACCAAAACTTTCCCGGAAAATCAACCCAGAATTCACCCATCAACCCAGAAATTGAAGCAAGTTTAATTTTTTTTTTTTCTCTCTCGAAGTATTTTGTTCTCGGAAGCTACTGTGTTCTTGACACTATTGCTTGAACATTTACTGTTCAGATCGAAGCTCTCACTGAGCACCGAAACCCAGAAATTTCAAACCTTAAAACCGTCGAAAAACCCAGAAAATCCATCACCAGTCGTTATACTCAACCCAACAAGCGTATTCATCGAAAAGAAGAAGGGAGATCGCTACAGTACCTGTTGCAGAAACCCAGAATCCATCACTGCGTATTCATTTTCTTCCCTTCAATCCATCACCTTCAGTGTATCCATCACTGCGTATCTTCATCTTCATTATCAAACTCGAACCCAGAACCCCCCAACAACTTCAACTGAAACTCAAACTTGAACCCTCAGATCCTCAAGATGCCTCCCACAGAACTACACAACCACAACCCTGAAATATCCAGCTCCTCGGTGACTCCTAATGTTATGGAAGTTGAAGATTTGGATGCAACCGTGAGAGGTGATGGAGGGTTTGGATCCCGTGGGAGAGAACGAAGGAATGGGACGGCGCGGTTTGAAGAAGGGGACAGAGGGAGAGAGGCAGAGCCATTAGGGCGTGGGTTTAAAGCTGACCGGGCTGACCGGTTTTGGGCTGACCGGTTTTGGGCTGACCGGGTTGACCGGGTTGACCGAGTTGACCGGGTTGACCGGGTTGACCAAAAATACAAAAATACTGGTGGACTGATATGTTCTTATTGTGGTGAAATGGGACACTCAAAACAACGGTGTTATGAAATTACTGGCTACCCGGACTGGTGGGACTTTACGAAAAAACCTCGGAAATTTTTTCGAAAACCTCTGGTTCATCTGACGGAAGCGGATCTGACACAACCCCCAACGAATGTGACCCATCCAGGTATCATCGAAAACGACTTTGCACACTCTATTATTACAAAGAATAGTACTTGGATAATTGATACAGGTGCATCTCATCATATGACTAGAGATTCCGATAATCTAATATGCCATAAACCCTCTTTACGGACAGATATATGTACTGCTAATGGTAGTACCTCCCCTATTACGGGGGAAGGATCTCTTGTTTTAACTGATACTATTACATTAGATACTGTTCTTATTGTTCCATCTCTTGCGTATAATCTCCTCTCGGTTAGTCAAATCACGACTACCCTTGAGTGCACGGTCACATTTTGGCCTCTGTTCTGTGTTTTTCAGGACATTCTAACCCGGAAGATTCTTGGTTATGGTGTTAGACGGGGCAACCTGTATTACTTGGAATTAACGAAACAAGGGGGGTTAAAGTTAGGTCATGCACATCAGACCACAAGTACGGATCAAGCTCAGGCTCTTGTTTGGCTATGGCATCGACGACTCGGACATCTTTCATTTGGGTACCTAAAGAAGCTACAACCGCATCTATTTTCAAGGTTAAGTATTTTGGATTTTAAGTGTGACATCTGTGAATTGGCGAAAAGTCACCGTATTTCCTATTTGCCAAGTTCGAATAAAAGTGTAGAACCATTTGCAGTTATTCACTCTGATGTTTGGGGTCCTGCAAAGGTCTCATCTTTTTCTAATGCACGGTACTTTGTTACTTTTATTGATGAGTGTACTCGGATGACCTGGATATCTCTCCTCCGAAATAAAAGTGAAGTAAGTACAGCATTTCAGGAATTTCAGAAAATGGTGCTGACCCAATACCAACGACAGATTCGTACACTTCAGTCAGATAATGGTACGGAATTTATGGATCAAGTACTAGGTAACTTCTTACAACGTCACGGAATTCGACATCAGACATCCTGCACATATACTCCACAGCAGAATGGATTAGCCGAAAGAAAGAACAGGCAAATTATGGAAATAGTTCGGGCCTCGCTATTTGGCATGAATCTGCCAAAATACTATTGGGGTGAGGCAGTCAAATCCGCTGCGTATTTAATAAATCGAACACCATCCAGTGCAATTGAATTTCAGTCTCCTCAACAGAAAATGGAATCTCTTCTCTCGGTTCCTCACCTTCCAAATTTGGAGCCTCGAGTATTTGGTTGTACGGTTTATGTCCACATCCCTAAGGTTCTGCGCAGCAAACTCGATCCGTGTGCCAAACGGTGTGTGTTTGTCGGTTACTCGGCATTTCAAAAAGGATATCGGTGCTACGATCCTCATCATCGAAAGCTACATGTGACCTTGGATGCATCATTTCGCGAATCTGAACCCTACTATTCAGGGGGAGTTCCTGGTTCTTCTCTTCAGGGGGAGAGTAACAATGAAGAGAATGAAGATATATTTGAATTAGAGGAAATGAGACCAAGCTGGGATGATGACCAGGAAGGTTGCACAGACCAGAATGATCTCAGAAATGACCCCCCTATGTCTCTGGAATTACCAACGCCTACACCATTAACCGAAGAATCAACCGAGAATGTCTCTCCTCAGTCACCTCAGGTAACCCTAAATCCTATCCCAATTGATATAAATGAAATTCCTGTCTTAGAAAATAATGAGACCCATAGATACCCACAAAGACTAAACCGGGGAGTCCCAAAGAAACAGTATGAACCTGATCCAAAACACAAAACTAAATACCCCATCAACAACTATATTTCTACCCATAGATTATCGGAATCATATGCATTTACTGTTAATCAATTATCCAATGTGTCTATTCCTAGTAATGTACAGGATGCATTAGCAGACCCAAAGTGGACCAAGGCAATGAATGAGGAAATGGAGGCTTTACAGAAGAATAACACGTGGGAGTTATGTCAACTACCAACAGGAAAGAAGAAAGTTGGGTGTAAATGGGTGTTCACGGTGAAGTTGAAAGCAGATGGGAGCATTGATAGATACAAAGCAAGGTTGGTAGCAAAGGGATATACGCAGAAGTATGGGGTGGACTACCAAGAAACTTTTGCCCCGGTTGCAAAAATAAACACAATTCGGATTCTCATATCGATAGCAGTGAATCGAGACTGGGCCTTACAACAATTTGATGTCAAGAATGCCTTCCTGAATGGAGATCTTGAAGAAGAAGTTTATATGGAATTGCCACCCGGAGTGAAAACCAGGTGCTCACGAGAAACGAAAGTGTGCAAATTAAAGAAGGCTTTATATGGGTTAAAACAGTCACCCCGGGCATGGTTCGGAAGATTCTCATCCACGATGAAAGAGTTTGGCTATAAGCAAAGTAATTCAGATCATACTTTGTTTATAAAGCACAAAGGAGGGAAGGTAACAGCTCTAATAGTATATGTGGATGATATGGTCTTAACAGGAGATGATCCAGAAGAAAGAAAGGCTCTACAACAGTTTCTGGCATCGAAATTTGAAATGAAAGATCTCGGACAACTGAAGTACTTCTTAGGGATTGAGGTCTCGAGGTCAAAAACGGGGATATGTCTTTCACAACGAAAATATGTGTTGGATTTGTTGGCAGAAACTGGAATGCTTGCATGCAAACCGGTAGATACACCTATGGAAATGAATCACAAACTGGGACAAGCAGAAGATCAGACGCCAGCTGACAAAGGACGTTACCAACGATTAGTCGGGAAACTGATATATTTATCACATACACGGCCAGACATAGCCTATGCAGTTAGTGTGGTAAGTCAGTTCATGCATTCACCAGGAGAGGAGCATATGGAAGCAGTATATCGGATCTTAAGATATTTAAAAAGTGCACCGGGAAGAGGACTACTATTCTCAAAGAATGAAGTTCGTGAAATTACAGGATACACAGACTCAGACTGGGCAGGAGATCAGACAGATAGAAGATCGACATCAGGTTACTTTACTTTTGTAGAAGGTAACCTAGTAACTTGGAGAAGTAAGAAACAGAAAGTGGTCGCTAGATCGAGTGCAGAAGCAGAATACCGGGGTATGGCTCATGGTGTGTGTGAACTGTTATGGATTAAACAGGTACTACAAGACCTGGGAATTGAGTATGAGACATCTATGGGTCTACACTGTGATAATAAGTCAGCTATCGAGATTGCGCATAATCCTGTACAACATGATCGTACCAAACACGTCGAAGTCGATCGACACTTTATTAAAGAAAACCTTGATCGGAAAATTATACAATTTCCGTTTGTAAGGTCGGAAGATCAATTGGCAGATATACTCACAAAGGCGGTTTCAGGAAAGACATTTCATGGAGCAATTGACAAGTTGGGCTTAATAAACATATACGCTCCAACTTGAGGGGGAGTGTTAAATATTACAGTTAGAATATAACTGTTAAAGTTTGTAAATTAGCATAACAGATTTTGTAATTTAGTGTTAGGTAAGTTTTGTGTGTTTTTTATTCTTTAGTGTATTTATTGCTATAAATACTGCACTGTAATCTTGAATTAGGATCAATTGAGATCGAAAATACATTGCTGAAAGTTTAACACAAACCTTATATATATATTGTCGGTCATTCTTTCATTTCAAAAACGAAAAGCACCACCTCTTCCTCCTCCTCGCGGTCCTTCCAGCACTTTCTACCACCTCTTGCCTTATCCAAAATTGGGAACATCACCTCCCTCCTCAATGAACACCAATCTCCACCACCTTAAACCACCGCTCCTACACCCACACCTCTTTTTCTCCCCTGTAAACCCGTACCAATTCCGTCATTACAAACGACGCCGTCTTAAACCATGTAAAAGCAGCAGCAACTTCCTAGAACCTTTCAAGAATTTTCTTATACAGTTTCCGCCACCAAACACTCTTGATATCTTGGCTCCTGCTTTTGGCCTCGCTTCAGGCATAACTCTCTTTCTCTCTCAATCAAACAAATTTTCAAAATCCTCAAACATCGGTGAGTGGGTTCTTTTTTCTAGCCCGACGCTGTTTAACCGTTTTGTAATTTTACGCTGCCCTTCGATATCGTTTGAAGGGAGCGAGTTTATAGAAAACGTGAACGATAAGCTAGTTGAAGGGGACAGGCATTTTGTTAGGCTAAATAGCGGGAAAATTGAGGTGAGGAGAGAGAGTGGAGAGGGATTGAAACTGGAGTTTCAAAGAGTGTGTGTTAATACGGAGGATGGTGGTGTTATTTCGCTTGATTGGCCGGCGGATTTGGAGCTGGAAGAAGAACATGGATTGGATACTACTTTGTTACTTGTTCCCGGTACTGCCAAAGGCAGTTCGGAAGACAATGTTAGGTTTCTTGTCGTTGATGCTCTTAAGCGCGGCTTCTTCCCTGTCGTTATGAATCCTAGAGGATGTGCTGCCTCACCAATTACTACGGCAAGGTATTTTTCTTTTCTTTTCCAGCTAATTGTTAATTATCGCTACATAATAGCATCTTTAGAAGTAAATGAACATTAAGGAACATGGATTATTAGTAATAGCTGGACCGGTGTGTGATTAGCACTGATATATGGATAATCGATGTGGTGAGTTATGGGGAAATGCGTGATGGTAATGGAATAGAAAGGATTTTACAATGAGATTCGTGAGTATGAAAGTTATGTGTTTCAGGTTTCTTTTGAATTTCTGTCGTGAAAAGAGAAGCTGAAAACAGGGCTTCTTAACTACATGATTTATGTAGGTTATTTACAGCTGCTGACAGCGATGATATCTCCACAGCTATACAGTTCATCAGTAAGGCAAGGCCATGGACGACACTAATGGGTGTTGGATGGGGATATGGTGCGAACATGTTGACAAAATATTTGGCTGAAGTTGGGGAGGGTACACCTCTCACTGCTGCCACGTGCATTAACAATCCTTTTGACTTAGAGGAGGCCACAAGGTGCTCTCCTTATCACGTGGCATTGGATCAGAAGCTCACTGGTGGACTGATAGATATTCTGCAATCTAACAAGGTTGATGGTTTCTCTGAATTATTATTATTTTATTATTATTATGAAGAATGCAAATGGATTGCATCCCTCATCTGTAAGAATTGAAAATTTGTAACTTTAGAGAAATGTTATGCATGATAAATGCTTGAACAGATGAACTTTAAAGTATTTAGGTCTATCATTGTGATGGTTAGTAGACTTAAATTGTAAAAGAATTCTGTAGGAAATTTTTCAAGGAAGAGCAAAGGGGTTTGATGTGGAAAATGCTTTAGTGTCAAAATCTGTTCGTGATTTTGAAAAAGCAATATCTATGGTATCTTATGGCTTTGAGGAAATAGAAGACTTCTATTCAAAATCTAGCACACGAGGCATGGTTGGGAATGTCAAGATTCCAGTTCTTTTTATCCAGGTGCATATTTTGTCCTTAAATATCATGCTTCATTGAAATTATTTTGCATATTTCTCATTAAAAGTCTAACCAGCAACAATTCTGTCAAAATATCAGAGTGATGATGGGACAGTGCCGCTATTCTCCATTCCACGCAGTTTGATTGCTGAAAATCCATTTACAAGCCTCCTTTTATGTTCTTGTGTGCCATCTAGTGCTGTAAAAAGTGGTAGAGCCGCTGTATCATGGTGCCAGAATCTTACAATTGAGGTGATTTATTATCCTCACTCTTCTTCATAACAGAAAATTCATTCGTAGAGCTTGAAACCCTCTCATATTTAGGCTAATTTTGTAGATTGTAGCCATGAAGTTGATCTGTCAACTTTATGTTGTTAGAATTAACTTATGATATAACCATGAACTTATGTCGATGCTCTTCTATAACTCTCTTTTTTGGCGATTCAGATGTTTACGGTGTTCTGTATATTTCATTAGTTCCTTTTGCTGTAATGAGTAGTGAGTACTGTACCAGTTTCTTGCATCTTGGTGGAGGTAATCATGCTAGAACTTGAACTGATACTTTTTGACCTCTGATGTCTATGATGGGTATTGTTAATAAACCTATGCCAAAATCATTTTTCTTTTTATTTTGATTGAATGATTTGTGGGATTTAACTGTGCTTCTTGCAAGCTAATTCTTACCAGTTTTCATGTCACATGTAGTGGCTTACAGCTGTGGAGCTCGGACTTTTGAAGGGCCGTCATCCACTTCTGAAAGATGTGGATGTTAACTTCAACCCCTCAAAAGGCCTACCTCCTGTGGAAAGCAGAGTATCTGATAAACGAGTTCAACTTAATAAACAATCAAGTCTTTCCCCAACTGACTCTAGTGGGTACACTCTAGAACCTATAAACAAGATACTTCAAGATATCCAATCAAGATCCAGAAAGGATTCCCAAAGAGATTTAAAGCTCGATGAAGAACTGCAAGGAGTGGGAAATGGTGTGGTGCAGCAGAGAACATCTGTTGATGCTGAACTGATCGAACAGGATTCTGCAGATCCTGTAGATATTGAAAGTGGGTACACTCCAGAAGCTATAAACAAGATACTTCAAGATATCCAATCAAGATCCAGAAATGATTCCCAAAGAGATTTAAAGCTCGATGAAGAACTGCTAGGAGATGAAAATGGGGTGGTGCAGCAGAGAACATCTGTTGATGCTGAACTGATCGAACAGGATTCTGCAGATCCTGTAGATATTGAAAGTGGTCAAGCGCAGCAAACAGCTCAGGTGGTTATGAATATGCTTGACGTGATGATGCCTGGCACGCTGACCGAAGAAAAAAAGAAGGTAATTCTCAGAATAGCAATTCTTGCTAATTTTACTGAGGTTTAAGTATGCCAGTTTCCATTTCAAGGAGACATGTGTATCTGAAATAACTGTAGAAAGATGCAAAATTCTGGAACTTCACCTCTTTTATCTTGTGTGGACTGTGGAAACTGAATTTTGTTTTACTTGTGATCTTTGTAGTGTTAAGTCTACATTGGATCAGAAGTTCCTTATAAAATAATATAAACTGTTGCTCGCTTCTTATTTCATTCTAGCTAGAAATTCCGATATCTTCTCAACATTTTTTAAAGTAGTTTCTTAGTGTAGAGATGAAATTGAAAATCATCTGTTAAATTGCTTTCCTTTTGTAAGACAATATTTATTGTGAGATTGCTTCCCATAGACATGCCTATTTTATAAGAAAAACACAGCTTCTAACTATCATTGTAAAAAAAAAAAGATGGAAAGAAAAAAAGCAGCATGGGCCTATCCTCTAATATATCATATAAGCTAGTTGATTGTGTGTACTTTTTTTTTTATCTTCATATTAGTTGGCAGTGCTCTTACACTTCTCTTTTCGGCTGATGTCCTTGATAGCTCCTATTCAGGTTAAATTGTGCATTCTGTTTTTTCAGGCACAGAATTCTTCAATTTCTTCCATTGATTTAACTATTTTAGGGAACATATCTATGGTATTCTATAACACTGATCTGGTGCTTGTCCAGGTTTTGACTGCTGTGGGTCAGGGAGAGACAATTATGAAAGCTTTGCAAGATGCTGTACCAGAAGAAGTTCTTGGAAAACTTACAACTTCTGTAACTGGAATTCTGCAAGAGCAACACAGAAACTTAAAAGTTGATGGACTACTGAGCAGTGGTGAGGTTCCTAACATTCCTGTAACAAAGATACAGGAAAAAGTCAGAGAAGTGTCAAGTGAAGAAGTCACATCTAAAGATCCACATTCTCCAGATCAGATGGAAAGGGCTGAGGATTTGACAGATGGATCTGTTAACAATCAACCTGAGACAGAGAAGTCTGGTGCTGCATCTGAAATGGAGCTTCACTCTTCGAAGAATGAACAAAAATCTATTGAAACAATTCAGTCTCAGGTAATGAGCAGTCAACAAGGTGATCCATCTGGTTTTGACAGGAAGGTACCAAATGAGTCCGGGCATAAGAATGAGAAAGATGAACAGGGTGAGAAGGGATTGGAAACCAGCAGTATCCCTAACATCACCAGCCATTCTGAGAAGGCTGGTAGCACAGAAGAAACAGTCATTGATGAATCCAAAGTGGAACAGGGTGGTGGAGCGCCTCTAGTAGAAGCAAAAAGGGAGAACAAAAATGAAGAGAAAACTGCAGATTCTTCAGCTGATCAAAATGGAATAGTTTCAGCCAATATGACAGAAGAACCTCTTCCACCTGCAGTATCTGCTACTGACTCTCAAACAATTGAAAGGGATGGAAATGGTGATCAGAAAAATGAAGACAACTCTGCAGATTCATCAGCTGATCAAAAGAGGATAGTATCGGCCAATATTACAGAAGAACCTCGTCCTCCTGCAGTATCTGCTTCTGACTCAGAAACAATTGAAACGGATGGAAATGGTGATCAGAAGAGGGAAAACAAAACCATGCAACCTGCTAATGACCAAAATAAACCTCCCACATCTGATTCTAATCCTCCTACTTTTAGCGTTACTGAAGCATTAGATGCCTTAACAGGGATGGATGATTCCACTCAAGTGGCTGTTAACAATGTTTTTGGTGTACTAGAAAACATGATTTCTCAGTTGGAAGAGGAAACAGACCACGAAAAAAATATCAAGAATAAAAATGAGGCTGAGGATGAGCTAGTTGATTCCAAGCCTAAGAAACTGGAAAACGCCAATGAGTCGGGCAAGCTCTCAGACACATTACATCATACTCCCGTACGTAAGCTCCATCAAAGTGGTGGCAACCAACAGAATGCTGCAAGTAGTGGATTGGTAGAGGAGGAACCCGCTGCAGATCCCATTTTGTTTAGTGGGAACGGTACCAGGGGTCCTCAGGGAGATACAGCAAGCAACTATGAAATTAAGGAAGAACCAAAGAACGATCAATTAGTTAGTGGAAAGTATTTGGCTGGCTATGATAGACATGTAAATAGTATTCCATTGTACGTAACTGCAAATCCATATGGAGACTTTCTACAGAACAAATATTTCCATCGATACCTTCTTTCAAAGATTCCAAATAGTAAGCCACTTGATCTAGATACCACCACTGCTCTGTTGCTTGACTATTTTCCAGAAGAAGGTAAATGGAAGCTACTAGAGCACCCAGGAATCACCGGAGAATCTGTAGGAGGTATTATTACCACCAGTAATGATGCTGGCATAAAGATTCAGGTCTACTCCTCTGGAAAAGAGAATGATGGAGAAAATTATATTGAACCGTCATATGTAGTATTAGATACTGAAAAGCTACAGGAACCTGTTGAAGAATATAGCACAGTGGAGAATATTACTGAAAATGGTGATGATATATTAGATGAGTTAATAGAGTTTGTGAAAATTGTTGTTTTGGATGCTTTGAGAATTGAAGCCGGTCGCAAACTAGGTGCAGCTAGCAAGAAAGAAATGAAGTCCTATCTTGCTAGAGATCTTGAGCTAGTTGCAGATGCTGTGTCTCTGTCTGTTGGACGTAATAAGGATCATACTTGGTGCTTGAAAGGTAAATATCATAGAATTGAAGGTACTGAAGAAAAAGTTGGTACTGTTCAGGGAGAGCAAATTGTCAAGGCCATTTCATCTGCTGTTCTAAGAACAAATAATCTGAGAAGATTACTGCCAGTTGGTGTCATTATAGGATCTAGCTTAGCTGCTTTGAGAAAATATTTTAATGTAGTTACAAGGAACAAGAATGACATAAAATCCTCAGGTCAAACCCAAAATCATGGGCAGAAAAGTCAAGACAAGGCCTGCATAAAGGAGATGGATCATAAGCTTACAATCAAAACTGCTCATACAACAAGTTTGAACAGTTCAATAAATAGAGATGGAGAAGAAGCAACATTGAAAACTACAAACAATGATAGAGTTATGGTTGGTGCTGTTACAGCTGCCTTTGGAGCATCTGCTTTACTGGTTCAGCAGCAGGTAACAGTGGAAACAGAGAGAGAGATACAGCAATTTTGTTTTCTAGACACAATTATATTCCTTCTATTTGCCACTTTCGTTTTAGGGTTCAGGGTATGTATTGTGTGAGCCCAAATAATGAGTGCTTGTAACATACCCAATTTTGAGATTAATATTAAAATTTTGGATATAATAAAAGCACCTGATAGAGTACCAGGACAGTAGATGTAAAAAAAAAAAGTGATAGCAGATACCTATTCTACCTTGGAAGCTGCACCTAAGCTCAAAACCTAAATAGTATTGTTGGTTGCATGTTAAGGAGCATCCAGGAACTACCTGTCATTGTTTATATCGATTATGTTTCTCTCTTTTTTTCGCTTCTATGTTTTCATATGGATATTTGCAAGCTTCTTGATGCCAATTGTTACATTTAACTGCTAAGGATCCAAGCAATTCCAAGGAAGGCGGGGAAAGTTCACCCAAATTCTTGAAGCAAAGAGGAAATCTTCTAAAGGAAGCTGAAAAACTGGAGGTAACAGAGTCTGAAAAAAACCAGAACATAGTTACAAGCCTTGCTGAGAAGGCCATGTCTGTTGCTGGTCCGGTGGTTCCTACAAAGGAAGATGGTGGAGTAGATCAAGAAAGGTATTAAAATTATATCCTATACATATTATTCTGGTGTACAGACATACCAGTATATCTATCTTCCTGAAGTTCATATGAATGTTTCAATGTCAATAGGCTGGTTGCAATGTTAGCAAACCTGGGACAACAGGGTGGCATGTTGAAGCTAGTTGGTAAAATTGCTTTGCTTTGGGGTGGTATACGTGGTGCTATGAGTCTGACAGACAAGCTGATTCTGTTTCTGCATATAGCTGAACGCCCCTTGTACCAAAGGTAAGCTAGTTTTCTAAATATCCTTGTCTGCTGCTTGTCCTTTTTTTTCCTTTGATCTTTCCCTTTAGGAATTTGTGTTGAAATAGCATAATGTCAATTTAATAACTGAACATAAGAGGTGAAAGTTGTCATTGCCAACTTTATCAAAATCTTTGGCAAAATGAACCTATGTATTAAAAAAAGTCTTTGGCAAAGAGTTTATATGATTTTGCAAAGTAATCTTTGGACTTGTGTTAGGTTTGATAGAAGGGGTTAATTCCCTTAAAGGTAGAAATTTCATAAATATTCTGAGTAATGTTATTTTTGGTAGAGTAGTTAGAGGTTTAGGTTGAAAGTTTTACTCGGTGATTTTGGATCACTGGGATTTTCCCATGGAGAGTATTAAGCCTTTTCTAATTGTTTATGCTCGAGGAGGACACCTTTGAAAAAAAATCTACTTTTATCATCAAATTTTTTTTGTTTTTTATCACTGGTTGATAAAATAGTTGATGAATTGGTAACATGTTGAATATTTTTTGTTTTGACAGGTTGCTTGGTTAGCATATTAATTAGTTTACAAGTTTAATATACTGTATTTTTTGTGTTGCTGATCATGTTAGTGAGCAAGACTGTTTTTACTGAATCTTTTCTCATGCTTTCTTCGTTAAGGGTTCTTGGGTTTGCTGGCATGGTGCTTGTTCTATGGTCACCGATCTTTGTTCCATTGCTTCCCACTCTTGTAATGAGCTGGACAACAAGCAACCCCTCCAGATTTGCTGAGTTTGTTTGCATTGTTGGCCTCTATACTGCTATTATGATACTTGTTACTTTATGGGGCAGAAGAATACGTGGATATGAAGATCCACTAGAGCAATACGGGTTGGATTTGACTGCATTGCCTAAGGTATGGTTGTAAATTAACTGTGTGCCATATGAGCTCTAGGTTTTTATGCATCTATGCTCACTGCTATATTGAAAGCTTGGATTGTTTCATAAAGTTTTGAATAGTCCAGATAGGCCTAGTGGTGGTGAGAAATGAGAATAGTATCATTTCTTTTCTACAATCTATATATAATTTTAATATTAGGAACTTCAAATTTATTATGCATTTTCTCTGCCAATTTTAGAGGTTTAACAATGGGAGTAGTGTTTTTCTGCATTCCTATTATAAGAAACATTTGTGTTTCCATGTTTACTAGCTATCATAGCATGTGCTCTGGCCATGGATTATTCTAGCTATATGATAAGTTAACAGAACAAAATTTTGAAATTAATGTAATTATTGAATAAAATTTATTTAGAAGATAATTTCAAGTAATTTGTAATTATTCTTATACATATAATATAAATTAGGCGTCCATACCCCTTTATTTCCATGTGCGACTTGTCATAATTGGTGGGGAATTTCTTTTCAACTATTTTTTTCCGTAAATAATATCTTGACTCATATTTATATGCTATTTCCATGATAACTAATTTAAATAAATAGTATGTACTTGTTTTGAATTAGGTCAAGCAGTCAGATACAAAATAGAAAAAATTGTGTAAATCTAAAAGTTCTTAAAGGTAATTGTTAAACGAATTGATATCTACACGTACTTTTTATTTTCCATAATTTACATATTTAGATAATCATATTTATCAATGTCAATTTATCATTTTGTTTTTGTGTATTCACATTCCTCATGTTCATGGACGTAGTATTCCAATTATGTTGATTTATGTAACTTTGTTGGGAAATAAGCTGCTTGACATGGTCTAGTATCTATTAGAAGCCTTTACTACAAGATTTTACTTCAAAACAATTATAAACTTCTTACTTTGAATTTGGTATTTTGGGATTAAACATTCACTCATTTCAATCTTGTCATAAATAAAATAATTTAGTTAAGAGTGAGAGGCATGTTTAAGGTTTCATTATTGTCCATAAAAAATTAAAACAGAGCCCACGCTAGGATTTATTTTGTAGTTGGTAGAATTGTAAAAATTGTTGAGTATGTAGACATTAATTTGTTTCGCAATTCCAACATATTGACTAATGAACCAGATTGTTTTCCAACTGCAAAATGTCCCATCTCCATTTTTTAAGGTCCCGAATTCATAGTGCTCCACCAAATTCATAATGATTCCACCTGTTCCCGCCACAATGCCGTGAATGTTCACATTTTTTAGAAACTAAACAATTCTTCCAGCATGGTATGCATTATTCCTTTTAGGTCACCTGGAACCTATCTTTGTAATAAAAAATACTTCACGTAACAATTTTCCATGGATTTACACCTAACTTTGCCATCATTTTTTTCCCATATTGAATAGTACAAGCTTACAGAGACAATAAATTTTGCCAGGGATAAACTTTTAGCTGTCTTTCCCAACTGTGCAAACAAAGTGTTTACAAGTTTGTTGTCTCCTAATTGCACAATGGACAACTCATCAGAAAGATTTCAGCTCCTTTTACCCTTTCGTTTTTATTTTCAAGATGCTGTTAATTATTGCCTCTTTTTACAAAATCCATATTTTCAAGATGCTGTTAATTATTGCCTCTTTTTACAAAATCCACTACCATGTTGTCCTTTCTGTATTGTACGCTTTTCTGATATATGTTCTTCATCAGTTTCACTATTCATCGACTACTAATTTATGTGTCCCCATATTCCTTTCCTTTAGAATTCTGGCGAAGTTGAAGTCCTGGGAAAAGATGAATATGGATTAACATTGGAATTATTTATATTAGAAAAAGGGATCTCATTATGTTTTGGCTATTGCTTGCAGATCCGAAATTTTTTATGGGGCTTGATTGGAGGAGTCCTGCTTGTTGTATCAATACAGTCCCTAAATGCTTTGCTGGGTTGCGTGACTTTCTCATGGCCTTCAAGCATTCCTTCTTCTTCCTTAGATGCCATGACATGGCTCAAAATGTGTGCACAAATGATTATGCTAGCTGGTCGAGGAATTATAACTGCATCAGGCATTGTGCTGGTTGAAGAATTACTTTTCAGGTCATGGTTACCTGAAGAAATTAAAGCAGATGTTGGCTATCATCAAGCAATTATTATTTCAGGACTGGCATTCTCTCTTTTCCAGAGGTATTTTATTTATTTTTACCATTTAGAGAATATCACAGTTTACATTTTCTTTCCTTTTCTGTCTGGGATATTATCGCCGTATTCTTCTCTTCTAGTCTCCCACCCTAGCTTTTATTTTATGGTGAATGATTAGCTCACTTAGAATTTATATTTCTGCAGATAGAGGAATTTAAATCTCTAACCAAGTCAGATGGCCATTGCCAATTTTGGTTTTTCAGGTCTGTGTGGGCAATACCAGGGCTATGGCTTTTTTCTCTGGCGCTGGCAGGGTTTCGTCAAAGAAGCGAAGGCAGCCTGTCCATTCCGATCGGGTTGAGGACGGGGATAATGGCATCAAGTTTTGTTTTACAAACAGGAGGCGTTTTGACGTATAAGCCCAGTTATCCTGTTTGGGTAACAGGGACGCCTCAACTACAGCCTTTCAGCGGGGCAATTGGTCTTGCATTCTCTTTATTGCTGGCCGTAATTCTCTATCCAAGGCAGCCTCCTCTGGAAGAGAAGAGCTTGGCACGCGGCGATGAACAGTGAAGTCTGTTGATGGAGTGATGCCAGCCCCGCATTTGTGTTTTGCGTTCCAGAATATGATAAGGTGGTGGTGGTGGTGGTGGTGGTGGTGGTGGTGGTGGTGGAGAAAGCAAACGGAGATGTGCTAGCCAGCCAGCCAGCATTGTATATAAACGAAGTATAACGGCGGACTACCTAGTATCCACTGCCCATGAAAAGAGAACACAAAAGGCAATGCATTTTTGTAAGTAGCTTGTATATAAACAAGTAGAGGGGTTTGCTACGTTTACCTTTGCATCGTGACCCCTTCACAATAATAATAATAATAATGATTGATAATAATGATAATAATAATAATAATCAATCGTTGCCACATTTGTGAATTGTGTTTAATATACATCTTTGCAAACGTTTTTACTTCATTATGAATTCGGGATAATATTTCGGGTCATGATTTATTGTTGCTTTAACAGTCTGGCCTTGCATCCGTTTTCCAAGTCGCTCCCTCATAAATTTCCTAAAGAAATAGATTCGCAGATATCTTGCAAATTCAGTCAAATATATGAAAATTTGTTATCCCCAAAGAAATACTAATAAGAATTAAGAAAAATATTCTGCAATTCAATGAGCCAGGCCTCCACAATTTACTGTTTTTGATTGAATGGAAAGTGAGAATCCTTTTTACTGAATTCGTCAACCTTTAAGAGGCAACTTGATACAACTTGCACTTCTTAATTAACTTCTCATTTTCCCCATTAATACCACAACATAATTAACTACCGGATATTATACTAACTAATTGGAATATTAAAACAATCCTTTAATAAATGGAAATGACATGGTATACCCCCCTTATTAACATTAATTAACTACTGACCCCAAACTAACACTTAATTGCATTCTGCCCCTCCCTTTAAATACCCTGGCGTTGACTAGCGTGTAACACAAACTCCCTGTTTAGAAAAGCTTGTCCACGAGCTCAGGATAAGCTTCCCTCAGTTCATTGGCGTCCTCCTTGTTGACCCCTTTCCACTGGACCAACAGATTCACCCTAGCTCGACTTCCTTTCTTCTTTAGTCTTCTCTCCAGAATCATTTCAGGCTTCGGTGATAAAGTTCCATTTTCCATCACCTTTGGCAACCTAGGGTTAGGGTTCACTCAGTCCCCAAACTTCTTCTTGAGACAGGATACGTGAAACACTGGGTAGATCTTCGAGTCCTTGGGTGGATCTAGCTTATAGGCAACCGTACCCATCTTTTGAAGGATTTGAAAAGGTCCATAATACCTTGGTGACAACTTCAAACTCTTCCTCATAGCCACCGTGATCTACCGGTAAGGCCGTAGCCTCAGGTAAACCCAATCTCCTACTTTATACTCCATTTTATCCTCTTACGATCTGTAAAAATTTTCATTCTTGATTGGGTTTCTTGTAGCTTGGACTAGCTTCAAGATGTGCTCTCAACTTTTCAATTCATCATCGATGACTTGCATTGTTGTGGGGCCTGGCTCATAAGGCAAGAGACGTGGAGGAGCTTGACCGTAGACTAGTTCGAAGGGTGTGACCCCCGTGGAAGAGTGCTCAGACGTGTTGTATGCCCACTACAGCTATGGCTAACCAACTAGCCCAGTCCTTTGGTTGGTCATTGGTAAAGCACCGAAGGTAACCCTCTAGCCATTTATTCATCACTTCTGTTTGTCCGTTAGTCTGAGGGTGGTATGATGTGCTCATCAATAACTTGGTTCCACCTAATTGGAAAATTTCTTGCCAAAATTTGCTTGTAAATATTGCATCTCTGTTGCTTACTATGTTATGAGATATGTCGTGTAGTCTGCATATATTGTCCATAAATGATTTTGCTACAGTTTGTGTTGTGTATGAATGAGCCAATGGTATGAAATGGTTGAACCTGCTAAGTCGGTCCATTATGGCCATTATTACATTGTATCCCTTAGAATTAGGCAACCCTTCTATAAAATCCATGCTAATATTTATCCAAACCTGGTTGGGTATTTGCAGAGGTTGCAACAACCCAGCTGGTTTAAGGTTTTTTGTTTTGTTCCTTTGACAAACCTCACACTCCTTAATAAACCTTATGATGCATTCCCTCATCCTTGGCCAGAAGAGCTCCTTGAGCCTACTGTAGGTTTTTTGTAACCTATTATGGGGCCCCTATGGGGCTGTTATGAAAATGATGCATATTATGCTCATATTGTTCCTTAAAGGTACCCAAATGGAGTCTCCCTTTGTAGAATAAGAAGCCCTCTCTGTACCGATACTTGAGTGGATCAAGTACTCCTATATATTGTTGTTTGAGTAACTAGCTTAGTTGAGGAACTTGGTTATAGGCTTGATGAAGAGCCTCCCACCAAGAAACCTTAACCATACTGAGTGTCTTGAACCTCTCCTTGGATGGGGTTGGTCAACTTGTCAACCACCTCTTCTTGTCCTAGCATTCTGGAAAGGGCATCAGCTACCTTGTTTCCCTTGTCACTCCTATATTTCACACTGAAATCAAAGCCTAACAACTTTTTTATCCATATCTGCTGAAAAGAGGTCCCCACCTTTTGTTCGAGTAAGTGCTTTAAGGCTTGTTGATCAGTTCGTACAATGAATTTGTATTCCATCAAATAGTGCCTCCACTTCTGTACTACCAAAACAAAAGTCAATTTTTTTTTTTGTAAGTAGATAAAAAGAGATTTGTACCCTCTAGTGCTTGGCTTAGGTAGGCTAGGGGTCTTCCCTCCTGCATGAGGACAACTCTCAAGGCATTCTTTGAAGCATCACACTCGACCATAAAGGTGCCCTTAACATATAATTGATGATACTATAGTATTTCTAGAAGTGATTTTAGGTGCTTGCATGTTCCTCCACTGTTTTACTATAAACTAGAATATCATCAAAAAAACTAGAACAAACCTCTTGAGATAAGGTCTGAATATTCCATTCATTAGTCCTTCGAAGGTAGATGGGGCATTTATTTCTAAAAGTGATTTTAGGTGCTTGCATGTTCCTCCACTGTTTTACTATAAACTAGAATATCATCAAAAAAACTAGAACAAACCTCCTGAGATAAGGTCTGAATATTCCATTCATTAGTCCTTCGAAGGTAGATGGGGCATTTGTGAGGCCAAAAGGCATCACTAGGAATTTATAGTGTCCCTCATGTGTGCAGAAAGCAGTCTTTGGCACATCTTTAGGCTTCATTCAAATTTGATGGTATCCCAACCTTAAATCTAGTTTGAAGAAGAACTTTGCATCATTAAGTTCATCCAATAATTCAGTGATATTGGGGATAATAAACTTAGCTTTAGTAGTGTCCCTGTTAAGGGCTCTATAGTCGATGCACATTCTCCAACTTCCATCAGTCTTCCTTACAAGCAAAACTGGTGATGCATAGGGACTCTAACTGGGCTAAATGATTCCAGCCTTTAGCATCTCTTTCACCAACTTCCCAATCTCTTTCTTTTGGTAATAAGGATACCAATACGATCTAGTATTTGTTGGCTTGGTTGTTGCATGTAATTGTATCTGATGATCATGGCTTCTAGGAGGTGGTAGCCCTTTAGGTTCATGGAACATTGTGTTGAACTCCTGCAAAATAGTTTGTATAGCAGGTTTATTGATTGTGCTGCAGGTTAGAATTTCTTCAGGGAAACAGGGGAGAAGGGTTTGAGAAAACAAGAGAATAAGGGAAAAGATGAGGAGAACTTTGCTACAGGTTAACAGAAATCTCCAAGGAATGGAGATAAACTCAGGGAAAGAAGATGAGGTGGGGAAGAAGGCAAGAAGAAGAAACGCTTTCCGCGTGTGACAGAAAAAGAAAAAGAGAGCATAGGAGAGAATCTCAGAATTTGTTGTATTTTTCTTGTTGTTCTTTCTGTTACTAACAATATGAATATAAAGACAATTAGTGCATGTGCCAACGTGGCATCCATTACAAGTCTAGCTACTGAAAATTAAAAGAACTGCACCAACGCAGTCGTTTTAGGTAATTTTGAATTCAAATTCATGCTTCAACTTTCCTCTCGTTGCCTTTCACCTTCTTCTTCTCTTTGGTTCGTGACAATGCCCCTTCCATGACATCCACCTTGTCCCAAGGTGAAATGAAGGGAACCACCAGTTGAACTCCTCTGCCTCCTCCCAAGTTGCTTCTGTCAACGGTATTTTTTTCCCCACAGAACCAAAACATGGGTTTTGCAACATTGCCATTTTTAACACAAGTTGAATTGCCTGTGTCTGTACGCAATAAACTTGAGCAACAAATTGGCCATGCACAACATCACTTGTCCTAGTTAAACTCAAAATAGGCATAGTGACAGTAAACTCTGATATGTAGTCCAAACGAGTTGATGCTGGATTAGGACCATAATCTAAATGCACAGCATATGTAGCATTCTTCTTTGCATTTGCAAGTAAAATAAGGCCCATTTGAGACAGCGCTACTACTTGATTGAAGAATGCCTCCTCAGCTCCAGGTTCAATTGAACTCTTCAGCTCTAATGCCTGGGTGCAATTCAACGAATCAGAGCCATTAGGCAGGAGCCAGCCTTCTTCACTAGCTGAGGCCCAAATCTTCATTTCTCTGTTCTGAGATGAATTTGCTTCACCCAATATGGTTTGCAAAGTTTGTTGAATAGCGATTTGCTGAGTTGCTATCTCCTTCATCATGGCCTTAAGTTGTGCTAGGTCATCCGATTGAGCCTGTAGCTTAACTTCTATTGATCCTCTGATTTGCAGCTTCCAGAGAATCGTCCATCCTTCTTACGTCTTGGGATCTAGTTTCTGGCGCCATTAAACTGAGTCCAAAGACGAGAGCTTTGATACCAATTTGCTGCAGGTTAGAATTTCTTCAGGGAAACAGGGGAGAAGGTGTCACAAACCAAAGAGAAGAAGAAGGTGAAAGGCAACGAGAGGAAAGCTGAAGCATGAATTTGAATTCAAAATTACCTAAAACGACTGCGTTGGTGCAGTTCTTTTAATTTCCAGTAGCTAGACCTGTAATGGATGCCATATTGGCACATGCACTAATTGTCTTTATATTCGTACTGTTAGTAATAGAAGGAACAACAAGAAAAATACAACAAATTATGAGATTCTCTCCTCTGCTCTCTTTCTCTTTTTCTGTCACACGCGGAAAGCATTTCTTCTTCTTGCCTTCTTCCCCACCTCATCTTCTTCCCCTGAGTTTATCTCCATTCCTTGGAGATTTCTGTTAACCTGTAGCAAAGTTCTCCTCATCTTCTCCCTTATTCTCTTGTTTTCTCAAACCCTTCTCCCCTGTTTCCCTGAAGAAATTCTAACCTGCAGCAGATTGTTCCCTCTGTTTTTCCCTCAACCTTCATTAACTGCAACCATATACATCTTCCTTTTGTGAGGTTGATCTTACTCATTTTGTGTTCTTTAATCTCTTTGTCTGGTCTTTTCAAACCTTGTAAGAAAAATTCTTCTCCGCCCATAGAAAAATCTATACTTAGGTCAGCAAAATTCTACCAAATAGTTCCCAAACTCCTCAGTCAATCCAATCCTAACACCACATCATATCCTCTCAGGGTCAATACAAATAAATTGGTTACAATGTTACACTTCAGCATTTCCATCACTACTGCTTTACAGTATTCATGACAGGGAAGAGTATCTTTATTGGCAACTTGAACAGCCAGGTGGCTCTCTTCTACTGCTAGTTTGACCTTTCTAGTCATCAGTGTATATGGTAAGCAAATCAGCAATATATGGCAACTTAAATGTAACAGAAAATATTGTATTTATTATGGACTACAAATCAGTGATTATAGACTGTAAATTAGGGATTATTACATGTATTTAGAGGATTGAATTCCTCCTTTGTAAATCAATAAAAATACAGAATAAATTTGATATTTGTGACATGGTATCAGAGCTAATCATTCTGATCTAAACCTTTGATTTTCTTTAGTTTTACAGACTGAATTTCGTCAGTATTTGGTGATATTTTTTGGGGTTCCTACAATGTCTGGACAGACTTTTCTTACTCGATTCAACGGCAAAAACTAAGTCAGTTGGGAGTTTCAGTTTCGAATGTTTGTTAAAGGAAAAGAATTATAGGGGCACCTTGATGGATCTTTATCAGCACCAACTGATCCAGAGGAGCTGAGTGCATGGACTACCAAGGATGCGAAAATTGTCTCTTGGATACTGGGGTCTGTTGAACCCCATATGATCAACAACCTTCGATCGTTTGGCACAAGGAAGGAGATTTAGGACTACTTTCGATGCATCTATTCCTAGAACAATTCGGCTCAAAAATTTCAAGTCAAAATGAGTATTGCTAATTACAAAAAAGGTAATCTCTCAATTAAACAATTCTATGCTGGATTTCTGAATCTATGGAATGAATATACTAGCATAATTTACTCTAAAATACCAAAGGAGAGTTTAGAGGCACCATACCTTGTTCATGCCGAGAGCCAGAGGAACTAGTTCTTGATGAAGCTTCGACCAGAATTTGAGACCGTAAGAGCTAGGTCAACCAAAGTCCAGTAACCACTTTGGATGAATGTTTGGGGGAATTGTTACCGGAAGAACAATGACTCGCCACTCAACACGAGTTAACTCAGGACACTGTCACAAAGATGAATGTGGCTTAGATGGCTCAAGGAAGGGGACGACAGAGGAGTGTGGGTGTGCAATGTTTTAATTGCAAGTAATTAGGGCACATTGCTAGAAATTGCAGCAAGAAATTCTGCAATTATTGGAAGAAAGAAGGGCATGTGATTAAGGAATGTCGTATGCGACCAAAAAATCGACAAGGGTTAGGGTTTATTGGTAAAATGAATTTGGGTACTGCTTCCATGGTTGCCATAGCTGTCTAATCGTCGACACTAGAACCTTCGTCAACGATGAGCTCTTCATCAACAACCCTCATGCTGGAGATGGTGCAGCAGATGATCCTCTGCTCTCTCAGCATTTGGGTTCCAAGGTATGAAACTAAACTTAATTCTGTGGTTTCGGGAATAATAGAAATCAGGATTTGGCAGTTGGGTTTCAAGGAAAGAAGTCTGAATTTAATTCAGATGTGGTTTCGGCAAATGATAAAAATTGGTTAATAGATTCGGCAGCATCGAATCATATGACCAGCAATGAAAATGGATTGCATAATGTGCGAAAATATATGGGTAATTAGCATATACAGGTGGCAAATGGTGATAATCTTCTGATTTCATCAATTGGTAATTTGGGTTCTCATTTCGAAAATATTTTTATGTTACCAAAATTATCCACAAGCTTAATCTCTGTTGGGCAAATGGTAGAAAATAACTATAAAATTCAATTTGATCATAATTGTTGTTGTGTACAGGATCAAGTGTCAAGGAAGGTGATCATGAAGGGGCCTAAAGTGGGACGTTTATTTCCAATACAATTTTCTATTCCTGGTATGAATTCCTGTGCTTATTCTACTATCATTAATAATCCTCATTTTTGGCATAAGAAATTGGGGCATCCCAATTCTATTTTATTGACTCATCTTATCAAACATGGATATTTAGGGAATAAAAATTCTTTTTCAATGGAATTTTTGGATTGTAGTTCTTGCAAATTGGGTAAAAGCAAAGCAATATCATTTCCTTCACATGGTAGTCGTGCTTCTAAATGTTTTGACATTATTCATACTGATGTGTGAGGCGTGAGTCATGTTCTCTCTCATGCTCAGTATAAATATTTTGTCACATTTATTGATGATTTTAGTCGTTTCACTTGGATATATTTTCTCTTATCTAAGGCTGATGTGTTCTCAACATTTCAGGCTTTTATTGCATTTATTGAAAATAAATTTTCTGCTCGTATTAAAATTCTATGATCTGACTCTAGGGGGGAATATGTGTCCAAAGAATTTTAGGAATATCTCAAAAACAAAGGGATTCTCTCTCAAAAATCTTGTCCTTACACTCCTCAAGGAAATGGAGTTGTTGAGCGTAAGAATCGTCATCTTTTAGATGTTGTTCGCACCTTATTAATTGATTCTTCAGTAGAAGCTCTGTCGATAGCCGTTCATCTTATTAATCGTTTGCCTTCCCAAGTTCTAAAATTTGCATCTTCATACTCTATTTTATTTGCAGTTATTCCTCGGTATGATTCTCTCCATGTTTTTGGGTGTGTTTGTTTTGTTTATTTACCATTTACTGAACATAATAAACTTTCAGCCCAAGCTGCTCGTTGTGCTTTCCTAGGATACAATAATTCTCATAAAGGGTTTGTGTGTTATGACGCAAATGCTCATAAAATTCGTATCTCTTGAAATGTGATTTTCTTTGAAAATCAGAATTTTTTCCCTTATTGTCTTTCAACAGAATCCACTCCTATCCAGCTTCCTACATTTGATTATGATAGTCCATCTTATGTCTTTGAACGTTTTAAGCCAGGAATTGTATATCGAAGACGTCATCCATCATCCACTTTACCCCTTTCGAACACGGAACCGACATCTGATCATGCCCCTCAACTAAGACGATCAACTCGAGTTTCCCGTGCCCCAAACAGGTATGGATATTCAGCAACTACTGTTAATAGTGCTTTTGTGCCTAAGACTTATGCTCAATCTTCTACCCAAGACTGTTGGGCATAAGCCATGAAAGAAGAACTTCAAGCTCTTCAGGATAATCACACATGGGATATTGTCTCTTGTCCTCGTGGAACCAAATTTATTGGCTGCAAATGGGTATACATTGTCAAATTAAAACCTGATGGGTCTGTGGAACGGTATAAAGAACGGTTAGTTACTCTTGGAAATTGTCAAGCATATGGTATTAATTATGAGGAGACATTTGCACCTGTCGCTAAGATGACTACCATACGAACTATTTTGGCAATTGTTGCTTCCAAGAGATGGTCACTTCGTCAAATAGATATAAAAAATACATTTTTACATGGCGATCTGAAAGAGAAGATCTATATGACTCCTCCTCTTGGTATGTTTACTCACCCATCCGATAAAGTTTGTTGGTTGAAACATTCTTTGTATGGTCTAAAACAGGCACCCCGAGCATGTTTTGAAAAGTTTTGCATTGCTCTGTTGGATCTTCAATTTATTCAGAGTCAATATGATTCCTCTTTGTTTCTTCAGCAAACTGCTAATGTTATTGTTGCTCTTCTGGTATATATGGATGATATTATTATCACAGGATCTGATATTCCACTCATTGAGAATTTATAGCGTTCTCTTAACACTGCATTCCATATGAAGGATCTGGGAGAACTTCATTATTTTCTTGGCCTACAGGTGCACTCTATGTCTGATGGGATATTTTTACATTAGCATAAATATACCCAAGAGATACTTCTTTTGGCCGGTCTTGAATCAGGAAACAGTGTTCTTACACCTCTTGAGATTAATTTAAAACTTTGTTAGAAAAATGGTGATTTATTGCCTGATCCTTCCATATATAGGCAATTGGTGGGCAATTTGAATTATTTAACCATTACTCGGCCAAATATTTCTTTTTCAGTACATCAAGTCAATCAGTTTTTACAGACTCCTCGTCAATCTCATCTAGTTGCTGTCAAGAGAATTATTTGTTATCTTAAGAGCACATTTGGGAGAGGGATATTTTTTCCTGCCGCTAATTCATTACAATTAACAGGTTATAGTGAAGCAGATTGGGCGGGATGTATGGATACACATCGGTCTATTACGGGATGGTGTATGTTTCTTGGAAATACTTTAATTTCATGGAAAAGCAAAAAAGCAAGATCGTACTTCAAAATCTTCCACAGAATCTGAGTATCGAGCTATGTCCGCTGCATGTTCTGAAATTGTGTGGCTTTGGGGTTTGTTACAAGAACTTGGTTTTCCTCAGCACCATCCTACACCGCTTCATGCTGATAACACGAGTGCTATTCAGATTGCTACTAATCCCGTGTTTTATGAACGCACCAAACATATTGAAGTTGATTGTCACTATATTTGTGAAGCTCTTGATAATAATATTCTTACACTCACTCATATTTCCACCGGGCATCAAATGGTTGATGTCTTTATGAAGGCTTTGTCTCGGCCTCGACATCAACTCATGATTGACAAATTGATGCTTCTTGATCGGCCAGCATCAATTTGAGGGGGGGTGTCAGTGTATATGGTAAGCAAATCAGCAATATATGGCAACTCAATTGTAACAGAAAATCTTGTATTTATTACGGACTACAAATGAGGGATTATAGACTGTAAATTAGGGATTATTACATCTATTTAGAGGACTGAATTCCTCCTTTGTAAATCAATAAAAATACAGAACAAATTTGATATTTGTGACACTAGTTACACTTCTGTCAATAAAGTTGTGAGTGCGTCCAGTATCGATGAGAATTATGACTAGATTCTTATCAATTTTTCCAACCAGCCTTATGGTTCTTGGAGAAGATGCTCTTGCAATTGCATGCAAGGAGATTCCTAACAATTCAGCCTGCAGCACCTCAGGTACTGTCTCTATCTGATTGGCAATCTCTTCCTTTCTTAATTCTTCTTCTTTAAACTCCTTCTAATAAATACAGTTATGGCCTATTACACTTGTGTCCTGCTTGATACTTTTCATCACTAAAGTACACAATCATTTCTCCCTTCTTTCTTGCATTTGGTTTGGGCTTATTCTTCTGACAAGATAAGGGTTTCTTCTGTTGAATGCAGGTTCAGGTCTTTGGGGTGCTGGCAACCTAAGGACTGGATGTGGAGGTGGTAGTCTGGTTACAGTGTTTTGGACTGGTTCTTTGGGTGGTGTTTTGAATGTGGAAGTGTAGAGATTATTTGGTGTTTGGTTATTTCGGTATGGGTACTATTTTCCGATAACTTCTTCCTCTTGCAGGCGTGCCAATCCAAAAGCAACTACGAGAGTGCTGGGTTTGAACATGGTGACAGTGATTCTCAACTCATCCTTCAAGCCACTTAAAAAGGTGTGATGTGAAATTCCTCACTTAAGCCACTGATTTTGTTAGACAAAATCTCAAATTCAGTCTGGTAATCTTCTACACTCCTCTTTTGTCTTAGTTTGGTGAATGTGTCTACGGGATCTTTATAGGCTGAAGGTCCAAATATGATGCGGATAGCCTCCATGAATTCCTCCCATGATGCTGTGGGACTTGATTCCTTCAACCAATAATACCAAGTGAGTATTTTTTTCCATCCATGTGGAGGGAAGCAATTTCCATTTTGTGGTTATCTGGAATTTCAAAATAATTGAAAAGTTGTTGTGCCTTCAGAATCCATTCGCTGGGATCACCCCCATCAAAACGAGGAAAATCCAATCTTAGGGATCGAGCTTGAATCCCTCTGGGCCCTTCAAATAAATGATTAACATGAACCCTTATATTTTGAGAAGTGCCTTCTCCTGAATTCCTCCATGTTGTGACTTGTACCAGGCTATCATAGCTTGATGCCAAGTTGTTGATTTGTTGCAGTACATTCTCCATAAGCAACCCATGCTTGGATTGCTCTCCCGTCAGAACCGTAATTACTTCTTGTAATTGCTTTACAATTTCATACAGCTGGGTTAATTGAGTACTTTCAACCATGTCACGGGAACACGGCTCTGATATCACTTGTTATTCTCAAAGAAATCCTAATAAGAATTAAGAAAAATATTCTGGCAATTCAAGGAGTCAGGCCTCCACAATTTATTGTTTTTGATTGAATGGAAAGTGATGATCCTTTTTACTAAATTCGTCAGCCTTTAATTGGCAACTTGATAAAACTTGCACTTCTTAATTAACTTCCCATTTCCCCCACTAATACCACAACATAATTAACTACCGGATATTATACTAAGTAACTGGAATATTAAAACAATCCTTTAATAAACAGAAATAACATAACATACCTCCTATTAACATTAATTAACTACTGACCCCAAACTAACACTTAATTGCATTCCGCCCCTCCCTTGGCGTTGGCGTTGTTGACTGCCGTGTAACAAAATTCTCTTTTCAATATTTCGAAACGGCGTACAGTCTGTAAATCTCAAACGCAATGCATTTTTGTAAGTAGCTTGTATATACACAAGTAGAGGGGTTTGTTACGTTTACCTTTGCATCTTGACCCCACCACCACCACCACCACCACCACCACCACCACCACCACCATAATAATAATAATCAATCGTTGCTTCATTTGTGAATTGTGTTTAATATACATCTTTGCAAACATTTTTTACTTCATTATTAATTCGGGATAATATTTCGGCTCATGATTTATTGTTGCTTTAACAGTCTCTGGCCTTGCAGGCTTCAGCACTAGTTTGAATTGACACGATCCCCTTGCATCCTTTTCCAAGTCGCTCGATTGAAAATTCTCTGTTCAATATTTAGAATTTTGGCAAGGCGTGACGAACATCTCACCTTGAGTTAAATGCGATGTGATGGGTTCTATGGGCAAGCGTCACTCATGTTCTATGGCCAAGCTTATTTTTGTCTTCATAGAATGATGAAGCATGGAGAGTAGATAGCAGAGAATATGATGTTGGATCATTTCCCGCCTCAAGAAACAGAGAATTTGCATGAAATGGATAGAAAATAGACAAGGGGTGATGAACTCAGAAGACACAATCTTTACTGAAATTCAAGAGACTCGATGGCCGAAGTGCAAACAATGCTGCATGATGAAAGGAAAAGTAAAAAGATACACAGAAAGGAGGGACAAAAAAACCAAAACAAAACAAAAAGAAGATCAAAGCCTTTCTTGTCCAATCACTATCGTGAAATGACCATTATTCGACTCAAACCAGCCCGTGCTTGCTTCATTTCTTCAGCTCCATTTTCACTCGACGGTCAAAGGAACAGACTCAGCCTGAAAGGTTATGAAAGAATACTCATCAGTACCATCAAATAAACCATAAATGCTTGCACACCTGGAGATTCTGCAAGAATTGTTGTCTTACCAATTTACGATATTTGAGTGCATAGAACATTTCCAGATAGCGACGGCTCTCGCGATGATCAAGGTTGGAAACATGCTTCCAGAAGCCATAAACTCCTGTGAGAGTCAGGAGCCTTTGGGAGTAAATCTGCCAGGTATACCTGAAAAGGCAAATAACGAAAGCATTTTAGCAAACTCCATTGTAACACAGCTTGGAAACAGAGTTGCAGGGTGAAGGTGGTGAGCTTTTACTTCTCTTGGATTCGCTGCAGCCCTCCCTGGGAGATTTTGCTCCAGTGAGTGGGATCAGCCTTGCACGTTTCAAAGAAGTCAACAAGGAGTTCAGCAGCCTGTTGACCATGGTAAGGATCAATATGGAATCCGGATTTTCCATGCACAATGATCTCAGCAGGACCACCATTGCAGGTGGCGAAGGTTGGCAAACCACATGTCATGGCCTCAACAACAGTCAATCCAAAAGCCTCATACAGAGCAGGCTGCACGAAAGCTCCCTTGGTATCACAAATGTAACGGTAGAGCTCTCCATTCCTCACACGGTTCATCTGAGAAGAAATCCATCTGAACTGGCCATTCAAGTTGTATTCCTCTATATGACTATACATTTTCTTCATCTCAGCTTGCTCTTCTAGATCTTTAGACTCCTTTCTTCTATCACCACCAACTACAACAAGATTGACCAACTCACGTAGCTTGGTGTTCTTTCCGTACCATTCTACAAGACCAGACAGATTCTTAACTCTGTCCAGCCTTGCCATGGTGAATAGAATTGGCTTGTTGCGGTCTTTTAGCACGCATCTGTTGAAACGACAAAAATAAGTGATTTGTTATTGGAACTCTTCTTTATCTAGGAACTTTCCCAAGAACCACATAAGAAATTTATGTGGAAGTACTTACAAGTGCTCTTCGTTCTCAACAGGGCTGTAAAGAAGTTCTTCAATTTCTTCATGGAAAGAAGTCAACCTAAGTTTCTCCTCGGTGTAGGGGAAGTATATGCTCTCGTCAGCACCGGGGGATACAATGTTGAATTTGGGATCAAAGACATCGATACCATGAACAACTCTGTAGAGGCCAGGGAGAGTGAAAGCAGTGTGGCTCTCATACTGTCCAACAGTATCCTTGCTGAAATGGTGGAACAGTACATGTTAGATGTGCAATCAAAGAAGCATTCACGAGAATAATAATCAGGGGGGGACATCATATCACCTTCCAGCAATCTCTTGGAATGTGCTGGTGATGATGAAATCTGTATGGTTCATGGCAAAAAGATCAGCTGTGAACTGGCATGAAAAGTGGTACTTTTCATCAAATTTCTTCCAGTAAATATCTGACTCTGGGTACTTTGTTTTCTCTAGAGCATGTGCAATGGTGCACTGCAGAAAACATAGCAAAAACAAAGAGAATTGTTAATTTTTTAGTGCTACAGGATGAAGAAAAAATACTGCAAAAACAAGAAAAGATCAGGGCAAACCTCTGTAACACCTAATTTGTGTGCTAGCAAGGAGGCAACAACGTTTCCATCACTGTAATTTCCAATGATCAGATCAGGCTTGCCCTGCAACTCTTTTGCAATTTCAGCAGCAACATCCTGAAAAGACAAGATATTATCTTAGCACATGAAGTAAAATGCAGTAAGACTCTGAGAAAAAGGATTACTTTGGGGGAAACAACAAAGAAATTGTACCTCAGTGAAAGTTTCTAGGTATGGCCAAACTTCAAAGCGAGAAATCCATTTCCGGACCATTCCCTTCTCATCTCTGAAGGGAACTCGAAGAATATCACAATGCTGCGATCCATAGACTTTCTCCAGACGCTGTCCACAAGTAGTTCCCACTGCATCAGGGAGCAGTCTAGTGATCTGCAAACACGGGGAAAAAAAGGAGGGAGAGACAGATTAGGCACCAAAGAATGTAATAATATTTTATAGAGAGAAAAAACTGTTGAATTACTTTGTAAAGCTTGGAAATTAATCTTACAATGAGAATTCGGGGGATGATATCAAGTCCTTGCTGCTTGATACGCAGAAGCATTTCATTCTCCAAGGCACGAACTTGATCCAAAATGTAAACAACCTAGTAGAAAGTAAAATGCAAGCCAGATCAGGTAAGGTTTCAAAAGAGTATGCACGAAGAGAAAGATTAGACTAGGCTTGTGAATTTACTTGGCCTCCAGTATCAGGATACCCCAAAACATTGTCTTGGGCGAAGTATCCATGAGGAGACATAATCACAACATTGAAGACCATAGGAATTCTGCCGAGGAATGTTTCAAGAGTGAAGGGGTCTGGTGCCTCGAGAAGATCCAAGAGAAGTTGAATCATCACAAGAACACGCTCAGCAGTGTTCCCCCATCCTCTCTCTAAGCCGATCTCCTGGAACATGTGTTCAAATTGAGAGTATGGAGTATCAGGTTTCTGAGAAGTCAGATACTCCTCAGCCTTTCTCAGAACATATTGCAGAGAGTCTAGGTTCTGAATCCTGTCATTCAGCATCATATTCTGCACAAGAATATACAAGATGTTATCAGGTTCTACAGGATGTAATTCTGCAGAACGCAATCCTTGCTTAAATTACAGGTTCTAGACATGATTATCAGAGCTTGCAAGATTCTAGTAAAACCATTCAAGAATATACAAAATGTTATCAGGTTCTACAGGATCTAATTCTGCAGAACGCGGTCCTTGCTTAAATTACAGGTTCTAGACATGATTATCAGAGCTTGCAAGATTCTAGTAAAGCCATACAAGAATATACAAAATGTTATCAGGATCTTCCAAGATATTGTATCAAGCATACCTTCCCCTTGTGACAGTGCACTTTGAGAAATGCCAGCAGGGGGTGCAAGCTTTCCTTGTCATGGAACAACTTCGCTGAAAGGTGGCGGTTGAGGAACTCGACACCGTTACCAATGTACTTCGAAAGAGTTGGGCGAGGGAAAGATGCATTGAATGGTTCAAAGTCCAATTCAAGCACGAAGTTGCCATTGGAGCTGCAAAATCGGATCAACTAACGTTGTCAAAATCAAAGGAAGCACGTACAGAACACGAAATTGAGAGAACTCGATCAAAAGCTAGCGTCAAATCAATAATCTGACTTACCCTCCATCAACAAGTTCCTCCTTGAAATGAAGATACTCAGCAACACGCAACTCCTCAACAACAAGTGCTTGGACATTCACCCTGATGTACTCCCAGACACCAGGCCTTGGGCGCACAGCAAGAGCAACCCATGGAGGCAAAACAATTGCTTCCTAAAACAACAAAATAAAAGAAATAAAAAAACAGTTAGAGATGATTCCCAGAAATTGGGATATGACAGAAATAGAAAAGAACGCATGTGTGATCAAGGGAGTCACCTGTGTGGATCTGAGAACTTCAGAAAAAGCACCACCCGCCAATTTATTCCTGATCTCTTCAGAAATTGCTTCAAACTCAGCAATAATATGGTGGTGTTGAAGAATCCCTTTTCCCTTGCCTTCAATCCTGCAACACAAATTGTCCAAAATATGCTGTATTAAATCTACATCCTTAACAAGCTGCACCAAAAATGTAAGCATGGCCCTCTTTACACCACTCCATAAATCAAAACCAAAAAAGAAAGCATGGTTACCTGGTCAGTAAGGCAACAATTTCGTTGCGATGAGTCTTGAGGGTCTCATCCACACGTTCACGAATGCTTTGGACACGAGTAAGAGTAGCCATAGCTCCTTGAGAAAAACAAAAATCAAGTGTTAAGCACTATGTAGTAATAACAGATTGAAGAATAAAAAACCAGCAAGAATTCTCAACTATTTGTAAGGATGAGAACAGCTAGTGATCAACAAGAATAGAGTAAAGGACGACTGAGGAAAAACCACATTATTCTAGAAAGACTAGAAATTTCTAAACCTACCTCTCACCTCACCCACCATCTTTTTTTAAAAAGAAAAAAACCAACCTGGGATAAGAGTGAATGGTTGAACTAAGATCACAAGTCTTAAATAATGCTAGAAAACAATTAAAATTAAAAATAAAGATCAACTAGAGACTAGAGAATTCAATAAGTTCCCATGACCAAAGGAATACAAGAAAGCAGAACATATTATGTGCAGATAGAAGGTATAAAGTTGGAAGTGCAAAATACCAATAAGGGGTTATTCCTTAAAACCCTGCTGATTAAAGCACAAAGTTCTCCTTTTGATTTTAAAAACTGGATTTGTTTAAGGAAAGAAAATATAATTATCTCATAAAAGAAGAGATCTTCACGCAACAAGAATAAAGCAGAGAAAATTATCCGTCAAGAAACAAAACACATCAATCGTCAAAAGCAAAGAAAGGGGAGAAAATTCTCCTTGTGGAATATTTAAAGCTTGATTCAGTCAAATGTAGACAAATAAATAGTTGACATAACAAGAGAATTTAAACCTGAATTTTTCTCCTATGAGACATTGAACGTTGAAAACACGGCAGAGTTTTGCATCACAATTTCATAATTATAAGTTTGTCTTTCTTTTATTTTAATTTTTGGGGTCATGGTACAACTGCTTTTAGTTCTTACAACATTATTCTACATGTTCATCGATCGGATCATGATGAAGAGCACTAGTTCTCACCACTTCACAGACTCATGATCTGCATGAGTTTTTCTAAACACAAAACTAAACATTTTAGCTGATGTAAAGACCAAACTGTAATTCAGTGTTTTCTTGTACTAAAACTACAAGATAATATCACTAAAAAGGAAAGAAAAAAAAACTTGGGAACATTATGAGACCGGAAGAAGAAAGAAAATGAACTAACCAAACGCAATGAAGGCAACAGAGAAGGGAAAACACAAGGAAGTGGAATGAATGATGGAAAGGCCAGCCTTTGCTGAAATTTATAGTGAAATGAGCTTGAGAAGAAACAGAAAAAGGTTAATCTTTAAAGTTTTTTACAGTTGATTTAAAAGAATTCGGCTGTGATTGTTTTTACTTTTTATAGTCGCATCTTATTTTAATATATATATTAAAAAATAATTTTAGAAAAGAAAAAAAAAACATACATTAATGTTTTCAAGTTAAAAATATTTTTTAAAGTAACCGTGGTATAATATTAAAAATTACTTTAATGTATGTGTTTGAAGTTTTTGAAATGATAATAAAATGCTTTTCAAATAATTTTTTATTTAAAAACATATTAAAATAAAAAATTTATATTTTTTATTTTTTATATAAACACATCAAAACTTAAAAAATATTAATTAAATTATTTTTAAAATTAAGAATAATTATAAAAAATATCAAATTCAAATACCCTCCACCAATGCAATCTTCTCTTTTTGCTATTATTTATATAAATTATTTTAGGTATTAGTTGATATTATAGTGCAATTACATTTTAAAAAAATAATAAATGAACCATAATCTCAAACAGCAATAATAATAAGCATGGTTCTATAAACATATTCGGTGTATTTTTTAAAACTGTTTTTTATTTAAAAATATTTTAAAATAATATTTTTAATTTTATATATTATCTTCCCATCAGGATAACAAATCAATTTAAAATAAAAAATTATTTTTAAGAGATACCAAAATAATAATCAGATCTAAGAGAGCGGTAGGGAAAATAGCCGGGTCCAACCTATGGTGATGATAATGATGCTTTACTGGCCATGATAATCAAGCAAAGACTTTTAGGTGTTAAGAGTTTACTTTCTGTTACATTTTATTTCAGGGAATCGGACATAACAATAAAATATTTTGTAAAGTTCCATACTTTTAAAAAAAAAAAAAAAAAAAAAACAAAGAGAAGAGTATAGGGATAAATAGTGAATTTACTCTCCCCGATGAAGAGTGGCACATGGCCCAGCTAAAGTTACACCTCTAGTCATGTATGATACTGTGCTTTTTAAAAGCATTAAAAAAATTGTTTTTTATTTTAAACTGTTTTTAAATTATTTTCATTTATTCTTATTAAAAATATTTTTTTAAAAATAAAAATAAAATTATTTTAATATATTTAAAAAAAACATTTTAAAATTACATTCTCAAACAGTCTATAAAGCTAAACAAAAAAAATAATAAGTTGGGTGACAGTACGGTTCAATGAATGACAAGTAAAACAAAATGAAGGAGGTCACTTTTATGCTTAAATAGTTAGGGCTGGCTTAAATCTCTTCCCAAAATCAAAACATTTAGGGGTGTTTGGAAGTATGGTTGTGGTTATTTTTTAAAATATTTTTTATTTAAAAATACATCAAAATAATATTTTTTTATTTTTAAAAAATTATTTTTGACATCAGGACATCAAAATGATCTAAAAACACCAAAAACATTTTATTTAAAATAAAAAAAATCAAAATTTAACCAAATAGCAGTTCAACTGTTTAGCCAAACAGGCAGTTAGTACCGCTTGGGAGTCGCATTTTTATGTTCTTTTCAAAAATGTTTATTAAAACACTAAATTATTAGTTTTGTAATGTGCTAACCTTAAAAGGAAAATAAAAGGAAATACAATTTTAATATATTTAAAAAAAAACACAAAATGAGCACGAGAAATACTCTGGCTGAGAAAGTTGAGGATCTTTACCTTAAGCTTAATGCCACGATAAATTGTGTATATATATAATATATATTGCGTAATTGATAGCCAAGCCCTCGACAAGAAGAACGAACGCAAATCTTGGACAGAAAAAAAAAAAAAAAAAAAAAAAACGGAAGCAAGGAAGCAAGAGAGCAAAGGAGGAGAAGGAGGTTGCAATTGCAAGTGAGGATGAAGAAAAGAGCGTAGAATTAGAGGCTTTTATACGTAAAGATAGACGTGGAGATGGCCTTGCCCTCACCTCCTTCCCTCACCACTTCCCTCGTGGTTTCATGACTTGATAAAAATAAAAATAATTAGATTAATGGTGCCTTCCTCTCTGCTCGAGAAACCCCCCATCATTACTGCTAACCCTTCCTGTGGTTTCCTTTCACAAAACCGCTTTCTTTTTTTTATTTTACAAACCCACCATTTCTTTCTTTTCTCCGTATCAACTTGCTTTCTTTTAATATATCATTGCTTGTCCGTTGAAAGTTACCGCCACCATCACATGTAAAACCCTTTTCTGTAATTAATCTAAATTGTGTATAGTATTTTAAATACCTTTTCTATTTTTATTTTGAAAAATAGCATATGAAAACTATTGTAAAATAACTACAAATTTAAAAAAAAAAAAAAAAAGATAAAAACCAGCGCCTAATTATAGCCCTTGTTTCCGTGGTTTCCTGTGGTTTTTGACAAAGGTGTTGTGTCAAAACGATCCTGTTAGCTATTGCCACCTCACCCTCGGGAGAGACATTATAGTCACCTGGGAGGGACATTATGGTATGTGCGGTCATATTTCACGGTCTCCTACCCTATTTATTATCGTAAATTTAAATATTTATTAAATATCAGATTCATATAAGTATTTATTTCTTAAAAAATAATTATTATTCAGAAAAAATAAGTACATAATATATTTGAAATATATATTAAATAATAAAATTATATTATATGTGTGTGTTCTATATTAATATTGAAATATATACATTGCATTAAGAAAATATAAATAATATAGAAATGTTTTTATAGTATAAATGTGTATTTTGATTTAGAATGGGGTGAATGGATTTTGATCAGATTTGATAATTTTAATATTTTATTTATTATTCAAGAAATATACTTATTTATTTTGATTATGTTAGGTATGTACTCATTGCGTTTGGATTTAAATTTTCATCATTTAATATTTTAAGGTGAAAGTAACAAGCAGCACGCCAGTTACGGGACGCTGGTGGGGTCAAGCTTCTGGATTACTAGAAGATACGGAACAAAACTTGAGATCCTTTAATTTCTGACGTGGTAATTCCTTATTGTATTCATATTCGAACCTGAGGGAACCGGACGGAGGGCTAGCGTATTAATCGGATGATGTGTGGGTCCACGTGTCAAACCTACGACAAAGTGCGGGACAGTGAATTCTTGATCGTCATTGGTTAGGACATCATCACTCTGACATGGCATCAGGCACCGACAAAACTGTATTTCAATCTTATCCAAATCCCTTGATTTGTTTTAATTTTTTTATCCATAGAAAACGAAGAAATAATAAAATAGGATGGACGGACGGGTGCTGTGACATTGACATGTGTCATCTTACTATAATTATAATTCCAGAGTTTTTATGTTTAGATAGTGTTTTGAAAACAATTTAAAAGGTGTATTTTTTTAATATTTTTAGGTCATATATAAAATTAATTTTTAAAAATAAAAAATATTATTTAAATTTATTTTTAAATAAAATACATTTTAAAAAAACAACCGTTATATCACTTTAAAAAACAAAACCCTTTAAATATAATGTTCGTTTTATGCAGGTGAAAAGGTTAAGAAATCGTACGTGAGGTTTAAAAATAAATATTTTATATATATTTCGAGAAAAGAGTTGTGGTGCTATACGGCACCGGTTACAGGAAATCCATTGGCTAGGCTGGTGGCTGTTTTACCCGTTTGTGGTTTTGGACCCATAGTATATACTATAAACAGGGCTTTGGGGTTGATTATGGGGTTGCTGTTTGGCATTTGGACATGTTACTTGTGTACCTTCTCCCTTTTTGTAGCCACGTTTTTGGCATTATACTGCATCGGCTTCTGCGATTGGATGAAGAGAAAGGAGGAGGGTGGAACTGAGGGGCCCACATCAAAAAAAAAAAAGTTAGGCCACGAAAACAAATATGAACTATGATGCCAATCAGAGACACAACAACACATTCAATTGTGACTTTCAAGTTTCAACTAGTTCATCAGTTTGGGTCGACACGGGACAAGATATTTTGCTGCTCTCTGCATTGGAGTCCTCGAGTTGTCAAATTTATTAGTGTCTGATTTGAAAGTTTACGGTCCAACCTAATTTCAAATACCCTTTTATATACGTTTGCTCAACGGTCCAATTTTTAATTTCAAATACCCTCTAATTAATACTGACCCCTTTAAAAAAAACAAAATACACGATATTAATATTCTTAACCATCATAATGATTTTTCAGGGAAATGAAAAGGAAAACATTATATGGATGAATGCTTTATCTCAGCTATTAATGCATGTTATGGTGAGAGAAAAACTATCTCTTAATTGCATCAAATTAATAATAAATTTATAAACAACACAATGTTAAAGGGAAAAAAATAAAAAGGGAAGAAAAATGCAATTAAACAATGTTAAGAATGTTTTCTTTATAAAAAAAAAACAATAAGTTATTTATAAAAATTCAATTGAACTTCTAGGTATTCATAAGCAAGAAAGAATGCATTTATATTTTATTTATTATTTATTAAATGAAAATTCTAAACATTCATAACCTAGATTTTCAGTGTTCATTCAAATATTTATTTTTCAAAGATCATGTATTGTTTTATATAAGATAATAATAAAAATACTCATAGTATATATTAAATAATCAGTTATCGCTGCTTGAACTAAATAATTAACTGATTATTAATATTTTTATTTGTTTTAGAAAAAACACCCATACTCATACCGACATACACACAGAATCAAATTTGATAATAATTATATTTTATTTATTATAAATGAAGTAAAATCATTATTGAAAAAAAACTCGTCAGCAACAGCAGTGAGTTATCGTCCGTGCTGGTAAGCAAAAAAAAGGTTCGGTGGAGAAAAAAAGTAAAGTTTGAAAGAGAGAAATGGGTGGGACCCTTTTCGACTAAAATCTGATTATTAATAGGTTGTTAGCTTTAGAAATGAAGGACGTAGTTGGTCCAACCAACAACCCCCCTCCCCTCTTTTACGTAAAGTCAAGGCATGATTGACCTCTCCCACTCACTGCAAAATAGTGGGATATTAATGACTGTAATTTATCTCTATTTTTTTTAATTAACTTGTTTGAAATAGATGGTATATATCTCAATTAATTTCTTATAAATTTCTAATGATTATTATACTAGTAATCACAAAATTCAAACTTGTAACAACAGGAGAAACAAATTTTTTAGTCTTAAGCTCTTACTGCTGGAATTTAGATAGAGTCGATGTTGTCCATCTCCGAAGCAATCAATCTTGATTGTGTATATCTCGACTAATTTCATGTAAATTTCTAATGATTATTATATTAGTAATCACAAAGTTCAAACATGTGATCACATGAAGAGCAAACTTCTTAGTCTTAAGCTATTATCTCTGGAATTTAGATAGAGTGGATGATGTCCACCTTCGTAACAATCAGTCCTGTGTTTTTTTTATTAAGTTGGGTTTTTGGTATAATTTGTGTATATCTCAATTAATTTTATAGACAGTGAAATTAACGATCATATAAATATCCAATGACCATTATATTAGCCACCAATGACTTTATATTAGCCACCAATGACTTAAAACTGAAATAAAAAGAAAAATAATTTTTTTAATCTCAAATTTTTACTTATATGATTTGGATCGAGTGGATGATGTCCACCTCCGAAGCAATCAGCCCTGTCTTCTTCCTGCTTTTCTGTTCAAGTGTTTAATCAATAATGTGCTTTCGGGGGAAGATCATAGACATGCAAATTGTTATGCCCTCTGGAATACGTGCATGTGCCGAAAACAACAAATTGATGTTACATTTCCATCCCTTTCTGTTTGCTCAGTGAAGGTTTAATATTGCATTTTAAAAATTATTTTGATGTATTTTTAAATAAAAAAACCATTTTAAAAAACAATTTTAGCTATATTTCCGAATAAAATCCCTTGTTGAAGTAAGATCATCTCGTTTATTTCGTTTCAACGTGACATTTTCCTATGGTTTTATGTGTTTGGCAACTAGATTATTAGCAGCAAACAGTTGACAATTTCGAGTTACTTAGAAGGGGGTGAAAGGAGTGGATTAAAGTGAGGGAAAATAAGTACAAGCAAAGGTCACATGGACTTGCTGCGGATGGCCATAGCTAGCTGGTTTAGGGTTGGGAAACATAGTGACCCACCCCACCGGCAACTACTACGAACCAAGATATTGTTCATGATTTTTAATTTTTAATTATTTTGATGTGCTAAAATTAAAAAAATAATAATTAAATAACATTAATAATAATGATATTTTATAATCAAACCTTTCCACGTATACATTCCACTCTTTTCATCTAGCTGGAGCCAACATAGGAATTTCTTCTTCGTCTATCTTGTTTTACACTGAGAAATTGGAAGCGTACGTTTTTCAATTTAACAGAGCACACATGATGTTTTATAGAGTTTTGACATTAATTTTTAATTTAAGAGTTTTTCAGAATAACTATAATTATATATGAAGATATAGAAAGTAAGTGAGATTCCACAAAATTTTAATTTTCTAGTTTTATTTTTGAAAAACAAGTTTTTTTTATATTTCTCTCTTTATAATGACCTATTCATCACTATCTTTTCTTATTTTTATTTTTTTTGTAATATTATTTAGTTTTCCCTTTTTTTCAGTACACCACCCTGTAAATAGTATACTGTTTAAGTACCGCTAGAGCCTCTTTACCGAGAAATTACAATTGGAAGTACAAGTTCAATACCGCTATCAAGCCCTAAGCCTAGTGTTGAGTGAAGGACAACAAATGTCATTTTCATTTATTAAATTAACGCTATAGCCGGTGCTTCATTAACTTGTTATTAAAACACGTTTCAATTTTAGTAAATTCATTAATCAAATTTAAAGAATAGAAATTCGAGTTTTATAATTATTAATATGATAATTATTATAGATTTATATAGTTGTTAATTTGATTGTTTTTAAAATTAGTCAAGATACGTAAAAACTGACCTGAATAATTATATTAATATAAATAAAAATAGATCAAAACAAGAGGCGTATTTAGCCTTAGTGTTTGGTGGTTTTAAGGTAAGGATGTTATCCCGCGTGCCATTGAAGCAAAGATATACGGATGGGCCGTTGACATTAAAATTATTAAAAAGAGGTGTAATTAATTTTATTTGAGGGGGCACAACCTGATAAATAATGATGGGTTTTAGCAAGTTCGATGACTTTTCTTATACTCCAAGCTTCCTCCCTCGATCAATCTCGCTTTTTGATGGACTTCGATCGTGGAACCTACTTTTGGATGGCTGAACTTGCCATAGCTGGGTTGTAGTTATCCTGTAATGCCGCCATTTAAATGCAAGCTTTTTTGCCTTCTTATCAACCTTTTTGCTTGAATTTCCACCCAAAATATGGTTATCAACAAATACTCTCTCTATATATATATATATTTTTTTTAACTAATAAGAATTCAATAGGGAATGGAAAATATTAATAAATAAATAAATCTACAAGTCATTACATTAGTATACTTGTGCTTTTGTAAACTTAAAATTTAATATAATAATTGATCAATAGATCAGGTCAACCTAATCCAAATATATTTTAATTTCGAGTTATATCATGTTTTAGATTATGTTCTTGTTTGGAAATATAGTTGATGTTGTTTTTTAAAGTGCTTCTCATTCAGAAATGTACCATAATGATATTTTTAATTTTATAAAGATATTTTTGACATCAGCACATGAAAATGATCTAAAAACACTAAAAATTAAAATTTAAAAAATAAAATAAAAATTTTAATTTTTTTTAAATAGGTTTTTGAAACACATGACATAGAAATGTTGGATCCATGACTTTATTTTTTATAGATTAAAAATGTTTAGATTGGGTTACATGTTTGCCACCTCTCTTTCATTTAATTTATATTTATAGTAAACGACTATTTTGGTTCAATTCTTGATTTTATCTATTAATAAAATAATATTAAGCATACGATTTGCTTCTTCTATGTTCTTCTTCAGTAACAGATCCGTAGATTCCTTCGAGGACAAGTGATTTTGGTTCAAATAGAGTAATCTTTATGATTTATCAGTGAATTGCATTGATATGGACAACGCAGTTGATGAATTCATGAACATGAAAGAAACTGAGCAGACGAGTTGATAGCTGGGAGATTTCCATACAGCTTTGCAAACAATTTCAAAGGTTGATTCAATGATTCTTAGCATTTAGCTTAGCAAAATGCCAACACCTTCCCTCTCAATCCCAAGCTCGTTCATCGAACCAAAATATTTGATGCTCAGCATGACCCCTGTCCTTCGCCTCTCTTCCCATCAAATCACAAATTGCAGTAAGGTTGTTTTTTCTACATTGTTGATGAGAAACTTTTGAACACCTGATCAAGTAATTCATATGTAAAGTCAATAATTTCTGGAAAAAAACAATCAAATCAAGTTTTTGTAAAATGACAAAAAAAATAATCAAAAATGAGGATCAAACTTGACATAGAAAATAAAAATAAGTTTATGGTTGAAGGGTAAAATTGAAAAGAATAAAAACTTTTCCAAAGAGAAAAATAAAATAATTATAAATAAAAATAACAAGGACCAAATTGGAAAACATAATACCATGAATTTAGATTGAATGATGAAATTAGAAACAAGTAAAACTCTACCAAAGGGCCAAGAAAAGAAATTCAAAATTAAAAGAAAATGGACCAAAATGAATTATATAATATTTGCAAATTGGGATTGAAGGATGAAATTGAAAACAAATAAAACTTCTAAAAAATGATCAAGAACAAAATTTATAAATTAAAAAAAAACAAGAATTGAAGTTGAAATATTAATAACAAAGAGAGTTAAATTGTGATTTTCAAGGGAGAAGAGAGAGAAATATAAGAAAGACACACCATCAACAAATTGAACCTGTTTTAGTGACATACTTTGCATTAATAGGAAGAGAACACGACAACTTTTCTAACGACACTATGAAAGGATATTTTTGGATGCTAAGAGGAGCTACCCAAAGGCTATAGACGCCTTTCAACACTTCCTAGTGTTGAACATAACCTATCCTTTTTTCTAATATATATATATATATATATATATATATATATATATAATTTAATCAAATTCCAAATTACCTCTAAGTTTATTGAATGATAACTAAGACCAAAAAACCATTTGACTATAGTTTTAATGTTCTTGCTTACAGGGACATTTTAGTGGGTGTTTGGTTTTGTGGTGCAAACCACGATTGCAAAAAAGCTGAGTGATTCAGTGTTTGGTTAGCTTTAATAAGTAGAAATTTAACATTGGGGCTCACACAATTATATAAGGAAACATCGGTACAAGAAAAGCAGTTAAGAGCTGCTTTTCAATTTTTACATATCAAACAAGGTTCTGCCCAACATCAAGCACTGAGGGATCATCAATGGATTTTGCCTCCTTTATTTGGTCCGCAGAAACCAAACCTGTGTAGATTGAATCTGCAATGGAAGATAATGTATCTGAAGGCCTTGTTTTGTAGTGGGTCGAGATGGATTTGCGGATTCCATCAACACATGAGCAAGTAATGGGGATTCTGATTAAGAGTTGCAAGGGGATGTGGTTCTCGACATCTAGGTAAGAGATGTCGATGGCGTTGGCTGTGAGGAGAGTTATTGGGTCAATTTAGAGTTTAGAGGTGAAAGGGAGTCACGATCACAAAAGGAAGAAGTTCTTAGCTTTGGATTGGTAAAGAGAATGTGATTTGGTTTGAGGTATTTGCATTGCTCTGCTTATGCTGCTGCTATCTAAAATCTAAGCCTTGTATGTACATTGAGAGTTGAAGTTAGGATTTGATGCAAGAGATTGAATTTTTGCTCCGTATTGTGAGAATTAAAAAGGCAAAGAAAAATTGGTGTCTTGATTAATTTACATATGAAAAGCTTGGTAACCAAACACATGAAACTGTTTTTTATTAATCTCAAACTCAACTACAATTTTAACCAAACACCTCAATTTAAGTTATGAACAGCAGCTAAAAATGTTTTTTCATGAAATTGTTTTTTTTTTAAATCTCAATCTCAATCACAAAAGCAAAAACAATACCAAACACACCCTTAATAATTCCATTATGCATTTTAATTTTTTATATTTGTGAAAATACCAAATTGCCCCATACACGACATATAATAATAAAAAACCGTTGTGCAAATACAAAATGCCCCATGATAACATTTTCTTTTTATTTTCAATGGTATTTTAGTAATTTCACAATTAAATTAAGATAAAAAAAGACATATTTATCTCATATCAATTTTGATAATGATTAATGGATTCTATAAAAAGACTTAGATACCCTTAATGGCTAATGTCAAAAATAATTGTTTTTGAGTTATCATCATGGCAAGGAAAAAAAAAAAAAAAGGAAAAGGGTGACATTCATATTTCACACACAATAAATACAAAAAGGGTGAGGTCCGCTCCCTCTGTCAATTCAAAATATTATATTTATTTGATCGTCTTCAGGTTGTGCGCGCACTAACCGGAAATAAATAAAACAAAAATCACTAAAACAAAAGTAGCCGTTGCGTCCTCCCCCCCCTTCTCTCTTGCTTGAGCCACTAACATAAAACAAATCCCAAAAACCCTGACCATCTCTCTCTCTTGTAAATTCAGTTGCGAATCTTTCAACTTCTCCTCTTTAATTTTCAATTCATGTGAATTTTGTTGATTTCTTTCTCTTTTTAAGAAGATAAGAAAAGAAAAAGAAATAATAAATCATATAAACTACACTTCTTGATTTCTCTAATTCTCAGATACCAAAGCCTTTGCATTTCTTGATTCTCTCACTTGTTGCGACCAAAACGGTGCAGTTTTCTCTGGATGTTACTAGGGAAAGATGGTAGGAACACCGGTAACACCAGCATCAAAGATGATACAGAGAACGCCGTCGACAACTCCCGGCGGTGGAACTAGGGTTCGCGAAGAGAAGATTCTAGTAACAGTTAGGGTTCGGCCGTTAAGCAGGAGAGAACAAGCATTGTATGATTTAATTGCTTGGGATTGTCCGGATGATCACACTATTCTTTTCAAGAATCCTAACCAGGAGCGACCTGCTACTTCTTATAAATTTGGTAATTATAATTATTTAGTTATTTGTGATTTTGGATGATGGAATTAGTAATTACTTTAGTTTGCGTTAATTGGTGGAGTAATTATTATGTTCTGATAGATAAGGTTTTTGATCCGAGTTGTTCGACGCTCAAGGTTTATGAGGAGGGAGCTAAGAATGTTGCTTTGTCTGCTCTTACCGGAATCAACGGTAATTATTACTATTATTATGATGATGATGATAATGGTGGTGGTGGTGATGAATTTGATGATGGTGAATTTGTTTTTAGAGATATTTGGGAAGTTTCAGTAAGGAAATTTTATTTTTGTAGCGACAATTTTTGCTTATGGGCAAACTAGTAGTGGGAAGACATATACAATGAGAGGAATCACGGAGAATGCTGTTACGGACATCTTTGAGCACATAAAAAATGTAAGTTGTGCTTTATAAGTGAAATAATTAGTGAATTTTCACGCTTGAAGTGAAAGGCCTTGTAATTGCTTAATTTTTGTTATGCAATATATATTTTTTTTTGTTATGAATTGTTGGGATTAAGAGATTTTTAGGTGGAGTGGAATGGAATGTATTTTTCTTATTGTATGCTGACGACATTTTTCAAATTACAGACTCAGGAGAGGGCATTTGTTCTTAAAGTGTCTGCGTTGGAGATCTACAACGAGAGTGTTATAGACCTTTTGAATCGTGAATCTGGTCACCTTAGGCTTTTGGATGATCCTGAGGTAGCAGCTGGTTTTTGGAAAATGTTGATCAATATTTCCAGTGGAGTTAGCATGTCTAATAATTTGTTTTTCTTCTGGTAAACAGAGGGGGATCATTGTGGAAAAGCTAGTTGAAGAAGTTGTCGAGGACATTAATCATCTGAGACACTTGATTGGCATTTGTGAAGGTAATTTTATTATTCATGCCTATAATATGTTTTTCAATCCCTGTCATATCCACCATCATGGCTGTATCATATTTCTGGGAAAAGTTGCATTTAAATCTTTTTTTTAAAAAAAAAAAACTTTCGTTATATTCAAAGAAGGAGAATGTACACAGATTAGGAGGGCATACCCCCCCTTAGCCTTAGCACAGAGGCCTGAGCCTAAAGCTTGGCCGAGAAAGAAAAAAAGAAAAAAACCTTACAAGGAGATTTGCTTGATGAGAAGGAGCCTTCAAAGGTTCCATATGGTCCGTATCCTATCAGTTACAAGGTCTTCAATATCAGTATTCATTAGGTGCGCTCGTATCAGTTGGAGTATCACATTGCTAAGCTCCTGAGAAGAACGGTTGCATTTAAATCATGATATGAGAACATGAAACCCATGATGCATTATTACATAATCCTAACAAATATTGGCCACTGCAGCTCAAAGGCAAGTAGGAGAAACTTCTCTGAATGATAAGAGCTCTAGATCACATCAGATAATACGGCTGGTGAGTTTGAATCACACCATGAATTTTACTTAATAGTGCTTAGATTTCGTTATAGTTGGCTCTTTGTTACTTAATGAGACTCCCAATCATTTGGTACTTTCTTGGTTAAGGTTTTAAATGTCCACTCATGACGTTACTTAATGAGACTCACAATCATTTGGTACTTTCTTGGTTAAGGTTTTAAATGTTCACTCATGACACTAACATCTGTTGCATGCATGACTGTTTCGAATAACAGACTGTCGAAAGCAGTCTCAGGGAAAAATCAGGCTGTGTGAAGTCCTTCCTAGCAAGTTTGGTATGTTTATGAACTTCCTCCTCTATCTTGATGCACATGATTAATTCACTGAAATGCTGAAGCTCTACAGAATCTTGTGGACCTTGCTGGTAGTGAGCGTGCCTCACAAACAAATGCGGATGGTGCAAGATTCAAGGAAGGTAGTCATATTAACCGCAGCTTGTTGACACTCACAACGGTGATCAGAAAACTAAGGTCAGTTAGTGCTAAGGACCCAAATTAATGCATCAAGAACTTCAGATTCTATACTATGTATCTGGTCATATTAGCAAACAAACTTACCACAAATATCCAAATATCTCTACTGCTTTTATATTTGCTATGACTACAAATTTCAAGATCATTTATTTGAACATTAAAAAAACTAAAAATGAAGCAATTTTATTGAGTTTTTTAAGGTAAGTTGAGTGTTAATATTTTTGCATTCGTTTTGATCATGGCAATTGAAGAATTTAATATATTTTGAATTGGTAAAAACTTAGGCATGCTGGATTATTTTTATAGTCTAATTTATTTTTGCAGTGGTGGAAAGAGGAGTGGTCACGTACCATATAGGGACTCAAAGCTCACACGGATATTGCAGCCTTCACTTGGGGGTAATGCTAGAACAGCAATTATATGCACCATGAGTCCGGCTTTAAGTCATGTGGAACAAACAAGGAATACACTTTCATTTGCGACAAGTGCAAAGGAAGTTACCAACAATGCCCAAATAAATATGGTACGTTGTTTTAATTAATTATAGTTTCCTCCTACAGAGAATCAGCAAACTATCCTTCAGTTATCACAAGATTTTTCTGTTTCCATAATGGATTAACTTGCTGGGTGCTCAGCATTGGTATCACCATGAATCTACAGCATCTTAAATTTGAGTTGCTTATCAACAGAATCTTCACGTTTCTTTTGTAGGCGGACAGCCATTATTTTGATTAAATGAGTTTGTATAGCATACTGATTTCAAATACCCTTTGGAAACCATTCTTCTTTATTGAATGTGGTTTCAAATAATGTAGCTTATTTTCATCATATATGTGCATGTCTTTTCAATAACGTTTTTTTTTTTCATTTTCATACTGCAAAGTATAAGATTTATGTGCTGTGTGATCTATGATTGTCTTGTTGCTATGTTTTGGCAAACCTTAAAATTGCTCTAATGGTTCAGGTTGTTTCAGACAAGAAATTAGTTAAGCATTTGCAGAAGGAAGTGGAAAGACTTGAAGCAGAGCTGCGGAGTCCAGAGCCTTCTTCTGCTTCATATTTGCAATCTTTACTAATAAAAAAGAATTTGCAAATTGAGCAGGTACATGAGTGTGTGGAAAAATGGAAAAGTAAATTGGTTGTGAATAGTATTTTCAGATTGGAACTAGATTGCCAGTCGAGCTAGTAGAATGGAACCGTTGACATTAAGAATTATTTGATCTTGAATATTCTGTTTCTGTCTGATGAAAAATCTCTAAGCTATAGTGAAATTATTCTCTACATTTAAATTTCTTGAACATAGAGTAGGAAATCTATACATCTATTCTATGCAAATATAATGCTAATTGAAAGTGCTCTCCCTCTCTTACACTAAATGGTTCATTTGTTTCACCTTTGATTCGTAGTTGGGTATAATACTTGTCTTCAATAGTTTTAATTGAAATGAAAACTTAACAAAATGCCAAAGGTGTTCTTATTGTAGAATGAGTCGTACTGTTTCCCCACATTTATAGGGTTAATTTGTAAATAACTTATTTTATGCAGATGGAGAGAGAAATGAAAGAGCTGAAGCGGCAGAGAGACCATGCGCAATCCCAACTTGAACAAGAAAAAACTGCACGCAAGGAGCAAAAGGTTGTTCCAGTGACTACCATTGCATCTATTTTTCAGTTTCCATTTTGTTTCTAACTTGTGACATTTCCAGGGCACAAATCAATATGGACCCTCTGGACAAGTAGCCAGGTGTCTTTCATTTCCTGTTGAGAAAGGACAGGTTATTGGTGGTAAGCCTACTTCAGAAGCACAAAAGAGGAATGTGATTGGAAGGCAGTCAATGGTTCGACAGTCAGTCACTTCTACAGATCCTTCCATGCTAGTTCAAGAAATTCGTAAGCTTGAGCAGAGACAGAGGCAACTAGGTGAGGAAGCGAATCGGGCTCTTGAAATACTTCATAAGGATGTTGCTTCCCACACACTGGGTAATCAAGCAACTGCTGAAACCATAGCGAAGATGTTGTCTGATATCAAGGACATGCAAGAAGTTTCCACTTTTGCCGGAGAAATTGTAAATGGAGAGAAGGTCAACGCTGCCAGCCTGAAAGAAGAGATCACTCGGTTGAACTCTCATGAGAGTACCATTGCGTCTCTAGAAAGGAAGCTTGATAATGTTCAGAAATCCATTGACATGTTGGTTTCCTCTATTGCAACTACTGAGGATACTCCAAACTACAAGGTCCAATCAAAGAAGAAGATCTTTCCTTTTGCATTGAGCAATAGTTCAAGCATGCAAAACATAATAAGGTCCCCATGCTCACCTCTGACCTCTTCTGGTGGGGTAGTGGATAATGAGATTGAGAACAGAGTCCCTGAGAACAGTAATGCATTGTTTTGTAGCAATTCATTATCCAGGCCATCTGAAACTACTCCACTGAAGAGTGGTAAAAATGGCAACAGTACTCCTTCAAGGGAGGTAACTCCAGCATCTGGTTCTAATTCGGTAAATGTGAAGAAAATGCAGAGGATGTTCAAGAATGCTGCAGAAGAGAACATTCGGAGTATCAGAGCTTATGTTACTGAGTTAAAAGAAAGGGTGGCAAAGTTGCAATATCAAAAGCAACTTCTAGTTTGCCAGGTATGAACTATTTCTGTGCCTTGAAGTTCCTTATTCGTAATTCACATCTCACATCTCTTGAAATAATTGGTTCTTTGATTTCATTTTCATAGTTAGGCAACTATGACACTGCCATCCAAGCATATGCATGATAATATATATAAATCCTGAAGGAAGAATTGATAATCGTACTACGACCACCACTACTAAAATTGAACAATATATTTGATTTCTAATTTCTTACTTTCTTTTATCAAGAATACCAAAGGATATTTAGCTTTCTGGCGTGTTGTCCCTGCAAAGCAGTGCAATAGAGAGAAAAACTAGAGAAAAGAAAAGGAAAAGTCTGCAGTCCATTGATGATTAGTGTGGTTATTATGTTGAATTGATTACTTCATATAATAGAGGTACATGAAGCATTTTTATCATCGACAGGTGTTGGAGCTCGAGGCAAATGAGGCAGAAACCACTGAGACAGAAACTATGGACCAGTCTCCCATGCCATGGCACTTGGTTTTTGATGATCAAAGAAAACAAATAATTATGTTGTGGCACTTGTGCCATGTTTCAATCATACATCGTACACAATTTTATTTGTTATTCAGGGGCGAACCTGGCGATCAGATATATCTGGAAGTTGAGCTTCGACGGCTGACATGGTTGGAGCAGCATTTGGCTGAACTTGGCAATGCAAGCCCAGCACTACTAGGTGATGAACCCGCAAGCTCAGTATCATCAAGGTATCGCGGTGCATTTCTCAATCTATTTCCAGTAAATGACATGACCATTTGTAACAACTTGGTGTTTTGATGCAGTATAAAAGCTCTGAGACAAGAAAGAGAATATCTTGCTAAGAGGGTGAACTCAAAGCTTACAGTGGATGAGAGAGAAATGCTTTATGTAAAATGGGAAATCCCACCAGGAGGGAAACAGAGGAGGCTTCAACTGGTGAACAAATTGTGGACAGACCCTCTAAACATGCAACACGTAAAAGAGAGCGCGGAAATCGTTGCAAAGCTTGTTGGGTTTTGTGAATCCGGTGAACATGTTAGCAAGGAGATGTTTGAGCTGAATTTCGCAAACCCTTGTGACAAGAAGACATGGATGGGTTGGAATTTGATATCTAACCTCTTGAATCTGTAGCAAAAGAAGAAGCGGGACAGGGGATATCGATCTATGCTTTTTGGTGTAATGATGCATGAGCATTTTGTAAGTAAATTCTCAGAACTCAGACTCCTTTTAATCTTGTAATTATGGTTACATGTAATTCGAAATTGGAAAGAACTGCAATGTATGAACATTTTCCCTGGCAATGACATTGAAAATCCATGTTTGCTATAATATTTGTTCTTAAACATCTTATAATAATAATAATCATGAAGGCATGTTTTAACTAAAAAAATAATACCAGTACAATTTTAACCATACTAAAACTATAAAACTATAAAAACCTGGTTTGCCTCTGTTTTTTGTAAAAAAAATGTTGATTTAATGTTTTCTTTATAATTGCTTTTTGAAAAAAAAATATTTGGATAGATCTGGGTCAAACCAAGTTACCTTGTCTTGTCTATGACTTGGATCATAACTTTTACTATGTGTGTAATAACCTTGTTTTTTTAAATTTATTTTTTTAATTGAACAATTATGAAAAAAGGACTTTGTTGGAAAAAATACAAACAAAATTATTGAGGAGAAATGCATTTCTTCAATTCTCCTTGTATTTTTTATTGTAAGGAATGTTTTTAAATAAAAACCTATCATGATCTCAGAGGAATTAAAAGTAAAATAATATCTCAACATTTTGCAAGTGATTGAAAAGGACAAAAAATAAAAAATATGATAAAATCATGTTAGAAATATATTAAAAAAATTTAAATAACAAAAATTTATTTTCATCAAATATTCATGATTTTTTTTTTATTTTTGTATATCAGATACATAATAATTAAAAAATAAATTCATAACATTATTATAAAAATACATATTATTCTGTGATCAGATTTATTTTTTAAAAATAAATAAATGACGTATCATCTTTTCTTATGAAGAAGAAGAAGAAGAAAGGTAGGCACAACCTAGCCTTCATCTTTCTATTAGGAATTTGGTCATTTTCTAAGATTCTTTTTATTAAAATACACTTTATAAAAATACTTGACATGATTTTTAAATTATTATCCAATCTTTTCATAAGTAAAACTAAAAAATAACATACAGTAAAGCATTTAAAAGGAACATTGAAATGGTGTTACAAACAAGAGAGCTTAGTTGTAAAGACATGCTTCTTCTCTCTTTCTTTTTTGTTTATGCAAGGTCTTAGAAACCATCTTCAATATTTTTTTCTTGTATGATAAAATCTTATTATAAAAGAATAAGTACATTTATTTTTATTGATAAAATTGTATAAAAAATATATCTATAATTATATTATTCTAGTTTATATTATAGTAGTCACTTACCAATGTCTCGTCGCAGCTCGAACCATATTTTTTTCAACGCAAAAAATATTAATTGTGTGAGTTTTTTTTATTATAAAATAATTTTGGGCCTAATAATAAATCAATATAGAATTCCCGTGATAAAATATATGAATTTTAAATCAATATAAATTTATTTGTTTAGTAGGTTTTAATGAAATTACTAGCATAAAATTATCATCATCATTAAAAAAAAGATTCTGATACCTGAATTATCGAATTCACTGTATTAGGATTACTTCATTTTATAATCCAATTTAAATTAAACACACCAAACAAAATATAAATTTTGAAAACACCTGCAATAATCCAATAATAAAAAAATAGTTAATTTTGTATCTACTCAAAGCAGAAAACATCATTGAAAATCCATCCATACGTTACCATTATTATCATGACTATAACAGTTTTAAATTATTATCAATATTACTACTCAAACAATTAAAATCATTAAATTACTCCAAAGAATTAAAAAAAAAAGCAAAACATTTTTACAAAAAATAATAAAAATAAATAATCACTAAAATTATCATTATTATTGTGCAAACATTGAAACCATAAAATCATTTGATCCGAAGAACAAATAAAAATAAAAGAAAGCCAAAAAAAAAGAACAAAGGAAAAAAGGGAGAAATATTAATTTTAAAATGATCACCAACATAAATTAAAATTTCAGGACTGAACCGAAAAAAAACTAAAACCCCAATAAAAAATAAAACGACAAAAATTAAAAAAATAAAATTATATATGCATAAATACGAGTAAAAAATAACCATTATCCAAGAAAGACACGCGCCGCACCATGAGTCTGAGACACATGGCGGCGCACCAGGTGACATGGTGACCGGGTAGTTTACAAGACCACATGACACAACACGCCCTGCCTGAAAGGCGTGTGCGTGTGAAAATAATTACAAAAATACCGGGAATAAAAGTACCACAATGCCCCCCTAATTAAAATTAGAAAAAACTTAAATGACAAAAAATAATAACAAAATACTCTTAGGTTTTATAGTTTTTGGTAAGGGAGTGAATTAATGCAAGAGGTGAGTGAAGTGTTTTTTTTTTTCATGCATGTATTTGTATTATAAAAAAGGTTCATGTATAATATTTGTATTATATGACCTGACTTAACTCAATTAAAGTTGGATAACATAAATTAAAATTGTTTATTTGAAAGTTTGATATAACAAAGTGATAGTACATTTTACAATTCTAACCTTTTCTACTTAAGAGCCTAGAAACTATGGGGAAAAAAATGAAAATTTCAAGAACTCGCATTGAACTTCTATTTAATAGTTAAATCACAAACCTAAAAGCACTTTATATTTTGTTTTCGCTATTATGTTGTTTTACATACTATACCTAAATGTTTAATAAAATGTTTTAATGTGATTTTTTTTGTTTTATTTTTTATGTGAAAATCATGATAGTTTTTATAATGTATTTGCAAGAGTTTTACTTAGTTTCAACATATGCAAACCAATATTTTCTGAGGATCATCAAAGAATAAAAAAAATTAATGTCTAATATTTGAATATCTATAATATTTTAAAAAATTAGTTCAATTTAATATATCGGTTAAAAAAATTAAATAGATCAAATTTATATTTTATAATATATCAAAAATTTAATTGAATATAATTATAAATCAAAACCTCGAAAGAATAAAAGAAAAAGAAAACCCTAAAACAAGAAAAGGAAAGGAAAAAGAGGTGGTGGATAGGGGTACATAGGTCTTTTATAGCAATTATTGCCAGCGTCGCGTTTCTGTACCGTACCCTAAATAAACCCTCTTCTTCTTCTTCATCTTTGGAATCCCTCTTTCTGTATCTCTCACGCTCTACGAAATCTCTCTCAGAGATTAAGTTCAATAACTGATAAATAATTATATAAGAAAAAAGAAGAAGAAAATGGGAAGGGAGAGAGAGGTTCCAAAAAAATCAGAAAAAGAAGTAGTCTCATACACAGTGGAGCAACTGGTTGCCGTCAATCCTTACAATCCTGACATCCTCCCCGATCTCGAGAACTACGTCAATGAACAGGTTTCCTTTTCCCCTCTTCCCTTTCCCTCTTCCCTCTTTTTTTTTGTTGGTTTAACAACATAAACAAATGAAATCCAGGTTTCGTCGCAAGTATACAGCCTAGATGCAAATCTTTGCCTTCTTCGCCTTTATCAGGTATGTAATGGTTTACAAATTTTGACTTAGATTTGATATAAGTGGATGCTTTATTATCTATCTATTAATTAATTATTGCAGTTTGAGCCGGAGAGAATGAGCACCCAAATTGTGGCTCGCATTCTCGTTAAGGTCCGTTTAATCCCTCCCTTAAGCTTGTGTGACTTTGGTAGATTATTGGGATGTGATTGTAATGCTTGCTTGTGTCTTCCCTTTTGGAACAGGCACTCATGGCAATCCCAGCTCCTGATTTTAGCCTTTGTCTCTTTTTGATTCCTGAGCGAGTGGTATCTTTCTTCCTGTTACTTTTCTTCTTCTTCTTTTTATACATGTGTGATATAGGTATTATTGCATTACACAAGGTCATGTGAGCATGCTTTATCTTGGGATTCAATTTGTTATGTGGCAAGTTATAAAGGACATCCAATTGTTTATTATTGCTCAAAGTCTTACATTTGCTGACTATTTACTTTTGTGAGCTTGTGTGTGTGTGTGTGTGTGTGTGTGTGTGTGATCACGGTTTGGTCGGTCTGCTATCTTTGGATGAGGTAGCATACAACATGTCAGATTCTGAAATCATTTTGCTTTCATTTTCTTTGAAGTTGGCCTGTTTAACGTTTTGAGCTTTTTTCTGAGCTACTTTGAAAATATAGTTGGTGTACTGGTTTTCTGGTAATTTAATTTAACCATGCAATGTATTTCTCAGCAAATGGAGGAACAGTTCAAGACTCTGATTGTTCTATCACATTATTTGGAGGTACATCTCTGATTCTGTTACTGGACCTGTACAGTTGTGTAGCATAGATGAATTCTAAAGCACCCACTACTCTTCATCTGCAGACAGGAAGGTTCCGTCAATTCTGGGATGAAGCTGCTAAGAGTCGCCACATAGTTGAAGCTGTCCCAGGTTTTAATGAATTTCTGATAGTTGCTTTTGCTTACCTTTTGTTGTCTTTCTGCTGCCTAGTTTTCTAGATAGACATGTAAAGTTCAAGGAACTAACATTTTAGAGGTATTATATCATCTTTACAAATGAATAGGGCATGGCTCTCACACGCAGGAGCAAACAAATTGGCAGATTTAGTAGTATGTTTGTGGGCAAATCGCTTTTCTATATAGATACAGGTGCTAGGGGAAAATCTGTCATTTTAATGAGCTTGTGCTCGCACATACTTGTATTGCTAATTACATGCAGCAGTAGTTGTTGATTGGTGTACAATCATGCTCTTCATTCTGCTCTAGAAATAAGGGGTGACTGACTTGCCAAGCTTTTGTTACCAAGTCAGTGATTAGTATGGACCCCACTGTTTTTTAATGCCTCCTTGTATCTCTCTTCTGTATGTTTGTGTGCCGTGTGCTTGGGCTTACAAGAGGTCTGAATGCAGGTTTCGAGCAAGCAATCCAAGCCTATGCAATTCACCTGCTTTCTTTGACCTATCAAAAGGTTCCTAGGTCTGTGCTGGCTGAGGTATGCTTCTATTTCATGCTTTGCACTCTTATGCAATATATATGTTGAACTTCACTTTATTTTTGTGCCTGCTCTTTATGGCTTGTTTGATAGCATGAAATTGATAGTGGAGAGGTTTTATTTTTTACAAAGGTCGAAAACATGCCGCAGCCCTGCATTAAATTAGAGATGGTTTTGCCGTACCAACAAGAAATAATAGGTTGTAGGTAAAATGATTTTATTGTTATCATTGACCAGAGTCAACATTAAATATTTACAAAACTTTAATAAATATAAAATAATTTGGAATAAATACAATTTTTTTTTAGTCCGAAAAAATCATTGAAATTCATTTGCTTATTCTTATTACTACAACTCAAAATATTTGCAAGGTGGAATGCATAACACTGAACTTGGCTTAAAGTAAGGTTTGGGAATATTACACAATTTTGAGAACCATACTAAAATTACTACCTATGTAAATTCATGACCTCCTTAGGACTCCCCAAAAGACTTGAGATAATTCCAGTTTATTTTTTCTTTTTTATAATTTGTTGCATTTTTATTATTCATGAAAAAAATGTTATCCAAATTCTTTTTCAATATCATCTATAAATACTTAAGTTGAAAATGCTCAAACATGAAGTTTTTTAGGATGAGTTTATTAATGTCAAAGTTCTATCATTTGACCTGACTACTAATTTAAACTTAGAGACAATATCTGTCCAAAACGTGATAGTTCAGGGGGGAAATTGATCAAATTAATAGTACAAGTTTCTATGTGCTGCAATCTCGATCGCTTAGGAGCTAAAACTGTCATTGAACTCGTCCTGCCAAAATTTTACTTGACTGGGCATGGATGTGGCAGGCTATCAACATCGAAGGTCTATCCTTGGACAAGTTCCTAGAACAGCAGGTGGCCAATTGTGGCTGGATATTAGAGAAGGGCCATGGACGGGGACAACTCGTTGTCCTACCAAGTAATGAATTCAATCATCCGGAGCTTAAGAAGAACACTGCAGGTAGCATTCCCTTGGAGCATGTTGCCCGCATCTTCCCCATTCTTGGCTGACCCCTTTCTAGGGGCTAGGGATTTTTTATTTGCTTCCTCTTTTCAGCAAACAACACTGGGATTCTAAGCTGTGTTGCCACTACTAGCTCCCAGTAACTTTGCATAGATGTTAAATCATTTTGGTGATTACGGTAACCCAACTATGCCTTGTTTGTTCAGTATCTGGGATTTAGTCCGAACAATTGAGCGCATAATTGATAAACCTTGTGATGAATCTTCTCTTTTTTGCATGTGCTGTGCTCTGGATGCAGAACTTTGATTTAGAAGTTAACAATACATGCAATTTTGAACCAAATTGCAACCATTTCACATTTTGTAAATCCAAAATCTAGATTTGACCATAGTGGATGACAACTTGTGGCTCCTTCCAATTCATTGCATTGCCAGAATGTGCATGACGTTTCATATATGTTGACTGCTTTGAGGCCCAAAATTTTCGTTTCAAGCTTCGCATAGTTGTGGAGAAATATCGTGAGGCAGGAAGATACAATGGCAAAAAATTAAGACTGTTGCTTTCTGGTTTGATATCTATTAATTCATAAAAAAAACGAACTGGCCTAGGTAATATTTCTCATTGCATCGAATTGATATTTATCAATTTCAATAATCATAGCATATCATTAATGGGCAAAATGAACGACTTGTTTCCATTTTTTTGCCGTGAGTCTGGTTTAGTAGTTGAAAGTGGCTTTAGCCTGTGAGTTGACATGTCTGTACTCTGTATATAAAAAACGAAATCGTTGATAATATTTGTCCCGCACGTGCAAACCACTTCACATATTGGCTGTTTCAGTGTTTTTCCTCGCTGTATAATCCTCCTGTTGGATTACATCCCGTAATAATAATAAAAACAGCTCAGAACACATCAAACCCACGGCTGCAAGAGAATAAACCAAATTCTAATTCAACAATGAAAAAAACAACAAAAGAGCTGCTGATTAACACAAATTCAAGTTGAAGTAGGACCTAAGCTTGTCCTTGGCCTACCAATGCTTTCTTTCACACTCAATCAACCGGGAAAACCACAAAAGAGGCTTAGAATTTGGATGGCTTTAAGACAACATCGGTCCAATAATAATCTTACTTCTGTCCGCCAAACACTTAAAACAGAATTGTTAGCATCACAATTGACATGAAGGGAAATAAAGAATCAATGATCTTCAACTCTTCTACACACGGTTAGGACATATTATATTTACACGGTCGAAAAACCTACGAAAGTCCACAGCACTGGCAAGGAATGGGAAAAAGGTGGAGCTCCAAAAAGAATGTTCTTTCAACAGCTGGCTATTTACTCTCTTCTTGTATTTTGGTATCATCAGGTTCCATAGAGGTTTCCACGATGGAATCCATGCCGTGATTCACCCACAAGGGCTGAGTATATCTTACAGAAGAATGCCGATACAAGTTCCTTTCATTTGTCTTTCTTCCCTCTCAGCAACCTCTCTTATATCAATTGAAAAGCACCTTATGAACAGGTTTTGAACCTTAAGGGGTCGGAAACTCCGAGGAAATGAGCTCAACTTCAATGGCAGAGTGTCTCTCGTTGTTTACCCGTTTCACAAAACTAAGGAGGTTGAAACATATTATAACGGGGGCAAATGAGCTCAACTTCAATGGCAGAGTGTCTCTCCGCAGTTTACCCATTGCACAAAGCTATCTGAAAATTCCTCAAGCACATTGGAATTTGCAGGATTACTATAAGATAGCTCTGTTCTTGTTCGTTGACTTTCCTACAAAGCACAAAACATGAAAGCAGGGTTGATTTTTTATGGAATTTAAAAAAAAAAAAAAACACAATGACAGATGCAGTTAACATCCGTTAAATATTCTAATCATTTCGTTGTGAACTTATGTCAATGAAGTCCATCAACCTTTTACAATTTTAATTATGAAATTGTCATATAGAACCCTGAGGAGGGAAAAAAGAGCTTCCTAAGCAGGATTCCCAGTCACCAGGAGTCATGTTCAGATATATCATTTAGTTAAATTAAGGAAATTCTTCAAGAACGTAATATGTTCCAAGAAAGACAACCTCAGTTTTTTCAACTCAACTTTCAGTAAAAGTAAGGCTACAACCTCAAAGTTCTCCAGCTCATCTCTCAGTAGAAGCAAAGCTAAGAGAAATACTGTCCATTACTTGTTTCTTTGCAGCTCACAACTCTCTGTTCACTAAAAATAACACGTAGCAAGCCCCCTATATAAACTGGCCCTTATTTTACATCAACTGGTTGATTCAACAATACTGTCTATTTTCTTTGTTGAACTGTGTAATTAATGGCTATTTAATGGAAAGAAAAAGAAGGTAATGTAGAGGCAACATGACACGATGTCATGGGACCCACTTATAAGAAATGATGACAATGCAATGCCCTCCTCAAGGGTGGTTCGATGGGATAAAAAATATCATCTACACCATCGCACAATAGTCTGCAAAAACATTTCAAGCACTTCATAAACAATTTATGCACTGTCATGACCATCAGATTTCACCATTTTCCCACCTCAGCAGCTTTTTCATCAAAGACACTGTCAGCCATGCATTCTGTTCTAGCAGATCCAGTCTGGGATGTTTAGATCCAGTCTGGGATGTTTCTTGTCATCATGCCAAGACTCTAAAGAACAAAGATTATGACCACCTAACAAACAAGTTAATTGTTTTCAACTGGGTATTGAACAAGGCCTCTGCTACCCATGTTCAATTAGAACATGATTACTCCTAAAATCCTGATGATGAAAACTGCTCTGCAAAGAATCCTGGCAGGCTTAAAATCACACAAAGTTTGAATGTTTTGAGGGAGAAATCAATTTTGAGACAGCAATGTTGGCTTTGGTGATTTCAAAGGGTTCATTTTTAAGAGCTAATCTTTGTTGAGGCTAGAATGTTGATTAATGAATGTGACAGTATCTCGGGTCATCATCTGAATAGAGGAGTCCAGTGGCTGCTAGGATGATTGTTGTTCTTAGAGGTGAAACAGTGTTGGTTCAACAACACTTATAAGCTCCTGTGTAAGGTTGAATGAGGTATGAGACTGTGTTTGCCCTCCAAAAACAGGAGGTAAAACCAGTGAAGTGAAGTAGGTACAAATGCAGTTACAAATGGATGGTAAAATGCTATTATGACATTTTGAGAGAATTGATTGGAGGATCAATACGAGGCAACAAAATAAAAAAGAAACAAAAACATGAACAATGTGGCAACGAAAGTTGAAAACAGAGACTGGTGTTGTAATTCATCATTAATTATGCAATCAATATTGATATGTCAAGTTAAAAACAAGGCGCCTATAAAGCAGTCCTGGTGGTGTAGTTTAATGGCAATTACTAATTGCAATTGGTTTAACATTATAAAATAAAATGAGGCAAAGTTTGTAATTTGGCTGGAATAAAAAGGACAGCCCAGTCAATCAATTGCTGCATCCATAGGAGCTAATTTATGGGTTTGGCCAGAGTTATCTAGCTATTGTTGAATTACTAAGAAACCATGCAAGATGCACAAACAGAATGGAGGAAAGGGCTGACCTTCGTGCTGGAGCCATATTCACTTGTGGATGGGGTTGTTTCACCCATTATTCCATTGACGACATTTTCAGATGACAGACTATCAATTGGAGAGTTTGTGAGCAATGATGACCTGCACAAGCATCCAAACCTGATGAAGGAAACTATAATCACTGGTTCCAGCTTAGGGCATGATGTGACAGAAGCGCACACTCATAAATAGCACATTTTTTACTACACCAAGCCCCATTTTTTTGGCATTTTCTAACAAATAGACACTTTCATGCTCAGCAGGTTAATACTTCTGTTCCATATAATTTCACAATAGCACTATCCATCCTCGTGATTGATAAAAAAATACCTCTCAAATGGCTCTTCTTCAAATGAATTTCCAGAGGAAGACAACCAGTCTATATCAACAAAGTTTGAGCAATTAAATGAATCTCCATGTCTAGAGAAGAAAACATGATCACTTTCCAGGCTGTGATCTCTTTGCTCATATCTGAAAAGCTGTCTACGAGGCATTGAGGGAGTATACCTACATGTAGCAATGAACAACTAGTAAGTGAAATAGGGAAAATCAGTTAGCATAATAGAAACACTAAAGTAGTAAAGAAGGGATTGAACAAGTGGTACAATTAGCATTTACAGCAGTCAAATTGATTAGCTGACTTTTAGCTCCTGGATTTTAGCAAATTCAATTGTATAGTTGACTTATCTAAATAGTTGATTTATATCCTGTATAAATACCCTCAGCGATATGAACAAAAATAATCTGGCCTTATTGTATTCTGCAATTTGGTATCATAGCCTTAGGCAAAGGATCCTAACTCGATGTTTTTTACAAGATTCTGTCTTGACTCTTCATCTTTCAACCAGAAGCCAATGCTGACACTCCCTTGCTGTTTTTTCCTTATAATCATTTCACTCTCATGTCTCCTATGTCTGGATAAACAAGTAACTATGTCCAATATTGACAAGGTCCTTGTAACTACAGACAACAAGATGTTGCTTGCTGTGACTATTTATGAGAATTCCTCTCACATCCATATTAAACTTGAAGGTATGAATTATTGTATTTGATTTAGAATTCTAGAAATGCATGTTGTTGCAAGGATGAAGGACTATATTAACAGGATGAGGGCTACACCCGTCGAAGATGATCCAGGTTATGATGAAGGAGAAAGCCAGGATGCTTTAGTGTCTATCTGGCACTGCATTTCAAAAACATTTTTGAAAAAAAAAAATATTTATGGTGTTTTTAGATCATTTTGATATGCTAATGTAAAAAATAATATTTTAAAAAATAAATCATTTGGATGTATTTTTGAATGAAAAGTACTTTGAAAAGCAATCTCAACCACTCCCAAACAGACCCTAGTTAAAGTTATCAACTCTATGACTCCTAATCTTGTATCACACTTTGTTTAGTGTGGAACGCCAATGAAATGTATGGGATGCTGTTAAGAGGAGTTATGATGTTTCATGCTCTTTTCATGTTTATGAATTGATGAAGAAAATTCAAATTATGTTAGGGGGGAGATTTCTCACTTAATATTCTAATGAATTAAATTCCATTTTTATTGAAGTTGACTATCAACGACCTAATGATATGAATTGCCAAGCTGAAATGGAGGAGCAAAGAGAGGATGGCTAACAATCCACTTTACATGTTTCTTGCATGTCTTTATCAAAGTTTGGATAAATTCAGTAGTCAAGTCTTGGCTACCTCTCTTTTATGCAGCATGGAACAACCATACTCCTTATTTTGTCAAGAGGTGCAAAGACAAGTTACCAAAGGTACTGAAGATAGTATTGAGGCTTCATCCCTGGCCATCTAGAAGAATGGTTTCTAGCCAGCCCCTCCTTATTTTTCATATAATTGTCACTGCACTCACTAAAAATAGCACCAAACACACAATAGATACTTGCTAGAAGAAGGACTGTTATTTGGTAGTGTTTGGTAACAATTGTTTTTAAAAGTGTTTTTTGCTTGGAAATGCATCACAATAATATATATATTATTTTCTAAAATTCATTTTTGACATCAACATATCAAAACAATTCAAAAACACTAAAAATATTAATTTAAAACAACAAAAAAATCAAGTTTTATGAAAAACACGATTGGACCACGGAGACAAATGGTCTCTTAGAATGGTTTAAACTTACACAAGAAAAGAGGAAAGGGAAAGAAAAGGAAGTCCTCCCAGATTGTTGCTACACATCTCAATCTTATTAATTAACTTGGACTGGCCATTAAAACAACTTGATGTGATGAATGCATTCAATCATTGTGATTTGATGAAAGAGAAGTATATGGATCCTTTTCTAGGATTTATGACAGGAGGTGAAAAATGTGTTGTATGTGCTGAAGCAGTCACCAAGGTCCTAGTTTGGCAAATTGAGCCACTCGATGAAAAAGTATGGTTTCAAACAAGCCTTGTCAAGTCACCCTATTCTAAAAAAGGGAAGGTGGCAATATTATATTACTTATTGTTTATGTTGATAACATGATTGTTACATAAAGAAACATAAGTGAAATATAGAAGCTTCAAAACTACCTGGCCAAGGAATTTGAGATGGACTTGAAACTTTAAAATATTTATTGGGCATTGGAGTATCTAGATTCAAATGAGTTTTTCTCTCTCAAAGGAAATGCATATTAGATCTCTGGAATGAAACTAGTAACTCTACCTATGAACCTGTAGATACTCCTATTGAGATGAACCATGGTCTTGCTTTCTACATGAATGAGGTTCCAACAGATAAAAAGAGGTATTAAGGGTTGGTAGGGAAGTTGATATGTGTAGCTCATACCAAACCTGACATGTGCTATTAGTGTTCTAAGCCAATTTGTGCATATTTTGCGTAATTGACTTATAGATGTATTGTAAATGGACTTGCCTAAAATCCTCTCAAGGTAAAGGTGGTGTGTTCTCTTGACATAACCAAATGGATATTATAGAATAGCTGATTATCTAGCCAAGATAATGGCACATGTTATTACTAGTGATCCCTTCCATATATCGCTATCCAAGTTGGGCACATGTGATATTTATGCACTCAAATTAATTAGCTGATTTTTAGCCTAGATTTTTACTCCTAGATCTTAACCTATTCATTTGTATAGTTGACTTACCTAAATGGTTGATAGATATCATGTATAAATACCCCTAAGTGATGTGAATAAAAATCATATAGCCTAATTCTATTCTTCGACTGATACTATAAATCAAACAAATCAATTATAATAGTTATAAGCCTGCAAAAAATTATTGAACAAGAAGTTTCTATTTTCCTTCTCTTACACCAATTTCCCCTCCAATTTTCTAAAAAATTGAAAGTATTGCTTTGTTTTAAACAGTCCCTTAACTTTTCCATGCAAGGAAAACTTTGCATCACTTTCAAGAAGTAAACATGCATGCAATTATTTTTGGTAACTAAATGTTGTAATGCAACAATGAGAAATGACTAGAAATGACAAGAAATGACAAATAATGATATCTCGTAGACCATGTTCAACATTTTTGGAAGATGGATTTTAATGCAGCACAAAACAGAACAAATTAAATATATTTCATCACATCAAAAAGCAAAAATTAGAGAAACTAAATGTGAAAGAATCGCTTTCATTGCAGCATATATCAAGAATAGCTTTAAGAACAATGTATATAAGAAGAACTGAGACTTTATCTAAGAGAAGCGCTGGGAAAAAAAAATCAACTTTTACTACAAGTGAAAGATTTCCTCCTTCTCAACAGAGTTCCATCACTAATAGGAAAAAAAACATGGATCTTCTAAGAAACAATTGATTTATTTCAAAAAAGACAGAAGGTGAGCAATCATACCTTGAAAATGCAATATCACTTTCACACTTGGATATTTCAGGTGATGATTCTGAAAGAACATTGTTTTCCTCTTGAAATTGATATGGAAAAGCTGATCTGCAAAATTTCTGCTGCCTCGAATTCATGGCTATCAAAGGCCAGCCACTTCCCCGAAGAATATTTCCATCAGATAATGACCTTTTGAAAATAGACCTAAATACAAAAAACTGGGGGTCAAAAGGATAAGACAAAGCTACAAATTTAGTCAACTTGCATACTTTATATGTAATAATTACTTAAAGACCATAAGACCAGTAAGCCAACGATGATAAATGTACCTCCAAACAACCACCACCCCAGCACAAAAAAAAATTGAAATGGAATAATGAAAGTATGAAAGATGTACACAAGAGAGTAACACATCAGCACATTTTTCCGCATCCTCTCAGGCACAAATGATGCTGAAATTTGTTAAACACTAAGCCCATGCATTATACTTTGCTTAAAACATTGACCATTCAAAATTGATTCAAGCAGATTGATATACAGTCAGATTGATCAGGAATGGTGAAGCAATGAATGGAGAAACACGTTTACATGTACCATTTTGTAATGCGTAATTTATAAAGTTCAAGGCCTTGTCTGGCCAGATAAATACCATGCATCTTCATCCACATTGGTTTGTCCATTCCTTCTGACATTGTGATGATGGTCAGAATCCAACTCCCAGAGTGCAGATTTACCCTGTTGTGGTTGGAAGTGCCCCAAGAATCTGCTCAAGTTATAGTTGTTAAAGTCATTAATGATAGAGCAATTGCAGCAAATCACTTGAGGATGATTACGCTGAGAAAATAAAGACAATAAATAATCTAATTATCTCAATGCCCATCATATTCCCTTGAACTAGCACAAGCCACAACATTTCAAGGTCGGTGAACAAAGTGGTCATCTTATCAACACACAAAAATCCTAGATTAGCTCAAGAAGTCACATCTATTTATCCAACTTTTTTATGTGGCACAACGAAAGACAGCATAAGCTCTTATCAAAAAGATAGTTTGTGCTTTTATCAAGCAGTATGAGAATAAGACAGAATGTACAACTTACACATTAATTGCATCCTGTTTCTCAGCATCCATGTAAGCATTGTTGTAATACCGTTGAAGGGTTCGGAAGAACTCCTGGGATTGTGTTGCCGCCTTCCACTGACCTCTTCTCTCAGAAAATATCTAATATTATCAATGGTTAAAAAAATAAGAAATAAAGAATCACAAAAGCACCAAAGTAGCAGCTTCAATCAACATTATGGAGACCAGTAAGAGTTTTTATCAGTTGGGGAGGATTCAAGAGTACATGCTTAGCAACAAGGTCAACAGAAAAGTCCTAAGCCCACTATCATACCCATAGCATATCTTGCTGCAAATAAAATAATAAGAGATATTACTCAGGTACAGTTGCCCCGGACCATCCCCCCAAACACACACGCACACATCTTCCGTAAGAAGAGCACAATTATTCTAAGATGTAGCCTTTACACAACCATCAGACAAACAATTAGATCTGTTATTAACAATCCTCTGACAAAAGTGAACTGTTCAGTAGCATTATTTTTTCATGTGAAAAATCTACTAGTTTGATAGACTTGAGCTTCTATAATTATGGTATAGACACAGATCTCTCAACTCCTTCGCATCATCTACACATTCAAAGAAAGATTCCTTGCATGCCAAGGCATGAATTCTTAATCTGATATTCTATTAAAGAGGATACAGAGGTCTCTCCCACCTTGAACACTCTCTTATTGCATTCCTCAAATTCCAACACAGCTAAAACATAGCTCATGAATTAAATGTCAATAGTATAAAGTCTCCTTACTTTGTAACCACTAAATTAAATTCTACAGAAAAGCTGAGCCACTGACAAGTCTACATTGAAAGTTTCAATAGAAAATGAAAAGCAAACAAAACCTACAGGACAACACTTTTTATAGTTTTAGAACTAATAACATCATACTATTATAATCACCTTATTATGAGCAGCTGAGCCACCATACTGATGCGCAAGCGTGTCACCCATTCTCTCATAAAACCCCATCAAATCATCAGCCAAAGGTGCATCAAGGTCTATTTTTGGGTTATCTACAACTCCTAAGGCATTAAGCTGGTGACCAAGGGAAGCTAGCCCAAATGCATACTGCGCAACATTTGTGCGATCAAGACAATCTATGCAATTGGTCCTGAGCACACCCATCTGGAACGTTGGGCATTTGATAGAATGATTTCCATTAACAACATTGTTACCTCCATTACATCTCTCCTCTAAGTTGTTGCCATCCTCATTATCATTGTTACTGTTATACTGAGGAGATAAGCTGCCATTCTCAGTGTTCCTGCATCACATGGGCATTCCCAAACTTGCCATAATTAAAACATGAAAAGTAGCTAACTCCGAAATAACTGCAAAAACTTTATGATGTCTTCACATATCAAATCACATCCATCAAGCACCCACTATACTTGGCTTCCAAGATCCAGGCACTGATGTGAACTGATATATTTATTACAAAAGATTAGATATCCATTTGGCATACACAACCCAGATCTGGGAGTCAAAACTATGGTTCATTTATGTCATTGGTCCAGCCATAGTTTTTTTATTTATTTACTGCCATCAGTCCATGCAACACCAAACTTTTCCAGGATTTTCACTTTATAGCATGCACTATGTAGGCAGGATGCACCATAATCAACAGACAAGACAACAGAGAGAAGATTAAAATTAGATCCCCTCATAACAGAAGTTGATGCTAACAGAAATAATGGATTTTTTACCAGTGGCACATGCTCATAACTCGAGTTATTGCAATTTTCCACAATTTCAGGAATAAGTCATGTTGTTCAAAATAACATGGATGACTGTGGAAGTTACAGAAAAGTGATTGAACCAGCTTACTCAGTGAAAGGAGAATTCATACACTCCTCATGAATCAAGTCCGATGTTACTTGACAGTAAAAGAAACCTGTTAGCGTCAAAGCATATGCAGCCACTTTCCCCAGAAGTAATAAAACATTTGTTGCTTTCCTGAAAGTAGACAATAAAAGGCAAGTTTATTGCAGTAAGGATCAGTTTTTTTCTTTTCAAAATATCGATATGATAATAAGATGATCAAGCTAAAAAGAGATACCTTTTAGAATGTTTGTGTAGATCCCAGTGAAGGAATCTTAGACGGTTCTTCTCAGATAAACTTTTATTAATATGATCAATAGCATTAGCAAACTCTGTACGAAGAATTGACTCTCGGGGTTTCTTCTCTTGTGTCTGTGATTGTGAAACAATGATAGATAGAAAAAGAAAAAGAATTCAAAATCCCAATTGAGAAATTACTAACAAAAGCAATTGAAGCACCCAACTTTTTGTAGAAAAACTGGTTGTAGAAAAAGAAAAACGAGTGTTATTGAAAGAACTTTCTTCTTTGAAGACTAGTTTAAGACATTTGCAGCAGAAGAAGAGTAGAGATGTAAACCACTGAATAAGAGACTTACCTTAATCAAGTTCAATATAATAATGGGATTTCCATATCTCTTTGCAAGATTTTCAAAATGAAGTTTTGTTGCTTCAAAATTTTGGTCCTTTGACACTGTTAAGGACAATAAACCATGCAGAAAGTAAGAAAATATAAAAAGCACCACCATGAGTACCATACGGTCAAGAACATACATATAATATCTGGTTTAATTATCAAACGTGAGGTTTCCTGTGACCAAAATAGTGGGATGGAGCCACGGTTCTGGACAACTGAACTTATTTGCATGGGAAATCCTTCAGGAACAACGTCAAAAACAATCTGCTCTGTCTCAACATCATTAGCCACTCTGCCCTTCTCATTTACCCCACGTTTCAAATACCTAAATAGAAAGGCACCCATGGGAGGTGTACCAATGTGAAAATTAATAAAGAAACAGCAATATATATTTAACCACGTGATAGTGATAGCCATTATCAACTCAACCAGCAGATAATCAAACAATATTTTATATTATCATACATTTAGAGAAACACCATTACTAAACCCAACTAGTTTGGGATTGAGGCTTGGTTGGTGTTCTTGTTGTTGTATCATACATTCAGAGAAACATCATAACCACATATGCCGAATTGAGATCATTATTTTACCAGAAATTAAGGATTTGAAATGTACTTAAAATACAGGGAAGTTGAAAACAATGGTTTCTTGGTAACCACTAAAACAGAACGGCCCACATTCTTCAAATAATAGTCAGAAATTATATATAAAAAATGCTAACATTTGAAAGTTATAACCTGCTTAATTCCAGTTTATTAAGGATGCATAATTTTATTTTGGAAGACTGGTCTTTTAACAAATTATGGTGTGGTTGGAAGTTTTCCCATTTGAGATTTTTAGCTTATTCTGTATACTAATAAAAGAAAAGGCTTGCTTTGCAATGTATGGTAATCAATTTCATTAGATGCAAGTAATGGAATAAATAGACATTTCTAAAGTCATATTTAGGCTTGATGCCTGATTTCACTTCCTTCTCTATTTCTTATTCTTATTAATCTTGTTCTTTTAACAAGGGCTGTCATATAAGAGGGCATTATAATATTTAGCACAACAGCCTATGATTCCAACGAAGAAACTTGGGAGGAAAAAAAACATGTAGGCATGCTATCTTACCTTGTGCCAGCATAGTGGCGTGAACGTCTTGCAATAAGGGTAAGTTTGAACTCTCGCCCAGATACAGAGAGTGTGGCCTACACTTATATAGCATGAAGCCAACAGTAAAATAAACGACATAGTTAAAGTACACCTACTAACAAAATAAGTATGCTTAAACAGCTATACATCTGAAAAGGGGGGAAATAATTCAGAGTCTAAGCAACTTAGCTACCATCCATTATTCACCTGTTTAAAGAATCCATACACTAAAGCAACTGTCCACAGAGTATTTTGAAGGTGATTTCGGATGCCACGAGTCAAGAACTCATTCCAGACAAACATTGTTTCGTACAGGACATGACCTGTCTCTCTATCACACAAGTTCTTTTGAAGACTACGCATAACATGGTACGAGTAACTAAAAAAAAAATCCTTTGTTAGGTCCACCATGCATAAAAGCTTCTTGTACCTACATCATCAATGAAATAAAAACAATCAAGTTTACAACAAAACCCTATGAGATAGGTAGTGCTCAAAATATAGCTACAGAAGGAAAGAACCCACAGGGAAAAAAAAGGAAAAAGAAAGAGCTATGGAAAGAATAAATGATATCATTTTCCCATAAAACCTACAGTTGAATATTCACAGGAGAAAACCTAAAAGGATAAAAGAAAACAATAAGAAGCAAAAGCATTAAACTTCTCATAACTTCTCCATCACTACACCAACAAATACAGAAAAGGAAATAAAGATGCAAACAGTTAATCTGCTACAACGAAAGGATGAAATTTCTAATCTTGTAGGCAAAATGGTGTTGATCAGAGACCGATGCTACATCTTATTTTTAACTCATGAAAAAACACACAAAAAAAAAAAGCTTTATTTGAATAAGGAGGGAAAAAGGAAAGAGTGAAAGGATGAGAATCTCTCCAGATAGAAAAGAGCAAAAAAAAAAGGGTAAACCTTCTCTAGTCTCTTTGCATATCTCCTTGGAAAATGCCTCTTATAAGCTTCTTTGGCAGAGCACCAAAAGAAAGTGAAAAACTTTTCAAAATCAAGGCAAAAGAGCACATTTCCACAACATCCACAACCTCCATTTTTTATAGACAAACACTTTGTCTCCTTTTGATTTACTAAGACACACAAACCATTTAGGAGCAACTCTTCTAAAGTATTCCAGAAACTAAAACCTTGCTGGAGATGGTGAAAAGCTTAGCATAAACGTTCCAAGAAACTGAACAACGTAAGAGGAAGTGGTTTACGGATTCATTACTATTGCCACACATAAGACATGTATCCGAGGAAAAGCTTGTAACCATTAAGTGCAAAAGAACTCTCATAATGAGGAAGGACACAACAACTTGTACAAAATATAACAAGTGCAGCTTTTAGTTTACCGTTCATGATTTCTCAAACAACTGAAATAAATGAGCTATATTTACATTAAAGAATGGGCTAAAGACCTGTTTTCATTCTTAGAATTACTGATACTGGACAGCAAAGCAGAATTTGGAAGTGGAATCATCTCACTCTTGCAGACTGCATATACATTATGGCCACAGATTGCACCAATCTGTCTTCTTTTTGTAATAAGTAGCATGTAGTATGGCCCAAGAAATTTGATGAACCCTAGAAAGAGAAAATGATTATGAGAATAGTAACATCACTAACAGTCACAAAGAGAAAACAAAGCAACTAAAATGCACATACCAACAATTCCATAACAAGTAGTGACAAATTTAAGCCCACCGGTAGCCTTGTTTCCTTCATGTATCCGCCTCAACAGATCATAGCATTCCCTCTCCGTATACGTGGTAGAATCTTCACGAATATTTAACTCAGAAGGGTCGAGTCTGTCAATCTTTAGCACTCTCCAATAAGTCTTAGTCTTGTCCCTCCCTATCATGTAAAAGTTCTGCAAGACACATGATAAATCAATCGAATAATCATCTGGAACATTGCTAATAATTCAAGGTAACAAGCATATTCGTTAAGATATGAAAAAGTTCTGCAACTCAAATAGCACAAGTACACGTCCATAAATAGTAACGAGCATAAATCATTGAACAACAAGAGAAAACAGAGCGATTCTACTCTGTACAGTTAGCATCTAAACTAAACTGACACCATTTGATCATTCAATTCAAAAAATACAAAAACGTTTCAAGTCAATGCACTCTAATTACAACCGATCCAAAATAATGGAAACCAAATTAAGCAATTCAAAGAGAAGAAAAAAGCACCTACCGATTGAGTCTTATAGAGCCTAAATTTCTGCATAGAAACCTGGTCAGGCGGCGGCGGCAGCAAATCTTCTTCATCATTTGCAGTCCTTATTCTTGGAGAGTAAGACAGTCCTTCATTCTCCGTTGACGACGCCATCACACTCACTCTCTCTATCGATCTCTCGCTTTAACTTTCCAATTTTTTTTCTAGATCTCTCCCCGAGCCTCCGGCTCAGGGAATTTATCACAATAACATGCAACACAACAGAAAATAAATTATTTATTTATTGATATAAAGAATCGCATCCCTTGCATACAATGGATCTTGGTTGCTTCAAATACAGCATTTCTTCCTCTTATTATTATTATTATTATTATTATTATTATCGTACCTCCTTCTCTCCTTTCATTCACAAAGAAAATAAAAATATCTTGATTTTTGGATCTTCAAATCAAAATCAAATACGAAATCTCAACCGCGCAATTGCAGAGATCGAAGCGTTCAATTAATTAAGAGCTATAATTAGGCTGAGAGAGAGATAGGTAAAACAAAAGGAAGGAAGGAAGCTATTTGTTTATGCACAGCAGGAGAGAAGAAGAGAAGAGGATCGAGCTTTAGACCCGGGGATAGAATGGAGATTTAGGACCAGGGAGGTTTCGAGAAAGAAAAAAAATAAAATAAATTCTTGACTTTTATTTTCTTTTTTTCTTTTTCTGTATTTTGTCTGACGAACACAGTTACTACTTAATGATGATGTTATATAATATATTAGCGTTGCCGCGGGTATTTTTGTGTATATAATTTAACATAATTAAATCAAAAATAATAAATTTATATGATATAATGAAGAAAAATTATAGATTATAAGATAAAATGTAACAATTTTTAAGTAGAGTTTGTTGCGCAAGCATACATAATATTTTTTAGAATAAAAAAATTGTGTTATAAAAGATCACAAAAGAAAATGGGCTTGGTGATTAGGCGTGTTGTGTTTTTTTCTGCGGGTGTTTTTGGGTTTTAGCTCTCTTTTTTTTAATTAGCCGCAATGTGCACAGTGTAATCACGAATCAGCACCTCGAAAAAGACAAAATAATTATTAAATTATCCTGGAAAAAAAAACTCAAAAACATTAATAAAAGAATGAGTAAGAGAAACAATTAAATTATTATTATTATTATTATTATTATTATTATTATTATTATGTTAATAATGAAAGAAACAAAAATAAATGAAAGACTAAAAATATCCTAGAAACTTTAACAAAAGATTAAAAAAAAAACTATTATTGCTATTACTGTAAAAAAAAAACATTATCAAATTATCCGGAGGGAAAAAAAACATTACAGAAAGAGAAAGCAAGAAAAACAATTTAATTATTATTATTATTATTATTATTAAATTTATTATTATTATGTTAATAATGAAAGAAACAAAAAATAATTAAAGACTAAAAATATGCAAGAAACTGTAACAAAAGAAAAAAAACAATTATTATTGCTATTACCGGCAAAACAAAAAATATTATCAAATTATCGGGAGAAAGAAAAAAAACACAAAAGAGCAAGAACAAAAAATAATTAAATTATTATTATTATTATTATTATTATTATTATTATTATTATTATTATTACTATTATTATTATTATCATTATTATTATTATTATGTTAAATACACTTATATATATATGGACAAAAGTAGGGATTATTCTAGAAATAAAAAAAAATAACAGTATAAGGACTGAAATGAAAATCAAATATCAAGGGCTTAAATTAAAAAATTAAAAGTCAAAGGGCTGAAATGCAAAGTACATTTATTCTCAATTGAAATCAGAGGACAAAATTGCAAAAATCGGAACTTGTGTACTGAATTAATTGAGTTATATACAGTCAATCCGGAAATTGAAAGTAGCAGGACCGAAGTGAAACATTGACATTCAATTAATTAAAATCGAAGGACCCAATCGAACTAAATCAAAACTTATATAACAGAAATCAGGACCAAAAACAAAATTAAAAGTCGAGGGACCGAAGTGAAAAGCAAGAAAAAATGGGGGACTCTCCTGCACATTTACGTGCAGGAGAGAGAGAAACGTGGTCGGAGGCTTCAACCGGTCTCCTCCGCGTCCACAGACTTTTTTAGGTTACACGCGCCACCGCGGGAGGAAGACCACGCGGCGGCGCTTCGGGTTGGACGCCGGTAGCCAATTTCCGTCCACCGTAGCACGCCGCACGCGCCGCCTAAACAGGGCGTGAGGCGGAAAACCGCCTGGCGCGTGCAGCTCACGCCCTGACAGACACTGAATTTTAAATTGAAAAAATAGGGTCAATTACTGTCCTGTCCCTGGACCCAATTCAGTGTTTTTGTCTTATTAGGGGCTAAAACCGTCTTTAGCCATTTCAGAAATAATAAAAAAAATAAAAAGTTGCGGCGGACCGGTCCGGCCGCGCGCAATTACGCCGGTGCCCCTCAGCCGGAACCCTTATTTTGTATTATTACCGAGGACGAAATCGTCAGTGCACTGTTCACGGCTGATTATTTAAAAAAAAGGATTGGAAAAGGAAAAACTGAAAATAGCCCCGTTTGCCCAGCCCCTTCTGTCGCGCGGCCGAGGGCCAAAATCGCCTCTACACTGCTCGAATCCACAGTGATCTGTGAGAGGGAGCACAGTGAAAATGGCACGCGGTTTATGTGTTTTGTAATATATATATATATATAAAACACCTAATAGGCGTGGGAAGTTGCACTGTGCATTGTCTCTAAATTCACTGTGGATTGCGACAGTGTGCGCCCGATTCTGCCCTTGGTCTTGTCGGCTGTGTGGGGGGCTTGCATGGGGCCTTTTTCGATTTTTCACGCCGGGTTCTTTTTTTTTTTCTCAAACCCGGTCATGAACAGTGTTATCACGTTTTTGTCCCTCTAATACGACAAAACCACGGTTCCGAGCTCAGGGCTACTGATGTCATTGCACGCGGACAGACCGATCCGGTCCGGCCCGGTCCGCCGCAACTCTTTGAATTTTTTAATAATTTATGCAATGGCTAAATACGGGTTTACCCTCTAATAAGACAAATTCACTAGCTGAAAAACAGGGGTGGAACAGTAATTGGCCATGTATTTTTTATTTTTTTTCATTTTATTGTCGGCGCGTGCGTCACACGCGGCTGACAGTATTCCGCCCCACGCCCTATTCAAGTGGCGCGTGTGTGGTGCTGGAGTCGCCAGAGATGAGCTACCGGCGTCTCACTCGATGCGCCACCGCTTGGTCTTCCTCCCGGTGCGGCGCGTTTGTCACTCCGACGTCCGTGGAAGTGGCGGCGGCCGGTTAAAGCCGCTATCTCTCTCCTGCACGTCAAAGTGCAGGAGAGTCCCCCGGGTTTTATTCTTTTTCATTCCGGTCCCTGGACTTTTAATTTCGTTTCTGATCCTTATTTTGATAATATAAGTTTTGATTTAGTTCGATTGGGTCCTTCGATTGAAATTAAGTTAATGTTTAAATTTCAATTCGATCCTCTTTCTTTTAATTTCTGGATTGAGTTGAAATAACTCAATAAATTTGGTACAGGAGTTTCAATTTTTACAAGTTCATCCTTTGATTGAAATTGATAATAAATTTGATTTTCATTTCGGTCCTTATACTTTTAATTTTTGGATTTTAATCCCTTAATTTTTGATTTTCCTTTTGGACCCTATACTTTTAATGTTTTTTTTTTAATCCCTTGATTTATTTTTATGATTTAAATTTTCTTAAAGTTTTTATGGTTTTTTTTGTCTTTCATTTATTTTATTTTTTTCATTATTAACACAATAACAACAACAACAACAATAATAATAATAATTTAATTGTTTTTCTTGCTTACTCTTTTGTAAATATTTTTTAGGGTTTTTTTTTCTCAGAACAATTTGATTGTTTTTATTGTGTTGACAGTAATAAAAATGATAATTTTCAGTTTTTATTATTTTTTTATCTTTTTTTTTTCAATTTCTTTTTTCTTTCATTCATTTATTTCATAATAATAATAATAATAATAATAATAATAATAATATTTTAATTGTTTTTCTTGCTTGCTATTTTGTTGATGCTTTGTATTTTTTTTCCTCGGTATAATTTGATAATTTTTATTGTTTTCATACTAACGGCAATAATAATTTTTGATGTTAAGACTCCGATGATGCTATTGTTATAATATTTTAAATTAATATTGCTTCTTTTTCCCCTTTATTTTTTTATTATTATATTTATTTGCTCTTGGTATTAAATGATTTTTATAATTTTGCTATCTGCACAATAATGATTTTAGTAATTATATTTTTTTTCTTATCATAATATTTTTCTCTTTTTTTAATGTTAGTTCGCGCTCTTTTGTGATCTTTTATGACGCAATACCTATATTCTAAAAGATGTAATCTATGCTTGCATAAAAAACTCTACTCAAAAATTTGTACATTTTATCTCCTAATCTATAACTTTTATTTACTTATATCATATAAATTTATCGTTGTGGATTTAATTATGTTAAATTATATATACAAAAATACCCGCGGCAACACGCGGTGGCAATTAGCTAGTTATATATATATAGTAATACACACACACACACAAGGTTCGTTCGGTGGCGCTGGCGTTGGCGTTGTGTTTTAAGACATGGAAAAGAACAAAGAAAAAAGAAAAAAGAAAAAAATTAATAAAACAGAAAACATTCAAAGAGAAAAAATGAAAAAACTACGAACTTGTTTTTTTTAATACTGTGGTCATGGTTATTTATAGAGTATTTTTTAAAATATTTAAAAATTTATTAAATTTTTTTTTTATTTTCTTTAAATTCTTTTTATATCATCATATCCAAATAATCTAAAAATATTATTTAAAATAAAAAAAACTTAAAAAAAAAACATTTTCCTCTCAAACACCCTGAAAAGATGAAACCTAACAATATTAACTAATAACTATATTGCCCTGTCTTTTCAAAAAAAATAAAAAGACGAAAAAACCTACTTAATAATTTCCTGTGTTCCGATGAGAAACTACCCTGGTGTATCATTACTGTTAGAGTTTTTTCAATTTCAAACGTTATGAGCAATTTGCTCCAAAAATCGGGTCTCGTGTTTATTTATTTAAATCGAGATGTTAAATCTCAACAATGCTTTCTCGAATTTTTTTTTATTAGTTTTCTATTCGTAATTGTGTTCTTAATATTGGCACCAGCAGAAATACAGCAAAAATTCTTAAATTACTGTGTGAATATGAAATAGATGTTTATTTATTTTAGTCCTATGTAAAAAGAAAAAAAAATGGTGTAAATATTTGTTTCATTAACTATGTTATTTTCACGGGTGAAAAAAAAATTAATATAAAAAAATGTGGTAATTAATTTGATGTAACTTGGTGAACTACGTGTAAAAATATTAGTTGAATCCAAATCAATATTCAAGATTTTTAATAAAATTGAGATAATAATATATTTGATCAATTCATGTCAACTCAAGTTAACTTGTCAATCTACATATTATGCGTTTATGATAACCCTATATAAAGTAAATCAAAACAAATTATGAAACTCAATTTTCAAAATTCAATATTAAAGAATGAAACTGGAAGAAAAACATTTAAAAAATAACTCTAGTAACTTGTGTGTTAAATGGTAAAAATGCAAAAAAAGATTTATTCAAAAGGACAAAAAAAAAACCTTCAGTCCACTAAAGTTAGTCCACTAAACTTATAACCTAAATCATGAGATGAGAATAATCTCATGTAAAGTATACCAAAACAAATCACAAAGTTTTAACTTGATGTTAAAACATAAACTTGAGAAAAAAATCAACTAGAAAAAGGAAAGAAAGCTCGAGTCAATTAAGTAAACCTAATAAAAATGTGGTCTCAACAATGATGAGTTAAGATAATCTCATAAAAACTAAATTAAAAAAACAAATATTAAAAAAAGAATAGGATAATCCCGCAATCATGGCACATGATTGAGATAATCTCATGGAAAGAAAAGAGAAAATAACGTGAAGAATAATTTTTTAAAAATAAAATATTAAAAAATAAAAATAAACCTAAATAAAGATCGAGGTCAACTTGTACTAACCGTCAAAACTTTGTGACTATGATCATGAGACCGGGACTTAACATATAAGAAAGCAAGCCCAAAAAAACAACAAAGCAAAATTAACAACAAAAAGTTTTGAGGTGTGAAATGTTTTTAAAAACAACGAAAATAAAGATTTGAGTTAACTAGGGTTAACCCACTAACCCCGTAATAAAGCAAACAAGATTAAGATAACCTCATATAAAAAAAAAAAAAAAAAAAAAAACATAAAGGTTGACTCTTAGAAAAATAATGTTGAAGGATAAATGAAAAAACAAAATCAATCAATTTTAACCTTCAAAACTCATGATCATTGGCATGAGACCATGATTGAAATTTGAATACATTGTAGTAAAACCCAAAGAAACAAAAAAACAAACTCTCACTAGAAAAAAAATATCAAGGCCTAAAACTAAAAAAAAAAAAATTAAAAAAATAAAAAATAAAAGCAATCCAGGTTATGGGCATATATATATATAATCAAGGCCTAAAACTAAAAAAATAAAAAAATATCAAGGCCTAAAACTAAAAAAATAATAATTATAAAAAATAAAAAATAAAATCAATCCAGGTTATGGGCATATATATCTTGGATAATCTTATAAAAAGAAAGAAAAAAGCATGAAGATCAATTTTATAAAAAAATAAATATTGAAGAATGAAACAGAATTTATAAATAAAAAAACATTTTAAAAAAACAATCATATTCGATTACTGTTTATTATTCATTGCTGCAGACTCTGAAAAGATCTGGCAATGTCGTGTCTGCTCGTGAGACCTACTAGAAGATTGTGGACGCATGAGGTGACCTATGAAACTGGAACAGCTACAGTAGTTTTGACTTTAATTTCACATGGTTCGAGAAGGGAGTCCATAGGAACTGATGACAAACATTGCATTGTATACTTCCATATCTTCAATTTATAATCCGAATGCTTTGGAGTGAAGTTGGAAGTGTTTTTTATTTTGAAAAAATTATTTTTAATATTAATATATAAAAAAAATAAAAAAAAAGATATATTTTTTATAAAATATGTTCCAGCAAGCAACAACAAGAGTAGGTGATGCACGCAGTTTCACCCACGCCACGATCACGTGCAAAAATAATACCTGGCCGGCGGCGAAGATGTTTTGTTGACGCGGTTTCACCAACGATTACGTGCAAGATGAGTAGCTGGATGCCATGGCAGGCTGATGCTCATAATTTCTTGTTTGTACATTGTGTAAAGGCTCAAACTTACCAGTATGGATTTGACACGCAAACAAGGAAATCAAGTACTTGTGGGAATCAAACTCGGACCATAGTTGTCAATACCGTTCCGGTCACCGTTCTGGTTTTTCAATTGGAACGGAATGTTCCGGTTTCGGAGCGTTCCGGCGTGCCGTTTCGGTGTCGTACTGTTCATATATAATTATATATATATATATATATATATATATGAAAAAAAATTAAATATTAATTTAACAAGCATAATTAAAATTTGAATTCTTTTTTATTTAAAATATTTGGTGTTTTTAAATTATTTTGATGTATAGATGTCAAAAATAATTTTTAAAAAATAAAAAAAATAGATTTTGAACCCGAAACGGCACGCCCGGAATGGAACCGAGGTGTTCCGGCCGAAATTTGGTCGGAATTTCCGGAATGGACCGGAATTAAAACCGAGACGAAAACCACGTCATTTTGTCTCGGTTTTTTGAATGGAACGTAACAGAATTAACAACTATGACTCGGACAGTTCAGTGGATTTGGTCTTTGATCAATCAACAGAGGATTCTATTTTGGAAAATAAAAAATAGATTTAATGATCATAATATGTCTCTCTCTAGCTCTTTCTTTCCATGTCAAAATTATTTGTTGGAAATTTATCATCATCACAACTCCTCCGACTCTTCTTCCTTTTCTTCTTTTCCTTCTCTTTCTATTTTTTTTAATTTTAACTTGGACTTTTGTAGTGAAGGATGAAAACAGAATTATTATTTTTAGAATAGAAAAGATCTTGATCCGGGATTCAAGGAAAAATATATAAGGGTATGTTTGATATTGATGTTGCTGTTGTGGTTGTGGTTGAGGTTAAAAAAACAGTTTCATAAAATGCACTTTTAATTGAAGTTTATAACTGAAATTGAAGTGTTTGGTTAAAAATATGATTGAGTTTGAGGTTTAATGAAAAACAGTTTCGTGTGTTCGGTTACTATCCTTTTCATATTATTGTCAACTTGTGAAATTACTTTAAAGGACAAATACATACACACTCACATACATATATACATACATACATACATACATATCGTTTTTTAAGTATTGTAGATTTAATAATTATAGTAACATAATATAATTAATCATTCAAGTAAATTAGACACTTGTTTTTATTCTCTCATCAAACTACTTGCAATTCCATCACGAACTAAATCCATGCGTGAAGGCCTTTGCGAATATTGGCTATTTGATCGAGGAACAATATATGGTAAAATATTATCAAGAACAAAATTAGAATTGCGATCATATTCGGCAAAAGTCATATCATCTTGTGATCTCCTTCTATATTTTTTAGACTGGGCATGGCCCAACTAAATGGGTCAGCCCAGCTGTTGGACTTGGATTGGGCCAAGAATAGGTCCACCCAACAACACAAGAAAGGAAAAGAAAAAAAGAGAGGTTGTTGCATTGTTCACGTATTGCGTGAACAGTGCATAGTGAATTAATTAACTCTTGCATTGTTCATGTGTTACGTGAACGATAACAAGTGGTTGAACGACGATGATGAGAGACTCACTTGTCGCTGTCTCCGGGTAGAGGAGGCCGAGGTGGTTCTTTCTATGGTGGCGGCGTCAGAAATAATGGCTTGTGGTGGCCGGAAGGAGTGTCAGAAGGTTGTTGTCGGTTTGTGATGCTGCTGCTTGACGCTGGAGTTGTGGGAGATGACTGGACTGGTGCAGGTGTTGCCGGTGAAGAAGAGAGATTATCGGTGCTGAAGAAGAAGTTGTTGGTGCTCGTCGGTGACTGCTGCTGCTGGAAGAGAGAGAGGGTTGCCGATGTAGCTGTTTTTAGAGAGAAAATTGTCGACCGAGAGAGAGAATGAATTGTAACTGCACTGTGTCTCCTCTCCCTCAATTTTTTTCTTTTTCTCCTTCGGTTCTTTGGTTCCCCCCACCTCATCGTGCATGAAATAGTTGAGGGTGGGTTGATGATCGTCGTGCATGAAATCTATGTTTTAGGCGAAAAACATCTAAATTCATAAATTGAGGCATAACCTCAATTTTTGGTAGGTCTCATGGTTATAAAAATTATGGGACGGGGTTAACCAAACACCTTGGCTTTGCGGTTAGCTTCAACCATAAAAGTTACCGCAGAGTTAAGCACCCACTAAAAGTGAATGAGTAATCACTAATATATAAATGTTGTGGCAATGAAAATAATGTAAATACAAGACAACTAATGTGGTTGTGTTATTAATAAAAAAAAAATTACTATATTTTTATGGATCAATGGAAAAACTGTAGACAAAGGAGGTGAGAACACACTAGTTTTGGTAGTCGCGCTAGTTTTGGTAATTTTACTAGTTTTGACAGTTTTTACCATTCTTGCTATTTGTTTTTTTATTAATTTCAGATTTCTTTTGATATTTTATAGCTTATAAAAGACATGTTTACCATGTTTCCTAGATAGGTTTAATTTTAGTTTTAGGAGTAATATATTTACCATATTTCCTAAATAGGAAAGGTATGTTGACTTATTTAAGTGTCATGGAACCTAATGAAAAGGCAATCACCAATTAGTTGGTCTTTTGACATTGATTTAAAAAAAAAAGTCAATTATCCATTGTTATTTTTGAGCTTATGATGCCTTTAGCTTTGCAACTGCATTAATTCATATGCTTATCATTAAAAAAGGGATTTAATTTGTATTAGGATTTAATAAGCTTTTTTACTTGTTATATTTAATATTTTTTAGACTATCTATATAAGTAAGGTTTGAAATTTTAAATAACATTCATTGTGTATGATAGCTCCTCGCATAAGATATATGGACAATAACAGACTCATAACTTGACTTCATAATTTTTTTATTCCACATCATAACTTGTTATGCCCTTATAGGTTGTGTTATTAAAAGGAAACCTCAAACCTTTTGTGCATCAACCCCTTGTTATTGATCAACAATAAAGGGAAAGGATAAATAGAACTAAACTAATACTTAAAAGAGATGAACCTAAAAGTAGGACAAACAACAAGACTTGTTTACTATTATTCATACCTTGAATGAGTTAATAAGTTGTATTTAGCTTCTAGAGAAATAAAAATTACATAGTTCAGTCAATTTTATAGGAAGGATAACCAATCAATAAGAGAATATATTGTTGAGCTCATATCGATATGGTGATGGTATAACCAACCATTTTACAAAGTTAAGATTATTTGGTTAATCATTAACTAAAATATTTTTTTAATTGTTCTTCATTGTACCCCCCAATTTAATCAACAATTTAAAAATAATACAAACTCATTTCCATAATAAATTCTATATGACAAAACTAGAAGTCATATTGGTTGATTTAACTAGAATTGTCTAGGATTTCGGTGAGGCTATAGAAAGTTATGCTTTTGTGATTTAGGAGGATGTCGAACACTAAATGTATTATAGCTATATACGAGTAGAAGTGCATTAAGATACCACTAAAAGGAATATAGTGGAATATAAAGAAAAAATTAATAGAAACCAAATACTTAGACATTTACACCTTCATAAATGATGTTGCTCATTAAGAGAAGATGATAACAAAATAAGCATAAAATTATACTATATACTAAAAGAGGTCATGGTTCGGTTACTGTAGCTTGTGAGACAAATCACTGTGGATTACAATAGTGTTGCTCAGTTTTCTGGTCGGGTCGGTTCGTTCGGTTCACATTTTACTGTTATTTAGATATTGTTGTACAGTTAGATATGCGTAAGTGCATGTAGCTCAGTGGCTAAGGCGTCTGTTTCCTAATGCAGAGGTCAATTGTTCGACCCCTGCGCGCGCCTGTTATGCTTTTTTTTTTCCAGCTTATAATTTCTTTTTTTGATTTGTTTTTACACTTATATTTTTTTTTATTTTTTTTCATGTTATATTATTTTTTTATATATATTTTTTTTTTTTATTTTGCTCTTTTGTTTAAGTTATTGACATTTTTTTTCTTTGATATTATTAACGCAACAACAACAACAACAACAACAACAACAACAACAACAATAATTTTAGTTTTTTTTTCTTTCTTCCTCTTTTGTTAATATTTTTTATTTTTTTCCTCGGAGTAATTTAATTATTTTTATTGTTTTAGCATTAATAGTAATGATATTTTTAGATGTTAAGATTTCGATGTTTCTGTTGTTATAATAGGGTGTGTTGATGTGTATTATTATATCAAATATTGCATGTATAGATGTTATACTTTATTTGATTTTTTCAATTTTTTTCATTTGATTGAAATTGATAATATACTTGGTTTTGTTTTCGACCCTTATACTTTTATTATTTTTTATTTTAATTCCTTTAATTTTTTATAGTTCTTGAATAGTTCCCATTTTTTTCCATGTTTACATATATGTGCCTTTAGTTTTGATTTTTGATTTTTATTATTTTATCTTTTGTTGAGATAAAATGTTTTTCAAAAATTTTGTTCTTAAATTTTAGTTTGTGTTTATGATCATTTAAAAATTAATATTTCTTTTTTTTTCCCTTTGTTTTTTCTTTTGGTTTTTTTATTAGTTTTTTTTTTCATGTCAAATGATTTTTTTAGCTAATAATTTTTTTGTTTGCTCTTTTATTAAAGTTTTTGGTCTTTTTTATTATTTTATTGAATTTATTTTCACATTATTAACGCAATAATAATAATAATAATAATAATAATAATAATAATAATAATAATAATAATAATAATAATTTTAGTTTTTTTTCTTGCTTCCTCTTTTATTAATGTTTTCGAGTTTTTTCTCCTCAAAATAATTTAATAATTTTTATTATTTTAGCAATAATAGTAATGATATTTTTAAATGTTAAGCCTTTGATGTTGTTATTTTTATAATAGGATGTGTTAATGTATTTTATTATATCAAACCTTACATATATAGATGTTATATTTTATTTATGAACTAGCAAAATCTATTAATTATTTCAATTCTAATAATTATAAAAAAATATTTGTTTAGCCCGCAACGTAGTGTGAACAATTAACTAGTAAGCCACTAAAGAGACATATACTAATAGCTATTTAGATAATATCACGATTTAGAAGTAACTTATATTAATTGTAGAAATCAAATATGGATGACCATTTGAGATCGCAATATTAAAAAAGCCTCAAATTTATTAAACCTAGTTGCAAAGATGCTAAGGATTCAAAGAAAATGGGTACTCTTTATATGTATAAAAAAGTTGAATATTCAACTAATTAATGTATTAAAGAAAAATTAAACTCCTTGGAAATCACATTATCATTGCTGATAAAATAATAATAAAAATAATATTATAAGTTACATGACTTTTATAAACATGACATTGATAATTATAGTCTTTAGGAATTAAATCTTTAAGGCTTTAGAATCAAGACATTTAATTTATAAATGAGGTGGTGAAGGTGGATGATGATTTATTACTCAAATTCACTATAATAATGGCTATCCTCGAGCTTGATGGGCTTTATAAAAAGTAAGATCTCTAAATGCTAAATGGCTGATATACCATTACAAATATTAATAGAGAGAGAAAATATCACAGGAACGTTAAAAAAGAAAAAAAAAACTTGTAGTTTTTCCTTCGTGTCCAATTTGGTCTCTAAAGTTTTACTTTCTTAAATGAAATTTTATTTTACAAAATCATACATTAACTAAATGTACCATTTGTTTTACACTACAAGAACCCCATAAAAATCAATAAATCAATTCAAAATAGATTGTTAATTGAAAAGAAAATGATAACTAGAATAAAAGAAAACACTATTTGAGAAAAATTAAGGTGTTTTCCTCATCTCTCAGATTTTTTTGGCGTTACATGGATTCGGCACCTACAATCGTTAAAGATGACTTCCTTCTATCGTTCAAAGTTATGAACACTAATAAAGCACCTTCCTGGAATAATAAAGATATGCAACCAGACTATATTGATCATAGAAAGCATCACATTTGAAAGAATATTGCCACCAGCATCGCACAACAGGCATTTAAAATGATTGACAAGCTTCTCAAAACTTTAGTCTGAAACAGTGACTAGGTTCCAAAAGGACCAAAACGAAGTAAGGCAAGAGTGGTTATAAGCTTACAAAGTATTTGAACTTTGTCCCATGTCTACTTTCACCATATTCACCACACATCCAACAATTAGTAATGAATTTCCACAATCAGCTTCATGTCAATCGTGATGCTATGAGCTCCTCAACTGCCCTCACTTTTCTCCAGAGCTGTCGGGCATAATTTGTCAGTGCTAAGAATGAACATAAAAATCCAGAGACAAAAAGAGTTGGTACATGGTATCAGCTCAAAAGTATAAACGTGAACCCATTTGTCTGATTTAGCATGATTAACCGCCCTGCATTCAGCTAGACATACTCATAAAAACATTGAATTATGACCAAGACCCATTAGGTGGAGAACATTGGTTAATTTTCATAGAATAAAATTCACTAAACTAGCATGTTCTATTCCAAGGAGAGAGTGCAAAATGACTAAATATACCCTCCCATCACAAGCAAACAAAACACAGTTTCATCAATGAGTGTGATGGCAACACTCAATGAGGGGGAAAGGGGAGATTGAAGAGAAAGACTTACTATTGTAGTTCAGAAGCTTCTCAATGAGGTCAACATGAGTCATAAGCATTCTTCTACAGCAATAACGAACCAACCCCAGAGCATCAAGAGCATCTCTGCACGAAGAACCAAAATACTTCTGAAATTCTACATTTCCTCTATGAGTTCTAATTAATTATTTGCATCCCATATTATGACTATTAGGTCAGTTAGAAGCAATTCTAACAACATTTTGATATTTGCATCCCATATTATGACTATATATGATCATCTATATTACAGTATACTCTGTGACTATGTGGATACAAAAACTAGGGATCATACAAGGTTACAACATAGATTCTTGCATTTTATTTTATTTTCAATTTAAATAAATAAATAACATGATCACCCTTCAGTGTAATCGGCTTGAAGAAGATCAAGATAAGTATCCCATTTGTTTCCAATCACCTAAAACCCAAACAAAAAATAATCACCAGACATTAAATGCAGTATCAAAACTTAGCCGCTAAACAATTACAAAATCTTTGTTCAAGAGAACAAATTAAATTTTTTTTCTCTGGAATAAAATTCTGATAGGCGAGGAACAAGAATGAAATAGAAAGCATCTCGTGATTAACGAAGATAATTGATGAAGTAAGTACCTTGCCGCAAGTAAAACAACGAACTGGGATAATCATCTTTGCTTGGCTCTCTCAAGACTTTCAGCCTGTGCTAGTTTCCCTTTAGAGCTTCTCTGCTCTATGGTGGCGTTCTGCGCGTTTTATTTTCTAGGTGTCCGAGGGATCCTGATAGAGAGGGTTTTGTTTACACTTTACAATGCCATGTTCGGGTTGTTGGGCCGGGCTTCGTCTTTTATTAATTAGGTTGAAGGGTGGTCGAATTACGGAATTCTAAGTGTAAGATTTTGTGATTGTATTTATTTGAGAAACAAAAAAAAAAAAATATATGTATTTTGTACAATAAATTAAAAATATATTTACCAATAAATCTTAAAAATAATTGTGGATGTTAATTAAAGTTTAAAGTAGGAAACGATCTTTCCACTAAACAATAAAAGATAGAAGCACATGAAAAAACTATATTGTTTGTTCTTTTTATCTTATATATTTTATTTTAGTTTCTTAGAGGTTTATTATAGTTTCTTAGTACCTAAGGTTTTTATTATTATAACTACATAATACAAATACAATTGATCTATCTCAAGTTTAATAGGAAAATAATCTAAGATAAATTGAAATAATAATTTTAAGGTATTGTGCAAATTATAAAAATTGTTGAAAATAATAATCTCTATTTAAAAATAGTTAAACCAATTGGTTTTATAGATGTGAGAGGAGATATTATTAAAAAACAAAATAAAAAAATCAAAAACAAAAAAATCAAAACTCAATGAGTCACGTCTTAAAAGGTTAGGCATGCACCCTTGACCTAAAAAAATCCAAGCATGCATAGTTATTTATATATTTAAAAATAGAAAAGACAACAAAGAACACATTGTTTGCTTAAGGGTTTTTTAAATAATATAGATGACATGTCATTTGGCTTGAAAAATGATTTGTCATCCTATTGAAAAAGGATTTGATCATCAGAGTTTGAGTTTGGAGACCCCAAAACTCCAAGTTCAACTTATTTTTACCTAGAAACATACTAAATCCTTAATGAACTCATTTATAATCCTAAAAGACCTTGAGGTAAAAAAAATTAAAAAAATAAGAAAATATGACTCATAATCTACTATTTTCATCATGGATAACAAAAGACACCATCTCCATTAAACTACCTTTTTTAGATGAATTCATTGATTAAGATTGATTTTCATGACTAGTCAAACCATTTTTTTCTATTTTCCAACAACTTTTTTTCTTCTCTCTCAATATCTAGGGATCAAAACATAAAATCCTAAGAGAATAGGAGTTTGCAAGATTAAAAAGTGTTATGGATTGAATTGAAGTTTCCTAGACCTTTTAAATCATAAAAATGAAAATGAAAAGGATAAATTTTGTATGCTAATCTTGGTACTTGCTTTTTTTGTTTTAACGAACCTAAAATTATATTTGACAATATTAATCTTTACTTTAACATTGGAATGTTATGATATATTAGATACATTAGAGCATGACAAGCAAAACAAGTCATAACACATAAAACTATGCCAACATAATATATAAAGACTAAATTAAAAAAGATGAAGTCCAATAAATGAGGTGAAAAAAAATCTAAAAATAAAAGTTAAGGGGCTTATGAGAAAATAAATATATGTATTGTATCATGAATAATTAAATGAGTCTTGATAACAGTAAAGAAGCTAGGGTGAAGTGTCTTTAGTTTCTTTGTTACTTTTGGTTTTCATACTGTATTGGTAAGTATTGTTTTCAAATACAAAACAGTGGTGTTTGGTAAGGCACACAAGACAATAGACTTATATGAGACAATGTTTGAACATATATTTTTTTTTTGGTATAAACCACGCGGTGTCCCAAGCGCTGGCTCAGACTAATCCACGTTCGCACCGGGTGGGCCACGAAGAGGTGAAAATGCTCCCCAAATGGCCGGCTCCATACAAGAGGAGGGTTTGAACCCCTGACCTCTCTTAAGGGATGAGAGCGCCCTCACCACTCACACCAGGACCCCTTGGGTATGTTTGAACATATTTGATATGTATACATAAAGTCAAAATCTAATTTGTCTCTTTATTAAATGTTATCTGTATGTTTTTTAGGACAAATGTAAAAAAATATCCTTAAACTATATTAATACTTTGTTTAAGCCTCCAATAATCCCATAGGTTTAACTCTGGGTAAGAACCCTTAATATTTTTACAGTATGATAGACTATTGACCTACTCTCTATCATGGGTCAAATCAAATTTTTTATCATAAAAAATCCAAGTGTTACAAATATTTTTCTAGTAAAAAAGAAATTTAAACCAAGTGAGATTTGACCTCATGTTATCCAACAACTTAGCATTTTCAAAAGCGATTCGGACAATCAATAAAAATATAGTTTGACTCCAAACAATTTCAAGGCAATATTGTTTTTTAATTTTTTTTAGATAACAACATATTAGATTAATCTCAGGCAACTCAAGTTAACCTATCAAATTTTCAACTCAAATCATTAGATCATGATAACTCTATATAAAATAAATAAATAAATATTTTTGAAGCTGAATTTTCAATCAATTCCACGTGGAAGAATGAAATTGAAAAAAAAAAACAAATTATAAAAAAGAAAAAACTGCCTAAGTTAACCCAAGTTTTGTTTTACTCAACATGAATTTATCAACTTAATAAAAAAAAGTGGAGCAATAAAAAAAATCTAAGCTCCAAAAAGAGAGGTTAAACATTTTTCCTACTTGCTCAATTCATACCCTAATTTAAACAAGAAAAAAGGGCTGAAGATTTATCCGAAATCCAAATTTTGTCCCAAAACTTCAATTGTAATTCAGTGATTTATCTTCTTGTTAAAAAACAACCACACCTTTTTTTTTCTTTTTTTTAATTGTAGCTATAATTTCTAAAAATAATAATAATAATTTGAGGCTTGCTCTTTTATTTTCTTTAGAAAGTAGAGAAATGAGCTAGATAAACCGAACCCACTGTACAAAATGCCACATTGTTTGTGCCTGTTTGGAGGTGATATTGAGGTTGTTTTTTAAACTGATTTTTATTTAAAAATATATCAAAATATTTTATTTTTATTTTTTAAAAATTATTTTGACATCAACACATGAAAATGATATAAAAACACTAAAAATATTTAATTTAAAGTAAAAAATAAAAATAATTTTTTAAAATCTTTTTTAAAAATCTTTTTGAAACACAATACCAAACAAGGTATTGCTAAATTTTAAATTTAGCATCATATCTAATAATATCTAAAGGGAATAACCAAGATTGATTTCGACAATGTATGCACATGGATTTTCTCGTCAAGTTTTAATGGAGATATGAGGTTTAATTTGAATGTGATTGTTTTTTTAAGTTTTTTCTCTTTAAAAACATATTAAAATAATATATATTTTATTTTTTGAAATATACTTTTGTTATTATAACATCAAAACAATCCAATTTTTTTTTTGAAAAACAAAACAAGGCTGACAATAACATGCAGAGTGGTGGTCTCTTCAAGTTTTCTAGTTGAGAGATAAGCTAGAAGAAAAAAAATGCTGTTAATGCCATGAAAAAGATTTAATGCAAACTAAAAGTTTTATACATGATAATAGGAGTTAATGAAAATTATATCAATTGAAGATTAAAAAGCTGGGATAAAAATATTATTTAAAAAAAACTGAATATGTGTTGAAGTCTAAAATTGAATCTCATAGTTTGAATCAATAAAATTCTATTTTATCTTATCAAAACATGCATTGAATTCTATTTTTTTTTTAATTTTAAAAATTATTTTTAACATCAACACATACAAATAATTTAGGAGCATAAAAATATTTTAATTTAAATAAATATATATTTTATAAAAAAACACTTTTAAACATGATAACAAACACAAAAAACTCTTATAAAATCAATCAAAAGAAAATATTTTGTATAAATAATGCAACCCCCGATATATTGTTTTTCTCTTGTATTGCATTTCATCGTTTTAATATTATTTTTTTATATTGTATTTCTTCACGTGTTCATAATTTACACATAAGACTGTGAACAGTATTCAAGGTTCAATTTGATCACTGCTCGTAATGGTATACAGACACAATACCGTCATTGAAGCACAAATGGTTAAAATCTTAAGCAAAATAAGCAGAGCTCTTGCAAAAATAAAAAGTTTTCCTACGCAAAGTCCTAGAGCTGGTTTGGAACCTCAAAAATCTTGTTTTAGCTTTAGTGAGCAACTCTTCACAGAATCTGACCGGACCGAAAAATTTGGCCCTTGATGGCCCATTCCACAGTGAAGATTAAGCAAAAGCCTAGAGATTTTGACAACATAAAACTGCAATAATATACCATTCAGAACCAGCATCAGCTCCTCTTTGCTTCAGAAATTTCTTGGCCTCAACAATGTCCTATGGAGAGAAATCGAATGTTAAATTATTGGTAAAACAACGTTCTGATGGGGCATTATGAAAGTTAAATAACAATCAGAAACCTATTTAACAGCATGTTGACAATCATATAAGGATGTTGTAATGATACATTAGCCTAAAATATAAACAGCTTCCCCATATCATTAGGGAGAGAAATTTTAATAAAAAATCTACGAAATTAATAAAGCAGTACTAAGAACCTGTTTGGTATTGCTTTTACTTTTATAGTTGAGATTTAAAAAAAAACAGTTTAAAAAAAACACTTTTGCTGTGGTTCAAAATAAGTTGTGAAGTGTTTGGTTAAAACTGTGGTTGATTTTGAAGTTGAAAAAAAGTTGTTTTGTGTGTTTGATTATCATGTATTTTATATTGCTTTTAATTAATTTTTAGATTATTTTAATATTAAAAATATATTTTTATATTAATAAACATATATTATGTAAAAATAATTTATATTTTAATTAATTGTTAGATTATATATATATATCAGCAACTGCTTTTCACAAAACTTGATTTGCTCACTTTTTATACATAGGGCCCACATACTTTTTTCTAACTTTTCAGACAACCAAACACTCTTCTGCTTTTTTTCAACCCACTTTTTTCAAACCGAAGATAAAAAAGCTGTGCCAAACGGCCACTTACCTTTGGTTTGAAAAAAGTAGCTTGAAAAAAAGCCAAAAAACATTTGGTTATGTGAAAAGTTGAAAAAAACGTGCTGGGTCCCACGAGTAAACCCGGGTTGCACGAGAAGCTGATAAATGCTACTTTTCTTGCGCCCGTTACTGCAGAGAAAGGAGAGAAAGGGTGAATAATATATATATATATATATATATATATATATATATATATAATATTTTTAATATTAAAATAATCTAAAAACTAATTAAAATATAAATAATAATTACAATATATGTTTATTAATATAAAATATATATTTTTAATATTAAAATAATCCAAAAATTAATTAACATATGAATAATGTTTACATAATATATGTTTATTAATATAAAATATATTTTTAATATTAAAATAATCTAAAAATTAATTAAAATATAAATAATTTTTAACTTCAAACTCAACCACAGTTTTAACCAAACACTTCACAACTTATTTTGAACCGCAACAAAAATGTTTTTCTTGAAACTGCTTTTTTCAAACCTCAACCACAAAAGCAAAAGCAATACCAAACAGGCCCTAAAATACCTGTTGCAAGCAGTGCTTCTTGAGGGCGAGTTGGAAAATTCAACAAGCCAACTCCAACCATTAATAAACCATAGCATCCCAGTGATATTACACAATAAAGGGAAGATGGGAAGAGTGTGACAATAGGGAACAATAAGCATCAGCAAATTGGAACAATAAAACCAGCACGCACAAGAATAAACATTTTTTTTAATAATAAACATCCATATGAATAATAAATTATGAAGTTGAACAAGAGACTCACCAACCAAGCATGGCAACATGGAAATCACAGTAGTTGCAAGAGCCCAATCCAACAGGCAGAAATGGCCACAAGCAGTGCCACAATTTTCACAATATGCTTCGTTAGATGGGTATCGAGCATGAACTCCAGTTTTTGAGGATGATAACAAAAGAAATAGATACATGTGCGCGCGCACACACACACAAATTGAAATAGATAGTTGAACAATAAGACCTCAGTTTTTGATTCCACAGTTAATTGTTTTTGTTTCTTAATAGTCCTAAGAATGTTAGCACGCAAATGGATCAACTTCAGTCCTATGGAGCAAACTCCAGGAATTAATAAGTGCATGTATAAGATTACAGATCAAAGAAGTGCCACAAGCACCAAGTTAGTAGAGGTACTTGGATACACTGTAAGGACCCATCAAAATGCTGGCTACTGTTAACCAGAAGGTATTATATGAATTATTTCATCAATTCCCCATTAAAATGGAACTCAATGCCCTTGCACAAGACCTACACTATCTTCCAACTACAACATCCTCCAAATAAAAGAAAAACCTTTCATGTAACTAAAAAGGAGTCTTTGGAAGGCACAGACAAGGTATTAAACTAACTATTAAATCAGACTTTTGCCATCAGGAAGGGTGATATGATTTTGGTTTATATCAAAGTCCCAACGTGAAAGTGGGGAACTCATAGCCCTTGCGCAATTTTCCCAAACATCATCTGGCATCTTTTTTTAACGGATCTACACTCAATAAATCAAAATTCACAATCTCATTAATAATCAGATTAGGGTTTACAGGCTTCACTAATTAGTTTTATATTATATTGCTACTTGTAGAGGTGTTCACAGTGTGGTACCCGGACAATACCCTGAACCTGAAAATCAGGTTAGGTATTTCTGCAAATCTGAACCTAAACCTGGCAATCAATGAACTTGTAGGTCCAGTTAACCTAGGTCCAGGTTTGGATTTTCGGTTGATCTGAAAGTATTCATATAAGTATGCGGCCCTTCCTCATATGCACTCGAAAATCATATTTCAACTCAAATATCATTCAAATTCAAAGACAATATACATAATAAAAATACTAGATTGTTAAAACTTGATTGGGGGTGCTGGCGCGTATAGACAGAAGCTACAGCAGAAGCACCTAACTCGCCTGCATTGTGGTGACCAGAAACATTATCATCTCTCTGTAATCGGCATATCCAAATTTTTATTTAAACCTAGATTTTTTTATTTTAAAGACTTAGTTGAATGAATCCATGGTTGCCGAGAAAAATGAAAACAAGAAAACCAGTGGAATTACGAACCTGAAAAAGGAGACGGAGCAATCTGTATAGCGAGCATACGACAAAGAGAAACAGTAGACCGAGAAAAGAGATGGAAGTACAATGGTCACTGACGCCGTATACAGGGTAGAATAGAGTTGGCAACAAGTCCTGTAGGTTGGAGGCTGCGACCGTGGATTGGCAAGAGAGAGAGAAGAGAGCGACTGCCTGGACTGGGATTGTGTTTTTGTTTCGTCAGTGTATATATAGAAACAGGAGGCAGCGGCTGGGTTTTGATTTTAGGGTTACTGGATTGGATTTAGGTGTGTCTGGTGCCAGTAAAACTTGTATTTTGTCAAAGTTTAATAATTATTTTTTCATTTAAATTAGTTTTTATATGTTTTTAAATTGTTTTAATATATCAAAAATAATTTTTAAAAAGAAAAAAAATATTTTAATATATTTATATATAAACATTTCAAAAATCAATCCTTATTACTCTCTTAAATACATGGATTCCAACCCTCTCATATTTCTATTTTTATCGATTCAGCAAATTAGTCCTGTAAAAATGATTTGTTAAAATTAGCCCCCGTAAACTATAATACAATTTAATCTAATTAAGGGAATGTAATTGATATAAAACTTTTAATTAATTAAAGGTCTGTTTTTTTATCTAGCTCATGCCCAGTTAATATGATAATGCTAAGGTTAAGTAATAAAATTGGATTACTGTAATTACTAATTTGTAATGCTCATATTTGTTATCTATTTAATTTGTATTTGTTTATTTACATATCAATATAGAGGTTTGATTTTAGGGTTACAGGATTGGATTTAGGTGTGTCTGGTGCCAGTAAAACTTGTATTTTGTCAAAGTTTAATAATTATTTTTTCATTTAAATTAGTTTTTATATATTTTTAAATTGTTTTAATATATCAAAAATATTTTTTAAAAAGAAAAAATATTTTAATATATTTATATATAAACATTTCAAAAATCAATCCTTATTACTCTCTTAAATACATAGATTCCAACCTCTCATATTTTTATTTTTACCGATTCAGCAAATTAGTCCTGTAAAAATGATTTGTTACAATTAGCCCCCGTAAATTATAATACAATTTAATCTAATTAAGGGAATGTAATTGATATAAATGTAATTGTAATTGTGCATATTAAATAAATATTTATAATAAAAATAAAAATAAACATGATTATTGATTTTAACTCTTAATAATTGTTTTAAAAACACTTTTTAACGAGACCCATAAAGAAAAAAAAAGGCATTGATTTTACTAGGTTCACAATTGAGATCCATTCTTTCAATGAATAAGATGTTATAATATTTAAAAGAATATTTGATAGTGTTGCTAGATTCACTAATTACATCCATTAATTCAACGCATAGCAAAATATTTATATTCAAAACTTAATAAATAAGATTGAAGCAAGCAAAAATAAAAGTTTAAGCCCATAGGGAACGGTCGGTCATTGACGAGTCCCAAAGCTCAAAGCCCAAATACGAAGCCCAAATACGAATGCCCAAATACCAAAGCCCAAACAATAATAATATAAGTAATAATAAATATAAACAGCGAGTGTCGTACGCTTCTTCTCTATCTAATCTTCTCCGCTTCCTTCCTTCCTTCCTTCCTTCCTTCCTTTTCGATTGTGGTTGCCGTTCGTCGAAGCTTGAAAAAAGAGAAGGTGAAGATCTTAAAGCTTAAATCAGACATATCGCAAGGTAAGCTGTCGTTTCAATTCTTCTCAATATAGAACAAAGGTAACGAAAAACCCTAATGATTTAGAATCCAGTCTTATGCTGTTTGATTCCGTAAAACTAAATTATTCTTCGTATTAAGGGATGCGGTTCCTTCGAATCATTGTTTTTATATATATATATTTTGGTTGTGAAATCAGTTTTTATATGGTTTAGCTGCTGCGAATGGAGAGTTTTGAAGGGAAAGTTCAATTCTATAAGGTAGAAAAGGAGAAGAATACATACCCTAATATTGAGGACTGTAATGATGATCCCTTATGGCTGGTTCCGAAACGAGATTACCTTGATGGTTCAACCGATGACGACGACGACGATCCTCGTTTTCCCGCAAATTTCAATAGGCTTCCAGAGGTCAACTTGAAAAATGTACTAAGTGGGATGGTTGCCATTTTAACTGGACAGAATAAAGATGGTGGTGGTGGTGGTGGTGGTGGTGGTGGAGTGTCCAGTTCAAATGTTTCCTTTCTGGATTCGGAGAAGAATGGGGACACGTATTTGCACTCCTCTGTTTATATTCCGAGCGCCCCGCCACTTCTGGAGCCAAACTATGCCACCGTGTACAAAGATGTCTTGGAAGCTGAACCGCCTGAGTGGTTGCCAGACAGTTCTACTACAGTTTGTATGCAGTGTACTGCTCCCTTTACAGCAATTTCTCGTGGAAGGCATCATTGCCGTTTTTGTGGTGGGGTTTTTTGCAGAACATGTACTAAAGGACGGTGTTTGTTACCTGTTAAGTTTAGGGAGAGGAATCCACAAAGGGTTTGTGATACATGCTATGATAGGCTTGATCCTTTACAAGGTGTTCTTATTAATACCATTAGCAATGCTATGCAAGTGGCCAAACATGATGTCGTGGATTGGACTTGCACGAGAGGATGGTTAAATCTGCCGGTTGGTTTCTCCATGGAACATGAGGTATACAAAGCATCCAATACGTTGAGAAGCTATTGGCAGGTGTGTTTTCCTTTTCTTTTCTTACTTTATTATGCTTGAAAGATGTCCAGTTTCCTGATTCTCGGTCTCATGCTTTAATTTTAATCACTAATTGCATGTCAACCCTAGATTTGGCGATATCTCTGTTAACAGTGTCTTATTATGCAATTCTCAACTGGTAGAGGAAGATTCAGCATATTATTTATGTTTTCCTGTTGACATTATCATATCATGTTATTGTCAACTAGCCAAATATGTTGGTTATTCAATTATAGCTGTTCATTAAGGACCAGCGGGGCTTATGCTTTCTGAATTGGCCAGGTTTCTAGGCTGAATCCTGAGAAGTCCATCCCCCTAGCAATTCTGAAAGGAGCCAAAGGCTTGGCAATCTTAACAGTTGCCAAAGCCGGTGCAATAGTTGCTTACAAAATGGGCACTGGTTTAGTCATTGCTCGGAGATCTGATGGATCATGGTCTGCCCCGTCTGCAATATGCTCGGTTGGCTTAGGATGGGGTGCCCAGGTAAACTTTCCAACAAATTAGGGATTACATTTGAAAATGCAATAGAAGCATAAGAACTCCAAGATATGCTTGTGTTCAAAGCAAGAAAAGTCTCATACCTCTTCTACTATAAATTTTATTATTTTTCTAAGATAAAATCAATCAATTCAATTTGTACACTGCTGAAATTTTATTCTTGTCACTCTCATTAATGTACTCCCTTCTCTCCTTATTTCCCAGATTGGGGGTGAGCTCATGGACTATATAATTGTCCTCCATGATTACAAAGCTGTGAAGACATTTTGTAGTCGCATGCATTTTTCTCTTGGGGCTGGTTGCAGTGCTGCAGCAGGCCCTGTTGGTAGGGTGCTGGAAGCAGATCTTCGTGCTGGGGATAGAGGATCTGGCATGTGCTATACTTACAGCTGTAGCAAAGGTATTTTTGAGATAAGTTTTTGTGTTCTGACCATGAGATTTTTGGATCTTTAAATTCTATCTTGTGACAAGAAGCATTTTGTTTGGCTCTAAAGCTAAGGATTGAAGTTAGATATTATTTAGCTTCTGTAGTCTTGTGAGGAGAAGATCTTAAATTTTAACATACTATTTGCCTTTAGCTGTTGAATGTTAGAAATGTTGATAAATCTGGAATTTCCAGTTTTCATTTTCAAATTGATGATTTTTGTTTTGGATGTGACAGTGATGTTTACGGAAAATCTTGGGTTCCCAAGGGGACGGAATTCGTTCTTTAGGATGAAGCTAAATATAATAAATGCTCTTCATGTGGAGAATGGGAAAATTTTACTTCTAATGCCCCGAACCCCTGGATGTATAGCTACCTATAATTATGCTTTATCCGTAGTTGCCTGTTTTTTTACACAAAACCATCTTTGGCGACTCCATTATGGAGATTATATACTATGTCCAGAACATAGAAATTGGTTTTGGGAGATGTCCTAGCATTTGGCTGCTCTCCTATTCTGCATGGTGTTAGTTATTTCAGTCTTTGCTCCTAAAACTATGCGGCTTTTTGAAAAGTTAGGATAATTGATCCTTTTAATTGTTTGACATGTATCAGGTGCATTTGTGGGAGTATCACTTGAAGGAAATATTGTAGCAACGAGGATGGAAACCAATCTAAAGTTTTATGGTGATCCTTATCTCTCTACTGCTGATATTCTACTTGGAACTGTGGACAGACCAAAAGCTGCAGAACCGCTATATGCTGCTCTTGGGGAGCTGTACTCGGGTCTACGGCATTAGCACTGTTGCCAGCCCCCCTTCATGTAGAATCTTCCTGCACGTGAATCCTTGTTGCTGCCTTATAGAACTCTCTGCTGAGAGACGTGCGTTGGCCCCTAAGCTTATTTCACCATCCTTGAATTGCAAAATTGCTTCAAGTGTACAGTACCGTTTCATGTGACAGACAATAAGTTTTATTGCTGTAGCTATAATTTTTCATTCAGTTGTCTTGAAACTACCAGATGGTTGCTTGTATAGAATCTTGTATATGTACAGTGATTGTTTGTGTATAGATATCTTAAAATTAGTTGCAATGCTTGCTCCGAGGAATTTCCCTCACTCTCAATTAGTTTTTCCATGCTATTGACTCTATTAAACCTCATATTGCAAACTGGTTGGGTGGTGGTTACTTGAGTGATGAAATAGAATAAACTATAAGAGCATCTCCAATGGGAGTAGGTATTTTGGAGAGCCAAATCTTTAAAATGGATGTTTGAATAATGTATATATGATTTTTTTGTTGATGTGTGCTCCAATGGTCAAAGCTATTTTGGAGAGCCATTTTTTTATATATTATTTTAAATATAGTGCAATTATTTTGTATATAGTTTAATTATGCAATTAATTATACAATTAATAGGAATATGTTATATAATTAAATAATTATTTTTAAAAAACCTTCCAACAATATAATTATTAATTTGTATATAATTTTTTTTTTTATTGTTGAGGTATTTTTAAATAAAAACAAAAACAAAATTTTGAAAGTATTTAGTGTTTGATTGAGAGTATAATTGTGATTAATTTTAAAAATATTTTTTGTTCAAAAATATATTAAAATATTTTTTTTTTCGTTTGGCCTCTATATCGTGTTTCTCTCTTTGTAAAAAACAGGAATCAGTCTTTTGAATTTTGATGCGTGGGGAAATCATTTTGTATACCTATGTGAGAGAGGACATTTTGGTAATTCTATTAATTGGGGTTATAAAAACAGTAAAATTAATTTTACTGTATTTTTTTTTTCCAAAAAAATAAGAAAATAAAATCTGTCAATTTCAAATCGATTTACATGAATCAAACGCCTCCAAAGTCCAAACGCCTGAATCAATTCCTTGGTGGATTTTATACGCTTCATCACTAAAATACCCATCTAAAAAGGGACGGCATAAAATCAAATGTTTAATATGGAAAAGGTTCTTTTCGTCATTATAATATTAGTTAGGGCCACTAGTTTCAAAGGAACCGGAACGTCTCCACTTTACCCTTCGTGACAAAAACTTTTCAATCATAATGACGACAATGCCCACACCTCATGGCCCCCATTAATGTCCAGTCTCAAGGCCATGAACGGAAAAACGCATCCCGCTGTCAAGGTCAGTGACGGGCATTTTGAAAAACGCGGCATTTGAAAAGATTAGCTTAAACAACAAAAATGGCTAGAAAGGAGGAATAAAAACAGACATGGGTCCCCGTGGGCTCCCACAAGAAACAGAATTAGCTGACTTGTCGAAGTGAAGAACAGCCACGTTGACAAAATCCTAAGAAAGATAATAAAATAATGGGACTGATGTCGACTTTTTTTTTTCAAGGAAAAGGAAAAAGAGCGGTTTCTATGTCAAAAGCTAAACTACTTTTGTTGTTCTAAGCTCTCTAATCTCTCTCTCCCTCTCCCTCTCTGTGTGGATGCTGATGGTGAGAGAAAGACACGCTAAAGCATTACTGTTTTTGTTTGTAAGATTTTAAGAATCTCTTTCTTTCTAAATTTGTTTGATTTTTGAACTTCAGTGTGGCAGTTGATTATGTGCATGCATGTTGATCATGGTTACTTGCGAGTGTTATATAAAGTATTCGTAGTACGGTAGTAGCCCTACTTTTTGATTAATCATGAGTTTCTTTTTGCGTGAACTGGGTCCCTGGATTTTTTTTTTATTTTGGTCTGCTGAAGAATAATCTTGCTGAATTGGAGCTCTGGTGATATTTATACAAAGGGTCGATCATGGTTTTGGATTTTATTTGATATAGTATTTAACTGTGGCTAAGCTGGAATGGATTATGGTGATTTGATGCTTTCTATTGAAATTCTTTTGCGGAGTAATTGATCTCTGAGTCTTTCAGTTTTGGGGGAAAAGATCAAGTTTTAAGAATTTTGTCGGGGTTTTGTTATTTTTGTTGATGATGGAATGCCAAAGTTAAACAAAGTACCCGGTCTTATTTTAGTTGAAACAAAATATGATGATAAATTCTTACTTCTATGTAATTTCAGGGATGAAATGTACTACTTGTCAAAGTGGAGTTTTTTTTTTTTTTCTTTAGAAATTTTACCTTCTTAATGATCTTGAAATGCGCTACTTGTCAAAGCACAATTTCTGTACAAAATAGAGTGGTTCAATCTTGTTTGTGATTTGCTCTGGTATGTTCTGGACCAATTTTTCAAGATTTTTCTTTTCTTTCTAGTTTTGCATTTGTTAGCTTTCTTCTCTAGATTCCTTGATTGTAGAGTCTGAAACACGATGTTATTTGAATGATCTATCTCATTATTCAGGTGCATACTATTTCTAGCAGTGAAGCATTTTCATTGCTCTGTAAACTGTTCTTATGTTATCATGACCACAAAACCATGCTGTTCTAAGCTAATGTAACGCTCCATTTCTCTAGAAATTGTTTCGCCTAAATTGTTATTATTCACATGACTATTACTTGTTAGAGAATATCATAAATCATATCCTGGGGTTTTACCTAATAGCTTAAATTTTTAGGTGAGATAGTTCATTGACATGGAATCATAGTCTTATTAACCCAGCGGTCACGAGTTCAAATCTCATCATCCTCATTCTATTTGATAAAAATCAAGCACAAGGCAGTGTGGGTCTGTGTGGAAGTTTCAAGCCCAAAGAGCTTTTCACTTGAGGGTGTGTGTTAGAGAATAATATAAATCATATCCTAGGATTTCACCTAATAGTTTAAGCTTTTAGGTGAGATGGTTCCTTGACATTATGTACATCCTTCCATCAATTTCTTGTTCTAGACATTGTGTATTCTCTGTACACCTTAACCTGATTGGTAGGTTTAAGAGCACCGGCCCTTCAAATGTATTGCCCAGTTTCAAGCCGTGAGCAAGCTCTCGGTTTCTTTCTTGATGACACTTACAGATCTTTGTGGACCAGATAGTTGGGTGGTTAACATAGTGTGCTGGTGTAGGTGCAGTATTTGCAAGACATTGTTTTCTGATTGGATAGGCGGATAGCCCTTGATTAAAAATAAGGGAATCCACTCCCTTTTTTTTTAATCTAACTACAATTTCATAACCATTAATTGCTTCTTGAAGGCAATGGACATGCCCTGGGTTTAGAGCCTGCATTTAACCTGCTGCTTGACAATGTTCTAACTTCTTTTCCATGCCACAATATCTTACTTGTTATGCCTATCATACAGAATAGCCGGTGTATATCATATGGATGCATGCTTGTCCGCATTTGTATGTTACATTAAAACTAACTGCCTATATGATATGTCTGCCCATGCAATTGTTGTTTATTGTGCACATTCATCACCAACATAAGAATCTAACAAGAGTGCTTTATTTACAGTTGTTGAGAACCGATACATAAACCTGCTTAGCATCTGCCACATATGAGTGCCGTCAAAATATATTAATCACTGTGTAGCGTTTGATGGTTTGATGATGGATGAGTATCTCAATCATTTTATCTCTTCCTCGTCAGTAGTGGATGGAGATGCGAAGGAAAGATCATCTTGGGTCTGTAGTGAACCTAATCAACCAAATGCCTTCCTCCCTACTTCCCTTGAATTATATCAAGATGACAAAAAAAATTCACCTGTAAGCATGATTAGTTCAAATCAAAGTGTGGAGTCCTTGGCCACTCAGGACACTTCATCTGTATTTCTTGGCAGTGAGTCAGATTTTGCTGTTGATAAGGGCTTAATTTCTGAACAAGCTCAATTGCAAAATGATTGCCAAAATTGCAATGGCAATCCCTCCCCTGATGGAATGACATGTGGAAACTTAAAATTTGGAAATATGGACCTGCAATGCAATGCAATTCTTCCTATCCTGAGTTCTCTGAACTATCAATTTCAGCTTCCAATAGTTGGTGATTTGACATCATATATCTCTTTTTCTGAGGCAAACAATGCTGAATGCAATGGAATTGAACAATCTGAGCACCTGAGATCGTTAAAAAATCTGCAAAACTTATCATCCATCCCACAATTGTGGTCTTCACAATCTTATGAGGGTGTTTCTTCTCTGCCTCCTATGATGGGACAAGACAGAATAGAGGGATCTGGTCTTCGAGGAGGGAATTTGGATGATGATATGCATATTATGGGGAAGGGATACGTAGGCATGGATAAAATTCTTCGACTTGACAAGTTATCTGCATCACCTACAACAGAGGTATAACTATCTTGATCATTGCCGATTACATTTCCGCTTATAGAATTATTAAAAATTGGCCACAAAAGATGTTGGACTCTCCTTGTCTAGTTGCAACCTCGTTTAAATTGATTCTTTGAGATTAGGGGGAATTTACTGGTTGATTGTTCTGTACAAGTCAATATGTTCCTTTTGACTGACTGTTCTTACTTGTACTTGTAGGGGACAGAAGATTTGCAAACTTGTCCTTTCTCATCTGGCATAGACGAGCCCAATATAAACATGGAAATGAATCAATTATCATCTATGCCACAGGTTCTTGCCATAGTTTCAGATTTCTTTCGTGTTTATTCAAGATTTTTTTACTTCTCAATTTATATGATTGGTCAAAAAGCTCTTATCAACTGCCAGAAATGACTGAAGTAACATGTTGAATGTTTTGTTTACAAACCACTTGGATTTTGAATTGCAGACTACTTCAGCTGCTCCAGTAGAAGGAAGCAATGGAACTGGAAAGCCTCGTGTAAGAGCACGACGTGGCCAAGCCACTGACCCACATAGTATAGCTGAAAGGGTTAGTTATAATTATCATATAACTATTGCAAGCTAATTTTTTTCATGATTAGACTTTCAAGTTGATGGTGCTAAAAGATTTTGGATTTTCAGGAAATTTTGCGGACATAATTATTCATTAGTTTTTTTAAAATGTCTAACTACAGCTTCGAAGAGAAAAAATTGCTGAAAGGATGAAGAATCTGCAAGAACTTGTACCTAATTCCAATAAGGTCAGCTTCTTTTGGTTCTGCTATTGTCATTAAATATACTGTGATGAATGGTCTGTGTTAGTTTTTTAATTAGTACATAACCAGGTGCTTTCAACAACAAATTATATGGGTACATGTTAATGATCCCAGTATATATTTGTAAGCATAAATAGATAAAGTTGGAAAAAAGAATTTGATAAATACAGTAAGAGTAAATGCAGCTCTAACAAGCTCAAATAGCATCATGTTCTAGAATTGAAACTGTAGATAGTTGCCTTTACTGACGAGTCAGCTTCAAATCAGTCTGGTACTGAGAAATGAAGCACCTCTGTTAGCACATTTATAGTTAAAGTTTTTTCTAATAATTCTTCCTGAAAGGAGGAAATGGGAGTACAACTTGCCTTTCCAAATGATGTGGAGTCAATTGTGCCTGCAACAAGCACCCCTGGGATCACAGCTGTGAATGAAGTTGTTATTCATATTTGACACAAGATTTAACATCCCGAGCATGGAGCCTTTTCTTAGTTGAGACAATATGACATGCTTTTCTCAGGAACTGAAGTGACTTTTTTCACAGGAAATTTGTAGTTTTTAATAGTTCTGCCTATCATTATTGGAGATGGGAAGGCAAAAGCAACTGACCTGGACTTCACATTTACATTACTTTCTAGTCCCACACTCACAAACACACATAACTTCCATACCGGCTAATTGTGCAATGGACTGAATTCCAGACCAGCTCTAACAATGGACGGAATTCATTTATGATTTGTAGGTTGACAAGGCATCTATGCTTGATGAGATCATAGAGTATGTCAAATTTCTTCAGCTCCAAGTCAAGGTATGATAATGTCTGGTTGTTGCAAATATCCTGTAGAAACACTTCTGATCAGACTTGTTTGAATTTGCTTTTCTGTTTTCAAATTTTACTTGTTTCTCCGTATCAAGTTGCCTTCATTTTTTAGTTATATTGATCAGTAATTTCCATTTTCTTTGTATTGGTCAACAGTTTTCATGAAATTAGAGGAAGTGAGAACCTCTGGATAAGCCATTAATCCAAGTAGTGATTGAGGTGCAATTTCTCACATTTTTACATGAATATCCAGGTGCTAAGCATGAGCAGGTTAGGGGCAGCCGGAGCAGTCATTCCTCTCCTCACAGATGGTCAACCTGAGGTTCTATGCCCTTCCACTTTTATGATAAACATGCGACTTACCTGTTCTGTCACGGGGTTAATTTTTTTCCACCCAAAATCACTCGTGTTTGCCTACACAACTAAGTGTTTCCCCCCACCCTAGAGGTTTTCCCACACTTGCCCTTGTTGCAAGACAAGCGGAACACACAAGTATGAAAGAGATGCAAAGTAAGCACAAACTATGTACAGGAAAACTCTCAATCTTTATTAATCTTGTAAACAAAGGAAATACACAAAACTCTTGTGTGCTATGCACAAAGATTGCATGCTATGCACAAAACTCTGCCTAAAAGTTATTTATGATTTTTAAATTATCTATCGACGTCCCTTCATCCTGATTATGAGCATGAAAATAGTCGGCCTAGCTGAAAAATAAATCATCGAGCGACCTAACTGTTACTAGGTTGAAGCCGCTACAATCATGGAGAAAGAATGTGAGGAAGACACCTAAGATTATGATTATTAAAGTATCTCTTTTACATGATTCTTTACTAGGTTTCTACTTGGGGCATTGACTTTAATATACCGGTAATCATTGAATATGTTCTGTCCTTGCACTGTGTAATCATAGGATTATGATAGGTTATCAGTTAATGAAATAGATTAATTTGATCATTTTAGGCAGCATGTTGAGATGCATTGTTTTATAAGGATTCTGACAGTTTTTCTCGTCTTATTCAGGGTCATAATAGTTTGTTGCTCGCACCATCAGCTGGTCTAGGAATTGATATTTCTCCATCTGCTGATCAAATTGCCTTTGAGCAAGAAGTACTTAAGCTACTGGAATCCGATGCTACCATGGCCATGCATTATCTTCAAAGCAAAGGTCTCTGCCTCATGCCCATTGCTCTTGCCGCTGCCATATCCAGTGTTAAGGCATCGTTATCAGGTACTACTTCTGAGGAGAGGAAGAACAATGGCTTCACCAATGGTCTTGTTAGCAGCAGCAGCAGCTTAACTGGCATTGACACCCATCCAATGTCCAGTGATAACAATATTGCAACCGGCAAACTTAGCAGCAAAGGCATCATTGCCAATGGCTGCAATGAAGTTGTCAAGCAAGAAGTGCTGAAGAACACTTAATGCATTTCTAGAGCACGGAAACTAAAGATGTCATTTCATTGTTTCAGATGGGGTTTCATTTTTCAAGCTGAGGCAGATAATCTTGGAATCTAGAGCTACTTATATTTTTAGAACTTGTCCTTCTTTCATCGTCTCATGTTGACTGCACGTTTTTATGAGAATAGGCCGATACTGTTTTTATCTGTCAGGAATATATAGAACAAGCAGATTGGCCTTGTTTAAGTTATTTGTTTCATCTTGCTGACCATTTATATGGACCAGGTTAAGATTGACCCTATTCCTCGTCTGGAGTGATTCTGAGAGTGACCATCTGTGCGCAATTCAAATATTCTATGTGCGAGCAGGCGGGGTCTTGGCCTAGCATAGGAAGGATCTTCCTCTGCACCAAGGTTTGAGCCCCTCCATGCACGAACCAGGTTTTCAAAGTGTTGTCAAGACATTTGTTTGGAATCTATTTGTAAAAAGGCCCCATTGTTGAAGGCTTTACAGATTGATGTAGATCTTCAAGAATCTCCATCACCTAATTGTTTAAAATCTTCAGAGTTAGAACCAAGGCCAACAGGTTCACCAACAGATTCTGTGCATACATCCCCCACCAGACCTGTCAAGACTCGAGAATCAGCTTATCGTGAGTTTCTTCGATCCCTGAACTTGCATGCCTTAACCAAAATGAAGAAAATTCTACGAATTTTTTCATCTAGTAGGGGATGTATCAGGTTAATTAATTAATCGGATCATTCTGTTAAATATTTGACAGAACTACCTGATTAAATTAGATTTATGGGAAAAAGAAAAGGAAAAAAATAAGTATACTCTACAATTACTCTGTCGAAATTGGCTTTCCACAGCACGTGACAAACGTGGGGGGAAATTGGGTGGCTTCTTTAAATGCTTAATCTATATGGAAACAACAATGAGAGAGATACGATACAATAATTACATTCCTACTACTCTTTATCTTGCGCGTTTACGTTGGGGAAGAAAGGAAATGGACCACGTGAGATATCGAGAATTTAGATCAAGGGCCGCATCTTGCTAATATCCATTTGTAGTTTTCTGGGATTTTTTCTTGAAATTTGCAATGCTGCAGTGGGGACAAATATACTCCAGCCCGTCTGTTTTAGCATAGTCCTGTCAATCACCAGAAAAAAAATTTAAGCAACCAATAAGATCCACTCATGCCTTGACAATTTGCTGTTCATGCAAACAATATCAATATATATATATATATATATATATATATATATATAAGTTGAGAAAGTAAAGATCAATCATAGCCCCAGTTTCAAGCAACCATTTTTTTTTTATCTTTAGAGATGTCTAATCATTAAAGAAGCTTGATCAAAAGCACACCTTAAAGGCACCAAGTCCCTGCCTCCTGTCACAGCCAAAGTGAGCCCACTCGCCACATATTCCACAGTTAACCCAATCACCAGCTGCGCTACTGTGAAGTTAACCCGAGTGTCAGTACAGGGTATTTTCTAGCGCGTGCTTGTGCACACACATACACAGAGGGAGAGGGGGGGAGGGAGAGGAGGGAGAGGAAGAGAGGGGAGGAGAGAGAGGGAGAGAGGGAGGGAGAGTGACCTGTGACACAACAGGCAGCATTCTCCATCTACATCGTCATGGGCCAATTCATATTCCAAAAGGTAAGTTTCATAGTGCCTCTTTAGAGTATTTCCAACACCCTAATAAGCATGGAGCAAAAACAGTAAGTTACTCAAACTCGTACACACTATAAGCAGTTCATTATCATACCAGGCAGAAGCCATGATCCGTAGAAAGCAAGAAATCATCATGCACAGGATAAATTTATGGATCCACCAGAGAAACTTTCTGCTGAAGTCTATTATTATTTGCTAGAACTTAAAGAGGCAACAGCCCACTCTCATCAGTATTATAGACATTCTGATTTGGCCATCCACAAAATAATATGATGTGAAGCATCTATTTATTATTTTTGTTCCTAAAAATTATAAACGAGAAGAGATTTTATAATAAAAGCTGACTCGGCAGGTACCAAGAATAATGTGGTCTATGTGGCCAAGCATTGCTGACCCTCCATTTTAGAAACTCGGCCTGTTTACTCGCTAGTCATCTAGCTCAAATTACTATTCTAAGTAGTATACCAGTTATGATGAAATCATTCATTAAGATGATTTCAATTTATTGGAGCACGAGTCTCAAAAAAAAATATAGAGCAAGGCAAACTCTTACAACTGAGGGAAAAGTAGATGATAATGAACAAGGGAGCTAATAAGAACAAATCAGACATGGATATCCAGAAAATTTTAAAACAAAGCTGAATAAAAAACCTTCAGTGCGGAAAATGCAGGTCAATAGAAGAGAAAATAAATGCTTTTATTTATTTATTGTGAATGAAATACTTCTATTTAAAAATAGAGAGGAGAAACATGCCAGTCGAACTCGCTAATACTGATTGTTTAGTACTATTTGAAGTTATTTTAGTTATCAAAGAAAATAAATTATATGACAGTGGTAAGAATGGCTTGGGGGAGCAACAAAGCATGTTACCATAACCAAATCAAGATGTTTAACCAAAAGAGCAAGAAAATGTAACAAAAAAAATGAAACATCAAACAGAAAACATTGAATAAACAGTTAAATTATGTTAAAATCTACTGCAAATAACAGCAAAAGGCACCAAATATTTGAGATGGTTCATATTTTATGAATCCCAATGGTTCCAAATTTCAACAAGGGAATGTGATTCTGCACTCCTTGGCTGTAAGAAAGTTAGCATAGTCAGTATATGCAATTCAGGTCCAGCTCCCCAATATTGTGACTAACTTTAAGGCTCTCAACCAGCATAGGGCATCTCAAAAACCACAAACAAAAATAAGAAGAATTAGAGGCTCGTAAGCTTACAGTCATTCTATTAGTCAAAGTATGATTCCGCATCTTTGAGAATACTTGTCCTTTCCAGTTGATGCCATTCCCAACATGAAAACCTCCTCTTGAAACCACCTGAGTACCCAATATTCTCAGTTTTCAGTGCTAAAACCTTTAAAGATTTGAATCATACATAGCATATTAAAAAGCCTCACCTCTCTATACAGGTTAAAAAGGTCAAGGCGTTTTGCATTGAGAATGGCATCAGGAAACTCAGCCAGTCCACCTTGAGGAACGAGACGAGAATGACCACGAAGAATCAAAAACTGCATTACATCCCTCAAGAATTCCTCCTGCCAGAAAATAAACCATTGGGGAAAAATATATATAAAAAAAGATGGTAATATAAAAAAATTGTATATAAACCATATGATATAACAGGATTATACGATATCAAAACTCTTGGATCCAAGGTGATAAACACGTTAGCATCAATTGTGGTTGTATTACATAATCGCATGAGATTATAAGAAGCTGAGTAAGTGGAATAGCACAGAAAGATGATCAGGTGCCTGTTTGGTTCCATATACTCAAATGTTGAATCTGAAAAATCCAGCCAAGTAATCATATACTTCAAACAAGACCTCAAATCCCATAGTCACCCAAACATCATATAATTTAATTTTTATTTTTTTGAAAAAAGAATAAAAGAAAAGTAAAGAAATTACAAAACAGGGTGAGACAGTACTTGAACTAACCACCCATTGAAATCCACAGGACCCCATCCATGTCTTGAGGCTTAAAACTCAGAAACAAATAACCTCACTTATTACACATCAAAACCTTCATAGATGTCTAAGTTATAATACTAAAGAAACATAGGGACTAGATTAGTAACTCTCAACCCACAAGTGAAAATAAAATAAAATTAACCATTCCTAAGAATATAAATGCATAAAAGCATTGTACATGAATAGAACGAAAACAATTTATGGATTAAAAAATTGATTTTTACCTCAGAGCAAACTTGTATTGGGGATCTACCACAACCATGTTTCTTCAAAGGCAGTGGATTTAGAGAAATAATCTGCTGCGCCTGATAAGAGCTTGACAAAAATTTTCGATGTGTGGCAGGAGCAGGTCCGGCAACACTATGCTTTGGTGGAGGAGGTGGCAAGCTAGGCTTAGCTTGTTCTCCATCATATCTTTCAGAATCCAAAAATCCAGAAAATGGTAGCATTTTATGACGATGAGTGTGAGGAATTGGTCTCATTGCAGCAACATGCAACTTCTGTTTAACATTTCCTCCATTTTCACCTCCACGACCAGAAGGTAAGGGTTTAGTTTCTCGGGTTGGCTCGAATCTTTTTCGACAAGGTGCAGGAGAAACCAACCAGGTAGGAGGCCTGGTGAGAAAAGTGTTGATAGGATCAGGCTCTATGCCTGGCTTTGTACAGAAGAAAAGGAGGCGATCAGCATCATCTTTTTCAAAAGAAGCAACTGACAGTCCTTGAATGCTGGCAATTCCTAGCATTACTAAGCTGCGGTAGGATACATCTGGGGCCAGCTGCCGCAAAACCTGTGATGGCATTCCACAAGACATAGCTATTGAGAACTCACATTGGTTGATTTGGGCCTACTATCATCAACCAGGAAGAGAATACAGAATGAGCATGGGATAATAATTCCATGTGTATTAAGTATATCCAAGAAAAAGACTTCTACAAATTTTGTATAACAAATTATACTTGTTAGACTTTTATTTAAATATACATTAGTTACTCTAACCAGCAGCTTATTGTTACAAAATTATATCATGACTTTATTTGTAATCTTTACTCCAATCAGCTACTAGAGAAGAAAGAGGAGATAATACACACACACACATACACACAAACACAAACATACATTCATACATATAATCGGTTATCTTACAAGCACTCATCCATGAATTAATGCAACTTCTTTCCCCCATCCATCAATTGGAATATTTACAAAAAAAAAAAAAATCATTTTTTTAGGATATGAAAAATTGGAAGGATGCGAGACAACATTACCTGTGATGCCCATGTAGGAACCTTCATGGAAACTTCAAAAACACTTGCCCCACAGGCTATGGAAGCAGACTTTCGTGGCTCAGATGAAGGTGATTTGCTTTCCTCAAAGCCAGTCAATGCATGGACTAGCTGACTGTTCTCAATAAGCTCATTTTTAATATGATTCTCCAAAAGCTGAGACAACAACCCCCCCACACACACACCAAAAAGAAAGGACCAGAAATTGTCAGATGCATGTAAGATAAAGTGACAGGCAAGAAAGCACAAAATCAACCATTGCAGAGAAACCTTGTCCTTGCCTGATCATTAAAACAAGTTTGTGCACTGCCAGACACTAAAAGTGATATGTGAGCAGAACTGCAGGTTGACATATCACATCGCATTGTCACCACACCACGAGAGAATGTCCCTGCCTGAAGAGGAGGTGGAGGCGCACTGCAAATAATGGTGAGATTTATGAGCTAATAAAAAACGAAAGCAGTGAGACCAAAAGGCATTGAATGAGGGGGGTTATGATGATCATAATAAATATATAGAAGTCACTACTAAAGTCGCTCTAAGTTTTAAACCATGTGCATGTGCAGGTCCACATATTCATGTATGTACATAAACAATGTGTCTGTAGCACTATAAATATCGAGGCAGGAAGCAAGAAACAGGGCTCAGATTCATTCAGTACCTTGTCCGGTTATGAAGTTTACTCCCACGAATCTGCATGCAAAACATTGCAAAACAATAAATAAATAAATAAAGAGCTGCTGAATACAAAAAAGAAGATAAAATTCAAATGATGAAATGTGAAGTGGTGATTGCATTTAAGCATGTGTTTGGTGATGTGATGCAGGTTCTTTTGCAAAAGCGTGTTTAGACTGAAAAGGCATTAATTTGATGCTTTTTTAGGTACTTAATATTTTTGGCATCAGCAAATCAAAAGCAACTGAAAAGATATCGAATTTGATGCCTTTTCAGCCCAAACAGACTTTAAGAGGCACTTTCAAATGAAATGCAAAAACATTACCAAACACAGCCTAGTATAGTTACAGCACATAAAAGCATATTTTCAGTATGTCAATTGCTGGAACATAAATCACAACAAACCTTGTTACAGTTTCTTACTCAACAATAGAATGGCTACAACCAATGTACTTGCACTCCTGTCAAGAATTTTTTTTTCTCATCCGTTCTATGAGGACTGAGTGAAGAGGTAGTGTCTATTACACCTCATATATTTAAATATGAAAATTCCATGAATGCCTGGGATTGTTCAGCTGAGGACTAAAGGGTGAGCTCATGGAGAGCCAAAAAAAGGAAGTAGTGATATCAAAGACAGCATCATCTTCGTGGTTTCACAAGATTTACCCAAGGGATGCTAATGATTAGGAATTGAGGAACACCATAAATTAGTAAAGCTGGCAATGAACTTACTTCAATATTTAAGAGAGCATTGAGCCCATCCGCCAATGATTCCAAAAAACATGCATCCTGAAAAGAGTAAAGATTGTAATCAATTCATGCCCAGTGAATACTACCATTAATATATTCAACCAAGCAACAATCAAATATATATTCAGAAATATGTCAGTCAGACGTACCAATGTGTGTGACAGACCACAAACAAGAAACCTCATGGTCACATCATCATGATATATTTTTATAGCAGGAAGAGCCCCAGAAGAGCTTTCTTCACCCTGATCATCTGCCTCAGGCAGGGTAATGTCAAATTTTAGCGGATCACCGAGTAACCGTGGTCCGGGTTTACCACCAACTTTCTGGCCATTGGAAGCTAGGGTATTGTTGTTTCGCCCACAGTAGAGCCTAAATGATGCATAAGCAAGTTGGAAAGCATCGCATGTATGGCTGCAAGAGCTGCAATGCACAAAAGAGCACAATAGAGGATATGACATTCATTTATTAATTTAATTTCACAAAAAAAATAGAGCATGTTGCACTGCTCTGCCAAAGAAAATAATTCAGCCCGACAAAATTATCTATATGTAAAGCTCAACATCTGGTCCACAATCTCATCACAGGAAAATAACCCGCACCCAAACATATACTTCCACAGTTACAAATCTAGTCATTGATTCAAAACATGAATCCTTGAACAATAACTACTAGACTGCATATTATATAGAGCCATCCAAACAAGGAGGTTAAGATGGAACTAACAGGTCCACACGTAATAGAAAAGGTTACTGCACAAAGTTAATCTTGATGTAGAAGTAGTAAATCATACCTTTGAACCACTGACAGCAATGATTGACGAAAGTGAGAACCAGCATAGCATGAAAACATGCCTTTCCAATATATAACATATGGAACTCCCTGCCACATGTAAACACCAGTTCAACAATGATTCATGAGAAGAAGTCAGATAAAGTGTATATATATACTGGTCTCCAACTTCCATGCACCATCTCTTCAAACATTTATTGTCAAAGAGTCATCTCAACCTAAAAATTAAAGTTATTAGATGAGGTCTCAAGCATAGGCTCACACTACCTTGTACTTAATTTTATTGATTAGAATGGGAATGATATGATTTGAATTCGTAACCATTTGATTAACAAAGATCTAATACCATATCAAAGAACCATCTCAAACTAAAAACTTTAACTATTAGGTCAGGTCTCAAGAATAGTTATATATTACTTTCTAACATTTACAATTAGCTTAACCAGTAACTCCATCAAACAATCATAATCCTCATACCTCTTTCCCCAACCTAAAATTAATATCAATAAATTAAAATATTACAGAACTATTAAGGATTAATATAACCTTGGAGTGAAGTGCCTCTGCAAACTTTTCACCATTGGGAATCTCTAAATAAACCTGTACAGACATTTGAACGTAGATTCAGTGAAATGCTATGATTAGTGTTGCAGACTGCACAAGTATAATCAGACAAGACTTTAAGACAAACAATGAGTTCCATGTCACTGAAATGATAAACAAGGAGTAACGAGTATTATAATATCTCGAGGACCATCACTCACCGTGGGAGGCAATGTGGAATCAAATAGTCCACATAAGGATTCTGGGGTGGACAAGTCAATATCTCCCCATCTTAAAGGTCCAATTTCTTCACTATCTTCAATTTGCTCACCTTGAAAATACACAATACTGGGCTCCAATGAATGAAGCACACGCTGAAATTCATCAGTGCTCGGATTAGTCAGTACCTGAACCTGCATTCAAACATAAACGGTAACAACGTCAATTAAACCTAAAACTCAGAAAACCCATTAAAACCATAAATGCAAATTTATAGCCAATTTTTTTTTCAAAAACATGCCTCCAGCCGCCCAGTAGAGGCGAGTTCCGGAAAAGGAAATCTAGGTTTATCATCGGAGAGAGGTTGCTTCTGCTTATTATCACCACCTTCACCACAAAGAACAGCAAGTAGAGTACAATGATTCCTTAAAGGACCTTGAGCATGAAACATCATGCATACATGCCAAGATCCCTCAATATATGTTTGAAAAAATTGACAACTAAATCACTTTCCCCAATAGCAGTAGCGATTACGCCAACGCTTCCTTTAACCTAGAAAACTCTACACAATCAAATCAAATAACAGAAACCCAAATTTTGCTACAACTCTATGGATCCCACCTTAACAAATCACCAAAAGCCTCAAACTTTGGTGCGAAACGCTCAAAACCAGACCTAAAAACACTCCAAATTGAAGAAAACTCAGTGACTCAGATGAGAAAAACAAGAAATCAAGCAACCCAAATGAGCGAAATTGGGGAATTAGAAGAGGGAAAAATCCCAGCGGTGGAAGAGAATCGAAAACAACATAAACCAAAGAGAGAGTAAAGTTAAAAAACCCTAGATGGCAATATTAAAGAAATAATCTCTCACGAAAAACTGTAAGGACATCTTTTTTTCCCTTTCTCTAATAAAAATCTTCTCTTTGACTGCCTCACTTACTAAACCAACAAAATAAAAATAAAAAATCAATCCCAATAAGTAAATTATTAAAATAGGAAATAGGAGATCATTAAACCAATGCTTTCATTAAAATTCAATCAAAATCACCCTTCTCTCTTTTTTCTCAAAAAAAAAAAACAAAGTTTCAGTTTTTAAACTACTGTTTTCCTTAACCAAATCAAGTCAAAAACCAAAACACACGATAGAAAAACGTCCAAAAAGAAATAAATAAATGGGGGTGTGTTTATTTCGTTTCACATTTGATTGGATAACTTTTCAAAATCATAAAAAAAACAAAAATAAATATGAGTGTATGACTTTTTGCCCACAAGATTCTCGGATATTAAAGGAACCAACAAACAAATACCCATGTTAACGTGTTCTAAAAGATGTACACTACTGCTCCTACAGGAAAAATATAATCATCATTAGAAATTTATGTCTCAGCTTCTTTATTTTTTTCACTTGCATGTGTTGTTGCTTTTGCTTGTGTCCTTTTTAGTTTAGTTCTTTTTTCGGGTCTCGTCTCCTGGGAAGAAAAGATTCCTTCAAATGTGCTGAAGGTAATTTGCTTTTGTTTTTTGCTGCGTTGGGTTGGATTTCCTCTTCATCTTTTTTTCCTTTTTCTCATTTCGTCTTGGATTTGGAGATGATCACATAATTCAACTAGACTCTTGTTCTTATCATTATTAATCATGATAATGATAAATCATTTATGCTGGGGTAAACAGATTGAGGAAAACACATTGATGGTTAAAAAGATGGATCATGTTCTTGATTTGAATGGGATAAAGATAGATTATATTTGAACTTGGTCTTGACTTAAATCTGGGCTTGTCTGGGTCCCGGTTGCCTGGATGGTCTCATTTTATTTTATTTTTATTTTGTAAGGGAGGTAAATAATGTCGCCATAGACTTCGTAATCTTCATTAATGTTCACATGGGAGTCATTACACATAATAATAATAATAATAATAATAATAATAATCTTCTAAAGTGTAGCTTACACTGCATGGTTTCTCTTGCTATATTATTTTATGGTTGATATTTTTTAAAATATTTTTTATTTAAAAATATATTAAAATATTTTTTTATTTTTTTAAATTATTTTAACATTAATATTTTAAAATAATCTAAAAATAATTTAAACCAAAATATAATTTTTTTGTCGCAACTTATTTATTTCAAATGTTTAAAATTAAAAAAAGAAAAAGAAAAAGAAAAAGAAAAAGAAAAGGCCATCACCGGAGCCATGTTGCACCCATGCTTTGCCATGCCCTGCAACCCACTTCCACACACAATATCTCATTCCTAGACACCCTTCCCATGCCTCGCCATGTTGCAGTTTGCCTATAAAAAGGAGCCAATTTACACAGAAACCAGGGGGGACGAAGAATTTTACGTAGAAGAACGAGGGGAAACCAGGAGAAAGTCAAGAAAAAGAGAAAAAAACGGGGCATAATTTATGTAGAGAGTCCAGGAGAGAACAGAGGGGAAATTTACAGAGAGAGAGAGCTTCATCTTCCTCATCTCCGACAACAACAGCTCATTGTCACCTTCCTCCATCTACAGAGTCGATGTTTGGCTCCTTCTCTCTCCCTAACGGTGCAAAAGCTCCTTCTATCTCGTCAGCCAATGGTCAGCCTTGCACCGTCAGCCCTCTCTTTCTCTCTCCCCGATGGCTCCTCTCTCCCTCTAAAAAACGGACGAGAAGCAGCTCCTCCTCTCCTCCACTAGTGCAGCCGACGACCACCACCTGGTCTTCCTCCTCAACTCTGTCGCCAGCCACAACCCAGCCTTTCTTCTCTAACTCCGGCGACATAGCAGCGACGAGGAGCAGCAACAACTTCAGCACAGATCGCCACTTTAGGAGCTCCTCCCGGCCACCACAGGCCGTCATTTTCGACATCACCATGACAGGGAGAACAACCTCGACATCCTCTACCCGGTGACAGTGGCAGATGGGCCTCTCATGGTGGTTGGCCGACCACCATTTTACTACTGTTCACACACACGAACTAATTCATGCAGCGTGAAATGTGTTTGGGGCGGGCTGGACTGCTCTCAGCCCAGCCCAACAACCCAAATCTATCATAGTTGGGGCCTTGGTTGGGCCGACTCATTTAGCTGGGCCAGACCCGACCTGGAAATTTTTTAATTTTTATTTATTAAAAAAATATAAAAAAATACATTTAAAAAAAACAAAAAAATATGTTGTTTTTGTGCATACGGCCGAATTCCATGATTTTTTCATATATATATTTTGTAAAAAAAATTGTTGCATCTTTCTCATATTTTGAAACGAAAATTGGATATCGTAACCGGTTTATGATTATCCATTGGAATTTGGCCAAAACATCAAAAAATTAAAAAATATTTTTGTTTTATCTATAAGGATGTAAAATTACATTGTAAGTACATCCGCAAAAAAAAAAGGTTTTAACTGTGGTGTAAAATTACACTATAAAGTACACTCGCAGATAGTTAAAAAAATGTTTTTTTTAAAATGCAGTGTAAAATTCTTTTGGTTAGTCTTTCAACTCCTAATAAGGTAGATATTCTCTCACGAAGAGAGATCCACGTCAAACTTTAGAGAAGACAATGAAAAAATCAAACTTAGAAAAAAACAATCAAATAACAATACAGCTTGTCTTAGGTAGGGTGCACTGGGGTAATGCGTCTTCCCCTTGTACAACAAGTCCCCTTATCTAGGACTTTCACAAACCAATAGGTTCCTAGTGACCTTAATACTAGGTGGCGACTCCTAATAATTATAGTTATAATTTTGTGACTATAAAACAACCTCTTTTTCACCATGCGCCATTGTCTCCCCAACCTGGGGGATGGCGGGGCGCGAAGCACGAAAAAATCGCCTAAATGAAGGTTTATAGGGTTTTTTATTTAATCAAAAAACTTATAGATAAAGTTACATTGATTTTTATGTTAAGAGAAATTTAGTCAATTTACTATGTTTTTAAAATTACAATGTAGCATTCCCTAAATGTTAGTTCAATATTTTTTGCTCTTGAGGATAACTTAATAATTTTATTGTGTATAAAAATATATAAAAAAATCCAATTATCCTAAACAGTCATGTCAGGATTTTTTTGTGAGAAAGGTAGAATAGTAATCTTATTGTCGTCATCCAAGATATAAATAAGTCTTAGGGTGTGTTTGGTATTGCTTTTGCTTTTGTGGTTGAGGTTGAGGTTGAGGTTGAGGTTGAGGTTTTAAAAAGCAATTTCATAAAAAACACTTTAGTTGCGGTTCAAAATAAGTTTTGAAGTGTTTGGTTAAAACTGCTTTTGAGTTTGAAATTAATGAAAAACAGTTTCATGTGTTTGGTTACCAAGCTTTTCATATTGCTTTTAACTTGTGAAATTACTTTAAAGGGCATAAACACACACACACACACACACACACACACACACACACACACATATATATATATATATATATATATATATTGTACGTATATTTAAATATTTTATTAATAATCATAATTTCACAATGTAATGAATAATTTAATTAAATTAGACACTTCTTTTTATTCTCCCATCGAACTATTTGTAAATCCATACGTGAAGGTCTCTGTGATCCTTGACTATTTGATCGAGGAATAATATATGGTAAAATTTCATCTTAAGAATTGCGAGACAAAAATTATAGTGTGATATATTTTAATATATTTATTTATATTTTAATTAAATTTTTAGATTTTTATATTATTTTAATATTAAAAATATAATAAATAAATAACCCATAACCATCCCCCCACCCTACCCCTCTAGAACCATCCCCCCCTGTTCCAGCCCCTCACCTCCATCTCATTCCATCTCCTTACCTTCATCTCCTTCCAGCCCCTCCCCTCTCTATCTCCATCCCTTTCCAACCCCTCACCTCTCATCTCTAAGACTGACCCTCCCCTCCTCTCTCTCAACTTCTCCATCTCCATCTCCATCTCCAGAATAACCCCCCCCCCCCCCCCCTTCCAGTAGCGAGACCCCCAAGAGAGAGAGATGATTGATTTGTGTTTACGGGTAACCCCCCCTAACTTTATCTTACCACAATATGTTGTTCCTTGTTTTGAGATAAGAGAGGAAAATTGATTGATTTTTGATACGATAGAGAAAATTATTGTTTACTCTAATTAAAGACATGAAAAAAAGGTTATTTTGGAGTTGATAGGTTCCTTTTGATGGGGAGAGTTTATCCTATATGTGTTTTTTCCCTTAAGTTTGCATTGTATGACAAATTTGAACCTGTAAATAATTTTAGTTTTGGGTTGATTGTGGGCTTTAAAGTGTCTTTTTGGGTTGTTTGAGTCCATGAAAATATGTTTACATTGTGTTTAGGGTTTTTTTGGATCAAAATATGGTTAAAATAAGTTTTATTTAATTTAAATTTCACAACATGATTTGGGTTAGGCAAGGAAGACAATGTGTTGTTTACTATTTTTTTAGAGATTTAAAAAGCAAATGACAGGTCATTCACTATTTGATAAATCTAGAAAAAAAAGGTTTGTACATATAGGCTACTCTAAACTTCCACACCCCGACCATTTTTCTTAAGGCCCATGCGTAATAGGCCAACCAAGTTAGAGCGTTTTAGCCTTTTTCCAACTTTTTTCCTCTCAAGTTTTACTTGTCACTAATGGATTTTTCTTCTTGTTTATTTTTTTAATTTTATTATTTAATATGTTATTGAATATTATTCGAGCAACACAATTTGTTTTGAATTGATATTTCTATTTAGTTAATCATTTGATTTGAAAATATTAATTATTTTTACTAGCATTATGAAGTTTTTTATACAAATAAGAGGAATATATTGTTACCCTCAATCAATACCTAAAAATAATATCTCACAATGGTTCGTTTACTTTATATATTGTTGATGGACACTCGACTAATAAGACTTATTTTGTTTTCTTTAAAAGGATTTTTATTCGAAGAATATAAATATAAAAAAATGTTATCTACAATCGACATAAAAAAATAACAATCAATATTTGTTCATTTACTTCAAATATTGTTGATAGGTAATGGATTTAAAAAACTTGTTTTAGAATAGAGATTTTTTATTTTGAAGAATTTTGAACCTAAAGGATATGTTACCTCTAATCGGTACCAAAAGTAGTGACCAATAGTGGTTTATTTACTATGGATATTGTTAATGGATAATGAATCAAAACAATGATGTTTTTATATTTTGAAAGGAAATTTTGATAATGTTTTTAAGAAGATGGAAAATTTTATTACAATACTAGGATGTTTGTTTTTGCTAAAGAGAACATTTTAACATAGGATAAGCGTTTTGTATGATGAATATTGTAACCAAAGTATAGAACCCATTACAAGATGAGGAAAAACATGTACGATAAAAAAAATTATTTTTATGGATTTAAACTTGAAGATGACTTTTGAACAAACTCATTATTTGAATATTTAGATACTTATACATAAATAAAAAAAATATATTATCACATTAAGGAGAATAAGCATAAATAAGAAAACAAGATGTTAGTTCAAAGTTTTGCCTAAATACATAAATTCTTTAAAATAAAACTTAGAGGACTTGGATATCAACTTGGAAAAGAGATTGGATTTTTTTTTTAAAATGTACTTTGATTAGGTTTTAACTTGACTGAACAAATAAAAAATGTCTAAAAAATGGTCATCAACCATTTTTCACCACCACGGTAGGCCAAATAATCTTTTTTTTGTAGGCCATAACAATAGTTATCTTACACAGTACCATAAGAAAACATATCTTGATCCATTATAATTTACTTGAAATATTGAGTATTGGATCCCATGTGTCAAAAATAGTCAAATAAATGAGAATAAAATGATTAAAACCTAATTTTGTTCAATATCTAAAGACTAACCTATGAATCATTCAAGGAAAAAAAGGGAATGAGCAATCAAAAAACATATTAATACAATAACTTTCTTCATTTATTGATTTTCCATTCAATTAGAGTAGCTAATTTAAAATGTTTACAAAATCGATAAAAATAAGGGAAGCTTTTACCATCAATTTAAATAAAACATAATCATTAATTCCTATTTGTGAGTCAGGTGTCCTTTGATGTGAAATTTCATATATATATATATATATATATATATATATATATATATATATATATATATATATATATATATCCCTGAGAACTCGGTGTAATCTTTTATTTTAAAAGTTATTTTGAGGTTCAAATCAACAATTGCTATAACCTTTAAAATCCCTTAGAACACTACAAATTAATGTGATAACACCTTTAAATTAATAAAATAATAGTTTACTCCATATATACAAGTGGACCACATTACTGTCCCAAAGCAACATTGACCTTACCAATAACATTGTAGGTAATATTTGATTTTAACACTTTGAAATTTCATATATATATATATATCCCTGAGAACTCGGTGTAATCTTTTATTTTAAAAGTTATTTTGAGGTTCAAACCAACAATTGCTATAACCTTTAAAATCCCTTTAGAACATTACAAATTAATGTGATAACACCTTTAAATTAATAAAATAATAGTTTACTCCATATTTCAAGAAAAAAATAAAAAAAATAAAAAAGTTTATTGTCGATATAAATAACATACCTTTAAAGTGACAAATTTTCCAACAATTAAGCACACTACATGAAAAAAGTTTTTGCCAATAAAAGAATAAATGTCAAAGGATGAACAACCACAGTTATATAAGACAAACACCCAAACCACTTCAATCGTAATTCATATTAATATGAAATATGACAAATTCTGGAAAATATGTTAACAAACACAAAGCCTGTAAAAAAACTTGGAGCACATGATGAGATATATTAATGGTAGCTAAACCTTTAAATGTCATCCCAAAAGAAATATGATATATTACTCTTCATTGGATAATACTTTATTATTCTTGACAAAAAAAAAAAAATAGAACATCATCTATGCAACTCTTAACAATATTTGTAGTTTGCCTCATACATGATTTGATCCATCACAAATCAACATCATTTAAAAAATAGGTATAAATAAATCAATAGAGGGCTAAATAAACCAATAACAATTTTATTAAAATGATGTAAGGAAAGAACCTGTAAAGGGAAATATATATATAGATGAGAAACTAACATATAACAGAAAAATCACTAGCATTAAAAAAGGTCAATAACAACCTCTAATGTTGGCCTTGTTGCTCGTTCCTTAGATTAATCGCTTTCTTCATCCCTCTCTCTTATGTCAAAACTAAAACTCAAAATTATTAAAAAAATGAATTTGAAACTCTATTTTTAAAAGAAAATATTGTAAAATCATCACATATTTTTATAGACTTCTCTTTGTGGCCCCTTTTTCTTCAATGTTGCCTTGCCTTCTTTATCCCTCTCTCCCTTGTCTTCTTTGTGCCTATTTGGGATGTGATTGTAGTTATTTTTGAAAGTGTTTTTTGTTCAGAAATGCATCAAAATGATTTTTTTTTATTTTTTAAAAATTATTTTTGACATCAACACATGAAAATGATCTAAAACCATTATTTTTTTTAATTTTTTTTTTACAAAAACACTTTTGAAACACAGTACCACTCACCATCTTTATTTAGCATATGGTCACCTTCTTCGTCCCTTTCTCTTATGTCCTTCCATGAAAATTCACTAAACATGCTCATAAAAATTAAAAAATATAAAAGAGTTAAAAAGATTTAAATTGAAGAGTATAATAATTATTATATAAAGTATTGAAAAAATATAAATATTTAATTGCTCTGACAATAACAAATACCTACTCTCACATGGTTGTGCTTTTTAAGAACAAAATAATTATTTTATTATACATTGTTATATATATTGTAATACCCATTCGTTTATAGTTTTTGTTAATAGGATGGGCCTAATGGACCAGGAAAGACGACCCATTATAGTCAAACCCCTTCAATCGAAAAAAAAAGAGGCCCAAACCATATAACTACTCTTTTCTTCCTTTTCTCCTCTTCCATTCCCCTGCTGCTACTCTCTCTATTAACTGTTCCATCTTCTCTGCACGATAAACAAAGGAAGACAGAGAAATACAACGGTGACAAAAATCGCCGTAGAGTCCTACGGCTTTGAGATCACCGGGGAGTTGTATTTCCAAGCGTTGATTTTGCATCGTTGTTTTGCTTTACTCTACATCTTATTGACGATCAGGTATATCAACTGAGTTTTTTGGTTGCAAAAAATCGATTGACATGGAGTTTCTCAATTTCTGTTGTTTTTAATTTATGTTATCATTGGCTTTTGATATTTGTTTTTCGTTTTGTTTAGAAAAGCTCATTTTTGCTATTTTTTTTAATTGTTGAAAGAATTTTTTTCCCTGTTGAGGAAATAGAATTAGATATGTTTGTTAGTAATCTTTTACACGAGAAGTCTTAGAGTTCATTTGCAATTGCTGCTAAAATATATATATTTTATATTGTTTTAATATATTAATATCAAAATTATTTTTTTTCAATATAATTTTATTTTTAGAAACCACTAGGTATAATTTAAATTTAAAAACATTATCAAGCTGCACTATAAGCATTGACTTATACCATTAATCCAACTCACCTATCACGCGAATATAAGCAAAAGCGCGTGTGCTTTACCTGATCTGTATTGATTACAACTGCTGTATTTAGTAGAAATTGTCAAGCCACCACAAAACTTACTAAAAAGGAAAATAAATAGAAATATCACTAAATTGTTAGGGTAAGGTCTTGAGAGAGGACACAATTGCTGCTTGTTGTTGTTCCATTAAAGGGCATTCTATTCATAACAAAAACCAAGCAGCAGTTGTCAAATATAAAAATAGATATCAGCTGCTAGTTAGTGTAGGAATGTGAATCGAGTCAAAGACCGAGTTGTGGATGTGAGTTTAGTAACACAAGCTCTAATGATTTAAGAGTGCAAAAGATTGAAAGAAGAAACCTGTTCCCAAGTAGAAGCGAAGCTGTATCCTTTAGAGATGACAATTTATTTGTTGAGATTTGGAGGACTCGCCTGTTTGCCATGTTTCTCAATTCAGTTTTCGAAACTTCAGAGAGAGAGGTCTCTATCATCTGACTGGACTCATCAACGGTTTTATGGACGAGTGAGAGTCCCTAATAAGGAACGAAACTTAAAGCTCCATGCAGAAGATGGGTATAACAGATAGACAAACTAAAAGGATTATATGAAGTGGTGAGCAGCTTTCAATTTAAACCAAACTGATAGGGTGTAATCGGATCAGTAAGAAACCAAACTAATCAGTTGGTTTACTTTCATTGTTATATTAACATTTTACAAAGCCCTATTAAAAAAAAGACTCATCAATCATCGGCATATCATATCCACTCTTCTCTATAAACTTCACAAGCTGACTCTCTCACTCAAGCTAGCGGCAGCGGCGGCGGCAACAGCAACGGTTAGATAGCCACCTTAAATTTGGCAGGGCTATTGTCTTCACCTTAGAAGTTATATTGCAAGGGGGCTTTCATAGATGTATTTCTTAGTACTAACCAAATTTCTCCTGGAGGAATAGAGAGCAGCTACCTATAAATCCAGCAACTCTCTCTTTCTTGACTGCTGTAGTGGCCTCTAAGTCCTTTGACTATTTCTATCTGTAATTGTCTGATTATATGCGTAAGCAAATACCCAATACATGATCGTGGTGGTTTACTTAGGCTTATATCACACACACACATATATTCGCTTTCATTCCATTTGTCTGTTGTTTGATTGGTTGAATGGAGGTCGTGTGCTGGTTTCATTTGTGCATGTATTTTGTTATATTAGAGATAACACGTGCATGATAGCTTGATCATTGATATGTATTTTTCTTTTGTGCTACTATGAAGTGATCAGACAATAAGAGTTTTCACTCTTTGATCAGACTGTTCCAGTAAACTGTGAAGTTGAACGTACTTAAGCTTTTACTTTTGTTTTTGTTCTTTGTCAGTGTTAATTTTCCAAAATTTTAGGTTGCAACGTTGATCATTTTTTTTTCCATTCCTTTTCATAAGCTAAATGATATGCATCAGTCAAATGGCTGAAATGTCATACATAATTTTATAAGATTTATCATCGAAAGAAGAGGAAAAAAATGTAAAAAAAGAGTAAATAAAGAAATTCTTTTCTTAAAAAGGAAAAGGCAAGCCTGGGATAACAATTGCTTGGGCTTGGCTTGCCAGGTCCTTGCGCACCGGGGTTAGGTCCTCTGGCCAGCACACTTAATTATGAATGAAAATAGAAAACATACCAAGCTTTTTCTCAAAGCCTTACTTCTCTTTAATAAGCAGCGAGATAGACAATAAGGACGATGGTGTTTTCTCGGATTTTGAGGATTACAAGAAATAGCAGCTGTTGGTTTCTCTCTCATCGACCCTCACCTTATGGACTCTTGCTGTCCATCAATTCCCACTCTTCTACTCCAAAGGTAATACTAACAAATCTCCTTTATTGATTTCTTTTATTCTATGACATTAGCAAGCTCATTCTCAAATGGGGCTCTTCATTCTTTTATTCCTTTCATCATGGCTTGTTTCATTGTTTTTTCAAGTGTGTGGGGGTGTTGGTGTGGAATTGGAAAGGAAACAAAAATTGAGAACATTGCCCGTTTTTCTTTTTGGAGCTGTTGGGTGAGCTTAAAAATGAGGAAATGAAATGATAGGTTTAATTTAGATCATTGTCACTGCTGTGGTAATAAACTGCTAATTCAGAGACGTGTTGTTGTGGCAATCAAAGCCAGTGTTTAGGGGGCCTTTCAGGCTTGGGATGAACTTAATTAAAATACTGAAGTTTTTTTTTCTTTGTTCGAATTGTTGGTATGCTACAAGATTTTCCTAGTAATTTGTGCCAAATAGAGCATTCTTGATGAGGATCAGGGTGTGCTAACCCAATCATATGCAGTAGATGACAGGGAAAATGACTTAAATATATGTAGCTTAAATCTGAAAAGCTTCTGAATTGTGATGGGGTGATTCTACTCCATAGGACTTATAAATGATCATTTGCTAGTGACGCATAAGCCTGCTTTATGATTTGGGATGAAATGGCTGGGAGTAAGCGAATATAATGGATTTGAGGGAAGAGATAACAGCAGGATATTTATTGTCTAAAACTAACCATATCTGATAAGAATCTTTTTCCAAAAAGTTTTAGTCTCATTATACATGGTTAGATTTGAGAAGACTGGATGTTATTTTAATTTTGGTAGGCATCAATTTCTTTAAAGGATTAACAAGGTTTAGATCCGTGTTTTAATTCGAAAGTTTTATATTGGGATTACAATTTCATGTTTGCATTAAGCTTTATACGTGATGTATTAGGAGCTCAGTCTTTTATATCTTTTTAAGCTTTCTACTATTGATTAACTTGCAGTTGTCTTAAATATGTTGTAACCATTTATATTCTACTTGTTTTTGTTTCTGGTTATTAGTAGGTTTTCAATCACAGAGAAACTTATTCTTGGACTGTACCTTCCTTTCATGTTTTCAAGCATCAGATTCATCACCAGAGCAGTTCCTTAGTGGAGGTTAGATTTAGCACTCTCTTTTCATTTCTCTCCATGTTCTGTTTTTCATAATGTGTTTATACATATATATTCTACTATATATTTTGGGTATGTAAAAATGTATTCACTTATAACATGTACACGAGGCATGGGAATGTGGGAGTTCATGATTGTGGGATATCTACTATTCTTAGAGGATACTAGGGTTCAGCTTTTGTCCCTTTTCCTGTTGGAACATTTTAGTGTGTGATATGTATCCAAAGAAGCAAAAAGAACACCTCAATTATTATCCAATACTCTTTAATGATGTGTTGTGGACTTGGTGAGAAGTTTCATTAAAAAAAGGTACTATCCAGTACTGTAAGCTTAGCGATAAATCTGACTGTGGACCATTTGTTTGGATTGGATCAGCATGTGGTAGTTGAGCCAGGTTGTACCTTGATATAGTTGTATATCATTAACAGATTTCAATTTATTTCCTCTTTAAAGTTGAAGCTGCAAGTTTTGAATTTAGAGATCGCTTGTGGTTTTATGGTGTTGGGAATTAGGGCAGATATAACATAAGGTCCATTCCCTTTTTTCTATTTACTCATTGAATAAACATAAGTTTTTATGGGGTTTTGAGGTGCTCAATGCTTTGAATTAGGTAGCTTGATAGTTCTTGACTTTCTTGGTATACTTCCAATGTATGAGAGGCCATGTTATTGGTGCCTTGATCGCCAAACACTTGGTTTTCTATCATGGATACTGCTTCTGATCCATCACACATTTTCTTGTGTGCTACTTTGCTCACTCCTACGAGTCAATACTTTGTTTTCCAGGAACAGCTCGACCCATTTTCACTTGTTGCTGATGAGCTATCACTTCTTGCTAATAGATTGCGGTCAATGGTAATTGCTGAGGTATTTATTCTGTCTTTTTGCACGTCAAGTATGGTTGGTAGCAATAATAGATATGACTTTCCTTTTCTGTTTTAATCATGCTGATTTGATATGACATGACAAAATTTAGATTCAAATTTCGTTCGCAGGTTCCTAAGCTTTCTTCCGCTGCTGAGTACTTTTTTAAAATGGGAGTACAAGGAAAGAGGTTCCGTCCCACGGTAAACACAATGATGCTTATGTGCTCATTATTTGGGTTTGCTTCAAGATTGTGTTCAGTTAGTGTCCTATGAGTTAATATAATATATGTTGAGTGTGATTTTGGTGGCTACATTACTGGAAGGAAGTTGTCCATATACTTTGTTGCTTTTTTGAAACATTTAAGTGTGTTGTTCATTTTAATTTTTGGTAGTAATAATATTATTGCAGCAATGACCAAAGACATTATTACTTGTCTCTTTTGGACTAGGAAAATGCCTCAAAGTCCAAACTTAAGGCTCTGCGACTTAGCTCATATTAAGCTCTGAGACTCTGTTGTACACTTGAAACTCTTCTCACATCGGGAAACCTGCTTATTAGCTAGTCAATTTTAATCCAATATCCATTGGTATTACTTTTACTAATTTCTGACTTTGAAACTGCAATTTCGAAAATATATGAATAAATAATTTGAAAAAAATGCATAGGAAGAAAACATGATCAACTAACATTGCTTATGCAATGTTTTGTTAGGTATCATGCCTAGCCTAGATCATTTGAACTTTAGTCTGAAGCTACAAGCACTTGATTGTTTCTTGTTGAAGTTTTCTAAACTCAATGTTTTTAATTGTTATCAACTAAAATTATGTTTGATTTTTCTCTCTTTTCAAATACATCATACAACTCTTTAAGTTTTGTGTAGGTTTTGTTGCTGATGGCGACAGCTTTGAATGTGCGTATACTTGAAACAGCAACTGCCAGTAGTGTAGGAGATTCTTTGACAACAGAACTACGTGAAAGACAGCAATCTATAGCTGAAATTACTGAGATGATCCATGTCAGTTTCTCATAGTTCAGTATTTTTCATTTACCAAATGCCCTTTTGATATAGCTTCATTCACTCATGCTTTGGTATCAAGTGAAGAAACATGTTTGTTATTGCTTCAGTACTAATGCAGTTGTTCTACGTGTTAGGTGGCAAGTCTTCTGCATGATGATGTGCTGGATGACGCAGATACAAGACGTGGTATTGGCTCATTAAATCTTGTTATGGGCAATAAGGTACTGCATTGTATCTTTCTTTTCTATATGAGTTCCACTCACCTTTTTATTTTCTATAATTTTTGAACTATTTTTTTTTTATACTGGTTTTGGGTCTCTTTATTGTACAATTCTAACTTTATCCTGATTTTCTTTTGAAATGTGGAGTTGCAAAGAACATTTGTGGTGTGTAAATCCTTCACATACTGCTTTTCAATCCATGCTTCTTCACATACTGCTTTTCTATCTGTGTTTTCTAAAACTAGGTTTCTTAGTAGTTATGAGTTTCATTATTGTTGCATGTGGAATTTCAATTGCTCGTGTTCAGCACTGCAGGAAGAATTTTGATATATTATCCAAACTGTTAATTCCTTCTGACCTTCCAGCACTGGCAGGCTTCAGGCTCCATATAAAAAGTAGAAACATTTGTTTCAAGGAGAAGCAACATCATATGGAAACATTATGTGCGATGGTGTTGTGAATAAATAGTTGATCCCTGCTTGGTACTTGGGTTGAGTTTGTTATGGAGTGAAAAAGTTGGAGGTGAAATGTAAAGGATGTAAAATTTAAGAGTGAAGTGTTAAGGTTGTTAAAAAATGTTGTGGAAGAGTTAATGTTTTATGGTAAGATTGTAAAAGATCACGGGTATTTGTGGTCCCCATGCTAGTCAAATCAAATTTGAAGTCGAATGCAAGAATAAATACATTAAATAATACAGGTGCAGAAGTTTGGTTTAAATAATGTTGGGCATTAATGGTAAATATGGAGAATCAGTAATTACTCGAGTTGTTAAGGTAAATTGTATCAAGGAAAACACATATATCTCTAGCCATATGTTTTTGGAGGGATTATAAAGCTTTGTGCTTTTGAGTTCTCATAGCTATATGTTTTGGGGATGCTCAAGTGGTTTACTTACATATTTAACTTTTCACTTGCTCTGGCCCTGTATTTATATTTTTCTTCAGTAATATCCGATACCTTCTCCAAGATACTGATTATGACGATAACATTGACTTTCCCTGGCAAGATCTTTTCATAGGATACCCTATCAAATCATATGTTATGTAATTCTCCATGCATGTGGTACTCTACTGGTTGTGAATCTGCTAATAAATAATAGCATCACAATACTTTTCCATATATTATCGGGCATTTTTTTTATTATTATCATTTCAATTTGTACATTGAAATTGAGCTCTATGTCTCTTTTTATGCTTTGCTTAGAGTAATAAAATTGTAGAGGATTGTAGCCTAAGGTCTTCTTGTTTTTAATTTATTCCATTTCATTTGTATTGCAGGTGTCAGTACTTGCTGGAGATTTTCTACTTTCACGAGCTTGTGTAGCCCTTGCTTCTTTGAAAAACACAGAAGTAAGAATACATTGATGTTGTTCATCTAAGCATGCAAACCTAATATTTAGCAATAATCTCTATTTAAGCAAAGATATCAAGTCTTTCTATACCTCTTGGTATCTCTCAACTTTAATCGCAGGCTCATAAGCACCTCAAAAGAAATCATGTATATTTCAAACTTGTTCCTTATGGTAAAATACGGTGGTGAAAAAACCTTGGGCTTGAATAGCATAATGGAATGTCAAGTTTTAGTTCCAATCCCTCACTTTTACCGCTTTTGCATATAGATATAACCCCATAAACTTACATTACTTCTCTTGCATATAGATTTAACTGAACTGCATCATTTGGTGCCAAATTCATCATACACCAGTTAATTGGTTCATGCATTTCCATTTCCCATGATTAATGAGATGAGATAGTATTAGTAAGCGCCATGTTAAGTATATATATATATATTCGTGTGCGCGCGCGCGCGTATTTGGGGGTCGGGGAGACGTCATATTTGCTCAGAACCAGTGTTATGTGCCTGTAGGTTGTTTCATTACTAGCGACAGTTGTAGAGCATCTTGTTACTGGTGAAACTATGCAGATGACTTCAACATCTGAGCAACGTTGTAGGTATGCTGCTCTGCTTTCACTTTTATGGATGTCTGTAGAATTTTTTATCTGGCTTGCCTAATCATGGATGTATGGCTGTAATTTTCGTTTGAAAACAATGATCAAGTCGCTTGTACATGCTGACTGTTTATTGTTCTCAAGATCAGTTACTTTTTAATGGAAGGGGTAAGGCAGGCCATGACAGCTTGATATATTTTTTTGTTTCCCCCTTAAATCAGTTCTTTTCACCAAGTAGTTTCAATTTCTAATATAAGTTGTTTCTGATTGTTTATTATAATCTAATGCTTTCTCCATGCATCTCCCTTTCACAATAAGTGGTTTGGGTTCTACCTGGAATTGCAACCTATAATTAAACCTATTTTGTGTCGAAGCACCTCATTATGCAATGTCCTACATAGTATCGCCAAATATAAGCTCTTGTTTTGGCCTGTTCAACCAGGACACCCTTTATGACGTTTAACAAAATGAAATGGTTCTGTGTGGTCTAATGACTATGAATGCTTTCATTTAAATGGCATGAAATGGTATAAAAAGATGCACATGGATAAGTTTATGCATGTGAATCAACTGGATGACTGGTAGGCTATGAGACACCTTTTCCTTAACTTATATGATTACACCTATCTAAGCGATAGCATGCTATTCATCATATTGATGTTGCCATGATTTGCAATTAACACCTCAATGATCTTCCATTTTTTGGTTTATTTGACTTAAAAGGTGTTGCTATTGCAGCATGGAGTATTATATGCAAAAGACGTACTACAAGACTGCATCTTTGATTTCAAATAGCTGCAAGGCAATTGCCCTTCTTGCTGGGCAAACAACAGAAGTTGCAATATTGGCTTTTGAGTATGGAAAAAATCTGGTACGCAAAATTTCTTCCTTCCTTTTTTTTTTTTTGGGTGGGGTGGGGCTCTCTTATTTGTTCCAAGTTGTGTTTTCATTTTGTTAGTGTGGAAAAATTGATGGATTAATCTTTAGTTTCTTGTCTGATACCCTTCTGTCTATGGTTGTTCCTTTTCCTATATTCTAACTGTTTTCTTTTCCAGGGACTGGCATATCAATTGATTGATGATGTTCTTGATTTCACGGGCACTTCTGCTTCCCTTGGAAAGGGTTCATTATCTGACATTCGCCATGTAATTCTTCTATCCCTGATATGATGTCTACTAGCTGGAGATGATAATGGTTGTAAGCTTGAACTGGTTGTAATTACACAACCACATTAAATAGTTGACAAGGTTGCATTATTTTCCTTGAAGAAATATATATATTTGCAACAATGTTTTAGGTCAAAATTTGAATTAGGTTAGACTTTGTTCTCCGATAAGATTGAGAACAGGCAATCTTGATTCAATTATCTTATGGAACTGCAAATGACTAATTTCTCTTTTTTATCGCAATCCTCATTCTACAACAACAGGAAAATGTAAAAGCTGAAGCATTATGTTTATCCCATTCAGTCGTACTATCATGAAGTTGGCTAATTGTTGATTCTTTTGGAAAGGTCATGATCAGGGCTGCTGATGTTCCACCTGCCAACTTCTTGGGTTATGCCAGTGTCCTTGGAACCACATTACATAATGGTGGCCAAATGTTTTGGTTGTCACTTGGTTAAAAAATTCATAGCTGTCTTTATTAGCTTTGACACTAAAGGCAGGCGTAGTTGTATCTTGCACTGGATTGATTTGATCTTTTTCCACTTGCTTGATGTAGAAGAGTGTATAGTATTTGATCTCAATAAACTGCTTTTACATTTTAAAGTCCCTACATTGGCCAGTGTCATTTCATTTGTGACTTGAAGACAACTCTCAACATTCTTTTTGATTTGATTTGATCTTTTTTCACTGGCATGATGTAGAAGAGTGTATAGTATTTGATCTCAATAAACTGCTTTTACATTTTAAAGTCCCTACATTGGCCAGTGTCATTTCATTTGTGACTTGAAGACAACTCTCAACATTCTTTTTGATTCTGTTACATTTTGAGTTGCACATCAGAGCTCATTTTGATAATTTCGGGTTCAACAATGTGAAATTTTATTGCAGGGAATTGTCACAGCTCCAATATTGTTTGCCATGGAGGAGTTCCCTCAGTTGCGTTCAGCTATTGACCGGGGTTTTGACAAGCCTGAAAACATCGATGCAGTAAGTTCATCTCCATTTACTGATCTCAAAAAATGCTGACGTGTGACAATAATAATCTACCATAAAGCTGAAACTACCTTAGAGAATTGCAAAATAATTTTTTCTTGTTTTTATGCGCATCAATTCTCTGATGCACCAAACATTCATGCATAATCATCCAGCAACAAAGAAACTTGTATTGCTTGCATTTCTGTCGTCAATCAGTGTTTTACGCTGAAACTTGATGATTCTGACATGGAGGCTATGAATTTTGGTGGACTTTAGCTTTGGCATTCCAGTATGGAATTTTGGAGAGTGCTTAGTATTTTACTTGTTCAAAATATTTTGAATGATTTGGAACTCCTTTTTGGAATGACAACTGAAAAAATCTGGACAATAGTTTTCTATAGGCAAGAGGTGAAATACCTGATGTATGATTTGGCCCTTTAGGAGGTGTTTGCTATTGGGCATTCCGCTTTTCTACAGAGCACGATATGTTCATTCCACATTCCTTTCACTCCATCTAATCTCCGTTCAAAGCTTTCCGATGTTTTCTTTACTTTGGACTGAGGAACATGCTTCCCTCTTATCTCCGTTCCTTTCACTCCTTTGTTCATGATTTACTTGGAGTGCTGATACCAACCCATCTGTTATATAAAAGCATGGGTAAAGTGATGATGAGCTTTCTTATTGGTCTGAAGCTTGATGCCCTGATCGTTACTACTGTTCATATCATCTGTTCCTCCCCCCCCAAGAAATTAATGTTAATTTATCCGAGCTGTTCTGTCTATGGATTCAGGCCCTTGATTACCTTGGGAAGAGCCGTGGAATACAGAGAACAAGGGAGCTAGCTGCAAAGCATGCTAATCTTGCTGCAACAGCTATTAACTCTTTACCTGAAACTGATGATGAAGAGGTAAGAAAATCACGGAGGGCGCTAGTTGATCTTACTCAAAGAGTAATCACAAGAAATAAATGACAGAATATGAATTCTTGCAACATAGTGTAGCAGATTTTTGCTTATTTTTCATTTTATTGTTCCTGCATTTGAGGGTATTGTTCCGCATTATTTATTCAATTACTTGAATTTTTGTTCCATATTTTATTAAAGAGTTAATAGAATAAATAAGAATAATGAAGATTAAAAGAATGAAGAAAACATTCTTATTTTATGACTTTGTAACAATATATCTGTGTGCTTATCATTTTTCAACAATGCATTTATTTATAGATACATGTAAATAAATACTTGTAAACTCAAAGGATATAAGAAAATATAGATTCAAATGAACTTGGAGAGATTCAAAAGAACTTGAGAATGATGAATGAACATAATAATAAAGAGGTGTAAGAAGACAACTAGACATTCATATACTATGTATGATTTTGTAACACTTTTCTTTGAATGTCTACTGTACAACTTACGCATTGAAAACTATATCATTAAAAACTTTACTAGAAAAAATCCAATTCCAAATGTTATAATTATTAATGCTTTAGTGAACAAATCTGCTAGATTATCTTTTGAGCGAATTCGCTAAACATCAACCTTAACATACTTATCAAGGTCATGTGTGACAAAGAATTTTGATAAAATATGTTTTGTTCTATCTTCTTTGATGTACTCTCTCTTTAATTGAGTTATGTATGCAACATTATCTTCATACATTATGGTTGAAGTTCTTCTACTAGAGGATAAACCATATGTTTTGAGAATATGTTGAGTTATTGATGCCAACCACACATGTTCTCGACCTGCTTTATGAATTGCAGGTATTTCAACATGATTAGATGAATGGCTACTCATGTTTGCTTCGTAGATCTCAATGATTTATTTGTATTATCACATGTAAAAAAGTAACCTGTTTAAGATCAACTTTTATATGAGTTATAAATATCTTGCATCAACATATCCAATTAATTGAACCAAATAAATGGATAGCTAATATGATTTTTTTTAGAAAAATCTTAAGAAAATAAATAAATAAATAAGATTTAAGATTGTGTTAGAAATAAAAAAATAAATATATTAAAAAATAAAAATTTGAAGATATTTAAGAAAATAAAAAATCTAAAACTTTCATATAAACACTTTCTCAAAATGCGCATCCAATAAATCTTTTTAAAATGTTTAAGAAATAAGAAAAATATTTTCTTGTGTATTGAAAATATTTTGGTCGAGAAATTCTATTTTTATTTCTTTTGTATTTCTTATTTTTCTTTCTAAAAAAACAGTACTTTTTAAATTTCTAAAACTAAATCTTATGATTGTTTATTGTAAAAAAACATTATTTTAAAAAAATCTGTTTTAGTCTAAAATAGTTAATTTTTCTGTTTCTTAAATAATCTCAATCCTTGGCTAATTTGCTACGTTTTCTCTTCCCAATTCGACAACTACTTGCTATTTCTCTCTCACACAAACAGCTGTTTTACATTCCTCCACACAGAAGTTGAGCAAAAGCGCAGACTCAACATTACAATGAAAAGCTCTCAGATTGACTGTAAACATCACTTGAAAATGTTGAAGAAATTGATGTGATACAATAGAATACACACTAAAATTACAGAGAACACCAGACCAGTGAAAGAGAACGGTCAGAAAACATCAAAAGACCTGCAGCATGTCTTCATTACAGCTCTTAAAATTTGAACGATAATATTGGAAACCAAAGAATTACATTTATGGGGCATTACACCCCCCCTTCTTGCAGATCTACCAATATTTATTGTAAAAAAACCGTTCCGTCAACCAGCCCCTCAAAAAGTTTCCAGGAGATGTGATAGCTAAAATAGATCAGTCCTTGACATCAGTAACGCCTTCAGTAGAGATCTGGAACCGTGCTTCAGCTTCGGCTAAACAAGGAGAACTTATTACTTTACAGATGCGCTCCTCCCCTCTTCCCTTCCGAAGAGCAAGCCTGTGGCAAGTGTACAGCGACTAGTTCAGAATTTTCAAGTAAGAAACCTTCACACACGAGAGAAGAATTGCAGGGAATTACCAACCTTGTTGTAGATGCATGAGCCATGATGTTACCACCAATAGGCTTGGTTTGAGGTCCAGCAAAAATAGCAGAACCATCAACTTGTGCAACTACTTGGTTTGTAATGACAACAGCCACACCGAACTGCAACAACAAAATGCGCAGGAAAATTCACATTTCTAGTTGAAAAGTCTATTTGGAGCATGTGCATAGCATTCACAAATGCTGGCATAAGAGAGGGTAAATCCAGGAAGTCATATGGCCTAAAAGAATTGTGGGTCCAATTATTCAATTATGTAAAGAGGTATAAACTAAGAATGCTAGTTAAGAAGGCAGAATGTTAATAAAGATAAAGGTGGTAGTCTACCTCATCTGCTAACTTCTGAAGGCTCCTAAGGAACTTTGCTAGATGCATCTGCCGAGCTGAAAGTTCTCCTCTTCCAGAAAAATCTGTTCTGTATAGAGCAGTAGCACTGTCTACTATCATAAGAGCAAACCTATAGAACCACAATCCATTGACATAATTAGATTTAACTACATATCAAGACCAAAAAAAAATATAAATATATATTGCAAAGTAGAGGTTCTTCAATCATTAAAGTCACACGTGAAGAACTTTTACTTTCTATGGAATCCCTGTTGATTTTTAAAGCTACAGAATGTTATTCATATACATGCATGTGAAATAGGTTCCATTACTCAATTTTAATCAACCCTCCTGGTGAAACTTCTCAGTAAATCATATCAGCAGTAGGAGAGCCAATTGTGAGCATAATCTCAGGGCCCACCAAGATATCTTGATCATGAGTAAAAGTGGCTATGTAGAGTCATCTATACATTATACAACAACGGCAATGTTTACCTTGTTTCCACCATCATTGAAGCTGCTTCGAGCAAAAGCCTTGATTGATGATCAGTGTTATATGCCCGAGCATAAGCCACGTTCTCCAAAACATCAGCGCCATTCAGCCCAAACCTGCAAGGTTTAAAATCATTACCCATTTGACAACAAGAAGGCTAGAGCAGAGGTTCTTCTCTAGGTAGCTGTATGACACCTATCAGCTATCTGTAAGAGTCTTTGTGGCCTGAATGTTCCCTCTGCATCTATATACATCGCTTTTCCCTCCCCTCCTCCTTGATCTAACGGAAGCTGAAATAAAAGAGTGAATTAGATGCAGGGCTTCAATAGATTGCATCACTAGGTTGATGATATTGTTAATATAAAGATTGAAAGCATTGCCTATATAGTAAGCTAGCATAGATGACAAGATAAGGGACCCTGTTAGATGAACATGAAACCAAACAAATGGACAAGGAACCTTTAAAAGGCATATTGCTATGCTCTGATCTGTATGGTTATTTTTATCCAGCCTGTAAATATTCTCTCTTGCTTGCTCCACAATGTAGCCAGAGCCAGCCAGTTTTTCATTTTCATTCTTGATATTCTTGTCCAATTGTCCATTAGAGATCACAAGTGACTTTTAAAGCAACAGAACATGCAAAACTACATAATGAAATTAAACTAGTCTCTACATATTGCAAAGCTATTCAGGAAGAAAAAAATGCTCTTACTTGGCAAGTAACGCAAAGCGTGTGGCACAACTGAGTTTTTCCAGAGCGGAACTCACCATATAACTCAGTAATAGATCCTGTCTCAACCCCTCCTGTCAAAAGTTATCTGTGTGAGGTTACAGCACAACAGGACAGGGAAAGTGCTAATGCTCTTATGAAGTATGGCTACAAAAACACAGTCTAATGTGATAGGATCATTGTTAAGAGTTGAAAGAAATATTTGATACTTGCCTTCTAAGACCTTGTCAAGTTCTCTTGATCCAGATGTTATCTGAATTATCTCTTGCCTCTGAGCATGGAGTTGGCTAGCACTAGTAAAACCCAGGGGCACAAGTTTGGAAGCTGTATATATAAGCCAAAGTAAAGATACAAGTCTCTATCTAAACTAAGAAAAATATGACAGAAAATATTGAAGAAACAAAAACAAGCTACGCAATGACATGCCTGCTTCAATGATTTTGTCAACTTTAGCTTCACTGATTCCTTTAATCTGCAGAAGCTCTTTCCTGGGAGAAAAAGCAACAGATTCAACTGTGCAGAGACCCGCATCTTTAAGCTTCTTTACATCAAGGGAAGCTATGCCTGACGCCTTGAGTTAAGGTTTATATATGTCAAAATACAACTAAAACTTAACCTTCATATTGTAAATGATTAACATAACATTCAAGACTATAATCTGAATAAATGCAGTATTCTTGGAATTTAAGTTAGAAAAAAATAATCAACGACAAAGACACCTTTAAGAATAGGAAATTGGATTCAAAACAGCATTACTACTCTAGGGTTTATTGTCATCAAGAAAAGAACCAGCCCACACTTTATAGCCATGCTTAGATGCAAAACCAATTTCAGTTACAAAATCACAATCAACATCTGACAACCCAAAGTTGGACATCATACAAGAGTCCACATTTTGAAACGATGAAAATATATTATTGCCTGTTAAATTCATATGCATAAAACCAAACAAACCAATTTCGATACACATTGAAAACAAACCAAACAAATCAATAAAACTGATAAAGAGCCCTCCTTGAGAAAATTTTGGGGAAACCCATATGGGCAAACCCCTAATTTTGTCTAATTTAGGTCAAGAACCAACTCAAGATTGAAATAACCACAATCAAGTTAACCCACGCTGCAGCAACAATGTACAGAAGCTAAAAGCAAACTATGATGCTAAACTCAACTAAATTACAGAATCTTAGGCAATAAGACCCCATTTGGCACACAGTGGAACCGTGGCAAGGTTATTATGAAAAGCGAAAAATAAACCATTTTTAAGCAAAAAAAATTTAAAAAGGAAGGAACCCATTTGGTTAAACCCCTTAATTTTTCCATATCGATTAGCAGAATTTAAGAGGTGATTGACAGTGACTGGAAAGATTGAATCTTGGAGATATATAGTTACCTGAAGCTGTTCAACAGGGAAAGGCCCATGTTGTATCTCTTCAACATCCTCATGCTGCTGCTGCTGTTGTTGATTAACAGCCTTTTGGTTTCTTTGTTGTTCCATTTCCAGAGATCTATTGAGCTCAGATGGAGAGAATTTAGAGAGAGAGGAGACTGAGGGGGAGGGAAAATGGCAAGTTCAAAAGAGTAGAGGTGGCGCCAAAATAAAAGATGGAGACAAAGCTTGTGTTGTAAGTCTTGAGCTTCCTCTGTGATCTATTGGGCCTACAAATGGGCCCCCTTTCCCCTAGTTTCTAGCTGAAGAGAAGTAACAGACTTCAAAACGAAGCCCACTTAGATTGGATCAAGCTTCTTATGGGTCTAAAATTATCACAAGCTTATAACTTCTCCTTTTCAGGTCCGGACAAGTATTTTTATACGAGTTTTCCATGTGAAATACTCACACCTATCATCATCAACACACATCAAACATATCAATTAAATATGATTAAGAGGAAGTTTTTTTTTTTTTTTTTCACTCATTGGTTATCTATCTTAATTTGTTTATTATTGATAATGTTCTAATATCCAAAGTGTTTAAAGAATAAAAAAGGATCATGATGCAACTCACTTATTTTCTCTCCTCGAATATGAATATCCATGGCTTCTTTCACTTTTAATAAAAAATAAATTGGTATGACGTAACTCCTATAAAGTTTTTTCTCTCTACTCTATTTATTAGAGCTTTAAAGGCCACATGCTCTATCAACTCTTCCACCTTAAGCATTTTCTCATCGAACCTCTTCATTTATGATTATATAGAGTATGTTTGGCATGATTGTTGTTATTTTGATTGAGGTTGAAAAAAAAATCAGTTTCATGAAAAGCGCATTTTAGCTACGGTTCAAAACTGAAATTAAAGTGTTTGGTTAAAATTATGGTTGAGTTTGAGGTTTAATGAAAAACAATTTCGAGTGTTTTGTTACCATGCTTTTCATACTGTTGTCAACTTGTGAAATTACTTTAAAGGACATACACATATTTTTTAAATATTGTAGATTTAATTATCATAATAATAAAATGTAATTAATAATTCAAGTAAATTGCACACTCGTTTTTATTCTCCCATCAAACTACTTGCAATTCCATCACGAACTAAATTCATACGATACATCAAGGCCTCTGCAATCCATTGCTATTTAATCGATGAACAACATCTGGTAAAATATCATTCAGGAACAATATTTGCGATCCATAAATAGTGTTATTTCAGGATCTCTATCTACATATTGCAGAGATATAATTTCAAGGAAAAATCTAGTCTGCAAACCCTACTGCCCTAAATCCTGCAAACCCATAATCAATTGAAAGGCAATAGCCATGGAGTAAAATGAAGTGACGCACCTTTCCCTTTCATCAGGGCTAATCTCTATGTACACAATTTTTAATTTTTGTAAAATATAATTTTTATATTTTTTAAAAAATCGGACTAGGCTTGTCCCAAACTAAATGGGTCGGCCCAACCAAGTTGGGCCAAAAGGGCCCAACTCTGCTGGACTTAGGCTGGGCCGATAGCAGGTCCAGCCCAACCTAGCCCAAGAGTTAAAAAAAGGCATAAAACGATGCGCTTTTCCTTTTGTTTAGAATTATTTACGTTGTTACTGTTCACGTAACATGACTGATTATGACGAGAGGATCAACGACCGGTACCGACGGGTAAAGGAGGTCAAAGTGGTTCTTCTTGTGGTGGTGGCATTGAAAATGGTGTTGTGTGGTGGCCGGTAGGAGCGTTGAAAGGTTGCAACTGGTGCTGCTGATGACGGGGCTTACTGCCTCTGGTGCTGCTGACGCTGGAGCTTGTGGCGTGGAGGAGAAGCTGACGATGATGAGGGGGATGATGGTGGTGCCGAGAGCTGTCGGTGACTAAGGGGAGAAAAGGAAGCGACGATGACTGTAGAGAGAGAGAGAGAGAGAGAGAGAGATCGTCGACTTTGTTGGGGAAGAAAGAGAGAGAGAGAGAGAGAGAGAGATCAACGATGATTGTTGGTTTGTTCCAAAAATTTCATGCACTCGTTGCGTTCCTATCTGTTAATGCTTAGAAAAAATTATGAAAATTGCATTCCTATGTATTAATCCCATGCATGAATGTTACGACTGAGTTTTTTGAAAAGCATCTCACATATGCTTTTCATTACCTGCGTCTGGAACATAATTTTAGGTGGGATCCACAGCTAAATTTCATGCACCCGTTTGGTTAAAATCATGTTTGGCTGTGCGGTGAGCCTCAACCGCAGAGCCAAACACCCACATAGACTCATTCTCCACCTGAGTAATCCCAAAAAGTTATGTGGAGCTCTTTTTGGCTGGGATGCATGTGCTAAAATAAACCACTAACTTGGTACAAAGATCATTAAAATCTATAATGGATTTTAACTCCATAACACTCACCTAGATATATAAGAATCCTTAATTTGATGGAAAATATAGACTTACTCTTACATTTACTTCCTTTTTAGTTACTTATCACTTTTACACTTCATGGATAAAGAGCTACACCTCATCAATAAGTTGTTGAAGGGTTAGGTGTGCAAAAATATCTATAATGGTAGGAAAATGTTTTACACACCCTGTCCCCTGAGTTTCTTTATTATCTTTTATTAATGGTACTAAGTAGGGAAATTGATAAAACAATAAAGTTTTTATTGACTTTTTATTCAATTCCCCATAGGTAGAACTAGTTGATGATATCCCAAAATCCAAAGTGTTTAAACAAAACACATTATTTGATGTTTGGATGATGATTAATTAAGATGTTCATGTGATTTGTTCTTTTCTCTTTGACTTAAAAAGCATCAAGTTAATGGTAAAAGTTTTAGTACTAAGAAAATAATCCTTATCACTGAGACTTAAAGATATTTTAATAATAACATTAGTGATTTTATAGCAAAGACAAGAAATAAAAGAAAGCTTTAAATTTTAAAAACAAGGATGTTTATCCTTGTTTTTATGGTTAGTCAATATTATGAAATATATAAGCTTTAAAATTAAAAAAAGTCATGAAACCTTTTACTTGGGTGGTTCAGGGGGTATTTATACCCCTAAACCTTATCGTCTTTAAACAAAAAAGAAAGATTGAAAAGTTCTTTGTTTTTTATGACACTTATAAAAGATAATTATACATTATATATCATTAATAAATGACTTGATGTTTTATCAACAAGGGTTAAATATCCCTTACAAGTCATTAATGAGATGAAAAATATGATAGGTCCCTAAGAGAACTTCCATAAATCTAATGACATATATAGAGATGATTATTCCTAACACGAGCATTAGTCTAAAAACCAAAGCTCTATAGTTTTAGATCCTTAAGACCAAATGGACCATGTATATAACAAGTTTAGATAAAAAAGGCATGGTTGTTCATCAAATCGAAACACCTTAGGTTTAATTGATATTCAAACCCAATTTCACTGGATCTAATACCTTGTTAGACCCATGTTGTATTGGACTTGACCAATGATTAAACCTACTTGCATCAGGCCTAACAACTTTCTTGGTTTATATCATACTGGGTTCAACTTATGACAGAACCCTAGTTTTTTTGGCTTAGTAACTTGTAAGATTTATATTATCTTGAGTTTAGTTGATAATTGAACTCAAATGTATAAGCATAATAACTTGTCAGGCCCATATTATATTGAGTTAAGCTTACGATTAAACCCAAGTGTATTGGGTCTGATAAGTCACCAAACCTATGTTACCTTGAGTTTAGGTGATCTAAACATAAAAGTATTAGGTTACAACTTGACAAACCTATGTTACCTTAGATTCATCTAAGGACCAAACCATATGGTATTGGATCTCAAATCTTTTCAAGCCCATATTACCTTAGGTTCAATTGATTCTAGAACCTATGTGTACTAAGTCAAGCAAGTTGCTAGATCTACGCTATTGTTAGGCTATTTTAATGCACAAAACATTAAGTTAAAAATATTGACTAGTCAATTATTAAACTTTGTATTTTTCATAATTGAACTGCGATATAATAAACATAAAATTCCATATAAAACTAAAACAAATCATAAAATAAAATTTAAAATTTAAATTCACACATAAAAAATTATATATGTATTATAAAAAATAACAATAATAGTAGTAGTAGTAGTAGTAGTAGTAGTATAAAGTCATTTGATGGAAAAAATGATACCCTAATCTGCCATTGCACTTATAATAGTACATCTAGGTGGGTTTTATGCATAAATTCTACAATTTTTATATATAGATAAAATTTTAAATTAATCAGCATAATTTTTGTAGTTTGATATTTGTAACCATAATTTTTTGGGTTATTTAAATTTCATGATCAAGGCTACAAGTTTGACAAAATATTCTAGGCTGGCTCATTCCTAATTACGAGGGTTATAGGGTTATCCTATTATCTTCAGTTAACTAAGACTACTTTTGTAACCTTAATTTAATCTTTTATATTTAATGAGATGTGAATTGAGATATATAATTTATTTTTTATTTTAAATATTTTTTTAGGTTATCCTAATCATTTTTTTTTTTATAAACTTGGTCTATTTATTGTTACATATTATTTTATATAATTAAAATAAATTCAACTTATTTGATCAAATTGAATCTATAATTGGAGTCACATATTTTGTCTTTCCTTTTTAAAATGCATTTGCAATAGCTAACATTATTTTTTTAATACTTGGTTACAATTGCTTTTGAAAAACACTTTTCAAAATTCATTCTTGACTCATCTAGTCAGTCTCTTTGTTTTGTTATTATATGTTTGGTTGATTTTTAAAATATTTTTTGTTTTAATAATATAAGAAATAATTTAGAAAAAATAAAAAAATACTTTTGAAAAATATAAATAAATTTACTCTGTAGTGCACGATCTGATAACTCAGCACCGCTAGAGACAAATGCAATAACCTATCGCTGATGTAATTCCTGTACAGTGACATATAAAACCATTAAAATAAAATATAAAACCATGAAAGGAGTGTCTGCACAACTTGCAAGGATTGCTATCAAGCTGTCACTCACGGCCCTCGTCATCCAATCCCTGAGATTACAGAAATCAGGTGGTAGAAAAGTCTTGGGGATTAGAAATGAGATTGAAAAGGGTGGAGGGCAAACCACCTTTTAATTGGTGCTCAAAAAGTGGACGTGGACTTGCAAAGGGAACAGCACAATTCGCCACTGACCCCCGACAGGAGGACTCCACGAGAGTGATGCTCGTCGGAAACCAGTGGATCCCAGTTGATCATGCAAATATTCTAGCTTTTGTTTTTGGGGAGAAGCGTCCACTGGTAGAGGGATAATAAACCAAGATTGCAGTCTCATCCATGCATGGAGCAGCAGGGAAAAGCAAATCACTTGATCTATCTATCTCATCTATCTCACTCTTGTTAATTTCGTTTCGTTTCAGTTGGAATGACCAGAATATTTTGTGCCATTAAAAAAACCGAGATAAAACGGCGTCGTTTTCGTCTCGACTTTAATTCTGGCCCGTTCCAGAAATTCCGGCTAAATTCCGGCCGGAACGTCTCGGTACCGTTCCGGCTCAAAATCATAATATTTCTTTTATTTTAGAACATTTTACTATCATAATATTTTGGAATTTTAGAGATATTTATAATTTTGAGATTATGTTTGTTTGACTTTGTGTTTGTATTGTATAATTTAAAGTTAATTTATCTTGAATTTAAATTATACTTGTTAAATTAATATTTTAATTTTTTTCATATATATATATATATATATATGAACAGTACAACCCCAAAACAGTACGCCGAAACACTCCGAAACCGAAACGTTCCGTTCCAATAGAAAAACCAGAACGACGACGGAACGATGACTGAAACGGTATTGACAACCTATTCTATCTATCTATATACACACACACATATATCCAATTTATATCTATTGAGGGCACCGAATAGTGATGGAAAAAGTTATCCAATCTCTTTAATCTATTTCAAAAGAGTATAGGTTATAAGAAACTCAATATAAAATTCAGACTCCTCTTCGTTTGAGCTGCTCAAACAACTATATATTCTTAAGAGAAGATTGACTTCGCAATCCATTGAGGTGGCTTCATTGGTTGAGGGCTGAGTTATATGAACTTGTATCTCTGGTTTTCCTTCACAAATATGCAAGAATCCCACCTCCATGGATCTTTTTTCTATGCCCAAGTTCTTACTGCATTGCTTCCAAATAATACCATCGAAAGTAACTGCGAGGTTATGCTTTTCCACTTTTTTTTTTTTTTTTTTTTTTTATGCTAATTAATGCTCCATATATGCTGCAATTAACACGTACATTAAATCCAATCCAACTGCTGGAATGGTGGGGCTGAGGCTGGAGTTAGGACGGAATGCTAGGATTGGTGAGAGGCCACCGTATTTAATTAGCTAACTGATTGTGGTTGTAATAGGTCCGGCAGGGTTGCATTATTACGTTGCGTGGTGACTTTGATCTTGACTTCATTGCCAATTAGTTGCCACGAAAGTGAAGATCATGATAAAATTATTGAGATAAAGCTTGAGCGCAGACACGTGCGCACGGTCCAAAACTATAAATCGATCCCCTTAAGAGTTGACCAGCTTAGCTAGCTAGCTAGCTAGCCAGGGGCATCGTCGCTAATATTATTGAGAAAATCTTTGGGAACAAGAGCTAATATAAACAAACACCAAGAAAAAAATAGATCCTTGAAAAAACTTTAGGATCCTAACTTTAAATTCATATTGTTGAGGGAGATCCTTGAGTAAACAAATTGAAGGGATGAGTTCTACCAATTATTTTAGCAGTCAAATTACTAGGATGAGGAAGTAGAAATAAATAGATTTGGTTAAGCAAATTTCAAAATTGCATAAACAAAAGGGAAAGAGAGAACACGAATTTTTAAGAGGGAAAATATAATGAGAGAGGGTCATATGTTGTTTTCATAGTTTTTTAATACATCATATATAAGAATAAATTTATTTTTCTAAATTCATTTTAAAATTTTTGTTTGACTCGTAATATAAAATATAATTTCTAGAGTATTTTAAAAAATGACCTTTTTAATTATACCTTTTCTAATAAGGTGATGTCAAGGAAATTAAGATCTCGCTGCGAATCACTACGAGGGTGTTTAAACACTTATGAAAAACTTTAATTTTTTTTTATTTTTATTTTAAATTAAAATTTTTGATGATTCTAGATCATTTTAATATGCTGATGTTAAAAATAATTTTTTAAAAATAAAAAAATATCATTTTAATATATTTATGAATAATTTTTTTTTAATAACAACCTCAATCAAACTCCAAAATAGACACTATCGTAATTTATCCCATATTCTTCCGAGGTCAAAGTCCCAACTCGTCTCAATCGTGGGGCTTTTTTTTTTTTTTTTTTTTTTTCTTCTTTTCGGGTCATTGTGGGTCTTTTTTTAATGAAGTTGAAATAAAAGGTGGACGTCACGCCTGTTAGGATGGGGAGATCAATCACATAAAATGCTCCATAAACATGGAAAATAAGTTTCTGTGGATGATAAATAGTGTTCACACTACTTTAGTAGCCCTCAGGATAGCTGGATGATCACTTCTGCTCAGCAATTTGTTCTTGACTTGGAATTTTTGGGATGCTTATAAGTCCACAGCAAATATTGGACACGATTGATCTTTTTTGTTTTTTAATATAATTGATTTCGCTGTCCAAATTAAGGGTTCCATAAGAAAATAGCTAATTAAAAGATCAGGGTTAATTTCTTTAAGTTACGAAAAATAGATTTGAACTCCATTTATTTAAAAAAAAACAATATTAATATTGCTCAATCCATCATTAGGCATATTATTAAACATATAGTTTGGAAAATATAATACATTTGTGCTTTTAGAGGCAGAGGAAGAATCATTCTGCTATACAGTAACAAATCCATATACCATACACAACCTCTACATTCTTGCATGCATGCATCTTAAGCAAATAATTCTTGTGTGAGCAGCTGAGGTTTCTCTGAAATACTGCATCGTGCAGTTTATTACTAAGAACAGCAATTCCATGTCCAGGTTTTGGTCAAATCACTGGAGCCCAGAAATGAAAGTTACTCCAGTAGAAGGCAGCCATGAGGTTCCAGAAATAAGATTACCGACAGTAAATTTGGAAGCTTCAGAAGGTCCAATAACATGGAACCCTGGCCATTTTACCCTGTTAGAAGTTCCTGCACCAGGTCCTGTATTCGAGTATTCAGCAAAGTAGAGGGACTTAGCGTAGGAGCCTGCACCAGGCCACTCAACCCAGCCTCTTGATGAAATAACATCGCCAATGCTTGATTCCATCACCACTGATCTTGAATATTTTTTCCAGGGCCTCCCGAGATATGATTTATAGCTGTGCATAACCGGAGCAAAATCGGAGCTCGCAGTGATCCTACAACTTTGTAATGAGAAACCAGTGTTCTGTCCAGGGTCCTCCCTTCCATTTGCTAGAATCACATTGTAGCTATCTCCGTGCGGCTTTCGAAGGGCCAAATTGCAACTCTGGAAAACAGCAGCAGCGTTGCCGAAAATGAAGTCAATGGTGCCAAAAATGTCGCATTCTCTGTAGAATTGACGGAGGGCAAGTGCGTATAGAGTGTCTTGGTAGCCAGCTATGCTGCATCGGTAGAAAACTGAGTGGTCAGAAGCTACGTACAGAGCCAAGGCTTGTTCTCCTCCGGGGCCTGCCGTGTTTTGAAATCCAATATCTCGAGCAATGAAATCATCACCTGTGATTGCTTCACCCGGGAAAATTAAAGATGTCAGCGTACGTCCATCAATTATATATTAAAGGGAAAATGAATTACAAACTAAAGAGATCATACTAATATTTACAAATTTAAACAAATTGACGTTAGTGATATGCAAAGTATTGCTAAATTACTATAATCGAGTCGATATGAACAAAATTAACGGTTGACACAAAAATTTGCACAAAAAATTAGATGATTTTCTTTTTATTTAGCATTAATCAGAAGATTCTTCTGTTAATGAGCTCTAACTCGACATACTTTTACTATATCATTTCTATCCTATAATTTAAATCTGGACTCAAGCCTTGTTGTTAAAAGAAAGAATGTCCTTTTCTTTTGTTTTCTGTGGCAAGGGAGAGCGATGGATTGCCAGTAATATCGTTTCTACCTGAGGGAAAAAAAGCAAAAACAGTATAAAAAACTACAAGCATGCATGTGAACACTATTACCTTCGTAGGACATGCTGTGTGCTCACTTTCCAATTTAATACACAACTCAAAAAGAAAAGGTCGGTTGAAGTTTATATGACCTTTTCTTTTCTTTTATAGGGATGAAAATATATTAATTTAATATATTTTATAGGGGTGAAAATCTAGAGGTTTCGTTTTCAATGAAAAAAGGAAATCTAGAGGTTTGTGTAAATATCGGAAGATCCTGATGAAGAGCTTTGCTTGATCACCTAGCATGTCAATAGTATTCAATCAAGATTAAAGAGCTAGCCTTTAATTTAATATACCTTGTAACAAAAAAGAATAAAAAAACCTATTAGCTGAGAGAGAGAGAGAGAGAGTACTCACTAAATGTAGCAGAACCAGGCATGGAAGAGCCGCCGGCAGCACTGTCATCACCGACAATAACAGTAGAGTATTTACCATCTCCGATCAAGGTGATGCCATCCTTGTTGCTACGAATTTTCTCCTTATAGATTCCTGCCTTCACGTAAATCACAAACCGTTTCCCAGGAGCAGCGTTTATAGCTTCCGATATTGTTTTATAATTACCTGTTCCATCTTGTGCAACCACAGCATTGGCCTTGACGGTGCCGGCTTGAAGCAGTTTTCGATCCTTCGCCGATACCCATTTGGGGAAACCGTGTGATTTCTCCTCTGCACGTCGATTTTTAGTGCTGTTTTTCACCTTACGAGTCCCATGATCACCAGAAATCCGGCTGACTAGTGCTAAAGGGTTGCTGGTCAACTGTGAGAGATAATCCATTTTGTCAGAAATACGTGGCATGAGATCATCAGAGAGACCAAGGGTGTCGGTAGAATCTTTACAAGCCTGTTGAAAGGTCAAAGCAGCACTTAGCCATGTCTGTATGTCATGCTTGTTTTTTCTTGGAGAATCTTTGAGTGCCAATAACGACTGGTCTAGCCGTTTCAGAGACATACCCATCAGGTTCTTGCAGTATTCTGCACGCACATTAGTGGGAGATTTTCAGCTGACAAGCTTGCAGAAATCATAGATTGGCTCAAATTAACACACAAATATATATTTAACATTTCATTGCCAGCGTCAAATAGCATTTTTACTTTCCCTGTTTACTTGACCTGGCAGAGTTACACAGCACCATAGTTGCTTTCAAGAAATTGGTTTTTTTTATGAAAATCGCAATGGAATGACAAAATATAATAAACAAATATCAGGTCATGCATGGAGTGCATATAATTAAGGGAAACAGAATAACCTGTGACGGATAGGACACGTCTGGCTTCTTGAACTTCCAACTGGGAGATTGGTATTTCGAAGTATGAATCTGGCAGCCTGGTCTCAGATATAGTTTTGTTGATTAGATCAGTCATGATGTCGACAGGATGATTTCGGAACTCCTTCCAGGACCGGAGACAGAGGCGAGGATACCTAGTATAGCTGCACTGGGTCTGAACTTGCATCTTGTAACTGTCGTCAATCGCAGCCCATGCCATGGATGATCCGAGCAACCAAAGCACCACCAAATATAGCATTCCCATATCAAACAAGAAATCAAAGAGCGACCAAACAGAAATGTTTATAGCCTAGGAGATTTAGCTGGCTGTTTTCAAACTATCACATGAACACTCAAGAGCAGATATATAGCATTCGCATTTATTGCAAAGGAAGCTCGATCTCTCTGGCACGGATATTTAGAAATGCTCCCAGAGAACCTTTTAGTTAGGTTGGTGGTCTAATTCTATCGAACCCTGACAAAGAAGTGGTGCTGAAATGTCCATGTCAAGTCAACAATATGCAAGTCATCGTGAGTGGGTCTCATTAGCCACTAGAATCAAGGGCACAACCTCACAAGATAATAACTCACACAAAAATGATCATGAGCCAATTGTTCTTCCTTCTCCCCTTACTAGTTTACACACAGCAGAAACCTACAGCAAATTCGCCTGTGAAAAAAAAAATTGCGTAGGATAATTGAATGATTTATTGAGATGATGGTATGATAGGACCAAGATATGACTTTTGTTTCTGTCCAAAAAAATAGAAAACGGGTTGGTGGTTATAAATTATTTGTTGTTACATGTGAGATAAAACAAGGAAATTGCATGCTCCTTTTCCTTTCGTCCATGCTTTTAGCTTTCTGCTAGTACTATAATTAAAGATAAGACTATTCAACTTTAAATATTCACTATTTATATTGCCTGCGTTGTTACGCTGAAAAGATTTAAAGTTAATTTATAATATAATAAAAACATGAGTGTCATATATATATATATATATATATATATATATGACACTCATGTTTTTATTATATTATATATATATATATATATATTTTAAATTACATGAAAGGTGTTAATCAAGATATTAACTAAAATATAAAAAGCGTGCCGATTTTATTGTGGATTTTTTATTGTGTATATAGACACAAATTACTATGAATTGTGACAAAAACTTACCATTTTACTCCCGGGATGAAAAATTTAATTCTCGGAACCAGAGGTATTTTTGACATTTTCAAGGAACATGAATGATATTTTTGAATTCTTTGCACAGTAAAACTACCATTTTACCTCTGGGAGCTGACAAAAGGACACGGAACAGTGGGATGTTTTCGTTTTTTTTACAAATTCATGCACAGTGAAACTAATAAAATACCTCCTTAAAAGACAAAAAAAAGCCTTGAAATCGGGGGTATTATGGTACTTTCACCCTGTTTTTCAGTAATTATCGCTGGGTCCAAGAGTACATAGGTAATTTATTAGTTTTTATTATTTGTTTTCAAAAACACTACAGACGTACGGACACGCTGATAGTTTTTCATGCGCATGCAGCGTCTCTTGGCAGTGAAAACTGATCGTCCGCCGTGTCAACTGGTGTGCCACCATGACCTCTGCCTCCCGGGTGGCGCATGACAATGTCCAGTGATCTGGGAAATGCTGGTGAACAATTTTTGTTTTTTTCTCCCTTTTCTCTCTCCTGCCATTGGAAATTATAGGTAAGTCCTTCTTGTTTCTCCTGGTTTTAATTTAGTCCATGTTCTTTTGATTTTGGTTTTATTCCTGATTTCTTCAATGAAAATTTTGATGTTTTTCAATTGTGCCCTTCAATTGAAAGTGATTATATATGTTGGTTTTTATTTCAGTCCTTATTCTTTTGATTTTTGATTTATTTTTGGTTCCTATAATTTTTTTGGTTCATAGGTTTTAATTTTGTCCTCCAATTGAAATTAGTCATATATGTTACTTTTCATTTTGGTCCTTATTCTTTTAATTTTTAACAAAATTACACTGCAATTTCCTTTAAAAATGCCTTTATTTGTTTCGGTCCTAAGATTTTTATTTGTTTCAATTTTGTCCTTTGATTGGAATTAAATATATATTTTATTTTTTTGTTTTGGCCTTTATTCTTTGAATTTTTATTTGGTATTAATTCCTTTTGTTTTTCCTGTCTTTCTTTGACAATGTTTATTTTTTACCCGTATTTATGCACCTATGCTTTTTGTTTTTGTTTTATTTTTGTTGTTTTATTTTTTTATTGGGGTTTTATTTTTATTTGGTCCAATCTTGAAATTTTAATTTATATAAGTGATCATTTTAAAATTAATATTTCTGCTTTTTCTCCTTTGTTCGTTTTGTTTTGTGTTTTATGTTATTTTTATCTATTTTTCGGGTCAAATGATTTTATGATTTCATTGTTTGGGCAACAATAATGATAATTTTAATGATTATTATTATTATTATTTTTTATTTATTTATTTTTTATTCTTTAGAGAAATTTAATGATTTTGGGAAATTTTTTGATAATAATGACGATAACGTAGGGGTAGATTTTCAATGATTTTTCTTCCTTTTGTAGATAGAAAATTAACTACTTATTTTTATTATTTGATTATTGCAAGTGTTTTCACAATTTATATTTTGTTTCTTATGTTTAATTTAAATTGGATTATAAAATGAACTAATCCTAATATAGTGAATTCAATAATTTAGATATTCAAATCTTCTTGTTTTTTTAATGATGATAATACTTTTATGCTGTTGATTTTGTTGAAAACTACTAAATAGATAATTTTATGTCGATTTAAAATTCATATATTTTATAAAAAACTAGCACTTCACATGAATTCTGCACAAATTTGTTATTTTGCCCAAATTTATATTATAATAAAAAATCTCATACAATTAATATTTTTTTGTGTTGAAAAAAATATGGCTCTGACCACGACACGACGCGAGTAAGTGGCTTGCAAAAAGATACATGATGTCTATTTTGAAAACAATAAATTAAAAAAATAATATATGAATCAATAAATTATAAAAAAAATTACGAATGCAAATTAAAAACTAAAGTTGGGAGTTCAATTTACTAGTAAAAGAAAAAACAAAAGATGCATATACAAATATTTTATTCAAATACAGCAAAAGAATTATATATGTATATATTTTTTTGGATGCAAGGAAACTCCACCCCATGAAAAATGTATTTTGTTGGCCCAAATGAGTGAGTAAAATTCTGGTTGTTCCAGATTCTTATAAAGGGTGCATGTCCTTCCTCGAATTCAAGACCTGCTCAGATAACAAATTCTCTGTCTTCACGCCATTTTTTTTTGGGGAAGCAATATGATATAAGAGAAAAATCCAAATAAACTAGGTATTACAAAAATTTAAATCTAAAGGTATTAATCTTCGATTTGGGATCGTTAAAAGCAAATTAAGTATTGAAAAAAAGAAAGGAAAATGCTATCGCTAACATCTATAGCCAAGGAAAACCTTTAAATCATTTAGAGAAAGTAAAAAAAAAGAAGAAAAGTATTATTTGGTTATTAACTATACAATAAAACGCGTCCCGATTTTACTGTGCGAATTTACAGTAAAACATACTATTAATATATATTGGCGTGAATGAAGAACTAAATGCTGAGGTGGCCGAGTTGGTCGAAGAGGCACGGTTTTAAACGTCTGGCGGAGGGGCAGGGTTCGAATCCTACTGTAAGCAAACTATTTTGCTTAGAAATGTGATTGATTTATCTTTTAAAAATATTTTTTATTTTGAAATGTATTAAAATGATTAAAAAAAATTAAAATTATTTTTAATATTAGCACATAAAAATGATATAAAAACATTAAGAAATATAATGTTTGGACAATGTTTGTTTTCTGTCCATATTTATTCATTTATGCTTTTAATTTGTTTTTTCAGTTCATTTTTTGTTGGGGGTTTATTTTTATTAAGTTTTGTTATGAAATTTTAATTTATGTTGGTGATAATTTTAAAATTAATATTGCTTCTTTTTTGTGTGTGTGTTTTATGTTATTTTATATGTTTTTAGGTCATATCATTTTATGATTTTATTGTTTACACAATAATAATGATAATTTTTGTGATTCTTTTTTCTTTTTTTTTTTTTTGTTAAAATGTTTTGATTTTGATTTTGATTTTTTGGTCCAATTTATTGATTTTAATTGTTTGGACAGTAATGTTGATAATAATTTTAACTGTTATAATAATTAAAATGACAGTAATGTAGGGATGATTTTTCAATTTATGATTTCGTCCTTTTATGAATAGAAAATTAACTGCTTATTTTTGTTATTTGATTATTGGAGGTCTTTTCATAATTTATATTTTATTTTTAAATGTAATTTAAATTGAATTATAAAATGAACTAATTTTAATATAATGAGTTCAATAATTCAAATATCCAAATCTTCTTGCTTTTTTACTGATGATGATAATTTTATACTGGTTATTTGGTTTAAATCTACTACACAAATAAATTTATATCGATTTAAAATTTATATATTTTATAGAAAACTTGCACTTTCACAGGAATTCTGCATAAATTTATTATTTTGACTAAATTTATATTATAAAAAAAAACACACAATTAATTTTTTTCGTTGAAAAAAATATGGTGTCGCCCGCAACGAGGCATAGGGGCATTGACTTTATATTTTGTTTTTAAATTTGATTTAAATAAAATCATAAAATGAACTAATCTTAATATAATGAATTTAATAATTCAAATATCCAAATCTTCTTGTTTTTTTAATGATGATGATAATTTTATGCTGGTTATTTCGTTACAACCTAATAAACAGATAAATTTATATCGATTTAAAGTTCATATATTTTATAGAAAACTTGCACTTCACAGGAATTCTGCACAAATTTATTATTTTTTCTAAATTTATATTATAACAAAAAAAATACAATTAATATTTTTTATGTTAAAAAAAAATATGGTGCCGCCCGCGACGAGGCGCGGGGGCATTGGCTAGTTAAATCTAACTCATGTGCATATTTGTATATTATTACACACAATATTTTCGATGAATTCCAAAAGACATTCACATGTCCAAGATCAATTCATCGAAGTATTAAAAATTCACGTATGGAACTTTAGTTAACAAGTGATCAAGGAAATAAAAAACAGAAAAATCTAATATTAATTAAATTAAATTAAAATTATATGAAAAGTGTTGTTTATTCCCAATTATTTTAATATAATCAATGCTATATTTGTTTATTATCTATTTTTTTAAATAAATATATATTTTTTAATTAGATGAAAAAAGCTGTACAGTTTACCCGATAAAAGTTTATTGAATTTTGAATTTCAAATAATATAACCTGCATCTTCAATCGGAGGAGAAAAAGATAATGCTTATTTATTTAATTTCTAATTTTAAAAACCCAACTTTTCCCTATAATCTTAATTTATTTCTTTAGTATACATATTTATGTTTTTTTTCTAATGCAAAAATATATTACACATGACACATAATGTAATGAAATTTAATCGAAGGGGAGAATTCCTTAAGAAACCTATAGAGTAGAAGAGTAGACAAGAGTATAAGGATATAATTTACTCAAAGCTTAAGAATTATTTAATAAAAAAATGTCTAATATTTGGGTTAATGTATTTTACTATCCTTAATTGGTAAATATTTCATGTTGTGGGTTTAAATATTTTAATCAACATCTATCTCTAAAAAAATGTCTAATATTTTATGCCGTGTATTTTACTATCCTCAATTAGTAAATATTTCATGTCATGAGATTAAATATTTTGATCAACATATATCTCTAAAAAACTATCTAATATTTGATGTCATGTATTTTATTATCTTTAATTGGTAAATATTTCATATTATGACATTAAATATCTTGATCAACATCTATCTCTATACTCTAACTTTTATATAGAAGTTTAAAATCATTATAAGTAAGAGAACCCAAATGTAAATACCAATCAATCTAGCACCAATCTACTTCTCACTAAAGAATGCCATACATCTTTTATCTTTGGATAATACGTCAATACCATAAGTATCATATTCGACCTCAAATAGTTTTTTTAAATTAGGCATATTATTAAACATATAGTTTGGAAAATAAAATACATTTGTGCTTTCAGAGGCAGAGGAAGAATCATTCTGCTATACAGTAACAAATCCATATACCATACACAACCTCTACATTCTTGCATGCATGCATCTTAAGCAAATAATTCTTGTGTGAGCAGCTGAGGTTTCTCTGAAATACTGCATCGTGCAGTTTATTACTAAGAACAGCAATTCCATGTCCAGGTTTTGGTCAAATCACTGGAGCCCAGAAATGAAAGTTACTCCAGTAGAAGGCAGCCATGAGGTTCCAGAAATAAGATTACCGACAGTAAATTTGGAAGCTTCAGAAGGTCCAATAACATGGAACCCTGGCCATTTTACCCTGTTAGAAGTTCCTGCACCAGGTCCTGTATTCGAGTATTCAGCAAAGTAGAGGGACTTAGCGTAGGAGCCTGCACCAGGCCACTCAACCCAGCCTCTTGATGAAATAACATCGCCAATGCTTGATTCCATCACCACTGATCTTGAATATTTTTTCCAGGGCCTCCCGAGATATGATTTATAGCTGTGCATAACCGGAGCAAAATCGGAGCTCGCAGTGATCCTACAACTTTGTAATGAGAAACCAGTGTTCTGTCCAGGGTCCTCCCTTCCATTTGCTAGAATCACATTGTAGCTATCTCCGTGCGGCTTCCGAAGGGCCAAATTGCAACTCTGGAAAACAGCAGCAGCGTTGCCGAAAATGAAGTCAATGGTGCCAAAAATGTCGCATTCTCTGTAGAATTGACGGAGGGCAAGTGCGTATAGAGTGTCTTGGTAGCCAGCTATGCTGCATCGGTAGAAAACTGAGTGGTCAGAAGCTACGTACAGAGCCAAGGCTTGTTCTCCTCCGGGGCCTGCCGTGTTTTGAAATCCAATATCTCGAGCAATGAAATCATCACCGGTGATTGCTTCACCCGGGAAAATTAAAGATGTCAGCGTCCATCAATTATATATTAAAGGGAAAATGAATTACAAACTAAAGAGATCATACTAATATTTACAAATTTAAACAAACTGACGTTAGTGATATGCAAAGTATTACTAAATTACTATAATCGAGTCGATATGAACAAAATTAACGGCTGACACAAAAATTTGCACAAAAAATTAGATGATTTTCTTTTTATTTAGCATTAATCATAAGCTTCTTCAGTTAATGAGCTCTAACTCGACATACTTTTACTATATCATTTCTATCCTATAAAAAACTACAAGCATGCATGTGAACACTATTACCTTCGTAGGACATGCTGTGTGGTCACTTTCCAATTTAATACACAACTCAAATAGAAAAGGTCGGTTAAAGTTTACATGACCTTTTCTTTTCTTTTATAGGGATGAAAATATATTAATTTAATATATTTTATAGGGGTGAAAATCTAGAGGTTTCGTTGTCAATGAAATAAGGAAATCTAGAGGTTTGTGTAAATATCGGAAGATCCTGATGAAGAGCTTTGCTTGATCACCTAGCATGTCAATAATATTCAATAAAGATTAAAGAGCTAGCCTTTAATTTAATATATATACCTTGTAACAAAAAAGAATAAAAAAACCTATTAGCTGAGAGAGAGAGAGAGAGAGAGAGTACTCACTAAATGTAGCAGAACCAGGCATGGAAGAGCCGCCGGCAGCACTGTCATCACCGACAATAACTGTAGAGTATTTACCATCTCCGATCAAGGTGATGCCATCCTTGTTGCTACGAATTTTCTCCTTATAGATTCCTGCCTTCACGTAAATCACAAACCGTTTCCCAGGAGCAGCGTTTATAGCTTCCGATATTGTTTTATAATTACCTGTTCCATCTTGTGCAACCACAGCATTGGCCTTGACGGTGCCGGCTTGAAGCAGTTTTCGATCCTTCGCCGATACCCATTTGGGGAAACCGTGTGATTTCTCCTCTGCACGTCGATTTTTAGTGCTGTTTTTCACCTTACGAGTCCCATGATCACCAGAAATCCGGCTGACTAGTGCTAAAGGGTTGCTGGTCAACTGTGAGAGATAATCCATTTTGTCAGAAATACGTGGCATGAGATCATCAGAGAGACCAAGGGTGTCGGTAGAATCTTTACAAGCCTGTTGAAAGGTCAAAGCAGCACTTAGCCATGTCTGTATGTCATGCTTGTTTTTTCTTGGAGAATCTTTGAGTGCCAATAACGACTGGTCTAGCCGTTTCAGAGACATACCCATCAGGTTCTTGCAGTATTCTGCACGCACATTAGTGGGAGATTTTCAGCTGACAAGCTTGCAGAAATCATAGATTGGCTCAAATTAACACACAAATATATATTTAACATTTCATTGCCAGCGTCAAATAGCATTTTTACTTTCCCTGTTTACTTGACCTGGCAGAGTTACACAGCACCATAGTTGCTTTCAAGAAATTGGTTTTTTTTATGAAAATCGCAATGGAATGACAAAATATAATAAACAAATATCAGGTCATGCATGGAGTGCATATAATTAAGGGAAACAGAATAACCTGTGACGGATAGGACACGTCTGGCTTCTTGAACTTCCAACTGGGAGATTGGTATTTCGAAGTATGAATCTGGCAGCCTGGTCTCAGATATAGTTTTGTTGATTAGATCAGTCATGATGTCGACAGGATGATTTCGGAACTCCTTCCAGGACCGGAGACAGAGACCAGGATACCTAGTATAGCTGCACTGGGTCTGAACTTGCATCTGGTTACTGTCGTCAATCGCAGCCCATGCCATGGATGATCCGAGCAACCAAAGCAACACCAAATATAGCATTCCCATATCAAACAAGAAATCAAAGAGCGACCAAACAGAAATGTTTATAGCCTAGGAGATTTAGCTGGCTGTTTTTAAACTATCACATGAACACTCAAGAGCAGATATATAGCATTCGCATTTATTGCAAAGGAAACTCGATCTCTCTGGCACGGATATTTAGAAATGCTCCCAGAGAACCTTTTAGTTAGGTTGGTGGTCTAATTCTATCGAACCCTGACAAAGAAGTGGTGCTAAAATGTCCATGTCAAGTCAACAATATGCAAGTCATCGTGAGTGGGTCTCATTAGCCACTAGATTCATGGGCACAACCTCACAAGATAATAACTCACACAAAAATGATCATGAGCCAATTGTTCTTCCTTCTCCCCTTACTAGTTTACACACAGCAGAAACCTACAGCAAATTCGCCTGTGAAAAAAAAAATTGCGTAGGATAATTGAATGATTTATTGAGATGATGGTATGATAGGACCAAGATATGACTTTTGTTTCTGTCCAAAAAAATAGAAAACGGGTTGGTGGTTATAAATTATTTGTTGTTACATGTGAGATAAAACAAGGAAATTGCATGCTCCTTTTCCTTTCGTCCATGCTTTTAGCTTTCTGCTAGTACTATAATTAAAGATGAGACTATTCAACTTTAAATATTCACTATTTATATTGCCTGCGTTGTTACGCTGAAAAGATTTAAAGTTAATTTATAATATAATAAAAACATGAGTGTCATATATATATATATATATATATATATATATATATATATATATTTTAAATTACATGAAAGGTGTTAATCAAGATATTAACTAAAATATAAAAAGCGTGCCGATTTTACTATGGATTTTTCATTGTGTATATAGACACAAATTACTATGAATTGTGACAAAAACTTACCATTTTACTCCCGGGATGAAAAATTTAATCCTCGGAACCAGAGGTATTTTTGACATTTTCAAGGGACATGAATGATATTTTTGAATTCTTTGCACAATAAAACTACAATTTTACCTCTGGGAGTTGACAAAAGGACACGGAACAGTGGGGTGTTTTTGTTTTTTTTACAAATTCATGCACAGTGAAACTAGTAAAATACCCCCTGAAAAGACAAAAAATAAGCCCTGGAATCGAGGGTATTGTGGTACTTTCCCCCTGTTTTTAAGTGATTATCGCTAGGTCCAATAGTATATAGGTAATTTACCATTTATTATTATTTGTTTTCGAAAACACTGCAGACATACGGATGCGCTGATAGTGTTTCATGCGCATGCAGCGTCTCTTGGCAGTGAAAACTGATCGTCCGCCGTGTCAACTGGTGTGCCACCATGACCTCTGCCTCACGGGGCAGCGCATGTCGATGTCTGGTGATCTGGGAAATGCCGGTGAATGATTTTTGGTTTTTTCTCCCTTTTCTCTCTCCTGCCATTGGAAATTATAGGTAAGTCCTTCATGTTTCTCCTGGTTTTAATTTAGTCCATGTTCTTTTGATTTTGGTTTTATTCCTGATTTCTTCAATGAAAATTTTGATGTTTTTCAATTATGCCCTTTAATTGAAAGTGATTATATATATTGGTTTTCATTTCAGTCCTTATTCTTTTGATTTTTGATTTATTTTTGGTTCCTATAATTTTTTTGGTTCGCAGGTTTTAATTTTGTCCTCCAATTGAAATTAGTCATATATGTTAGTTTTCATTTTGGTCCTTATTCTTGTAATTTTCAACAAAATTACACTGCAATTTCCTTTAAAAATGCCTTTATTTGTTTCGATCCTAAGATTTTTATTTGTTTCAATTTTGTCCTTTGATTGGAATTAATTATATATTTTATTTTTTGTTTTGACCTTTATTCTTTGAATTTTTTATTTGGTATTAATTCCTTTTGTTTTTCCGGTCTTTCTTTGACAGTGTTTATTTTTTACCCGTATTTATGCACCTATGCTTTTTGTTTTTGTTTAAATTTTTTTGTTTTATTTTTTTATTGGGGTTTTATTTTTATTTGGTCCAATCTTGAAATTTTAATTTATATTAGTGATCATTTTAAAATTAATATTTCTGCTTTTTCTCCTTTGTTCGTTTTGTTTTGTGTTTTATGTTATTTTTATCTGTTTTTCGGGTCAAATGATTTTATGATTTCATTGTTTAGGCAATAATAATGATAATTTTTTTATTGTTTTTTTTTGTAAAAATGTTTTGCTTTTTTTATTCTTTAGAGCAATTTAACGATTTTAATTGTTTTGGGAAAATGTTGATAATAATGACGATAACGTAGGGGTAAATTTTCAATGATTTTCTTGTTTTTGTAGATAGAAAATTAACTAGTTATTTTTGTTATTTGATTATTGCAGGTGTTTTCACAATTTATATTTTGTTTCTTATGTTTAATTTAAATTGGATTATAAAATGAACTAATCCTAATATAGTGATTTCAATAATTTAGATATTCAAATCTTCTTGTTTTTTTAATGATGATAATACTTTTATGCTGTTGATTTTGTTGAAACTACTAAACAAATAAATTTATGTCGATTTAAAATTCATATATTTTATAGAAAACTTGCACTTCACATGAATTTTGCACAAATTTATTATTTTGGCCAAATTTATATTATAATAAAAAAATCTCATACAATTAATATTTTTGTGTTGAAAAAAATATGGCTCTGACCACGACACGACGCGAGTAAGTGGCTTGCAAAAAGATACATGATGTCTATTTTGAAAAAAATAAATTAAAAAAATAATATATGAATCAATAAATTATAAAAAACATATGAATGCAAATTAAAAACTAAAGTTGAGAGTCAATTTACTAGTAAAAGAAAAAAACAAAAGATGCATATACAAATATTTTATTCAAATACAGCAAAACAAATATATATGTATATATTTTTTTGGATCCAAGGAAATTCTACCCCATGAAAAATGTATTTTATGGGCCCAGATGAGTGAGTAAAATTCTGGTTGTTCCAGACTCTTATAAAGGGTGCACATTCTTACTCAAATTCAAGACCTGCTCAGATAGCAAATTCTCTGTCTTCACGCCATTCCTTTTGGGGACGCAATATGATATAAGAGAAAAATCCAAATAAAGTAGGTATTGCAAAAATTTAAATTTAAAGGTATTAATCTTCGATTTGGGATCGTTAAAAGCAAATTAATCTTTCACTAGCAGGAAGGATCACTTTGTGTAAATTTGTGCTATCAAATGTTCCGTTGTACCCTATGCAAGCTGCTGTAATTCCCAAACATACCTGCAATGAGATAGAAAAAATATGCAGGAGGTTCATTTGGGGGCATCAAGAAGGCAGGGATAAGATTCATCTTGTTAATTGGAAGAGGATGTGTCAGCCAAAGGATGAGGGTGGGATGGGTATAAGGAAAATGGAGGGAATGAATAAGGCTTTTATAATGAAGTTAGCATGGGGAGTGCTACAAGAAAATAAACTGTGGGTGCAATTTCTGAAGGAGAAATATATGAGTTCTAATAGGGGGGATGACCACCCGGTTGCTTCGGCTAAAGACTCAGTGTTGTGGAAATCTATATGTCAGGTGTGGGATACAGTGAAACAAAACGTCGGCTGGTATACATGATTTCACACGGTTTGATCATGTTTATTTGATCTCCCATAAGTCTAAAACATTGGATTACTTCATTCGATACACAAAAATGGTGGAGAATAAACTAAACACTAAGATCAAAACTTTACGAACAGATCGAGGACGTGAATACTTGTCTGAACAGTTCAAATGTTTTTGTGATGAAAAAGATATAGCTAGACAGCTAACTATTCCTTATACTCCACAACAAAATGGTGTGGAAGAAAGAAGGAATAGAACCTTGTTTGACATGGTTAGGTCAATGATGGCGCAAACTAACTTACCAATTTTCTTTTAGGGAGATGCATTGTTAACTGTTGCTTACATATTTAATCGTGTGCCTTCTAAATATGTCTCATCCACTCCATATGAATTATGGAATGACATCAAATCTAATCTAGGTTATTTCCATCCATGGGGGTGTGCATCTTATATTCACAATATTTTTCTTGAATATGGGAAACTTGGTCCTAGGGAGAAGAAGTGTGTTTTTATACGCTATTCCAAACATTCCAAATGATTTGTATTTTTTGGTGAAAAAGCTGATGAAAGAGTGATAGAGATTGAGTCACATGATGTTGTATTCTTAGAAGAGTTTTTTACGAAAACAGTTGAGGTTAAACAAGATTTTCGATTATATGAAATGGAAAATCTAGACAACGACACAACAAGCCATTTAGTAGAGAATTTAAATGAAACTTTTAATCCTCCTAGTAACAGTAGGAGTGATATTTTGTCTATTCCTACTCTCATGGAGCAAGAACATGAGCAATCTCAACCTCGTAGAAGCATTCGTTAACCTATTCCTCGTCGTCGATATGAGATTGAAGGGAAAACGCTTATGATTGCTTCACAAGATGATGAAGAGCCACAAACATTAAGTGATGCTTTATCTGGTCACAAAGCCAAAAAATGGATTCAAGCTATGGAAGAAGAAATAGAGTCAATGAAAACTAATCAAGTCTGGGACTTGATTGATTTATTGTCAAGACAAAGATCCATTGGAATAAATGGGTTCTTAAAATTAAACGTAAGACAAATGGGTCAATAGAATGTTATAAGGCTTGACTAGTAGCGAAAGGCTATACTCAAGAAGAGGGAATTGATTATGAAGATACATTCTCACCAGTTGTGAGAATTACTTCAATTCGTCTTATTTTAGCTATAGTCACATATATAGACTTAGATTTATACCAAATGGATGTTAGAACTGCGTTTCTTAATGGAGAACAAGATGAGGAGATCTATATGGATCAAGCTTTAGGATTCGAGACTAAAGGATAAGAGCGCAAAGTTTGCAAGCTTAATAGATTTATTTATGGTCTTAAGCAAGCCTCTAAACAATGGAACATCAAGTTTCATCAAGTTATCCAAAATGATGGTTTTGCAATGATGGAAGAAGATCATTGTGCGTATTTAAAATGTTCTAACAATAGTTTTGTAATATTGTCCTTATATGTTGATGACATTTTAATAGCTAGAAACAACAAAGAGATGATTGATACTGTCGCGACGGCGACTTTTTTTACGCGCTTCGCGCCCCGCCGTTCCCCCGGATTTAGGGAGACAACGGCGCGCGGTGAAAATAGGGATTGTTTTATAGTTGTAAAAATTATGACTATAATTATTAGGAGTCGCCACCTAGTATTACGGTCACTAGATAACCTATTGGTCTGCTAGAGTCTGGGTAAGGGGACTTGTTGTGCAAGGGGAAGACGCATCACCCCCAGTGCACCTTACCTAAGGTAAGCTGCATTGTTGTTTGATTGTTTTTCTAAGTTAAAATTTTGCAATGCATTTTCAAAAACCCCTTTTTTGTGTGTGTCTGCGGGTGTATTTTACAATGTAATTTTACACCGCAGTCACAAACCTTTTTTTTTATCTACGAATGTACTTTACAATGTAGTTTTACACCGTAGTAAAAACTCTTTTTTATCTACGGATGTACTTTAAATGTAATTTTACATCGTAGTAAAAACTTTTTATTTGTGAGTGTACTTTACAAAGTACTTTTACACCCTAATAGATAAAACAAAATAATTTTTAATTTTTTTCTGATATTTTGGCCAAATTTCAATGGATAATCATAAACTGGTTACGATATCCAATTTTTCTTTTAAAACATGAGAAAGATGCAAAAATATATTTTCTTTATGAAAAATATGCTTGGAAAATCTTGGGATTCGGCCGTATGCACGAAAATAAATACATTTTTGATATTTTTTTATGCAATTTTTGTTTTTTTTAAATAAATAAATAAAATAAAAAACATTCGTGCTGGGCTGGCCCATCCAAGTGGGCCGACCCAGTCAAGTTGGGCCAAGGGCCCAACTATGAGAGCTTGGCTGGGGTGGGCTGGACACGACTCAGTCAACTGAGCTGGGCCGAGAGCAGCCCAGCCCACCCAACACACACAGAATATATATATATATATATTCACGCTGCATGCAGCGTGCACAGTAACGTGGTGGTCAACCGACCACCACGAGTGGTTCACCTATCACTGCCGCCGGGTAGAGGAGATCGAGGTGGTTCTCCCTGTCATGGTGGCGTCGAAAATGGTGGCCCGTGGTGGCCGGAGGGAGCTCTTAAAGTGTCGGGTCTGGGCTGCCGTTCGCTGCTGCTCTTTGCTGCTCGTCGCCATTACCGGTGTTGGAGGGAGAGCTGGACCTGATGGTGGTCGACATGGGTCGGTTCTGTGGAGGAGGAGATCACGGTGGTGAGGGAAAAGAGGGTTGGTTGCCGGCGAAGAGAGAGAGAGAGGGATGACGGTGCTGGTTTTAGAGAGAGAGGGAGGACTGCGAAAATGGGGAGAGAGAGAACAAACGGGGCTGAAGAAGATGACGATGATTGTGTTATTTCATGTGATTTTCCTTTGTTTTTCTCCGCCAAAATTTCTGCCAATTTTCTCCTCCTTTTCTTCTGCGTTTTTTCCTCCGTTTCTCTTCTCTGTAATTTTTCTCCCCTGTTTTTTGAATTCACCCTCCTCTGTTCAGTCTCCTCTGTGCTCCGATCTCTGCCTCTTTTTTTTCTACTTTAATCTTCTCTTCTCTGTTATCACCTCTTTTTTCTCTCTTTTCTCGTCTCTCTGTCTCTCCTTTTCCTTCGTTTTTTTTTTCAGTTTTCAAACCTCTGTCACGTAATTCTCCCTTTTTTTTTCCTGCTCTGCATGCAGCGTCCATGACTGCTATTTATAGGGGAGCTTGGCCTGCCACGGTGGCTAAAATATTGTGGATGTCGTCGGCGTGGTGGCCTGCTTCCGGCTGGGTGGCTGTTGGCAGCGGCACAGGTGGGCTGTCGGCAGCGTGCAGGTGGCTGGTCGGTAGGCAGCGGTGGGCTGTTGTTTTGGAAGGAAATGAAAATGCAATTTGGTTCTTGAATTTGTAATTGTTCTAATTGCAGCCTCAATTGGCTTTAAACTTTTAATTTCTTTAATTTTTCCCCTGACTTCGCACAATTGACTTGGAAAAAATTCAATTCGGTTTCCGAAAATTTCAATTTTCTCAACTGAAGCTGAATTAATCTCAAGAACTTGATTTTTTCATTGATTAAGCCCTTAATTAATTAATTTGACCAACTTAAAGTATAATTAAGTCCTTGCACTTAATTAAATCCTTTAATTGGATCCTAAATTAATTCTTAAACATAATTATACTTCAAATTGGGCCATGATTAAATCAAATTGGCCTATTCAAAATATAATTATTATTTTTGACTTAACTTTTACCTCAAATTTGTATTTTCTCTCATTTTTTGGGCACAAAAGAGATATGATTCAGCTCAGAAAATATTCAAAATTTTCACTGTGATTTTTCTAACAATGCCAAGCCCCTTTTATTTTATTTTTGTCATTTTTTATTTTATTTTGGGGATTAACCCAAAAATTGGGTTACGACAGATACTACCAAAAGGAGGTTATCATCTAACTTTGACATGAAAGACATGGGTGAGGCCAGCTTTGTTCTTGGTGTGAAAATCATTAGAGATCGTGCTAAAAGGCTTTGGGGTTTAACTCAAGAGACTTATATCAAAAACATGTTAGAGCGTTATCACATGCAAGATATTAAAACAATAGACACCCTTGTTGATAAAAGTTTGAGCCTAAATAGTGATGTGTGTCCCAAGACTAGAAGAAAAAGAGAAAATGTCCAAAGTACCTTATGCCAGTGTTGTTGGTAGTTTGATGTATGCAATGATGTGCACACGTCCCGATATATGTTATATTGTTGGATTGGTTAGCCGATATCAATCAAATCCTGGTCAGAAACATTAGATGGCAATCAAAAGGATTCTATGATATCTGAAAGGAACTTCAAATTACATGTTATGTTACCAAGGAAATAAAGATTTACAATTGATTGGTTACTTTGATGCTGATTGGGGAGGAGATGTTGACCAATCTAAATCAACTGCAGGATGTGCTTTCTTGCTTAATGATAGTGCAAAACTATGGAGGAGCAAGAAACAATCTTGCATAGCCTTATCTACCATGGAAGCTGAGTATGTAGCTTATTCTGCAGCAACACAAGATGTTGTTTGGTTATAAAATTTCTTAGATTATTTGAAAATTGTCAAATCAACATTAAATCCAATGACAATTTATGGTGATAACACTACTGCAATAACTGTGGCCGATCCAGAATACCATGGAAAGACCAAACACATCAAGATGATATATCACTACATTAAAGAAGCGATTAATGACCATGATGTGATCCTAAAACACATTTCTACAAATTCTATCGTTGCAAATTCCCTCACAAAACCAATAGCAAGGGATGCATATTTAGACATGTGAAATCCCTTGGTCCATGTAAAATGTAATTAAGTAATGAATAAAAGTTATTTGGGTATCATTTTATTCATTATTTGTTTACTGATATATTGAGTATCATACAGTACAATTTGTTAAAGTATGTCGATAGACTAAGATTGGTTCACTTATATTAGCAATCGCCTCTAGCATTTGTAAGGTGCGTAAAGATGAGACTAATTGAGTTTTAATGCTCAAAAAGCAACTTGGCCGTAGTGAGAGCGATTTTTAACTCAAAATGATTATCAAAGAGTTGCCTTGGTTGGAACCAAGATGAGGTTCTTAAATAAAAGAATCAACATGAATGAATTCCCACCATTCATGTGTCTATTATGATTGAAGCTGAGTATGAAATTATTCATTTGTCATTAATGATAATGAGCAAATGAGAATTTCTGATTTGAAGTCTTTGTTTTTGGCAACAAGATTGAGACTCATATAATGTATTTCCTTTAACAAGAAGAGCAACGACATACGCTCTTTGTCTTTAGAAAAGGAAAGAGTACGCTCCACTATAACATGTATTTCATACAACATGTGCTGACGACCATTACAGGATTGAAGAATGGATCCCTGCTTCTTTATTATATGAGTCCTGGAGATCATATCTAATATCTCAACATCTTACCCTTTGTGACTTTTGACTATATCATGAGGTGATGAATAAATGATCGCTACTTTAGGAGTATATCACATGGTCATGAATGGTTCGACTTAAATGAATACTCTTAGGAAAGCGAGTTAATTCAGATATATGTGATATAAAAATGAAAGAAAAAGTAATTTTAGTTCTACACTTGTTACTTGTATTCACCGACCGAGATCATATCATTTGAATAAATTTGATATGATTTAGAATACATGTAATTGTCATGATGGATTGAGTACGAAATCTTGAATTATATTCATTCATGTGTAACTAAAAGTGCTTGGGGTATATTAGTACACTCTAAGAAATAATTAATCATAAAATAAATGTCTCCTATATGGCCTATATTAGGTTTATATAGATTAAAGCTTTGTGTGCTTTAGGTCGCATGGTTTGTTCGTCACATGGTCTATTCATCGCATGGTCTATATTACTACACTCTAAGAAATAATTCTCTGTGTGCTTTAGGTCACATGGTCTGTTCGTCAAGTATGAAATTTTTGTGCAAGTTTGAAAAATAATGTATTAGATAAATCTAGCCCTTCATGGGCGAGTGGGAGATGTTGGTAATTAGATTTGACCTGTTTCGCCCATGAGGGATGAACCCGGTCTATTTATCTAGAGGTGTGGTTTGGCCTGGTTCGCCCATGATAGATGAAACTGATCTATTTATCTAGGGGTGTTACTTATTGGTAACCGCTATGTAACCGCTCCTCTCTATATATAAATATGGACTTCCCTCTCATGTGAGAACAAGGGTTTTTCATATAACTGGAAGACAATTCTTTTTCTCATTTCTCTACATTAAGCTTGCTAAGATCTGTAAAGATATTTGTGTTGTGGAACATCGCTTTGGTTCTAGTAATCGAAGTGACCCTGAAGTAATTGATCCAAGAGTAAGAAAAACGGAATCTCATAAGTAAGTTTTTTTTTATCGAATCTATACCTACTCTGAATCCAACTCATTGAAGTTGATTTAAAAATCCCTTTCTTTGAATAATTCATGTGCAAAAATATATTCTGAAATCACGAAATTAATTAAAAGAAAGCATAAGAAGAATGTGTGAAGTGATGAATTTGAAGATGATAACCATCAAGCATGCATCTCTTAATCTTGATCACAACTTGTCTTGAAAAACCACATTTGTTTGCACCAACCATTGCAGTTGCATTGCCAAAAATGAAATCAATGGTGCCTATAATTTAGCACTCTCGATAGAATTGACGATTGGAATATGTGTAGAGTGTGTCTTGATATGCATCAAAGGAGCAGTGATGAAAGATTGAATGGTCTGATGATGAGCGTAAGGCTACTGCTTGTTCTTTTTGTGGTCCTGTTGTGTTCTTGAAGCCCATGTCTTTTGCAATGAATCCCCTACCCTCAACCACTACTATATGTTCATTAGAAAAATAGAAAGTAGAAAAAATTAAAGAGCAGATTGAAGTCCGAATTTAAAAATGAAGAGAAGTTCTTAATTCAAAAGGAACTTACTTCAGGTACCAGATAAGAATGTGGTAACGCCATCGACTGTTGCTTTTCTATCTTCACATTCTCTATGTAAATACCCTCTTTTACAAAGATGAAAAATCTTGATTTGCTTTTTTTGGGGATGGAATCTACTGCCTCTCTTATAGTCTAGAAAGCTCCACTACTATTTTTCGCTACTGTTAAATTCGGATCAGGTTCTTACTGCTGTAGTAATCTCCCGTCACTTTTATTGAGCCACATGGGGAAGCCCATGTCAAGGTCATGATCAACTGCTAAAAGTTTATGATGAATAGAGATGCCTTAATTATCGAGTATTTTAACTGTATTAGACGCAATTGCCAAGTTGTTGCTAGTGAACTAAGTGGAATTGGTCATAGCATATCTCACAACATCAATTAAGATCAAGTGCTTGGGGGTGTCCTGCAGTCCAGCAATGCATGTATCTTGATTCGTGATTGCTGTGCTTGGGGTGTCACGCACGCCGCAAGCATGCTGCTGCAGGCACGTGACCACGTAAGGTAATCCATTGCTGCATGCAATGGTTTCCTCTTGCGTCTATAAATGGAGAAGAAATTAAGGCAAACAGGGATGGACATAGTGAATAAAACAATAGCACAATGTGAAAAATATTGCAGCATAACCACCAGCAACCTCCACTTTTCCTCTTTCTTTGCATCAGCAGGACCACACCGGCAACTCTTCCTCTCTCTCTCTCCCTCTCCCACAGTTTGACTTTAGTTCTCTCTTTCTCTCTCAACAACCTGTCGCGTTGGCAGTCCTCTCTGTCCTTAAGCAGCAGCCGACCAACCATCTAGCACACCCCTCTTAGCACTAGCAGCTTCTCCTCCACGCTAGCAATTCAATCATGGCCTCCAACGAGGCAGCAAGAGCAACAACGTAAAACGACAACCTTTCGACGACTCTCCCAGCCACCACATGCCACTATTTTCGACACCACTACCACAAAAGGAGCCACCTTAGCCTCCTTTACACACGATAGTGACAGGTACATCGGTCGTCACCCTCCACCATTTTATTGTTCACCATTGTGGTGAACAGTGGGACTTACATCCCAATATTCACGTGTGGAACAGTGGACTGGCTGGGCTAGGACCTGTTCTCACCCCAACCACCTAGAATGGGTGAGTCGATCGGCCCACTAGGGATGGTAAACCAGCCCAAAATGATTGGGTCGACCGGCCTTATCGGGTTACAAGCCGAACTCGAAATTAGGTGGGCTTACCGGCCCACCTAGGCTTGAAGCGTAGTCCAAAAATAAGTGGGCCTATCAGCTGGACCTCGTCCCTACCAGGCCACCAAAGGGATGGGTTGCTCGGCCAATCTAGGTTGGTAGTCCAACCCCAAATGATGGGCCTCTTGGCCCATCAGGGCTGGGCAGCCAACCCACACAAAAAATAAAAAAATAAAACACAAAAATTTGCATAAAAAAATTATATTAACAAAAATGTGTTGTTTCCGTGTATACGGTCGAATTCCAAGATTTTTCCAAGTATATTTTTCGTAAAAATAATATAGCGTATTTCTCATGTTTTGAAATGAAAATTAGTTAATGTAACCGATTTACGATTATCCGTTGTAATTTGGCCAAAATACCAAAAAAAAACAAATAACAATTATTTTGTTTTAGCTGTTGGGGTGTAAAATTATATTGTAATGTCTACCAAAAATGTGAAAAAATTTTAAACCTTAGAACGGTTAGGTTTTCGACTTTTAACGAGGTAGAAACAATTCCAAGAACATACAATTTCTCCATGGTATTTTTCTATTTATAAATACATTATTTTATATCTTACTAATTTAAGCATTAGATGGCGTCTTGTTTCGACAAAAAGTTTATTTGTTTTCAGGAAAACACCCATTAGACTTAAAGTCAGGACCATCACGATATGACATGATTATAGAAAGTTTTTCACGACTTCAATACAGCTTTATAAGTTATATGAAAATATCATAATCTTTCAATGTGAGATTAAAGGGATAAAACATGTCAACCAAGGGCTTTTTTATATCAATTTCTCATTAACATAATTTATTTTAAACAAGTTGATTTTTTATATTAAAAATATTTTTGTTGAAGAATAATTTTCATTAACCAAAAATTGAATGAACCCTCGTTCTAATCTGTTCTCAAATGAACCACTTGGCCATGTTATATTTAAACAAATTTCTTAAAAAGCAATATTCTTGTCCACGACAAATCTCCAGGCTTAACCACTCCTCATGGAATACAAGTTTTGCCATATATAGGAAAAAATGGAGCTTTAGTTAAAATAAACTGGTAGAGTAAGGTTGAATTGAGCTTAATTAACTCTATTACAAGCCAAGATGAACAGGAGATCCAGAAGCACTAATCCAATCCCCTTGATAGAAAGTCTCGACAGTAAATTTCATGGCCTCTTCTTTCTTGATGATATGATAGCCAGGCCACTTGATCCTAGCATTTGTTTGGGCACCACCTCCCTTATTGCTGTACTCTGCATAATAGAGAGTTTTGAGCCCAAAATCTCCTTGCCATGGTAGCCATCCATCGGGGTGAATAAAATCACCAATTGTTGAATCCATTATAACAGTTCTTGAAAATTCCTTCCAGGGTCTTCCAAGGTAACTCCTGATCTTGTTCTTCACAGGAACCAAGTCCTTGTCTGGCTCGATGCGACAGCTTTGAAGAACAATTCCTGTAGTTTCATGTCCATCGATCCTGCCCTGGGCTGTGACAATATTCTGCTGGTTTTCCAATGGTTTCCTGACAGTAATAAGGCAGTTCTGGAAGACAGAAGTTGCATCCCCAAATATGAAATCAACAGTTCCGGTAATGACACAGCTTCTGTAGAATTGGCGGTGAGTTTGTGCATACAAGGTATCTTGGTATCCTTCAAATCGACAGTTGAGGAATATTGCACGATCAGCTTGGACTCTGATGGCCACAGCCTGGTGTTTCTCTGGACCTGCTGTGTTTCTGAATCCCATATATTTGCACAAAAATCCATCTCCTAACACCGCTGCAGAACATACATCTCATGTTATAATCCTGGTCTCGGAGAGAGGAAGTTCGAAATGAAGTTAATAAGTTTCCAAAATCTCATTCCAGTTCTTATGCCATCCTAGCTACTAATAATAATGAAGAATTAAGTGTTCGTACAAGAATGCAGTTGAGTTTGTTTTTCAAAATCTTATTTATTTAAAAGTATATTAAAATAATATTTTTAATATCAGTATATTAAATTGATCTAAAAACACAAAAAAAAAAATAATCAAATTGTTGCTAAACCACATAATATGATAAAAATCCTATTCAGACGTAATTCCTAATAATTAACGATTCGGCAGAAAGTAGTTGATAGGGACATCGCGTCAAAGTGATCATATACCGAAAGTCGCAGTTCTGAAAGTCTGAACTCCATCAGCAAAATTTTTGTTCCCTGTCACAATGGTCTTTTGTGATCCATCACCATACATGGTGATATTTGCCATCTTCTTCGTCACTGTCACGGTCTCATCGTAGATTCCTTGCTTAACAAAGATAACGTACCTGCATTGGCATGAGAATTGAAGAAAACTTGTAAAATATAAGCAGCTTTTCACTTTGAATAAATAGACATGTTGGCGAAGAGCACAGAGCATTGATAGAAATGGTAATTTAAGAAATTTTTCCAGGTGACGGATTGTCAATTTGCCTGGTAGTTTCGTACATCCATGCTGTAAAAATTGCTTACCGTCCTTCATATTTTGCTGGCATGGCTGCCAATGCTTCGGAAATAGTTTTGAAGTCTCCACTACCATCTTTCGCAACAGAAACATTTGGTTTTGGCTTGTCTTTATCAGCACCCTTCAAAATCCTCCGATCCTCGTGACTCATCCATCCAGGAAGGCCATCCTTGTCCAACGAGGGTGAATTGTGCTCCTCAGCCAGAAGGCGACGGTGAAGTGTTCCGGAAAAGGAAAAGTTTTTCAGGAATGAAACCAGTGATGAGACCATTGCAAGGGAATTGCTGGTGAGCTCTCTGGTTGCCTTAAAATTCTTTTCCATGTCAGATTTTAATTTCCCTTCGGGGAACCCATCAATGCAAGTTTGCTGGTAAGACATGACCGCACTCAGCCAGTTGCTCAAGTCCGGGGCGTTGCTAGCTAGCTTTCCGATATCATTGCCGATACAGTCAACGGAGTTTTTCAATTCTTCTTTTGCATCCTCGATGAGCTCCAGACAATCATCAAACGCCGCTTTCTCGCGTGGCTTGTCGAATTTGAACGAGGAGGCTTTCTTTATAACCTTGTCTATCTCCTCATCGGCGGCTTTGATTGCTATCTTGAGAAGATCTTTGGGTTGAACCGACGACGGGTCCTTTCCCTCCACTCCCTTCTCGAGGGTGTTCTGGCAAGTATCCTGATAAGTGGTAGCATTGCATACAGTTTTGATAACCCTCGCAACATGCGAGATAGGTTTTGCGGTTTCTGCAGGCTGAGTTGCAGCTGATGGTGATGATCCTCCATTGTTTCCCGGGCTGCTGATATCGTGATTTGAAACAAGGGAAAAAACTCCGGCACCGACTATAACAAAGAAGGCAATGCTTGAAACAGAAGCGATGATAATTTTCTTCCTAAGTTTTTGCTGCCTTTCTAACCTTCTTCGCTCTGATAGCTGATCAAAATCCTGGAAAACCATTTCGACGTACGATAAAACGTTTTGACACAGACGCCTCCCTGCCTTAGAATTCAGCCAAGGCAGAGAGAACAAGAGATGCAAGAGATGATAGGAAGGTGTGTTCTTGCTATATTTGCCTCAAAATCCTTGGCTGTGAAATTGCAGATTAATTATTATTGTTATGCTGCAAATGACAGAAGGGATCTGGCCAGGAGAGTTTCAAGGTGATCTATTCAAAACTTGTTAGGCTTCGCAAAAACGGGTGACAGAGATTTTGCCCCTTGTAATTAACCGCACTTCCCGCTATTTCTATGGCCTTCAAACTTCTGTCTTTCCTCGTTTTGCATGGCAACGATAACTTCAGTATGATCCAGCAGTTTGCTGCATGGAAACCCGCTTCTCTTAATTTCTGAAAACTAATCAAGTATTTTATTATTAATTTATGCTGTAGTAAATATTATACGATAACTGTTTATTTACTATTCATAGAAATAGCGCATTATTTTTTTACTTTCTAACTTTATTTTGAAAAAAAAAAGTTTTTATTTTTTTACTTCATCAATGAATGGTAAAATTATTGATTTATTGATGAAAGATATTCAATTCAAATTGTGTGTAAGCATCATTTTTCAATTTAATTTTGTCATGAAAGTTTTGATTCTATATTTTTGATATTTCACCTAACATTTATTTCTTATATATAATACTTTTCTTTTGATTTTAAAAATAAAATAAAAATTCAATCATAAATTGAGAAAATAAATTACCAAAATGTTTTTAATATTTTTTCTCTTTTGAAAAAATATGAAAACAGAATTATGTGAATAAGAAGTTTGAAACTTAATTTCTAAAAACTTTAGTAAAAAAATGTTTTTATTTTTCTAATTAAAATTAATTGTTTTGTATATATTTTGACATGAGTTGTGCTTGGTTATAGCATGTAGCGAGATAACAAGGTTTATTAATTCTTAAAACCTCTCAAGATAATTAATTAAATATTTTTGATAAATGACTATTGCAGTTTTTTTATATAGAAAAACTAGAAAAATCTGATAGAGAAAAATAAGAAAACAAAATTATTTCTAATTTTCTAAAAAATTAATTGCATATTAAAACTAATAAATTCTATAAAATATCACCAATCAAAATAAAATATAATCAAAGTTAAACTAATAATATAAACTAGTGTTCCATGTTAGTTCCTTTACTTGTAAGAACTCGGCCTCAAGTTTATCATTAAAAATTGAATTCTATGATGTAAAATTACAAATAAGCTAAAATACATAGTTTTTTCACAGTAGCAATCAACAGTTATCTGTGAGAATAGCTACAGTGAAAGAACAACTCTGTCAAATAAATTATTCGTCAAATAGTTAAAATATACACAATAAACATTAGTATGTTGCAGACAACAAATAATAAATCTTTAGTCAATTTGATCAATTGCGGTTTTGCTATCTACCAAAATAGTTAAAACAAAATCATCAATCAAATTATTTGCTGCGTAAAACAAATCACTCAACTGTATTAAAATTCAATAATTGTAATTTTACTATTTACTAATAAAATAATTCATGAAACAAATAAATACATACACAACAATCAATCAGTATGTTACACAGAGCACGTGGCTCATTTTAACAGAATTTTTTATATTCCAATTATACAATGTACCGATTAAATAATTATCAAAACAGTTTTAACAGTAGCAACATTTAATAACTTTTAGGCAGAGAAAAAAACTCGTTTCTAACTAATTCTATCAATTATAACTTTACTAATTAAATATTAAAATAATCAATTACAATATGCACAAAATCAATCAATTTTTTATATTAAAAAAAAGTCTAGCGCAGCGCGCGGACAAATTAGCTCGTGTATAAACTATT